>CAWUFW010010000.1:0-735081 GCA_963921515.1 Calotriton arnoldi
TACATCGTTCCACAATATTTTACATCCGGTTCCCTTAGGGGATACCAAATATCATGGCCTTTACCGGCTACAATATTTAGTATCCTCAGTGTTTCTCGGGTTAGAAGTTACCAGGATTCAATTTGACATCGCCTTATGTTGGATGGGGAGCACAGTATTTCTATACCAAATTGCACCCTTCCTTTTGCTTTCCAACATCATTTACTATGGGGATACCAAATATTATGGCTCACGCATTGCTGTAATATCTCGTATCTCCTATGTTTCATGGGTTACCCTTTAGCCATTGACTAGTTGAAATTGCCTTTTGTTTGTTAGGAGACTATAGTATCTTTTCACATTTTGTACATCATTCCACCAGATTTTGCATCCATACCCTTAGGGGATACCAATTATAATAGTCTATAGGGCCTATAATATTTGGTATCCCCAGTGTTTCTCGGGTTAGAAGTTACCAGGATTCAATTTGACTTCGCCTTATGTTGGATGCGGGAGCACAGTATTTCTATACCAAATAGCACCCTTCCTTTTCCTTTCCAACATCATTTACTTAGGGGATACCAAATATTATGGCTCATGCATTGCTGTAATATCTTATATACCCTATGTTTCATGGGTTACTCTTTAGTCATTCACCAATTGAATTTGCCTTTTATTTGAAAGCAGACTACAGTACTTTTCACATTTTGTACATCATTCCACAAGACTTTGCATCCGGTACCCTTAGGGGATACGAAATATAATAGCCTATACGGCCTATAATATTTGGTATCCCCTGTGTTTCTCGGGTTAGAAGTTACCAGGATTCAATTTGACATCGCCTTATGTTGGATGGGGGAGCACAGTATTTCTATACCAAATAGCACCCTTCCCTTTGCTTTCCAACATCATTTTCTATGGGGATACCAAATATTATGGCTCATGCATTGCTGTAATATCTCATATCCCCTATGTTTAATTGGTTACCCTTTAGCCATGGACCAGTTGAAATTGCTGTTTATTTGATAGCAGACTATAGAATCTTTTCACATTTTGTACATCATTCCACAAGATTTTGCATCCGGAACCCTCAGGGGATACAAACTACAATAGCCTATACGGCCTATAATATTTGGTATCACATGTGTAACTTGGGTTGGAACTAACCAGGGTTTAATTTGACATGGTCTTATGTTGGATGGGTGAGCACACTATTGCTATGCCAAATGGCACTCTTCCTTTTGCTTTCCAACATTGTTTACTATGGGGATACCAAATATTATGGCTCACGCTTTGCTGTAATATCTTGTATCCCCTATGTTTCACGGGTTACCCTTTAGCCATTGACCAGTTGAAGTTGCCTTTTATTTGATAACCGACTACAATACCTTTTCACATTTCTTACATCGTTCCACAATATTTTACATCCGGTTCCCTTAGGGGATACCAAATATCATGCCCTTTACCGGCTACAATATTTGGTATACTCAGTGTTTCTCGGGTTAGAAGTAACCAGGATTCAATTTGACATGGCCTTACGTTGGATGGGGAGCACAGTATTTCTATGCCAAAGAGCACCCTTCCTTTTGCTTTCCAACATCATTTACTGTGGGGATATCAAATATTATGGCTCACGCATTGCTGTAATATCTCGTATCTCCTACGTT
Source organism: Calotriton arnoldi (assembly GCA_963921515.1). Lineage (NCBI taxonomy): Eukaryota > Metazoa > Chordata > Amphibia > Caudata > Salamandridae > Calotriton > Calotriton arnoldi. The sequence continues at coordinate 1,647 of CAWUFW010010000.1, forward strand.
TCATGGGTTACCCTTTAGCCATTGACCAATTGAATTTGCCTTTTATTTGATAGCAGACTACAGTATCTTTTCAAATTGTGTACATCATTCCACAAGACTTTGCATCCAGTACCCTTAGGGGATATCAAATATAATAGTCTATACGGCCAATAATATTTGGTATCCCCAGTGTTTTTCGGGTAGAAGTTACCAGGATTCAATTTGACATCACCTTATGTTGAATGGAGGAGCACATTATTTCTATACCAAATAGCATCCTTCCTTTTGTTTTCCAACATCGTTTACTAGGGGATACCAAATATTATGGCTCACGCTTTGCTGTAATATCTTGTATCCCCTATGTTTCATGGGTTACTCTTTAGCAATTCACCAGTTGAAGTTGACTTTTATTTGATAATAGACTTTAATACCTTCTCACATTTCTTACATCATTCCACAAGATTTTCCACCCGCTTCCCTTAGGGGATACCAAATATAATGGCCTTTACCGGCTACAATTTCTGGTATCATCAGTGTTTCTCGGGTTAGAAGTTACCAGGATTCAATTTGACATTGCCTTATGTTGGATGGAGGAGCACAGTATTTCTATACCAAATAGCATCCTTCCTTTTGCTTTCCAACATCATTTACTATGGGGATACCAAATATTATGGCTCATGCATTGCTGTAATAACTCGTATCCCCTATGTTTCAAGGGTTACCCTTTACCCATTGACCAGTTGAAATTGCCTTTTATTTGATAGCAGACTACAGTATCTTTTCACATTTTGTACATCATTCGACAAGATTTTGCATCCGGTACCCTTAGGGGATACCAACTATAATAGCCTATACGGCCTATAATATTTGGTATCACATGTGTTGCTTGGGTTGGAACTTACCGGGGTTTAATTTGACATGGTCTTATGTTGGATGGGTGAGCACAGTGTTTCTATGCCAAATGGCACCCTTCCTTTTGCTTTCCAACATCGTTTACTATGGGGATACCAAATATTATGGCTCACGCTTTGCTGTAATATCTTGTATCCCCTATGTTTCACAGGTTAACCTTTAGCCATTGACCAGTTGAAGTTGCCTTTTATTTGATAACAGACTACAATACCTTCTCAAATTTTGTACATAATTCCACAAGATTTTACATCATGTTCCCTTAGGGGATACCAAATATAATGGACTTTATCGGCTACAATATTTGGTATCCCCAGTGTTTCTCGGGTTAGAAAATACCAGGATACAATTTGACATGGTCTTATGTTGGATGGGTGAGCACAATATTTCTATGCCAAATAGCACCCTTCCTGATGCTTTCCAACATTGGTTACTATGGGGATACCAAATATTATGGCTCACGTATTGCTGTAATATCTTGTATCTCCTACGTTTCATGGGCTACCCTTTAGACATTCACCAGTTGAAGTTGCATTTTATTTGTTAGCAGACTACATTAGCTATTCACATTTTTTCATTATTCCAAAGGACTATACAACCGGTTCCCTTAGGGGATACCAAATACAATGGCCTTTACCGCCTATAATATTTGGTATTCCCTGTGTTTCTCGGGTTAGAACTTACCAGGATTCAATTTGACATGGTCTTATGTTGGATGGGTGAGCACAGTATTTCTATGCCAAATAGCACCCTTCCTTTTGCTTTCCAACATTGTTTACTATAGGGATACCAAATATTATGGCTCACACATTGCTGTAATATCTCGTATCTCCTATGTTTTATGGGTTACCCTTTAGCCATTGACTAGTTGAAATTGCCTTTTGTTTGTTAGGAGACTATAGTATCTTTTCACATTTTGTACATCATTCCACCAGATTTTGCATCCATACCCTTAGGGGATACCAACTATAATAGCCTATAGGGCCTATAATATTTGGTATCCCCAGTGTTTCTCGGGTTAGAAGTTACCAGGATTCAATTTGACTTTGCCTTAAGTTGGATGCGGGAGCACAGTATTTCTATACCAAATAGCACTCTTCCTTTTCCTTTTCAACATCATTTACTAAGGTCATAACAAATATTATGGCTCACGCATTGCCATAATATCTCGTATCCCCTATGTTTCAAGGGTTACCCTTTACCCATTGACCAGTTGAAATTGCCTTTTATTTGATAGCAGACTACAGTATCTTTTCACATTTTGTACATCATTCCACAAGATTTTGCATCCGGTACCCTTAGGGGATACCAAATACAATAGCCTATACGACCTATAATATTTGGTATCACATGTGTTGCTTCGGTTGGAACTTACCGGGGTTTAATTTGACATGGTCTTATGTTGGATGGGTGAGCACAGTGTTTCTATGCCAAATGGCACCCTTCCTTTTGATTTCCAACATCGTTTACTATGGGGATACCAAATATTATGGCTCACGCTTTGCTGTAATATCTTGTATTCCCTATGTTTCACAGGTTACCCTTTAGCCATTGACCAGTTGAAGTTGCCTTTTATTTGATAACAGACTACAATACCTTCTCACATTTCTTACATCATTCCACAAGATTTTACATCCTGTTCCCTTAGGGGATACCAAATATAATGGCCTTTACCGCCTATAATATTTGGTATACCCTGTATTTCTCGGGTTAGAACTTACCAGGATTCAATTTGACATGGTCTTATGTTGGAAGGGTGAGCACAGTTTTTCTATGCCAAATAGCACCCTTCCTTTTGCTTTCCAACATTGTTTACTATGGGGATACCAAATATTATGGCTCACACATTGCTGTAATATCTCGTATCTCCTATGTTTCATGGGTTACCCTTTAGCCATTGACTAGCTGAAATTGCCTTTTGTTTGTTAGGAGACTATAGTATCTTTTCACATTTTGTACATCATTCCACCAGATTTTGAATCCATACCCTTAGGGGATACCAACTATAATACCTATAGGGCCTATAATATTTGGTATCCCCAGTGTTTCATGGGTTAGAAGTTACCAGGATTCAATTTGACTTTGCCTTAAGTTGGATGCGGGAGCACAGTATTTCTATACCAAATAGCACTCTTCCTTTTCCTTTTCAACATCATTTACTAAGGTCATAACAAATATTATGGCTCACGCATTGCCATAATATCTCGTATCCCCTATGTTTCAAGGGTTACCCTTTACCCATTGACCAGTTGAAATTACCTTTTATTTGATAGCAGACTACAGTATCTTTTCACATTTTGTACATCATTCCACAAGATTTTGCATCCGGTACCCTTAGGGAATACCAAATACAATAGCCTATACGACCTATAATATTTGGTATCACATGTGTTGCTTCGGTTGGAACTTACCGGGGTTTAATTTGACATGGTCTTATGTTGGATGGGTGAGCACAGTGTTTCTATGCCAAATGGCACCCTTCCTTTTGATTTCCAACATCGTTTACTATGGGGATACCAAATATTATGGCTCACGCTTTGCTGTAATATCTTGTATTCCCTATGTTTCACAGGTTACCCTTTAGCCATTGACCAGTTGAAGTTGCCTTTTATTTGATAACAGACTACAATACCTTCTCACATTTCTTACATCATTCCACAAGATTTTACATCCTGTTCCCTTAGGGGATACCAAATATAATGGCCTTTACCGCCTATAATATTTGGTATACCCTGTGTTTCTCGGGTTAGAACTTACCAGGATTCAATTTGACATGGTCTTATGTTGGAAGGGTGAGCACAGTTTTTCTATGCCAAATAGCACCCTTCCTTTTGCTTTCCAACATTGTTTACTATGGGGATACCAAATATTATGGCTCACACATTGCTGTAATATCTCGTATCTCCTATGTTTCATGGGTTACCCTTTAGCCATTGACTAGCTGAAATTGCCTTTTGTTTGTTAGGAGACTATAGTATCTTTTCACATTTTGTACATCATTCCACCAGATTTTGAATCCATACCCTTAGGGGATACCAACTATAATACCTATAGGGCCTATAATATTTGGTATCCCCAGTGTTTCTTGGGTTAGAAGTTACCAGGATTCAATTTGACTTTGCCTTAAGTTGGATGCGGGAGCACAGTATTTCTATACCAAATAGCACCCTTCCTTTTCCTTTCCAACATCATTTACTAAGGTGATAACAACTATTATGGCTCACGCATTGCCGTAATATCTCGTATCCCCTATGTTTCAAGGGTTACCCTTTACCCATTGACCAGTTGAAATTGCCTTTTATTTGATAGTAGACTACAGTATCTTTTCACATTTTGTACAACATTCCACAAGATTTTGCATCCGGTACCCTTAGGGGATACCAAATACAATAGCCTATATGACCTATAATATTTGGTATCACATGTGTTGCTTCGGTTGGAACTTACCGGGGTTTAATTTGACATGGTCTTATGTTGGATGGGTGAGCACAGTGTTTCTATGCCAAATGGCACCCTTCCTTTTGATTTCCAACATCGTTTACTATGGGGATACCAAATATTATGGCTCACGCTTTGCTGTAATATCTTGTATTCCCTATGTTTCACAGGTTACCCTTTAGCCATTGACCAGTTAAAGTTGCCTTTTATTTGATAACAGACTACAATACCTTCCCACATTTTGTACATCATTCCACAAGATTTTACATCCTGTTCCCTTAGGGGATACCAAATATAATGGACTTTATCGGCTACAATATTTGGTATCCCCAGTGTTTCTCGGGTTAGAATATACCAGGATACAATTTGACATGGTCTTATGTTGGATGGGTGAGCACAATATTTCTATGCCAAATAGCACCCTTCCTGATGCTTTCTAACATTGGTTACTATGGGGATACCAAATATTATGGCTCACGTATTGCTGTAATATCTTGTATCTCCTACGTTTCATGGGCTACCCTTTAGACATTCACCAGTTGAAGTTGCATTATATTTGTTAGCAGACTACATTAGCTTTTCACATCATTCCAAAGGACTTTACAACCGGTTCCCTTAGGGGATACCAAATACAATGGCCTTTACCGCCTATAATATTTGGTATACCCTGTGTTTCTCGGGTTAGAACTTACCAGGATTCAATTTGACATGGTCTTACGTTGGAAGGGTGAGCACAGTATTTCTATGCCAAATAGCACCCTTCCTTTTGCTTTCCAACATTGTGTACTATGGGGATACCACATATTATGGCTCTCACAAAGCAGTAATATCTCGTATCCCCTAGATTTCATGGGCTACCATTCAGCCATTGACCAGTTGAGGTTGACATTTATTTGATTGCAGACTACAGTAGCTTTTCACATTTTATACAGCATTCCACAACATTTTTCATCCGATTCTATTAGGGGATACCATATATAATGGCCTTTACCGGCTACAATTTTTGGTATCCTAGTGTTTCTCGGGTTAGAAGTTACCAGGATTCAATTTGACATGGTCTTATGTTGGAAGGGTGAGCACAGTATTTCTATACCAAATAGAATCCTTCCTTTTGCTTTCCAACATCGGTTACTATGGGGATACCAAATATTATGGCTCACGCATTGCTGTAATATCTCGTATCCCCTATGTTTCATGGGTTCCCCTTTAGCCATTGACTAGTTGAAATTGCTTTTTATTTGTTAGCAGACTATATTAGCTTTACACATTTTTTACATCATTCCTCAAGACTTTACAACCGGTTCCCTTAGGGGATACCAAATACAATGGCCTTTACCACATATAACATTTGGTATCCCCTGTGTTTCTCGGGTTAGAACGTACCAGGATTAAATTTGACATGGTGGTATGTTGGATGGGTGACCAGAGTATTTCTATGCCAAATAGCACTATTCCTTTTGCTTTCCAACATCGGTTACTATGGGGATACCAAATATTATGGCTCACGCATTGCTGTAATATCTCGTATCCCCACCATTTTATGGGCTAACATTCAGCCATTGACCAGTTGAGGTGGACATTTATTTGATAGAAGACTACAGTAGCTTCTCACATTTTATACATCATTGCAGAACATTTTACAACCGGTTCCTTTAGGGGATACCATACAATATGGGCTATACCAGCTATAATATTTGGTATCCCCTGTGTTTCTCTGGTTATAACTTACCAGGATACAATTGGACAGGGTCTTATGTTAAGTCGGTGAGCAGAGTATTTCTATGGCAAATAGCACCCTTCCTTTTGCTTTCCAACATCAGTTACTATGGGGATACCAAATATTATGGCTCACGCATTGCTGTAATATCTCGTATCCCCTACATTTCATGGGCTACCATTCAGCTATTGACCAGTTGAGGTGGACATTTATTTGATGGCAGACTACAGTAGCTTTTCACATTTTGTACATCATTGCAACACATTTTACAACCGGTTCCTTTAGGGGATACCATACAATATGGGCTATACCAGCTATAATATTTGGTATCCCCTGTGTTTCTCTGGTTAGAACATAACAGGTTAAATATTTGACATGGTCTTATGTTGGATGGGTGAGCTCAGTATTTCTATGCCAAATAGCACCCTTCCTTTTGCTTTTCACCATCGGTTACTATGGGGATACTAAATATTATGGCTCACACATTGCTGTAATATCTCGTATCCCCTAGATTTCATGGGCTACCATTCAGCCTATGACCAGTTGAGGTGGACATTTATTTCATACCAGACTACGGTAGCTTTTCACAGTTTATACATCATTCTGCATCATTTTACAACCGGTTCCTTTAGGGGATACTATATATAATGGGCTATACCAGCTATAATATTTGGTATCCCCTGTGTTTCTCTGGTTAGAACGTAACAGGTTATAATTTGACATGGTCTTATGTTGGATGGGTGAGCCCAGTATTTCTATGCCAAATAGCACCCTTCCTTTTGCTTTTCAACATCGGTTACTATGGGGATACCAAATATTATGGCTCAGGCATTGCTGTAATATCTTATATACCCTATGTTTCATGGGTTACTCTTTAGTCATTCACCAATTGAATTTGCCTTTTATTTGAAAGCAGACTACAGTACTTTTCACATTTTGTACATCATTCCACAAGACTTTGCATCCGGTACCCTTAGGGGATACGAAATATAATAGCCTATACGGCCTATAATATTTGGTATCCCCTGTGTTTCTCGGGTTAGAAGTTACCAGGATTCAATTTGACATCGCCTTATGTTGGATGGGGGAGCACAGTATTTCTATACCAAATAGCACCCTTCCCTTTGCTTTCCAACATCATTTTCTATGGGGATACCAAATATTATGGCTCATGCATTGCTGTAATATCTTATATACCCTATGTTTCATGGGTTACTCTTTAGTCATTCACCAATTGAATTTGCCTTTTATTTGAAAGCAGACTACAGTACTTTTCACATTTTGTACATCATTCCACAAGACTTTGCATCCGGTACCCTTAGGGGATACGAAATATAATAGCCTATACGGCCTATAATATTTGGTATCCCCTGTGTTTCTCGGGTTAGAAGTTACCAGGATTCAATTTGACATCGCCTTATGTTGGATGGGGAGCACAGTATTTCTATACCAAATAGCACCCTTCCCTTTGCTTTCTAACATCATTTTCTATGGGGATACCAAATATTATGGCTCATGCATTGCTGTAATATCTCATATCCCCTATGTTTAATTGGTTACCCTTTAGCCATGGACCAGTTGAAATTGCTGTTTATTTGATAGCAGACTATAGAATCTTTTCACATTTTGTACATCATTCCACAAGATTTTGCATCCGGAACCCTCAGGGATACAAACTACAATAGCCTATACGGCCTATAATATTTGGTATCACATGTGTAACTTGGGTTGGAACTAACCAGGGTTTAATTTGACATGGTCTTATGTTGGATGGGTGAGCACACTATTGCTATGCCAAATGGCACTCTTCCTTTTGCTTTCCAACATTGTTTACTATGGGGATACCAAATATTATGGCTCACGCTTTGCTGTAATATCTTGTATCCCCTATGTTTCACGGGTTACCCTTTAGCCATTGACCAGTTGAAGTTGCCTTTTATTTGATAACCGACTACAATACCTTTTCACATTTCTTACATCGTTCCACAATATTTTACATCCGGTTCCCTTAGGGGATACCAAATATCATGCCCTTTACCGGCTACAATATTTGGTATACTCAGTGTTTCTCGGGTTAGAAGTAACCAGGATTCAATTTGACATGGCCTTACGTTGGATGGGGAGCACAGTATTTCTATGCCAAAGAGCACCCTTCCTTTTGCTTTCCAACATCATTTACTGTGGGGATATCAAATATTATGGCTCACGCATTGCTGTAATATCTCGTATCTCCTACGTTTCATGGGTTACCCTTTAGCCATTGACCAATTGAATTTGCCTTTTATTTGATAGCAGACTACAGTATCTTTTCAAATTGTGTACATCATTCCACAAGACTTTGCATCCAGTACCCTTAGGGGATATCAAATATAATAGTCTATACGGCCAATAATATTTGGTATCCCCAGTGTTTTTCGGGTAGAAGTTACCAGGATTCAATTTGACATCACCTTATGTTGAATGGAGGAGCACATTATTTCTATACCAAATAGCATCCTTCCTTTTGTTTTCCAACATCGTTTACTAGGGGATACCAAATATTATGGCTCACGCTTTGCTGTAATATCTTGTATCCCCTATGTTTCATGGGTTACTCTTTAGCAATTCACCAGTTGAAGTTGACTTTTATTTGATAATAGACTTTAATACCTTCTCACATTTCTTACATCATTCCACAAGATTTTCCACCCGCTTCCCTTAGGGGATACCAAATATAATGGCCTTTACCGGCTACAATTTCTGGTATCATCAGTGTTTCTCGGGTTAGAAGTTACCAGGATTCAATTTGACATTGCCTTATGTTGGATGGAGGAGCACAGTATTTCTATACCAAATAGCATCCTTCCTTTTGCTTTCCAACATCATTTACTATGGGGATACCAAATATTATGGCTCATGCATTGCTGTAATAACTCGTATCCCCTATGTTTCAAGGGTTACCCTTTACCCATTGACCAGTTGAAATTGCCTTTTATTTGATAGCAGACTACAGTATCTTTTCACATTTTGTACATCATTCGACAAGATTTTGCATCCGGTACCCTTAGGGGATACCAACTATAATAGCCTATACGGCCTATAATATTTGGTATCACATGTGTTGCTTGGGTTGGAACTTACCGGGGTTTAATTTGACATGGTCTTATGTTGGATGGGTGAGCACAGTGTTTCTATGCCAAATGGCACCCTTCCTTTTGCTTTCCAACATCGTTTACTATGGGGATACCAAATATTATGGCTCACGCTTTGCTGTAATATCTTGTATCCCCTATGTTTCACAGGTTAACCTTTAGCCATTGACCAGTTGAAGTTGCCTTTTATTTGATAACAGACTACAATACCTTCTCAAATTTTGTACATAATTCCACAAGATTTTACATCATGTTCCCTTAGGGGATACCAAATATAATGGACTTTATCGGCTACAATATTTGGTATCCCCAGTGTTTCTCGGGTTAGAAAATACCAGGATACAATTTGACATGGTCTTATGTTGGATGGGTGAGCACAATATTTCTATGCCAAATAGCACCCTTCCTGATGCTTTCCAACATTGGTTACTATGGGGATACCAAATATTATGGCTCACGTATTGCTGTAATATCTTGTATCTCCTACGTTTCATGGGCTACCCTTTAGACATTCACCAGTTGAAGTTGCATTTTATTTGTTAGCAGACTACATTAGCTATTCACATTTTTTCATTATTCCAAAGGACTATACAACCGGTTCCCTTAGGGGATACCAAATACAATGGCCTTTACCGCCTATAATATTTGGTATTCCCTGTGTTTCTCGGGTTAGAACTTACCAGGATTCAATTTGACATGGTCTTATGTTGGATGGGTGAGCACAGTATTTCTATGCCAAATAGCACCCTTCCTTTTGCTTTCCAACATTGTTTACTATAGGGATACCAAATATTATGGCTCACACATTGCTGTAATATCTCGTATCTCCTATGTTTTATGGGTTACCCTTTAGCCATTGACTAGTTGAAATTGCCTTTTGTTTGTTAGGAGACTATAGTATCTTTTCACATTTTGTACATCATTCCACCAGATTTTGCATCCATACCCTTAGGGGATACCAACTATAATAGCCTATAGGGCCTATAATATTTGGTATCCCCAGTGTTTCTCGGGTTAGAAGTTACCAGGATTCAATTTGACTTTGCCTTAAGTTGGATGCGGGAGCACAGTATTTCTATACCAAATAGCACTCTTCCTTTTCCTTTTCAACATCATTTACTAAGGTCATAACAAATATTATGGCTCACGCATTGCCATAATATCTCGTATCCCCTATGTTTCAAGGGTTACCCTTTACCCATTGACCAGTTGAAATTGCCTTTTATTTGATAGCAGACTACAGTATCTTTTCACATTTTGTACATCATTCCACAAGATTTTGCATCCGGTACCTTAGGGGATACCAAATACAATAGCCTATACGACCTATAATATTTGGTATCACATGTGTTGCTTCGGTTGGAACTTACCGGGGTTTAATTTGACATGGTCTTATGTTGGATGGGTGAGCACAGTGTTTCTATGCCAAATGGCACCCTTCCTTTTGATTTCCAACATCGTTTACTATGGGGATACCAAATATTATGGCTCACGCTTTGCTGTAATATCTTGTATTCCCTATGTTTCACAGGTTACCCTTTAGCCATTGACCAGTTGAAGTTGCCTTTTATTTGATAACAGACTACAATACCTTCTCACATTTCTTACATCATTCCACAAGATTTTACATCCTGTTCCCTTAGGGGATACCAAATATAATGGCCTTTACCGCCTATAATATTTGGTATACCCTGTATTTCTCGGGTTAGAACTTACCAGGATTCAATTTGACATGGTCTTATGTTGGAAGGGTGAGCACAGTTTTTCTATGCCAAATAGCACCCTTCCTTTTGCTTTCCAACATTGTTTACTATGGGGATACCAAATATTATGGCTCACACATTGCTGTAATATCTCGTATCTCCTATGTTTCATGGGTTACCCTTTAGCCATTGACTAGCTGAAATTGCCTTTTGTTTGTTAGGAGACTATAGTATCTTTTCACATTTTGTACATCATTCCACCAGATTTTGAATCCATACCCTTAGGGGATACCAACTATAATACCTATAGGGCCTATAATATTTGGTATCCCCAGTGTTTCATGGGTTAGAAGTTACCAGGATTCAATTTGACTTTGCCTTAAGTTGGATGCGGGAGCACAGTATTTCTATACCAAATAGCACTCTTCCTTTTCCTTTTCAACATCATTTACTAAGGTCATAACAAATATTATGGCTCACGCATTGCCATAATATCTCGTATCCCCTATGTTTCAAGGGTTACCCTTTACCCATTGACCAGTTGAAATTACCTTTTATTTGATAGCAGACTACAGTATCTTTTCACATTTTGTACATCATTCCACAAGATTTTGCATCCGGTACCCTTAGGGAATACCAAATACAATAGCCTATACGACCTATAATATTTGGTATCACATGTGTTGCTTCGGTTGGAACTTACCGGGGTTTAATTTGACATGGTCTTATGTTGGATGGGTGAGCACAGTGTTTCTATGCCAAATGGCACCCTTCCTTTTGATTTCCAACATCGTTTACTATGGGGATACCAAATATTATGGCTCACGCTTTGCTGTAATATCTTGTATTCCCTATGTTTCACAGGTTACCCTTTAGCCATTGACCAGTTGAAGTTGCCTTTTATTTGATAACAGACTACAATACCTTCTCACATTTCTTACATCATTCCACAAGATTTTACATCCTGTTCCCTTAGGGGATACCAAATATAATGGCCTTTACCGCCTATAATATTTGGTATACCCTGTGTTTCTCGGGTTAGAACTTACCAGGATTCAATTTGACATGGTCTTATGTTGGAAGGGTGAGCACAGTTTTTCTATGCCAAATAGCACCCTTCCTTTTGCTTTCCAACATTGTTTACTATGGGGATACCAAATATTATGGCTCACACATTGCTGTAATATCTCGTATCTCCTATGTTTCATGGGTTACCCTTTAGCCATTGACTAGCTGAAATTGCCTTTTGTTTGTTAGGAGACTATAGTATCTTTTCACATTTTGTACATCATTCCACCAGATTTTGAATCCATACCCTTAGGGGATACCAACTATAATACCTATAGGGCCTATAATATTTGGTATCCCCAGTGTTTCTTGGGTTAGAAGTTACCAGGATTCAATTTGACTTTGCCTTAAGTTGGATGCGGGAGCACAGTATTTCTATACCAAATAGCACCCTTCCTTTTCCTTTCCAACATCATTTACTAAGGTGATAACAACTATTATGGCTCACGCATTGCCGTAATATCTCGTATCCCCTATGTTTCAAGGGTTACCCTTTACCCATTGACCAGTTGAAATTGCCTTTTATTTGATAGTAGACTACAGTATCTTTTCACATTTTGTACAACATTCCACAAGATTTTGCATCCGGTACCCTTAGGGGATACCAAATACAATAGCCTATATGACCTATAATATTTGGTATCACATGTGTTGCTTCGGTTGGAACTTACCGGGGTTTAATTTGACATGGTCTTATGTTGGATGGGTGAGCACAGTGTTTCTATGCCAAATGGCACCCTTCCTTTTGATTTCCAACATCGTTTACTATGGGGATACCAAATATTATGGCTCACGCTTTGCTGTAATATCTTGTATTCCCTATGTTTCACAGGTTACCCTTTAGCCATTGACCAGTTAAAGTTGCCTTTTATTTGATAACAGACTACAATACCTTCCCACATTTTGTACATCATTCCACAAGATTTTACATCCTGTTCCCTTAGGGGATACCAAATATAATGGACTTTATCGGCTACAATATTTGGTATCCCCAGTGTTTCTCGGGTTAGAATATACCAGGATACAATTTGACATGGTCTTATGTTGGATGGGTGAGCACAATATTTCTATGCCAAATAGCACCCTTCCTGATGCTTTCTAACATTGGTTACTATGGGGATACCAAATATTATGGCTCACGTATTGCTGTAATATCTTGTATCTCCTACGTTTCATGGGCTACCCTTTAGACATTCACCAGTTGAAGTTGCATTATATTTGTTAGCAGACTACATTAGCTTTTCACATCATTCCAAAGGACTTTACAACCGGTTCCCTTAGGGGATACCAAATACAATGGCCTTTACCGCCTATAATATTTGGTATACCCTGTGTTTCTCGGGTTAGAACTTACCAGGATTCAATTTGACATGGTCTTACGTTGGAAGGGTGAGCACAGTATTTCTATGCCAAATAGCACCCTTCCTTTTGCTTTCCAACATTGTGTACTATGGGGATACCACATATTATGGCTCTCACAAAGCAGTAATATCTCGTATCCCCTAGATTTCATGGGCTACCATTCAGCCATTGACCAGTTGAGGTTGACATTTATTTGATTGCAGACTACAGTAGCTTTTCACATTTTATACAGCATTCCACAACATTTTTCATCCGATTCTATTAGGGATACCATATATAATGGCCTTTACCGGCTACAATTTTTGGTATCCTAGTGTTTCTCGGGTTAGAAGTTACCAGGATTCAATTTGACATGGTCTTATGTTGGAAGGGTGAGCACAGTATTTCTATACCAAATAGAATCCTTCCTTTTGCTTTCCAACATCGGTTACTATGGGGATACCAAATATTATGGCTCACGCATTGCTGTAATATCTCGTATCCCCTATGTTTCATGGGTTCCCCTTTAGCCATTGACTAGTTGAAATTGCTTTTTATTTGTTAGCAGACTATATTAGCTTTACACATTTTTTACATCATTCCTCAAGACTTTACAACCGGTTCCCTTAGGGGATACCAAATACAATGGCCTTTACCACATATAACATTTGGTATCCCCTGTGTTTCTCGGGTTAGAACGTTACCAGGATTAAATTTGACATGGTGGTATGTTGGATGGGTGACCAGAGTATTTCTATGCCAAATAGCACCATTCCTTTTGCTTTCCAACATTGGTTACTATGGGGATACCAAATATTATGGCTCACGCATTGATGTAATATCTCGTATCCCCACCATTTTATGGGCTAACATTCAGCCATTGACCAGTTGAGGTGGACATTTATTTGATAGAAGACTACAGTAGCTTCTCACATTTTATACATCATTGCAGAACATTTTACAACCGGTTCCTTTAGGGGATACCATACAATATGGGCTATACCAGCTATAATATTTGGTATCCCCTGTGTTTCTCTGGTTATAACTTACCAGGATACAATTGGACAGGGTCTTATGTTAAGTCGGTGAGCAGAGTATTTCTATGGCAAATAGCACCCTTCCTTTTGCTTTCCAACATCAGTTACTATGGGGATACCAAATATTATGGCTCACGCATTGCTGTAATATCTCGTATCCCCTACATTTCATGGGCTACCATTCAGCTATTGACCAGTTGAGGTGGACATTTATTTGATGGCAGACTACAGTAGCTTTTCACATTTTGTACATCATTGCAACACATTTTACAACCGGTTCCTTTAGGGGATACCATACAATATGGGCTATACCAGCTATAATATTTGGTATCCCCTGTGTTTCTCTGGTTAGAACATAACAGGTTAAATATTTGACATGGTCTTATGTTGGATGGGTGAGCTCAGTATTTCTATGCCAAATAGCACCCTTCCTTTTGCTTTTCACCATCGGTTACTATGGGGATACTAAATATTATGGCTCACACATTGCTGTAATATCTCGTATCCCCTAGATTTCATGGGCTACCATTCAGCCTATGACCAGTTGAGGTGGACATTTATTTCATACCAGACTACGGTAGCTTTTCACAGTTTATACATCATTCTGCATCATTTTACAACCGGTTCCTTTAGGGGATACTATATATAATGGGCTATACCAGCTATAATATTTGGTATCCCCTGTGTTTCTCTGGTTAGAACGTAACAGGTTATAATTTGACATGGTCTTATGTTGGATGGGTGAGCCCAGTATTTCTATGCCAAATAGCACCCTTCCTTTTGCTTTTCAACATCGGTTACTATGGGGATACTAAATATTATGGCTCACGCATTGCTGTAATATCTCGTATCCCCTAGAATTCATGGGCTACCATTCAGCCATTGACCAGTTGAGGTGGACATTTATTTGATAGCAGACTGCAGTGGCTTTTCACTTTTTATACATCATTCCACAACATTTTACATCCGGTTCCTTTAGGGGATACCATATATAATGGGCTATACCAGCTATAATATTTGGTATCCCCTGTGTTTCTCTGGTTAGACCGTAACAGGTTATAATTTGACATGGTCTTATGTTGGATGGGTGAGCTCAGTATTTCTATGCCAAATAGCACCCTTCCTTTTGCTTTCCAACATCGGTTACTATGGGGATACCAAATATTATGGCTCACGCATTGCTGTAATATCTCGTATCCCCTACATTTTATGGGCTACCATTCAGCCATTGACCAGTTGAGGTGGACATTTATTTGATAGAAGACTACAGTAGCTTTTCATATTTTATACATCATTGCACAACATTTTACAACCGGTTCCTTTAGGGGATACCATGTAATATGGGCTATACCAGCTATAATATTTGGTATCCCCTGTGTTTCTCTGGTTAGAACTTAACAGGTTATAATTTGACATGGTCTTATGTTGGATGGGTGAGCACAGTATTTCTATGCCAAATAGCACCCTTCCTTTTGCTTTCCAACATCGGTTACTATGGGTATACCAAATATTATGGCTCACGCATTGCTGTAATATCTCGTATCCCCTACATTTTATGGGCTACCATTCAGCTATTGACCAGTTGAGGTGGACATTTATTTGATAGAAGACTACAGTAGCTTTTCACATTTTATACATCAATCCACAACATTTTACAACCGGTTCCTTTAGGGGATACCATGTAATATGGGCTACACCAGCTATAATATTTGGTATCCCCTGTGTTTCTCTGGTTAGAACTTAACAGGTTATAATTTGACATGGTCTTATGTTGGATGGGTGAGCACAGTATTTCTATGCCAAATAGCACTCTTCCTTTTGCTTTTCAACATTGGTTACTATGGGGATACCAAATATTATGGCTCACGCATTGCTGTAATATCTCGTATCCCCTACATTTCATGGGCTACCATTCAGCCATTGACCAGTTGAGGTGGACATTTATTTGATAGCAGACTACAGTAGCTTTTCACAGTTTATATATCATTCCACAAGATTTTACAACTGGTTCCTTTAGGGGATACCATATATAATGGGCTATACCAGCTATGATATTTGGTACCCCTGTG
Source organism: Calotriton arnoldi (assembly GCA_963921515.1). Classification (NCBI taxonomy): domain Eukaryota; kingdom Metazoa; phylum Chordata; class Amphibia; order Caudata; family Salamandridae; genus Calotriton; species Calotriton arnoldi. Next base: position 18,039 of record CAWUFW010010000.1, read on the forward strand.
TTTCTCTGGTTATAACTTACCAGGATACAATTGGACAGGGTCTTATGTTGAGTGGGTGAGCACAGTATTTCTATGCCAAATATCACTCTTCCTTTTGCTTTTCAACATTGGTTACTATGGGGATACTAAATATTATGGCTCACGCATTGCTGTAATATCTCGTATCCCCTACATTTCATGGGCTACCATTCAGCCATTGACCAGTTGAGGTAGACATTTATTTGATAGCAGACTACATTTGCTTTTCACATTTTATACATCATTCCACAACATTTTACAACGGATTCCATTAGGGGATACCATATATAATGGGCTATACCAGCTATAATATTTGGTATCCCCTGTGTTTCTCTGGATTAGAATTTAACAGGATTTAATCTGACATGGTCTTATGTTGGATGGGTGAGCACAGTATTTCTATGCCAAATAGCACCCTTCCTTTTGCTTTTCAACATCGGTTACTATGGGGATACCAAATATTATGGCTCAGGCATTGCTGTAATATCTCGTATCCCCTACATTTCATGGGCTACCATTCAGCCATTGACCAGTTGAGGTGGACATTTATTTGATAGCAGACGACAGTAGCTTTTCACATTTTATACATCATTCCACAACATTTTACTTCTGTTTCCTTTAGGGGTTACCATATATAATGGGCTATGCCATCTATAATATTTGGTATCCCCTGTGTTTCTCGGGTTAGAACTTACCAGTATTCAATTTGACATGGTCTTATGTTCTATGGGTGAGCACAGTATTTCTATGCCAAATAGCACCATTCCTTTTGCTTTCCAACATCTTTTTCAACGGGGATAGCAAATATTATGGCTCACGCAGTGCTGTAATATCTTGTATCCCCTGCTTTTCATTTGTTACCCATTAGCCATTGACCACTTGAAGTTGCCTTTTATATGATAGCAGCCAACTGTATATTTTCAAATTTTTTACATCATTCCACAAGATTGTATGTCCGGTTCTCTTAGGGGATACCATATATTAATGGCCTATACCGGCTATAATATTTGGTATCTCCTGTGTTTCTTGGCTTAGCACTTACCAGGATTCGATTTGGCATGGTCTTATGTTAGACGGGTGAGCACAGTATTTCTATGCCAAATAGCACCCTTCCTTTTGCTTTCCAATGTCGTTTTCAATGGGGATACCAAATATTATCACTCATGCATTGCTGTAATATCTCGTATCCCCTACGTTACATGGGTTACCCTTTAGCCATTGACCACTTAAAGTTGTCTTTTCTTTGATAACAGACTACAGCATCTTTTCAGATTTTTTACATCTTTCCACAAGATTTTACATCCGGTTCCCTTAGGGGATACCATATAAAATGGCCTATACCGGCTATAATATCTGGTATCCCCTGTGTTTCTTGGATTAGAACTTACCAGGATTCAGTTTGACATGGCCTTATGTTTGATGTGTGAGCACAGTATTTCTGTGCTAATTATAACCCTTCCTTTTGCTTTCCAACATTGTTTACTATGGGGATACCAAATATTATGGCTCACGCATTGCTGTAATATCTCATATCCCCTAAGTTTCATTAGTTACCTTTTAGCCATTCACCAGTTGAAGTTGCCATTTATTTGATGGCAGACTACAGTATCTTTTCAGAATTTTTACATAATTCCACAAGATTTTACATCCAGTTCCCTTAGGGGATACCAAATATAATGGCCTTTACCAGCTATAATATTTGGTATCCCGTGGGTTTCTCGGGTTAGAACTTACCAGTATTCAATTTGACATGGTCTTATGTTGGATGGATGAGCCCAGTATTTCTATGGCAAAGAGCACCCTTCCTTTTGCTTTCCAACATCGTTTACTATGGGGATACCAAATATTATGGCTCACGCATTGCTGTAATAACTCGTATCCCCTATGTTTCATGGGTTATCCTTTAGCAATTCACCACTTGAAGTTGCCTTTTATTTGGTAGCATACTACAGTATCTTTTCAGATTGTTTACATCATTCTACAAGATTTTACATCCGAGTTCGCTTAGGGGATACCAAAAATAATAGTCTATACCGGCTATTATATCTGGTATCCCCTGTTTTTCTTGGGTTAGTACCTACCAGTATTCAATTTGACCTGGTCTTATGTTGGATGGATGAGCCCAGTATTTCTATGGCAAACAGCACCCTCCCTTTTGCTTTCCAACATGTTTACAATGGGGATACCAAATATTATGGCTCAGGCATTGCTGTAATATCTTGTATCCCCTACATTTCATGGGTTACCCTTTAGCCATTGACCACTTGAAATTGTCTTTTATTTGACAGCAGACTACAGTATCTTTTCACATTTTTTACATCATTCCACAAGGTTTTACATCTGGTTCCTTTAGGAAATACCATATATAGTAGCCTATACAGGCTATAATATTTGGTATCCAAGTGTTTGTTGGGTTAGAACTTACTAGGATTCAATTTGATATGGTCTTATGTTGGCTGGGTGAGCACAGTATTGTTCTCTCAAATGGCACCCTTCCGTGAGTTTTCCAACACCTTTTACTATGGGGATACCACATATTACGGCTCATGCGTTGCTGTAATATCTTGTATCCCCTACTTTTCAAGGGTTACCTTTTAGCCATTGACCAACTGTAGATGCCTTTTGGCTTGATACCAGATTGCAGTCTCTTTTCACATTTTTTATTTCATTCCGCAAACTTTCACATCCGGTTCCTTTGGGGAATACCAGATTTAATGGCCCATACCAACTATAATATTTTGTATCATCAAGGTTTATAAATTACCTGGGTTCAATTGGACATGGCCTTATGTTGGCTTGGTGAGCACAGTATTTTTCTGCCAACTGGCACCCTTTCTTGAGTTTTCTAACATCTCGTACTATGGGGATACCAAATATTACAGCTTTTGCATGGGCTGTAATATCTCGAATCCCCTACTTTTCATGGGTTACCCTTTAGCCATTGACCACCTAAAGTTGCCTTTTAATTGTTAGCAGATTATAGTATTTGTTCGCATTATTGATAATATTCCACAAGCTTTTACATTCAGTTCCTATGAGGGGGTGTGACAGCCACCACATGAAGGAAGTGGCCCAATTAGGGTCACCCGGGTCACTAATGACCACCTCTCAGCCTTCCATACTAAATGAAGAGTCTGTCAGACAGTAGAGAATACAAACCAACAACTGTTTATTCATATACACTCAGAGCGGAGCCCAGTCTGCCCAGTCACTAGGAGTGCTGCAGAGGGACTGAAATCAACAAGCATAAAGATACATTATGTAAGTTTCATGAATGGGCGAAGGCACGCCCACAGTGAAATTTTCCAGGCAGGTGCAGCTGGACAGTGAAATACAAAAAAGAAGTTTCGGTTCTCATATCTCACACCACCTAATACAACCCAAGGTCGTTTCACCCTGCACCTGCCACCAGACAAGTGGGAGAGGGCCTCTATCTAGTAAGAAAGGTATGCACTAATATGAACAGTCTATTCATTAGTGAAGCTAAACCCCTAAACTGCAGAAACAAAACCTAACAGAGGCCTTTTCTCAGAAGTAGCAAAGGATTAGTTTCGATCATGATTCAAAATGGCGCCTGAATAGAAAATGGTGCCGCAAATGCTAACTTACATAGGGCAATGCGCAAACATGAATATTTCTATTCTAACACACGCGCAGCTCCAGCATTGCACTGCACTTACCCACGACTCAAACGTGGTGGAGAGTCAGGGGCGATGGCCCACTGTCTAGAACCTGCTGGAGCATCCACTTGGGGTTGATACCAATGTGGTCATGATGGTGAAGCCAAAATCTGCTAAGAACTCCACCTCAGGCATTGGGGATGCAGCGGGCCCTTCCGCCCCTCCCGATAATCGAGTCGGCACTCTGGGCCACTCTCCGCAGTCACTCTTTACAGTTTTGAAAAGATATTGCAGGCAATTCTGGACACAAAAGCCACGCTGAAGTCCAAGATCAAGGCAGTCTCCTTGGATGTGAACCTGCTCTGTACGGACCACAGGAAACTGGTGGACTGTGTGCACAATGCTGAATCCACATTAACCACGATGCCACCCACATTGCAGAAACTCCAAACCCATCTGAAGGACATGAGGGCAGAGATGACCTCTCCACATCGGAGGATGCAGAGGGCTTCTCAAAGCATAATAATGTCCACTTCTCGAGCTTTCTGGAATGCTTGGGGGGGGCCTGAGTACGGAACTCTTCCTCGAACAGTGACTGATGCCCACAGTACTGACAGGCAATGTACCTAAATTCTTCTCTGTGGAGAAAGCACATTGTCTACCAGGGAGGTCACCACCATCGGGGGCCCATACGTGTCCTGTAAGTGCGAAACAACTTAATGATAGAGACAGAGACTTGATTCTGCAGTTGTTTTGGATGAAAGGTCCTTGGCACTTTGAGGGCAGATTTTACTGTGGACATGCAGCATCTTCGCAAGTTGCATACTGTGGTCAAGCAACTCCTCCAGGAGCTAGGCCTGAAGTATGCTCTTCTCTATCCTGCTAAACTTGAGGTGATGGATGATAGTGAACCCATTCTTTCTTGACTCCTGGAGACGCATAAGCCTGGTTTCATGCCAAGGAAATTGCGAAGCCCACATCAGATGACTGGAATGTTAGTAAATGGCTGACATTGCAACTGAGGCGTAGGAGGAGCGGGGGACCCAGAGCTGCCCCTTCATGGCACAGACAGCCAGGGAGTGAGCAGAGGCAGGGCAAGTGGTGCTGCAATATGACCAGAACTCTTTTGAGGCGTTGCAGTCAAACTGTGCCTCTGACAGTCGGATACTAATGGCTCCAAGGTGTTATGAACCCCAATGTACCCCAATATAGGCCTAGGTAGTTACATGACCTTTTACCTACATCTGTCCTACCATTGTTCTACATAACGGGTCTGGCGCTAACCTTTTACCTAGTTAGGTGCTACATGACTGTCGTGTGGTTTTCTCCGAAAACTAGCCTCATGTATTATACATGAGGATTCTCTATGTGTTGTAAAGTTTCTATGCTATTATGCCCCCAGAGGCCAGTACCATAAACTCACGCTGACATACACTTACTCTTGCAAATATTCAGCATTGCCTCAATTGATTTATTTTGAAGCTTGAAGGCAAATCTAAAAATGGCTTCAATATTTTCTCTAAAAATCTGGCCTCTCAATGTTATGAGCGATGACCAGCTTAAAGAATGCTTAAACAAAATCCCTAGATAACTAAAATTTAAATTTTTAACCTTTGATAGGGCGGATTTGCCCATCTTAAAAGACTTTCATTTGGTGCCAGGGCTACCATCGGTCATGATGTAGGACTTTGAAAAATTAACTTTGAGGTATAGGTCCTCCATTTACGTTACAAAACAAGTCTAAGAGGTGCCGGAGACTATTTGCAGTTTGGTCTATTTGAACTGCGTCGTCCACATATAATAGGATGGGGATAGGAGTATGGCCCATGTGTGATATCAATAAGATAGTCTCTACTGCACTGTAGTAGTGTCTCTAGACCGATCCCACAGTGGTGTGAACGCATGCAATATTTCAAAGTGTACTGGACAGCACTCAACTGGGTGTTCTACCTTTCTCCAGTCTATTGCCCTGAGTTTTGTGAGTGTGCTGTATCCTAAAACCTTACACTACAAAAACACTCCCACTGGTTGGGTGGATTGGGAATGCTGTGCAAATTCAGCTAATCTCATTTATATGCCTAAAGTAATTGCAGTGAAGGCTCTCTTTAATAGAACAATACATAGTAATAGGCAAAATCCATAAAAGACCAAGTTCCAAATATGCAGGAAAATCAGTAAGAACTCAGACAGCATCCCTAGTAGCGTAGGAAAGGACTTCTGGCTCACCCCCAAAATCGGGCATTTATGTATGAAATCGCCTCATGGAACAGTATGAAAACTGCTGAATCATGGTGCGAGGAAGACAATATATGTTCAACAAATCAGAATACAGACTTTAAAAACATCGTACAGCCTTACTACCTAAGCACTAACCTACTACGTGAATAATGAATACTCCCTAACCCTGGCCTAAAGTCATCCGGAGGTGTCAGAACAAACTAGTTACAGAAACAACAGTAAACCATTGTGAATAAATGCAATACCTCATGTAAGACCCTTGGAGAAATGTTACATTCTAAGTCCATGCCAAAGAGTCTTCTTCAAGAACAGTGTCATTCAGAAATAAACAAACATGACTTGCTTGACTATGTGCAGCAGAAATAAACAGTGAATGTGACATACATTCTTGACAAGATGGTATTGAAACCTAATTGAGGCCTAGTTAGCCAGGATACCACACTTTCACAGGTCATATCAAATTGTTTCAAATGCAATAGCATCAGGTCAGTATACATGTGTGAATTTGAGTGCAGATTAAGATTCTGCAGATTGTTAATAATGCACAATTATTTATTAATACACAATTCCTCAGCTTGCTTTGCTAAGAATCTCCTTTCCTGCTCTGCAACCTCCCTGTAATTGCTTAATGGTTCATTCATTCAGGAAAATGTGGCATAATTATGATCCCGTGTTTAATCTTTTCCAGCTACCTAAGAGAAATTTCAAGTCATGTTAATCATTATCACAGCAATTTCAATATCTTCGCTTCCTTTGCTATGCCCTCACCTACAACATACACTTTAATATTTATATTTATTCATTTGTAGAGCGCATGGTTACACCGCCCGGTGTGTCCCCGCGCTGAGACATAGCTAGTGAAACTACTGCTGCCCACTGCAAGACCCGTCGAGCTGTATTTTACACAGTTTTTGCGAACAGCCAAGTCTTCAGTTGTCTGCGAAAGATACTTTCGCTTGGTTCAGTTCTTATGTCAATTGGCATAGCGTTCCATAAGGCCTGCCAAAATGTAGTTATCCGCGGCACAGAGACCAGGTTGAGGTCCGAGTGTTCAGTGATTGCTTTACGCTGCTCATTCCTGAAAGAGACATCTAATTAGAATTCTGGTTTAGATCTCCATGTTCCAGTATGTCAGGTACCTTGCTTACAGTCCTGTACCAGAACCATTGGGGAGTGGTCTGATAAGGATCTGCGTAGAATACAAGGGTGCCCAATCTAGGATATCAGGCCCATAGACACCAGCCTATTCTTCAGCTTGCATCGTGCACTGTAGGTTAGTAATTATATTGTACTGTGGTTGGATGCTGTGGTAACTAGAGATCCAAAACGTCACTGTGTTAGACCTTGCATCTTTTGGTGTGTTTCCCCTGGCTTTTTGCTTTCTGACCTCCCGGTTTTGACTCTGTTTTTGCTGGTTTTATGTCTCTGCGCACTTTCTCCCTGCTGTTCAGTGTTAAAGTGCAAGTGCTCCTGTTGTAAATTGTGCTATGGATTGGTGTTTCCACGATTGGCATATTTTGTTTACTAGTAAGTCTGTAGTAAAGTGCACTAAGAGTGCCAGGGCCTGTAAATCAAATGCTGCTAGTGGGCCTGCAGCACTAATTGTGCCACCCACTGAAGCAGCCCTGAAAAGGGGTCTCAGACCTGCCACTCAAGTGTCTGCGCGCTGTTTTTAACTGCCATGTCGACCTGGCAAGTGCACCCACTTGCCAGGCCCTAATCATCCCTTTTCGTACATGTATGTCACCCCTAAGGTAGGCCCAAGGTACCCCTGTGAGCAGGGTGCTGTGTATGTTAAAGGTAGCACATGTACTGGTGGTGAATTACAGTCTATTTCGTTTTTCACCACTGCAAGGCTATCTGTCCCATAGGAAAGAATCAGAGTTTTACTTCTAACATCTTATAAGCATAACTTCCCATTAGGAAAAGATTGGGAAATGGTGTTTAGTATGCCTGGACTCAGAGTGTAAAAACACATCTTTTAGTAAAGATTTTTATGTTCTGTGTTTGAAAATACCACTTTTAGAAAGTAGGTATTTTCTTGCTTAGCCATCCTGTGTGCCTCTGCTGGGTCTGTGGATTGACTGTCTGGCTTTGGAGTGACAGGGGCTGGGGATGTGCATTCTCTTCAGACAGCTACTGGGGAGTCAAGGTGTGTCCTGCCTTTCCTGGATGAGTCTGGGCTGGGCTGAATAGACCTGGGCTGCATTTAAAGTAGTGGGAAGAGATTCCCTTGCATCTCAATGGGCCTGGTCTGCTTTAGACAATGCTGTCTCCACCTCCTGCTGGGAAGCTGGGCCGGAGAGGACCAAACTGGTTTGGACTAAGCACAGATTCTCTCTGCCTGAGACAGCAAAGGAATTTTGCGTACAAATATTGGGGCCCGGACCCCAGGACTTTAGAACTCACTGGAATCAAGTAGCCTGCCAGGAAGAAGAGCTGGAAGAGCTGCCAGGAGGAGTACTGCCCCTTTGCAGTGTTGTTGCTTTGTTGGGTTGGCCTGCAGTTGCTGCCTCTGCCTTGGGCAGTGAAAGGACTGGACTGAACTTTCTTTACTTGTGCTGAGTATCTCCAAGGGCTTGAAGTAGAGCTTACCTCCTGTTCTGAAGTCTCAGGGACTGCAAAGACTTCACCGACCTCTGGGTACCACTTCTGTACCAGTTGACACAGAGAAGGGAAAAGCAACCGACTCCATCGCTGGCTCCGTGTCCTTAAGGCACCACAGAAGCCACTGCCGCATCTCGCACCGCAACCCTGGTCTCACTGAGGACGACGCCACCAAGCTGCTCCTTGCACCGTGACTTGTGGGCACCGCCCTCCACACCGCCTCGCTTCACTTCGCCGCCCTGGTCTCAGCTGCCTGCTGACTTCTAAACCCGTGAATGTATCGTGGCTGGGGGCACCGCTCGTAAATTTCACAACTCACCACCTCGTCCCACTCAGCAGTCTGGGCTGACCGACGCCAGCTCCTGCTAACCGGCTCTGTCGCTTGCACTGTGCCCTGCCAGCACCGCAACGAGCACCACCTCACTCCGCATAGTAGCCCTGGTCTCACTGACACCGCTGGACGACCGTCACCGAGCCTCTGCCTGCACTGCGCCTTGAGAGCACTGCGTGCTGCACCGCTTCACTTCACATCGCAACCACGACAGTTGCCACAATCGGCCAGCACTAACGTGTCGGCCGCAAAAAAAAAGGTACTGTTTACGAGTCTGCCGACACCCCCGACTGACGCGGTCAGGCGGAACTGTTGGATTCTGTTGTTTTCCGTATAGCGGTAGCACCGGACAGAGCTACCGACTCGGAAGAACTGTGTTATTGAGATATTTCTGCAATTTTAAAGGATATCTTGCAAAATATATATTTTTAAGTACTGTATGTTGGAGTCTTATCGTTTTGGTCTAGTTTTGGATATATAAAAATATTGAATATTTTTCTAAACTGGTGTGGTGTCCTTTTGTAGTGCTTTCACTGTATTACTGTTGGGTGTGTGTAAATACTTTACACACTGCCTCTGAGATAAGCCTGACTGCTCGGGCCAGCTACCAAGGGAGTGAGCAGGGGTTATTTTAGGAGTGTAACTCCCTTACCCTGACTAGGAAGAAGGGTCCCTACTTGGACAAAGGTGCAAACCATTGCCAACTAGAGACCCCCATATCTAACACACCGGCATTCATGAGTTATTCTATCATTGTAGACTGCGAAGGATGGCTAGTCGTATAAGTGGATCTATCTAAATTCAAATTCAGCATTTGGTTGAAATCTTCTCTCTAAATTCCATTGTCTATTTCTATATTTAGGAAAGCGTCAAAGTTAAGGCCGTATTCATTAACCAGTATCACTTCAATATTATTTAAATATTATTTATGCCACTTGTCATAATACCTTAGCACTCATCCTGTTCTGGGATTGTCAATTGATGAAAGTTTTCCCCACCTCAAGGCAAAAGCAGATTGTGAACCAGGGCTCAGGTGTTTTTTTGAATTATGTTTCTTGTATCATAGTTGTGTCCACTTCATAATGATCCTATGAATCTTCAGCCCTCTAACATTTCAATTTATGATTTTAACAATGCTTTCATAATGCATTACATTAACTCCACATATCATACTTCCAATTGCACGGGTGTTGTACCTAGTTTACCACTGCATGTAACATATTAATTATATCGCATGCCTTCCTGGTGCCAACTGGAAATTTACTCTGTTGTGCACTGGTAGTGATTAAACTGTCTTCATCCTGCCTACCATTCCGCCTCCCACAATGACCCAAATCACCATCAATGCTCAAACCCTGTAAACCACATATTGTTAGAAAGTGGGTTTCTGGTTGGCAGAAGTATGCACCCTGTCCAAACAGGAACCACAATCCTAGTCAGTGTAAGTAAGATACATACCCTATATTAACCTGCGCTCAACCTCTGGTAGCTTTGCACAAAGCAGTCAGGCTTAATTTAAGAGGCAATGTGTAAAGTATTTGTTATTTGTGTTGCTTTGCAAGGGTTCGCATTGTCGGTTCTGAGAAGGACCAGAGAAGGCAGAGCACATTTGGACAACTTCCAAGGATCCAGGACTGGGGTAGCACCACTTGGCTAAGGTGGACTTACAGATGGTAGAGTCCAAGTGCTGTAGCAGGTGAGTTTGAAGTTTTCTGTGTCCCTGAGTCTTCAGAAAACAAGAGGCAAGCCACCAAGCCCATGGAGTCACTTAAGTTCTTGAGGATGTAGAGATGCAGGTCCAGCACTGCTCACTCCCAGGCAAGGAGGGCAGCAGAGTAGGCACAGCAGAAGAAAGAGTCCAGCAGGGTGACAGTCTTTTCAGCAGCACAGCAGTCTTTCTTGACAGAATGTCCTCAGGTCTAGAAGGGTACTGAAGTGGTAGTGTCTGAGGTCCATTATTTATACTTTGGTGTCCTGGTTCTCGAAGGTGGGAGAAGATTCTAGACAGTAGCTTTGAAGTACAGGGCATACCCTTCCTCCCCTGCCCTGGCTCCATGCTGGCTGGAATGACAATACAGGGTTATTAGACCTATTGTGTGGAGACAGGCAACTGCCTATATTGGTGCATGTGGGGCTGTGCTTAGCTCCGCCCCATCAAGCCTGTTAATGGCCCATTAAGGCCCATCAAGTCACACCTAAGTTCCCATTGTGTGTGGCTATCTAGAGGGAATGCACAAAGCCCAGCTGTAACCCACCCCAGACATGTTTTCATAGACAGGCAGAAGGAACAAAATGGTTAAAGTAAGTAAATGCCAACTTTCTAAAACTGGCATTTTCAGACTTGCAACTCAAAATCCAACTTTACCACAAGTGTGAATTTAAAATGTGAGTCCAGAGACACCAAACTCAAAAAGTCCATCTTTTCCCAGTTGCGAATTACACATATAAAGTGTAATTAGGTTATCCCAATGTTAACCTATGGTAGAGATAGGCCTTGCATTAGTGAAAAACACATTTCAGAGTTTTTCACTATCAGGACATGTGAAACTTAAAATGACATGCCTGACTTTTTAAATACACTGCCCCCTACCCTTGGGACTGTCCAGGGCCTATCATACCGGTGTCATATGTATTAAAAAGGAAGGTTTGGGCCTGGCAAGAGGGTTAACTTGCCAGGTCGACATGGCAGTTTAACACTGCACACACAGGCTCTGCAATGGCAAGCCTGAGACTTGTTTAAAAGGCTACGTAAGTGGGTGGCACAATCAGTGCTGCAGGCCCTCTAGTAGCATTTAATTTACAGGCCACATGTAGTGCACTTTACTAGATACTTACAAGTAAATTAAAAAGATGCCAATTGTGTATAAGCCAATCCTACCATATTTAAAGGAGAGAGCACAAGCCCTTTAGCACTGGTTAGCAGTAGAAAAGTGTGCAGAGTCCTAAAAACCAACAAAAACAGGTTCAGAAAACAGGAGGATAAAGACAACAAGTTTTGGGACGAACCGGTAAAAAGGGCCAAGTCCAATATTCCTGCTGGCTTTAGTTTGTTTCCACATTTTGAAATTGCCACATTGATTTCCCGTGACAGATTCTTAATAAAGGTGAGTTGCAAGCATTGTTCCCTGTAAAGTGCGTGTGAAGGCGTGCGCGCACCTGTCTCTCCTTGAGAACGCAGTGTGGTGTTTGAAGCACGCACAGCAGCAGGTTAGTTCAGCAGCAAGTGCCTCCTGCACTTGCTGCATCTCTTTTGTTGAAAGGGTGCGGCTGCGGGGCAGATTAAAAGCCTTTGTGAAAGTATTCATGTTAATCACAGCACCCATCACGCTCTGCAATTAACATGATTACTTTAACAAAGGCACACAATCTGCCCCGCAGCCGCGCCCTTTCAACAAAAGAAATGCAAAGAAGTCTACAATCACGATGTGTGCTTTCAGAATTACCTGAAAGTACACGCAGTGCTTGTAGATTTGCCGAATTTCTTTTGCTAATAGAGCTGAGCAGATTGTGTGCTGAGCTCTATTGACAAATGAAATGAGCAAGACTACAAGCTTTGAATCATAGGATGTTGAGCCGGCTGCTTTCTCAGCTCAAAAGACGGCAGCTCTAGACTTAGCCACAACCTCGCCCACAAGTACAGAATCATTTTTAATAATATATACAACGAAGTCATAGCTATTTCTTATTTATCTTATCCAATTTACAACCATTGACAAATCCAATAGCCCTGGCTTGTTGTAGGTGTAATGTTACTCGTTGTGTTTGTCTGCCATCCCGTGGTGTGAACAGACTTACTTCATGCTTGTGACTCGCTGCGCCAGAGAGCGGACAGACACAGAAAGTAACCCCAAACTCAAGGCTTTAAGTGGGCCGGGGCCTGCCAGCCGTGCTCAGCAGGTGCCGAGACGCAGGGGCACAACTAGACCTGAACTTTGGGGGGGCTAACAGTCCCAGCCAGGGCTGGCCCTAGCACTGGTTGCACACGGTGCAACAGTCTTTTTTGGCACCCCCACTCCCATTTCCTCCTTCTCCATGAATTCCCCCACTACCACTCACCAACAATGCACCTCATCTCTCTACAGCACCTTTCTGACCAACATTTTTTTTATTGCGCTACCAATAGTTTACTCACACTCAGTTCTGTGATCTGCATGGTACACTCTTTCTTTGTAGCAGGCACATTAACCCTCTGTGCTGTGTGGGTGACAGGAGTGCCCATGTGAGTGCACGGTGAGCGATGCGACAGTATGAGAGTAGGGTAAAAGGAGTAACTGCAGGGTGAGTGAGGTTACCATATAAATTTGGGTGCGGGTGTAAGTGCAGAGTGGGACGAATGAATGCATGGTTAGTGATGGGCTTGTTTGAGTGAGATTGCAGATTGATCAGTGAGGGGGATAGGTGAGTGAAGTGTCACATGAGTGCAGGGTGAGTAGTGTGCTCTGTGACTGCAGGGTGAGGTCCAGGGTGAACAGCACAAGTGCATTGTGAGTGCAGAGTGATCACTGTGAGTGAAGGATGAGTGGGTGAATGGTGTGAGTGCATGGTGATCAGTGTGAGTGCATTGTGATCGCTGTGAATGCAGGGTGAGTGTGAAGGGTGAGAATGAGGAGTGAGTTGTCTGAATGCAGGGTGCATTCCCAGACACTTGAAGTAACTCAGCATGTTATTTACGGCGGCGTAGGGTTTCAGATATAAGTTAAACTATTACTATTATGGCATTAATCAGGGATCGAGGTTGGAGGAAATAAATAATGAGCTGATCCTGCAACAAACTTTCACTCTTATGATTAGGGTTGCCAGCTCATTATTTTGATGTCCCAGACGGTACAAAAATAAATAGTCACCTAAAGCCGTATTTTCAGCACTTATCTGTGCATACTTCGAACAGCAAATATAAATAGAAAGCACTTTTAATTGTGTTCTAGGGCTGCCTGAATGATCCATGACTGATAATTAAAGGGAACAAAGGCAGAAAAGTCACATTATAAATGAATACATACTTTTTTATTTATACCCCTTATTTAGTGTCAAGACAAGGTCTTTGCAAGCTCTTTAATAAACACATGGCTGGCAATTTTCTTTTGGCAACCCTACTTATATTCCTTTTCATGAAATGCATTTTCACACTACAGCAGTAAATGTAAAATACAAATGTAAGGAATAGGCGGAGTGGGGGTCCAGGGGGTAGTGGAATCAGAAAAAAACTAAGCCTTGGTAACCAGTTTACAAAGGTATGTAAATATGCAAATGGTCTTTAAAGACCTGTGAAAAACTCGGGCGTACCTGAGATAAGACTCCAGACACTGCCCAGCCGAGCCCACAGCAGCTCGAGCTGCAGCAGCCCGGGCTGAGACACAGGACGGGGGGGCTGAAGCCTCTTTAGCCCTATGGGCGTTGCGCGCCTGCCGAGACGGGTCCCTATCAGGCTCTCCATCTTTGCCCTCACCCTCAGGGTGAAAAAACAAAAATCTTAACTCTGCAGCAGTACCACCCTTGACTGCCTTTTATGCAACTACAAAGAGACTCGTTATGGTTCTTTCAATGTCACCATGTCAGAACTGAAGCATTTGCAATGTTATCTACAACGAAGGTGTAGTTGGTGCTTATTTATCATATGCAAATAAGAACCATTGACAAAGCCAACAGTCCTGGCTTGTTGTAGGTGTAATGTTACTTGTTGTATTAGAGAGATCGGAATTTTCTCGAGTGGAAGTTTGAAGGTAGCGCAGAGGGTTAATATGCCTGCTGCAAAGAACGTGTACCATGCAGATCACAAAGTGCATAGAATGAAAATTGGTTACCGGGTTACTACTTTTGTCAGAGAGGTCATTTTGTTACTTGCAGTTTATAAGTTAAAATCCTAATATAGAAAAATAAACTATTAACTGTCATCAAAGAACTTCATGCATACTGCAAGGTATAGATTAGAGCGTTATGATTTTTTTTCCCAGCCATTCATTATCCTAATGTTGCAAATAGGGTTAATTTGGGTCAAAGCGATTCTTATTAAAGAGAAATCCTAACCATGATGTTACATTTTAAATTCTGAGTTTGTGCTTCTCCAGTCAAAGCACTCTTAAACTATACTGCCTATCAGTATGAATGACATGTCACTCCTATACCTTGCAGTCCTCTGTCATATGTAACATTTCTTATACACTGATTTGCATACCTATGATTGATTGTCTCTGTTTAATATGTGTGCAATGTAAAGTACACCCTACACTGGTATGAGAGGCGCTATAAAACAAATTAAATACATCTCAGAGAGAGTGGTAATGGAGACCTTGAAGGGCACTGTTAAAGGGCAATTGTGAGGGAATCACTGGCAGAGGTGGTCGTTGGGGGGCGCCAACAAACATTGTCACACAGGGCACCAGCAGCGCTAAGGCTGGGTTACTGGTGCACATAGCCTTGGCTGCAGCACACAGAGACCTTACAGTGCCGCACACAGAGGAAAAGAATTAGAGGGAACATTGGTTGCAAGATGTTGTTTCTGTGGCAAATATGTATCAAAGTGGTCCCTTGAATTACCTGGTTCATTTACTGATGGGATGGCTGGCAATCTGAAAGAGCTTTTACTGAAGATTGTCGAGTGCCTTCTTAATTCAGGGCTGGCAACATTACTTAGGTAGATCCTGTCAATCAGTTTTTCACTTATATTTTTAGATTAAGTGTCATACTCCAAGGAACTGAAATTACTCCTATTCCACAGAAATTGGCCCACTGGTAGATTTTTGCAAGTGCCCAAGGATGGAAAGGGAGACAGTAAAGTAAGACATTCCTGAATTTTTTAAATGTAAAGGGGTTTGCAAGATGCAATCTTCTGGTTTGATTACTAGGTCAATAAGTGTCGCATATCTGTTACTGTGTGACAATGTAAAGTTTAAGCCTCTTGAGGACAGGAATTTTTCTGGTCTGGTTTCATGCAAGAACTTTTCTGATTTTTTTATTACACCTATGGGTTAGTTTAGAAGTTTTTCAAACCATTTTCTCTGAGCAGGCAGACTGAACAAGTTGAATACTTATGTTCACAAATTGGCTACATTTTTGCCCACCCCCAGTTATGGTACCAGTAGCCATATCCACCCAACTGGATATTTCCAGGGAGAAGGGATTACCCTAGCAAGTAAGGCTAAGAACAGCAGATGCACTTTATAAATTGTCTCTATGTGTAGCTCCTGCTTTGTTCTTTGATGGTATGCCACACAAACGAAAAGCATTTTACTTCAGCATAGTGGAATGTTGATTAGTGAGTGAAACCCGAATCAAAGATCACAGCTCCACGTTTTTCATAATAGCATGCACCATTAAACATAGTATGTGCTATGTTCACCAGCAAGCTCTTGCCTGACTTTGTGTGACTTCGCATATTTCAACCTCTTTCTCACCACAGTGGCCCACGTTGCCACATGTGGACCTTGTTTTACATCAACAGCATCACTGATAGACCCACTCTATCACTGTGTCAGGAGGTGCTGGCAAGCACAACTTGACTGTCTCAACATCAGTCCTACGTACCACATCCTTTCTTGCTGTTCCGCCTCCTGGAATCCGGAATTTCTTTTCCACACACAATGTGTTTGAAAGTCAATGGAAAACTTCACAAAGTTGCACAATTGTATGCTTTCCAGAGGTTTGCATGGCAAATCTGTTATGGTATGTGGATTTGTATGGTGCAACTAATCACCCATGACGGTATCCAGGTGCTGGAGCAGGCGTGTAGCCATTAGACTAATGGTGTTGGGTGTTCGCCCCACAGAATTTGTTGATGAGCCAGGCCTTCAGCTTCATGTGGAATTCAAGAAGTGAGGAGGAGCCCCATATGTTTTAAGGGAGATCCTGGATGGGATATAGTAAAATGCTCGGCCTCCTGGTCTGCTTTTGTTGATGAGGGGTGTGTGTGTGAGTTAGCGTGATGCTGAGCATATGTGTCTGGTTGTTTGGTGGAAATAAATGTGGTTGTTCAGGTATGTTGGTCTAGTGTTGTGCAGTGCCTTGTATGCGTGCATGAGGAGTTTGAATTGACTGCATATGTGGATGGAGAGCCAGTGGAGCCCTCCAAGGTGTGGTGAAATGTGGGTGTGTCGTGGGAGGTCAATAATGAGTCTTGCTGCAGTGTTCTAGATAGTCTAGAGTCAGTGGAGGAGATGGTTAGAGAGCCTGGTGTAGAGTGCATTACTGTAGTCTAATCTGCTTGTCATGAGGGCTTGCGTGATGGTGTGTTTGGTGTTCAGGGCCATTTAGAGATCTTGTGGAGCATGTGGAGAATATGGAAGAAGAAGGAGCTGACTGTGTTGGCATGTGCTGTGATGTTGAGCTTGTTGTACAGATAAATTCCCAAGTTTCTGGCGTGGTAGGTTGGTGTAGGTCAGAGCTATGATGGGTACCAGGTGGAGTCTCAAGGAGAGTTTTTGTTTCAGAAGTTCAGCACTTCCGTCTTGTCGCAGTTGAGTTTCAGGCAGTTGGATGCCACCTAGTGTGCTACGTTGATCACGCAGTAGGAGAAGTTGGTTCTGGTGGACTTTTCTGTCAGAGAAAGGATGAGTTGGGTGTCATCAGTGTAGGATATGATGGAGATGCCTTGTGATCTGATGATGTTGGAGAGTGGTGTCATGTAGATGTTGAACAGGGTTGGGCTTAGCGATGAGCCCTGGGGGCGCAGATCAGATTCTTGGATTCCGATGTGTAGGGTGGTAGTCTGACCCACTATATTCTTCTAGTGAGGAAAGAGCCTATCCAGTTGAGGGCCGGTCATTTTTGCCTCCATTTTGCGGTTTTCTGATGAAGGTACAGTGGGACACTGTATCAAAGGCAGCAGATGGGTTGAGTAAGATGAGGGCTGTGGTCACTCCATTGTCCAGTATGGTGCAAATCTGGGCTGTAGCCGTGATGAGTGGCATTCCTGTGCTGTGGTTGCTACAGAATGCTGATTGGGTGTGGTCCAGTAGGTCGTGGAGTTCAAGATAGTTGCCCAATGGTTTTTGAGGAGGGCTTGGCCGCTGAATGTTTCCAGTCTTCTGGGAAGATGGCGATTTGATGGAGGTGTTGATGATGTGGGTGAGGGTGTTGATGATTGGGGGTCCTCCCATGCTGTAGATGTGATGGGAGTATGGGTCCGTTGGGGCACCTAAGTGTACTTTTTTATGATCGCTGTGGTGTCTTCTTCAGTGACTGTTTTCCATTCAGTCAGGTGTTTGTCTCGGTTGGTGGTGTTCAGGTTGACAATGAGATCTTTGGGGTCTGATTGTTGTTCAGAGTTGCTGTAGATCTTTTCTATTTTGCTGTGGAAGAAGTTAAAATGGTTGTTGCAGTGTTTCTTTGATGTTGTGATGGTGTGGGCTGCGACCGGGCGGTGGTGAATTCTTTGACAATCGAGAAGATCTCCTTTCAGCTGTTGGAGCTAGCCTCTATGCATTTGGTCAGTGCTGTTCTTTTGGTGTCTCTCAGGAGTTGGTAGTAGCGCATGAGTGTAGCCTTGTAGGTAGTTTTGGTATCTGCATTGTGGCTGGGCCTCCCTTTTCTGTCTAGCTGCGTTCAGTGGCTGTTAGATTTCCAGAGGTCGTTTGCATTCCAGCTGGCTTGTTTGTTGGTTCTTCTTTGTCTGTTGTTTATGATGGATGCGAGGGAGTCTGCACAGGTGTTCATCAATTAGTTGAAGTTGGTGATGTCCTTGTCGAGGTTGTTGGTGGTGTTGGGTTCGTCTGTTTTGAGGATGCTGAGCCAGTCAGCCTCTGTTACTTTGCACCACTTCTGGCTGGGAAGGTTGATGTTGGTGGGAGCGTTGACTCATGGTGTGGTGATTTGGAAGTGTATGATGGAGTGGTCGGTCCATGTGAGTGCTGAGGCGGAGTCATTTGTGATCCTGTCACTGGTGGTGAAGATTTGAACCAGAGTATGTCCTGCGATGTGTATAAGGTCTGTGATGAGCTTGGTGAGTCAAATGTTGTTGAGGCTTTTGAGGAGGGATGTTGAGCAGGGGTCCATTGGGACTTCAAGGTGGAAATTGAGGTTGCCAAGTAGTATGAAGTCCTTGTAGTTGATGGTGAAGGGAGCAATTAAGTCTGTGATGAGGCTGCTTGAGTTTGTTCATGGTCCTGGTAGTTGATATGCGAGGGTGTCTATCAGGGTGCAGCTGCTGTCCATTTGCAGACTGGAGTGCATGTGCTCTATGAAGGGGTATTGATGTCCATGGATGTGGTGCATTTGATGGTGTCCTTATGGATGATTCTGAGTCCTCTTCCTGGCTTGTGAGGGCGGTCCTGACGTGCAATCTTGTAACCTGTCGGGATAGCCACAGCAATGTCCGGTGCTGACGTTGGGTTGAGGCAGGTTTCCGTGAGGAAGAGGAGATCCGGTGTGCTGTTGCTGAGAGATCCCAGACCTCTATGGTGTGTTTGCTGAGTGAGCGGGTGTTGAGAAGCCTGCATGCAAGTGGCTGTTAAAGTGCTGTTTTGCTGTTTTGTGAGGCATTTGCACAAGTGGGCAGTGAAGTTGGTAGTGCATGGGGGATGTGTGTGGGTGTGCTGCTGCAGAGCCGAGCGAGCGAAGGATCGCAGTGGTGTAGTGGTGGGGGCTGATCAGACCTGGGTTTGTGGTGCTGGGAGTGGTCCAGGCGTGGGTGGGAGCAGATGGGCCTGCCTCTGGCGCAGCGCACCCACTGCACACGCTCTGTGCAAGGTTGCATCGCAGCTGCCAATAAGAATGTAGGAGGGGGAGGAGTGCGGGGCCTAGCAGGCACAGGAAGAAGAGGTGGGAAGGAGACAAGCAGGAGAGCCGGTAAGGAGAGGGGAGGCAGGAAGAGGTGCAGGAGGGGGAGGTGAGTGCGAAGCAGAAACTGGCACGGCTGTGGGAGCCGCAAAAAAGGCTGAAAGAGCGAGTGAGGGGGAGGCAGCAAAATGAGGCTGAAAAAAACAGTGGAAAGAGGCACAAATGTGGGAAAGTGGCACAAAGAGGGAGAAAAGGCACAGAAAATTGAAAGGTAGAGAAGTGTGAAAAGTGGCACAGAGAGGATGAAAACGGGGGAGAAGAGACCCAAGTATTGAGACAGAAGAGAACAAACTATTCTGTTCGTTTAAATCAAAAAAAGCAAATGTGGACAAAACTCCTACATGCATTTGTCCATGTGCTAAGAAAAAAATTGAACAAGGTAAACTTGCAGGGAAAATGTCTGCAACATTTTTCCATCTGAACCACATTTTATTAATGCATAGGGTGAATGAGGAAGTTTAACTGAGCAGAAACTTTGCAAACTTTATGAATTGTAGCAATTGTGAAAGTCGCAAAAATTACAGTGGTATAAAAAAAAACTTGGCAGCCCTCCCATCACATGCTGACTTTGTCTTTGCCTTGCCCTGTGTTGAGAGCTCCACTACCTTTTGGTGCACCATAAATACCACAAACATACATATAAAATACATTTCTCTACTACTTGAAACTGTGTGACTCACTGAATTGTTTGATACATATTGATGGACCAATAAGAAATTAGTTAATATGGGGTGACTAATTGCTAAATATGAAATGTGTTTTCCCTTCTGTATCTCTCTCAGGCCTCTATTAAGAGTGAGCTGATAATAAAAATTTGTTCGCAAATTGTGGGGGTTTGCTATCGTGATTTATGCGAGGTGAAACGTGCTGCAAATTGTGGGACCAAATAAAGCACATGCCATGTTTGTTCACCCCAGTATGGAATAGCATGAACTTTTCACATGACATTCTACAATTCAAGGTGCCTTACTCGTAACCATGCACAAATTGCATACCACCTCATTTGTGCACCCATTTTGTGCAGCCGTATCGTAATTGAGGCCTTAATCTTTCTTCTTCTCTTTGTGTCTCGGCTAATCTAACTGAATGAGGGCTGACACATGTCACAGAGTAGCCATTTCGTCACCGTGGGTATGGGTAGGACCAGCCCCAAATTCCTCATAGAGGATGGGCTAATTCCACAGACCCATGTTCCACACCAAAGCTACGCTGCTGTCTGCCCTTTGATTCACTTCTGGAGCTGCTTCTCCTTTTTCAGAGAACTTAATAAGTTGTATATTAAGCCCTGCTCCTGCAGCCCTTCCCTCTTTTCACTACCCTTGTCTCTGGTTCATGTCACCTCTGTCCTTTACACCCAACGTCTCTCGGCCTTGCCCTCCTCTCCTAAAACTGACACGTCACCTACAACTCTCATGTCCTATTAACACCCATCCTTCTGCACCTAACCACCTTTTCCTCTTTGTGACCAAACAGCAAGCTGATTACATGATTCTGTGGATTTTGAAGCTTTTTTGGAAGTTAAAGAAAAGCTCATGAACTATTTTAAGTAAGTAAATCTTTAATTCATGATCTATTAAAATCTTTGCAATAAAATGCATGATAAAACACCTACACAAAGCACATAAAACGACTAATTTCATAGCAGTAAGGTCTATAAAAATCCATTTTAAAAGCATTTAATGTTACTTTAAAAAGTAAAATATAAGATCTGTACTGGTGCGGGCATTAGTAAGCAATAAAACATTAAAGTGCAAGATATCAGTTCATAAAAACCCTTTTTCTAAAAATTAAGACAAATGTTAATTGCTGGAAAAAAGGCGTAAGTAAACCGATAGAGCAGTTGTCAAGGGGGTCGAGGTGGTGCAGTTCAAAGTTGAAGTGCGATTGTTCCCTCCTTCGAGTATTGGGCCTTTGGTTTGAGCCTAGCTACGGGCAATTGCAAGCGTTTAAGAGTGTTAATGCCTAAGTGGTGACTTCTCAAGTAGCTCTTGCATCTCCACCGGCTACTTACTCCTTACTCGCAGACCTCTTTTCAAATCTCTGAAGGAATTTGATCATGGCACAGTTCAGACTGATATCTGTAGGGTCAAAGCAGGCTAGCACCGCCTCCCTGCATGACCTTATGACAGGTTTCTCCACTTCCTGCACAAACGCTCACGTAGATCCCCCATACTGGTGTGGCACAGGCATAAGACGTGGACGACGTTCTCCAGTTCATGCAGGCATAACCGGCAAATGGCTTGCCCTGGCCTTCTTCTCCATGGGAGGAGTGCTTTAATAATGGTTATAAACCCAGCCTGTACTTCAGGAAATGCACCTTGGCCCAATTGCAATAGGTTTCGCCAAGGTAGCCCTGTGATTTTAACCTGGTGTAGTTTTGAAGTGTCATCCACCCATAACTACGTTTAGACAGTTTATCTTTATCCTCAAACATTGATAACAACGGTGCACTAGATTTGGTTAGTTTTCTAAGCTCCCGGTGGCCTAGAGATAAGCCCCAAACATTTGTTAAGCTTTGTGAACTCAATGCCTGGTTTACATAGACATGTGCGGGGAGCTCGGCCTGAGTTCCAGTTCCTGCCAGAGGTGGCCGCCCAGGGAGCCCTCTGGAGCCTTCCTAAACTTGTGGCAACAGGACACAAAGGCCGCCTTCCGAGCCATTGACTGTTTGGGGATACCAAATTCCAGCCTTATTTGAGCAGGCGATGTGTTCGGAGGTAGTTGGATAATTCACCCTTATATTTTGAGAATCATTCTGTCCAGATTTGCACTGTCCCTGCGAGCCTAGAGCCTCCCTCCCATATGTCAAGGTGGGAAGGATCTTAGCTTGTGCTACCTGTAAGATGGGGGTAAGCGTGGGGTCTTTAAGCTTGTTGCAAAGAGACCTCAAACCGAGGGCCAACGCCTTGCCCTTCTTCCTGATTTCCTCCAGTTGGTCGCTATAGCTTCCATTCCCATTGAAACAAACTCCAAGGTACTTGAAGCTTTTTACTGATTCAATTCTTTCATCCCCCAGACGCCAAGTATGCTTCCGTTCCATTTTTCTTTGCACTGGTAATATTTTTGCTTTTTTTCTGTTATTCACAGTAGGCGAGGGTTTCATTCAACAAGCGCTGTAGGCCGACCTTGGTTCTGTTTGCAAGGACTAAATGATCTGCATACAGTAGGTTCGATAACTGGAAGCCCACCAATTTGGTGAGTGTAAGTTCACTTCATTTAGTGAGGGTGTGAAGTCTGCAAGGAACAGGTTAAACAAGGTTGAGGCCAAAACACATCCCTGTTTCAACCCTTGCGTGGTTTTTATTTTCCTTGATAAATGGGAGCCATCCCCTACCTTGATCATGACCCAGGTGTCTGTGTGCAGTATTTCCAGGGCTCTTAACAAACCATTTGGCATTTTTAGGTTTGCCAATTTCCTCCAGAGCCTACCCCGATCCACTGTATCAAAAGCAGATTTAAAATCAATTAAACCAAGGTGGACAGGGTTTGTATTCATTTTTGTAGAATCAATCAGCAACGAAAGCACCATAATGTTTGTTGTGGTCCTTGTTTGTTTAGTAAACCCGGTTTGATTTACAGGAACAATTAGGTATGCCTCAGCCCAATGTTGAAATTCCTCCAATAGAACACCTGCGTAGTATTTTACATTATTATCAATTAAGGCTATTAAACAGTAATTTCTGGGGTTGCCCTTATCTCCCCTTGTATTTTGGGGCAAGATTTGAACCTCTCCATGAGGAAGGAATACTATGGAGCTGAATGGGGCAAGTTGAGCTGTCCAGAAAAGTGGGCCCTCCCTGTAAATGGCTGGTGGAATGCCATTTGGGCCCAGCGCCCCTTCTCTATGTCCCCTTGCAATTTGCCTCTGCACAGCGCAAGGGCTGATTGTGCACCTGGCTAATTCTGGGGCCCTCTCCCTTTGTGAGGTTTGAGATGTGCTTGCTGGGTCTGGGTCATCTAATTTGCACCTTTGTTGTTCCTCCAGTGCCCCTTGATTATAGTGACAGCTCAAGAAATGATACCAGATTGTCTCAGAGTTGTTGGATGCTGCCACTCTTGGGAGTGGCCTGTTGATTCGTTTACTGTTTGCCAAAATAAGGTGGAGTTGTTTTCTCTTCTGTCATGCAGCAGCTTAGCCCAGAATGAATCCTGAAACACCCTTTGAAGCTGCCATTTTGCCCTTTTTAATTGTTTCCTTGAAGCCCTGAAATCTTTCAAAATGACAGGGTCCATAAGTGACCTTTTGAGGGCTTGGCAGAGGCAGTTGGCTTCCCTTTTGGCCATCCAGATCATGGGGTTACACTCCCTCCTCTCCAGGGAGTTGACCTTAATCTCTTGATGTTGCCTGTTTATTGAGACTAACTTGATTGGTTTTGCAGTCGGATCTGCGAGTTTTATAGTGAATCTTTCCCAGCTGATTAGTGGGTTTTCACCAGTTGTCTTAGAATTAATCACCAATAGTTTGGCTGTTTGTGCCAGTGCCGTTAGGGAGGCGACTGTGCATTTTATGCGTTTGAGGTTGATCGTGTAACCTGGAGTTCCATTATCCTTTGCGGGTACGAGTGCTTCTAAGCCTAAGGGGTCGATTCCGATCTCGGTCGGAAGGCCTCCGAATCGGATTCGGCTTTACCGGATCCGAGTCGGAGGCTTTGTTTCCGACCGAGTCGTACAGATGTCCGGACGCCCAAGTACGATGCGAATGTACGCGAAATCCCCGACCGACTCGTTTCCGGGTCCGAACCGCTCCGTACGACTCGGTCGGAGACGAACCGTACCGCGCAAAGGAGTCGATTTCCGACCGAGCCAGTACAATGCACGATCCGGTCAGCCGGATCGAGTCGGAGTCACCGGGACGAAAAAGCTCCGGGAACGAGTCGAACACAGGGGGGACCCAAGGGGCCCCCCTTCACATGCATGTACGGTGCGGATGGCACCAACGCGTACCCACTGCAGGGGGCGCCCTTTTGCGAGACGTACCTATTCAGCTGATGCGAGGCCATGCACGCGTCGTACGACCGGCTCCCATTGACTTCAATGGGAATCCGACCGAGACGAGTCCGTCAGCATACGGCAGCATCGTACTCGCTCGGTCGGACTCCAAGGGTACGGCTCGGTCGGAAAACACTCCGGATCCGGCTCGGTCGGAGGGCTTTCCGACCCAGATCGGAATCGACCCCTAAGTCTAGAATTATTTCTTGGGACCGGAGGTCACTTTCCAATTTCTTGCCAAACTCATAAGCACTAACAACTTGCAGTAGTGAGAAACTTACAAATGTGTAGTCAATGAGTGATGCACCAGATCTGGACAGAAGCGAAGGCTCAGGTGGTTTGCCGGGGTTGTACCGACCGTTTAATGCTCTAAGGCCTAAATGATCTAGGTTTCCTTGTAGGCTTTGACTTCTCCTATCTTCTTTTTGCCACTGGGGGCCACCTGAGTTGGTATCATCCAAAGGGCTTCTTGGGCCTCTTGACCTCATTTTTCGGTAGCTTGCTCTTTAGCCACATGTAGAAGTGGCCTGTAACTATCATTTCAGTCTTGTTCATTTAGCCTTAGAGCCAGGATTGTCTCAGTTAGCTTCTCTGTTAGCCTAGCCTTGGTTGCGGCGTTGGGGTGAATGTAGAAGTTTACCATTATAATTTTCTTTGGCGGGCTGTTTGTAGTCTTGACCGTCATTACTACGATTTGTAGGCCAGCTTCATCAGTTTCTTGCTCTTGGTTTTCAATATTGCTTGAAGCTCAGACTTATATTGCCAGACCACCCTTACTGCAGCCATGTTTGTGTGCTTTAACTGCAGGAGTATAAAAGCTTGTAAAGTCCTCTAGATGAGATGCGACCTGAGCACAGGTTTCTTGGAGGAGAATTACATGGAAGGTGCGCAGGTATTGGTAGGTGTCTAGTCCTTCAAGCTTATTAGCCAGGCCATTAATATTCCAAGAGCAGATCCTAAGTGCTTTGTCAATACCAGTAGTAAGAGCAGTGTCTTGTCATTGTAAAATTCTGGTTGTGTTCAAGGCACCAGACAGCCAACCCCACTCTGTGCAACGTCTGGTTCTGTGGCAGACCCACCACAGGGCCGTTCAGCCCATTCAATTTGCTTCTTGCTCTTCTCCGGACAGAGTAGACAGTTCTCGGTCAGGTCGATGTTAAGTCAACCTTTTTTGTGACTCAGGACATGGGGATATCCTGTTCCCTTGAATGGTGTAATGGTAATCCCCCAGACTTGGAATATATCGGCTGCACTCAGAATCTTCTCAGCCATCTCAATAGAGCCCCACACTACTTTAGTTGATTCATTTCACTGACCAGCGCCTGGGTCAATACATTCAATTGATACTATATTATGTGAGGCGGCCTCCCCATCTCATCCATTGTCCGAATGAGCTTGAGGATGTTACCTCTATCTGTTCGCAGGGCTGGTTTGTTTAAAAGTGGTCATTAATGTTGGAACGTCTTCCCTGTCCTGAGCCGTCAGTTTCTCATAGAGATCTGCATCCCTGGGGGTGGAGTGTGGCCTGAGTCTTGTATTGAAGACTGGGTAGGCTGCTAGCCTGCTAGGCCGTAGGAGCTTTTTGTTGCGACCCTTTCTCTTCCTTGCTCCCTGCTGTTTTGGTGGTTCGTCCATGTTTTATTAGGTCCTGGCAAATTCTGGTGAGCCTGCCATTGGTGAAGGTGCCACCCCAGTGTTGGATCCAGCAGTCCCCAGGCCTTCATTGTTGAAGCCAGAAAGGTGGCCACACTTCAGCCCCTCTGACTCTACTGGAAGTGGTGCCTCTGAGTGGCCTGCCTTAGTGTTCAGGGTCCTATGCTCATTTGGGGCCTGTCTTTATTCATGTCTTTGAGGTCAACCAGTAGATTCGACATCGTCACCGGAAGTGTTGACAGCTTGTCAAAGACAGGGAGCACCCGCACCTCTGCCCTATTCCCTGCGTGTCAGCCTGTGCTCTCTTTTGGTTTGCAATTTTCGGTTCGCAATTTTCTCATCAATGCCTGACACATACATTGCTAGAGTGTTCAGGAGGCTAATTTGCATGTCCATTTTGTTTGCTTGAAAACTGAGTACCTCTTCTGAGCCCTGCAGAATCCTTAACATGGTTGACCATAAGGCCCCTTGTGAGTTCTTGCTTCCTTTTGGGTTTGGGCTGGAGTTTGTTGGTGCCTCGTTGCCCTATGAGGCAAGCATCCTCTCCCATTCCTTCGAGTAGAGATATAAAGTATCATTCACAGCTGCTAATGAGTACTCATTGTCAGTACCAGCCAAATTGTCAGCTGTTTCCTGAGGGCTCAGCACAGTGGGGGGGATAGTCGCAGCCACAGCACGACCAGGTGGAGTTGAACAGTTGTTATGGGATCCCATTCCTAGCCCTGGCGGTGAGTCAGTCCTGAGCGTTTGACATTTCTTTTCTTCCTCCTTCAAGTTGGTTTATTAACTGTAGCAGGTCGTCCCGCTGCCCAGTGGTTGACCGAGTGTTGGCTGCAAGAAATGTTCTGCTGTCAGAGGGATATCATTTTTCATCACTGTTTCCTCGGTCTGCTCAGAGTGTTCTAAGAGCTCTAGGCATAAAGGGCTGATTTTGACTCTCAGGCTGGCTCGAGCTACCGGCACCATACCCTGGTTATCTGAATTGTTCTGCTTAACAGGGGACCTATGGATTTCTTTAAGTATCATGGTACCATTGCTGGATGTGGAACCCACCGCCTGCCGGGGGATAGCTGGTCCTCTCAGAGGGTTTTGTGCCAGTACTGTGGGGCTTAGGGAAACAGGAAACCCTTTGATGTTCATGTTGCTTGAAAATAAGACTCCCCAGCATCTTTCAAGAAGGTAAACTTAAACGTAATCTTTGGCTGTAGCAGCCCCTCATTGGCCTCCCTAGGGAAGCATGAGGAGTCCAGGAGTGAAATTGTTGCAGTTTAGTGTGGAGATACCGATATAGGTGTCGGTGCCAG
The DNA here is from genome assembly GCA_963921515.1 of Calotriton arnoldi. Classification (NCBI taxonomy): domain Eukaryota; kingdom Metazoa; phylum Chordata; class Amphibia; order Caudata; family Salamandridae; genus Calotriton; species Calotriton arnoldi. Next base: position 45,569 of record CAWUFW010010000.1, read on the forward strand.
TGGCTGGCCTGGCTGCTTTGGCGTCTTCCTTTTCCTCTTTAGGGTCACCACTGGAGCCCCGGATTTCCCTGATCACATGCTGGGATCTTTTTCCCCTAGTTATTCCAATGAGCATCAGGAGGCCCCACCTCCCGTTGATTTATGCTGCGCCCGATCCCAGTCGTCTCACAGTAAAAGCCAGAGCCGATGTCTCCTTCCTCCTGTGGCTACACATAACCCTTTATCGCTCACTGCCTACTGGGTGAGGCACGAGCACACCACTACCCAATATGAGTTGAGCCTCGTGTCCTTGTTAGATACTTTATGGTGTCTTAAAAGTATCGGATCTCACTACAATGGTTCTCAGTTGGCTGTTTTGAGCACTTGTGGCCAATTCTTAGCCTGTGGCTGCCTAGTGGGGATGCGCTGTGTATCCCAGCAGGGATTGCAACCAAAACTGAGCTTACTGGCTGAGATCAAGGGCGAGGGGAGGGGATAGTGGCAATGTTGTAGTAAAAATGGTAAAGGCGGAGCTGGTATGTGGTTCTAAAAAGGAAGGCACAAGCTGCACCGACCTAAAGCCGGCCACCTCTGCACCTACCAGTTGTGTGCCACAGCACTATGGCCTTACCTTAGCTCATACTCCACCCTCCACGCCAGAGCTCAGCAATCTCTGCCATCCTAGTTTCCTTCTTCCTTGGAGCTTCTCTGGACCTTGGCTTGCATCGCTCTCCATGTGGGATTCGCCACCTTCTCCACTCGCAGCCCTGTTGTCATGCAGGCTCAGTATCTCCAATGCGTGCTCTGCTGACCTTCAAAGCAGACGCAGGCCTGCGAGCTATGCGGGAGGTCCTGGTAGTTCTGGCACTAACCTCCCCTTCCTGGGAGCTGGCTGCAGCACAGTATGTGTCTCTGTCTGATATCGCGCCTCCGTGCTGCAAGGAGCGACCAGCACCCCACCAGCTGGCATAGTGGGTAATGTTCGGCGGTAACGCAGGGGGACAACAGCCCCAGAATGCTAAGTGCTGTTGGGGTGAAGCGGTGCCTGTTTGGCAAGTATATTGATCATTGGCATTAACAACCATCAAATACTGTGGAAACTCGTGTGCTCCCCCAGTGATGTGGAAGTCAAGAGCTGCGAGGGACTGGTGTCAGCGGGGCCGCAGTCTGGGGGCCACAGCTCCAGAGGCCCGTGTGGACTGGGAGCCCCGGGTTGACCACCTGTGAGCCTCAGATGCCTCTTGCGCTGCCACTTGCTTCTCGTGGCACCGTTCTCCTCAGCCTCACCTCAGCAGCTGTAAACCACACAAGCTTCACGCTCAAACTGCGCCCTCCAAGGTCCTGCCTCTGCTTCTGCTTTCTACATCCTGTGTGAGACTCTGCACTGCTAACCATGAACTCTTGATTCTGTTGTGTAATGTCAGTGGTGCAATATATATAATCTATGCCTATTTCAAAGTCCGTCAGCACTCTTTTCTCTTCCATTCATTTTTACTTTCTGTTTATGAGATTATCTGTCCTTACTGTTCAGTCGACACATGGAGTCTCCCCACAGCTTGGATGCACTTATTTTTGGGGATGCGCATTTATTTTTCCTCAACAGGTTTTGATCCAGAGCAGGGAGAGAAAACCCCCAAAAGAAGGAAAGGGGGAAGAGAAAGGCAGACAGTGACACAGCGACAAAACAGGGATAAACAAGCACCTGCAAGAGTGAGATAAAGAGGCAGGGAGTGAGGTGGAAGCAAGACAATGCAATGTTGAATTTAGCACACCAACATTTAATAATGCCAGCCGCGGGCATCTGAGCAAAACTTTGGGCCCTGGGACTTATTCTTTTACAAATTAAGCACTGCCTATTGCTCTTCCTTCCGGAAATCTATTCACCATTCGTCTCCTTTCCTACCGGATTCTTTTTATTTACCATCCTACTGCCAATGCATGTCTCACTTCTTTTCGCCATCTGAGTTCAACAGAAACCTAATTTCTCAACTTTACCTCTGAAACCCCCAACGCATCATGTTTTGATGCCTTTATAAATTGTGCGCTGCTCACATGTGCACAGTGGATGATTTCGAGTGGTGCCTTACTACTGAAAATTATAAACATAATACAATCCTGCAATTAGGAGTATTCTAATAATATGCAAAATTAATAGCAGGCATTCTCTTAGCTGAGACACACAGAATCTTATTTAGGGTTTCTCAGATGTGAAACTTTAACAAAACGTGACGGGTATCCACTCTGCCGTATTACAAGTGCCAAACATAGACTGTAATGCTCTTTGTAATAAAGTGAATGAGAAATCCTCCATGGCTGTCATGTAATTGTAATTGTAATTGGAATTATATAGTGCTTACTACCCCTGACGAGGCGTTAAAGCGCTTTACATCAAATAGCACGCTACGCCGGAACGATTAGTGGTTAGTCCAGTGGTTATTGTTGGTTATTTTGATTAGTAATGTGCTCTCAAGAGAAATTGCATCCATTTACTCCAGTTACTTTGTTATATATTAATATCAGGTAAATGTGATCATTAGTGGGGGCTATGCAGTTTCTGGTGAACTGTTGATGGGATAGATAGGCTGGCAGAGATTAGTTATTGTTAGATCACAGGGATAGGGATTTAAAGAGGAGAGGTTGTGATCTATGAAATGCGGTATCAGCCAAATGCAGAATTACAATAAAAAGGATTGGGGCAGACAGGCAAGAGACAGAGGAGACTATTGTTTAATTAAACTACTATTCTCAGAAATAGAAGATATGCAGAGGATGGAAGCCAAGCAGAGGGGCACTCTGAAGAAAGAAAGGAGAGGAATCAAGCAAGAGTAAATGAATGCCATTTTTTCATGCAGTGTTTAGGAGTATAGTAGGAGACGGCTTTCTGTGTTCAAGTAGTTAGAGGATGTAAGCTGTAGAGAGGAACATTATACATAGTGTTCTATATCTAGGGCAAACAGCTTAAACATGTGATTGCAAGCGTATACATCATTCAAACATTAAGAGCCCTAGATATTGCAGAAAAAAAGTGTGATGCTCATTTAAAGTGCTCTAGTGCCCCCGAACCTGAGTTCGCGCAATATAAAACTGTAAAATAAAATCAGTACGCCTTGTAATGCCCTCTTTCATTCACGCTTAGGCACCGAGGCAACGGCCAGAGATGCTGAATCCAGAGCCGGGGAACAAAGCTCGAGTCTCCGCGTCGACCCAACATCCCTTGTCTCCGGGCAAACAGCTCCATCTTCTCGTGCCTACAAAATCGGTGTGTTCCTATGCAATGCAACTGGCGCCCATTCAAAGCACTGCAACACCGCCTGGTCGAGCTCACGTAACACAATATGAAAGACAAAGGGAGGCTGAACCCATGGCTATGCAGATGTGGGGCCAGAGACTTGTTGATTACGAGGCCGATAGGGAGACCCATTTGTTGGGGGCTTCTGCAGGGGACGTCCTGGAGGGTAGGGGGTGAGATGGCACCTGAGTTGATTATCCTGTTCCTCCCTCCGGTCTGATCCTGGTTCAACCCCCTACCCAGGTGTAGAGGAGGCCCTGACACCCATGCAAAGAAACAGGGAGCTAAGTGGGAACAGGAAGAGTGGGCAACACTCCCGTGAATGCAGCATATTTATAGCCTCTGGAGTCATAGGGGGTCTTTAATCCTTGCCAAATGGAAATGAACGAGGACCACAGAAAAGAAAGGCAGACAACTGAATTGAGGGGGAACGGGACACAGGGATGGTACCGAGGCAGAAAAGATCAAGAAATGCAGGAACTGAGTGAGAAGAGAAAGAGACGACAGAGACGAAAGCAAGTGGGAGAGAGTAAGATGGTGCCTGTGTAACCTACCTCACTGCGTATCGCTCCACCCCACCTCGATAGCTCGGTGGTCCATTCCAGTACCTGAACAGCATGAGGAAGTCCGGCGGGAGGGTGAGCCGATGGTGGTGAAATGGGAGAGGAGCTCTGGTGACTCACGTTATGTATGCTTTAGACGCGGTCTCCTCAAATTTGGCGTGGATTATAATTTGGCTGTGATCCTTACGACGTCGAAGCAACTGGCTAAGGTGCTACAAACATGGGCCGTTACGGTAACCCTAAAAGAGGAGCGGCTGGCAAAGATGGCAGGCAGAGGGGCAAAGTCCACGAAAACTAAACCTCCATCGGTAACGGTCACGGCGGCTCTATCAACCGGAGGGGCCAGGACAGGTGCACCGACTTCAGCTCAAGTACCAAGCAGCCGAGACACAGCAATGGAAGGAAGGATGGTGAGAAAAGGTGACGAGCAGACAGCTAAAGGATAAGGAAACCCAGATGCTGGCAAAAAACAGGCACAACAGCTGTCAGGTGGTATTAACCCCATGGAAGCTGGGGATGGTCAGCCATCCCTTGTTGATATGTTTTCTGCTACAAGGAGCAAAGGAATGAAAAAGGCAGATATCACAGCGGTCTAGTTGGATTTGGACACCCCTGTGATGTCATCAGAGGAATTTCCAATTACGACGCAGAGCGAGGCGGATGAAGAGACAGTAATCCTGGTGCCCTCATCAGCACTAGAGTCGGATGCATTAAAGTTGGCACCCCTGGGGTTTAGTGTATACAAAGATGGTCGCAATTAGGTATCAACAGTCTACGGGCTTTTTATTCCTCCACTGGGATTGTCTCATTTGAGGAGTTAAAACATAAGTTTGGTATTAACCATAGAGACTTTTTTCAATATCTGCAAGTCAGGCACTATCTGCAGCGTAAGGGGGGTGGCTCAGTGGGCTTTGGTATAATTGAGCTGGTCGAGAAAATAACAGCACGAGGCGAAAGCAGAATCGGGAATTTATATCATATTCTGAATTCAGAGATGAAAGGTGATCTCAAAGTTCTCGTCAAAATGGCAAGAGAAAGTATTGATATCGGATTCGGATCTCTATAAAGCTCTTAATTTCTCGCAATCCGTTTTTATGTCAGCTAATTTGCAAGCTCAATTCTTTAAGACCTGCTTTATGTTATACCACACGCCCGCTAGGATAGCAAAATGGGGCAGGGCAGAGGTGTGAACTGTCCTCGCTGTTCCATGTTTTGTGCTGATAGTGCATATGTTTGCCACTTGTAGTGCCCTGAGCCCTGTAAAAGATGAAATCACCCGTTTTCTTGAATATAAACTAGAGACAAAAGTCAGTCTGACCCCACGTCATATTTTATTGGGAGTTCAAAAAGAGGGACGGTTATTGAAGGGAAAACCTTTTTTGGCAGTAGCAATGGCTTTTTTAAGACTGACTATAGCATCGGCCTGGCTAGATCCGAATCCCCCGTCGTTCCAACAGTGGTTGAGCCGGCTATTGGCGAGCCACAATCTGGAGAAGGCTATTTATGCTAGGAAAGACAGACAAGCAAAGAAAAGGGGAAGTAAAATTTGGGCACCCCTAAGTGGTTGGGTAAACAACTAGATATGTAAAGGGCTCTTGGGGGGATTTGTATTTACTATATGGCAGTGGGAGACCCAGGAGGTCAGGCTATAGCCTTTTCTATGTCTTTTTAAAATAGCCAAACTAGCTTTAAAGGTTACATTGTGTGGATAGCAAGACGGTTAGGAATTGGTATATGTATAAAAGGATTGCTCCATTGTTTGTATATTCTGTGGGCAAATTGAATGCAAATGGGGTGTGAGACCCTCAGGTTGAGGGAGGTCTGTCACTTTTATTGGTATTTTTGGAGGGATGTTATTTATTGTCAATGTTTATTCTTGCACAATGCACTTTATAGTAGGACAGATGACTTTGTTAGGGGTAAATCTGCCGCCCGGTTGGTCAGCTCCAACTCTATGTTGTGGTAAAATAGAAAAGATTGTATTTTTGGTTATATGAATGGGGGTTTTTATGCCCTTCGTGTATAGTGATTAACTCTGAGTGTATGGGGCAGGGGAGGAGGGGTGGGTCCAGGGTGTTTATATTGATAGAAAATGTGCAATAAAAATATTTACAAAAAAAAAAAGAGACAGATGGAATGATGGAAGAGAACAGGGACAGGGCATGCAATAAGCGGATCTCCAACATAAGTTTCACTGTGCAACTACACAAAACACGCATCTGCCCAACCGATAAAGTATGCTTAACCCCCAACACATGTACACATGCACAGATCTCCCTGTGAAACTGGAACACAATCAGCAAGGCTGCTATTACACTGTCCATCCACAGCTGACTCTAGAACACCTACTCTGCACTACACAATAGGATTGTACGCCACATAGATGCACAAAGCAGAACTGCCCTGCAAAGCTGCGGATACACAAAACATGACAGTCCACTGGCATAAAAAAACCCTGCATACATTACAAAAAATGGTCACTGCAACAATTTGGCGAAATTATAAAGTAGCATCAAAACACAGAACCCCCTCCCCCCATAAAGGGATATCATGACAGTTTCATCCAGATTTAGGAAAGGTTGAGCTGCTGCTGTCCATGTGCTACCTTTATTGCGTTATGAAGCTTAGTATTATACTTTCCACTACACAAAGGACAAAACTATTTATATTGCCTATGCTTGTTTTAATGCATGGTGTGAGTGAACCCTCACAAAATATGTGGGCAGAATTTACTTTTGGTTTTATGTGTGAAACAAACAGTTTTTAAGTTATCTAGATAAGGGCTTCATAACCTTTTGACTTCTGTGGACCCCCACTGAATCATTACTGGAATGTGGTGGCCCCAACTGAGTCATTACTGGAAGATGGGGTCCCCCAGCCTAAGCAATTTTCATGATTTGAATCTCAAAACAATGCAGAAAAATACAAAAACAAACATATACCAAACAAATGCTCAAATATTGAAATATTTTGTTTAATTCACAATCAATATAAACTTTTACATTTTCAATTTTGTTTCCTTTTTGTATACACTTTATTATTTTTAATGTATTCATTTTAATATTATTTCATTTTGTAACACAATCATGGACCCCCTGAGTTGGCCTCGCTGACCCCCAGGGGTCCTGGGACCACAGGTTAAGAACCACTGATCTAAATCGCTTTGATTTTATTTTTAAACATAGCTCACAAGTGTCTCAAGTCATGTATAAAAACGCCGGGCCAATTCTGGCATTTTAGTCAGCAGCACTTTGAATGCTAGGATTATGAGCCCTTAATGAAAGTGTAAAAAGGAAAACTACATGGCCCGCAATGCTGTGGTCTGAAAAGCCAGGAATGGCTGATAGTATCATATGTCATAGTGCTACTTGGCAGGCTTGTGAAATGCAAAAAGGAAAATTACATCCTGACTGACTTTTTTCTTGCAGGGCATCAACAGCCAAGTAGGTGAGAGGACAGAGATAGCCTTTCAAAGGCAAGTACAAGCTACTCACTGCAAATGGGTTAACATTAACACTCATTGGAAATGAACATGCTAACAAAGGATGCTATTTACCAGAACAGTGCAGCAGTAGCGGAAGCTAGACATGTCTAAAGACACATTTGGAAAGAAAAAAACAATATGCTGGCACCCTTCTTCCTGAGGGTAATTTCGCGTGATTTAGATGGGGCATCTGCATCTCCACTATGATTGATGCAATCTGCCTTGAACAGGTGCGCCACTTGCTGCAGGTGTGGCATGAGTATCTCTTGCGCTGATGACACGCCAGTGTTATACCCTCAGCAGGGGTCACAGGTCACCATGGACGAGGGTGAGGCTGGTGGTCATTGGGACGCCTCTATTCTTCCTGTCCGAGCACTGTCACTGTGCATGAGGCCCAGCCCATGCAGCCTACTAGTTCAGTAGTAAAATCAGCACCAATTTAAAATGCTGATTTTAGTTTTGTACTGCTCTGCTGTGCTGTCAATCATTAGGTGCCTGTGTGCCAGTTTACTTCCTATCCACTCAACACCAACAGACCAGTCATCGCATTCGCCAGGTGCTGCACAGACATGCACTTGGGCTCAGCCTTGATTTGCTGAGTGAATGTTATGATGGATGGTGGCACTCGTTAGGGACGATGACAAGTGTCAATGACGGTAAGTTACTTGTGCCTTCTGGGAAGGCTGAGGCAGCACACATTGGTGTCACATGTTATAGTGCTTGAGGAGGGTCAGCAGGAATACCTGTACTTTCCTTGTTCCCGCACTGGCCCCGCCTATGTAAGCGACACCAGCAGTCATCACATGACCACCATGAATGGATGACTGTGGGTAGCGCAGTTCCAACTCTATCCAACCAGGCTGACAGCAAGGAATTGTGTATGGACAAAGCAGGTTCCACACTTGTTGGCCAATCAAGCAAAGTACTGAATTACTGAGTCTGAGCCCCTCTGCAGGCAAGACAAATAGGACATATATCATTTTATTTAGGTATGGAAACGCAACTAAAGTGCAGATGTGCTTATGCATTTAATAGTTTTACAAAGCTCTTAGGTGTTGCCCTATGACTACTTTAGAACACTATGGAAGTAAAGAAGGTGAAAGGAATAGAATGATATGGTGATGAAAAGGAATTGGACCACCTGGATATGGTACACATTAGGAGACACGTAAATGGTCGTCCTAGAAAAAGGTCTTGGAGGACATTTTTGTCTGATTTTTATATTGACTAAGTTTTAAAGGGTGAACATGGAATGCATCTCTGAAAAGGCAGGTTCTAAGGTGGTTTCTGAACTGAAGGCACTTTACCAGGTTTCTCATAAAAAGGGTCCAGGTTGTTCCCAAAGTGAGGCCTCACGCACATCAAGCACCTTCCTCATTTGTCAGTGTTCTGGGCTTTTGATGAATGAGCTGTAGAGCACTGTCCGATCATGAGGTTTTCATAGGTTGGTAAGGTGAGGCCAGATGCTTGACTGTATGATAAAGAGTGACTACTTTCATGTGAGTGCGGATGAGTGACTGCATGGATGAAAGCATAGAGGTACTTTCAGTTGTAAGCCAGACTAATTGACTTGGACAATGCCTTCTCATAGTGCAGACACCACGATACAAGGTTTAGTAGTTCCAACTTGATTCTAATTCATTATTTGTTTATTATACACAGGTTTCTTTTGCAGGTGCATTAGCCCACCATATCGGATTGCAACAGGTAGCACTACCTTTGAATATCTAGTTTCACATAAAGCACCCAACTCCTTGGCTCTGCACATGCCCAAGGAAGTCCAGGTTCACACCTGCTCCCACCATTCTGAAATATGAGAAAGCTTTGTGCAGCATGAAAGGGTTTTCTCACTAATTCCTCTCGCATCTTGTAAATAGCTGGGCTTTGCTGCCCTGTGGACCTCTTCTATGGCCCACATGTGGAGGGGCACTTAAGGTGTGACAGGAGCAGGGCTTTCCCATAGAAACTTAAGACAGAGAGTGAAAATCGGGACAAACGAGTTTATCTTTGCAACAGACAAGAAAGGCCCTCATTACAAGTTCATGGCTAAATGCCAATCACTTCACAAGAAACTCTGTGAGCACAACACCTAGAGCCACTAACATACTTGATAAAAACAGGAAGCTCTCTTTTTCGACTCTTTTCATACTAATCATCTAAATCATTTCCATATGATACATTTAATATGCATCTCATTTGGTTTTGTGCGGAACAGCTCATTTTCAGGAGAGCAGGAACCTGCATGTCTCCATCCATTTCAAAACTTTAAATAAGACTCATAGGGGCATATTCTCAAGGAGCTATCGCTGAGTTAACGACACATTATCGCAGCCAAAGTCGCGATAAAATTATCGCCCCATTCACAAACTGGTGCAAACAGCCGATATCACCAGTTTACCTGCGATAGCAGCCGCAAAAAACATCGCCACAGATGAGCCCGGCAACTATCGCTAATGAGATGCAGAGTAGGCGTTCCCGAGCAAAAATCCGCGACAACACCACAACGCAACATTCCCAACGACCAGCCAGATCTGCGATGAGAACACAAAACAGGCGATACGGCGCGTTAGCCGCAGGAAATTAACACCTGCTCTGACCTGGTGCAAAGTCGGACGACAACCTGCACCAGAAAAGGGAGCCCAGCCCACAGCCACACATGAAGAACAACAGATGCTATGGAGCTACTCATCATGCAGATCGGAGCCCCAACAGGGCCACAACACCTACTGCCACCACCCCCAGGCCCGCCGCCCCCCCCCCCCCGGACCCCTCCCCCCCGACCACCACGGAGACAGCGCAGACAGCGGACCTTCAGGAAACGCACCAGCCTCACAGACTTGACACCAGAGAATGTCATTGCCCACTACAGACTCAAAAGGTCAACCATCCTCCGCCTCCTGATCATCATTGCCCACAGGCTGACGGTGCCAACACAGCGGACAACCAACATCCCACCTCAGACAAAGCTGCTGGCCGTGTTGCACCTGTTGGCCACTGGGACATTCCAACCAACAACCGCCAGAGTTGGAGGAGTCTCACAGCCAGCCCTATCCAAGTTCCTCAAACCTGTCCTGGATGCCATCATCAGCTTGGTACCCCAGTACCTATACTTCCCCCACACTGCGCAGGAACAGCTTGAGACCAAGCAAGGCTTCTACGCCATAGCAGGCTTCCCGCACGTGTTAGGGGCAATTGACTGCACACATGTCCTACTTGTGCCCCCTGCCGACACTGCACACAATTACCGCAACAGAAAGCACACGCATTCCATCAATGTGCAGGCAATAGTGGACCACCGGGGACTCTTCACCAATGTCCTTTCCAACTACCCAGGCAGTGTGCATGATTCATACATCTTCCATAAGTCCATCATCAACCGGCGCTTCCAGGATGGCACCTACGGAAATGCAGTGCTCGTTGGTAAGTACCAAATGAACACACCACACACCTCAACTCCACAATCATGCAACTCACAACCCTGGGAATGCACACGTTACAAACACACATACAACATGCCCACCCACCATACACGACAGCCCAACGTACTGCGGAAACCTGGGCTAGCCATGTACATGAGCCATCAACTGCATGGCACCTCAGCCACACAATAGCAGTATGTGGGGAGAGGTGGGAACCAGGCATGTGCGAAGGAGGCAAGTGACCCATGAATGAGAATGCACACAATGCCAAGTGTGGCGTGGAAGTGCTGGACAGACTGCAGTGTGCAGACCACAGACATATCCATGTCGACATATACTGCTGGTGGTGGTAGTGTTGTGGACAGTGGACGCAACCATGTCACCCCAGCCAGTGGGGAAGGTCTCGGAAATGTAGCTTGTGACGTCCCCCTCTGTGGGCCCTTGCTGACCGCTGCCTCCGGCCTACACTGCGGTCCAGCAGGCCTCACACCAATCCAATACAGTCCGTAACAGGCAGGACACGGCATCGTCACTGGCTAAACACCCGCTCAGCTCTGGTGCCTCCACCTCCGTCAACCAGGAATCTTCTCCACATGCCATTTCAACGCCGTGTGTTAGAGATCCAGGAGGAGCTGGCTGTACAGCGGTTGCCCCGCGCTGACCGCTTCCTCCGGCACCCACTGCGGTCGAGTAGGACACACAATTGGAACTGAGTCTTGATTTGTTCATTGCAGACTTCATATCATTGTACAGGCCTCATCGCAGACTGCATCCCCTTGCGGCTCTGGTGCCACTGACTCTGTGCCACGGAAGTCATGGACACTCTCTGGTTGAACTCTGGTGGCGTTTGAGTCTATGGCCCGGGGGTTATCTTCATCATCATGTAGCTGATACTGACATTGTGGGAAAAAGGAGACTGTAGCATTCAACTCCTCCATATTGCCTGTTTCTGCTTGCTTCTGCCCTCTGCATCATGCCCTGGATGGATACCTTCCACTGTCCCCCGTAACACTCTGCAACACTCTCCTTGGACATCAACGTGGGCCCGCTCAGCTCTCGTGGCCCTACCTCAGTGCATCGCAAGTCACCGTCCCGTGCCGGTGTGCCTGTGCCGGCCGCTGTGCATCCGGGGCCACCAACTCTTTGCAGCTCAAGTCATGGAACCTTGCTGTTTGTACTTTGCACTTCTGATTGTCTGATCACTGTTGTAGTTGTTGCCAGCACCAACCAACCCCTGAGGGGTGGCTTACACTACCCAACACCCATCCAGCACAGGTGTCACTGGACGTGTGACCCTGGCAATAAAAGGTGCCGGGCGCACGTGCCCGTAGCCAGTTCCACGGATAATCTCAGTGTGTCCGTGTGGTCATTATGTATGCATGAGGGCCCCGGGCCATACCACTTTACGTTGTGCTCTGTACAGCGGGCGCAACCTTGTCACCTCAGGCAGTGGGGCAGGCCTGGGACATGTAGCTGTGTCGGACCCCCTGTGAGCGTGAGGGAGTGGACCTGCGTACGGCAGTACGGCGTAGGGGTGTGGTCATTCAACACGTGGCTCTGGGCGTGGTTAAGTTTAGGCCTTGCCAGGAAGTAACTAATGCGTGTGTCTCAGGTGTTGTGTCGGCGCCACACGTCACGCAATATTCAATGTTGCCATGTAGCATGCACCTGGAGTACGGGCTCGGCCGAGGGGTAAATGAGGGTGCGCAGGCCCGCTCGGGGTCAGGGATCAGACATGCCAACTGTTGTGTGTGTCTCTATTTCCGCAGCATAAGCCAAAGGTCTACCCTCGACCGCATGGCGAGTTCAGCCAGGCATGAACTCTACATCTGTGTCCGCCCTGTCCTTACCATTGGCCTACACACACGTGTCCGTCCACCTTCAGCGCACGACATCACTGTGTCGTTGTCAGACTTTTGGACATGCGCAGACAGGCATGACAATAGTGTGCCGTAGGGGTGCAAGTGATGCAACTGCGCTGCGCACTTTAGTGAACATGCTCGGGGGAGGGAGGAGCGGCATTGAGGCTACGTAATACACATTGATGCCGCTCATTTGCAACAAGCAGTACATGTCATGCAGGAATCACAAAGTCACACATATCACACACCAATGAACCAGTGAGCACGCCAACACATCATGCCGAACAAACTATTGACTCATGTCTCTCTGCACTGTCACAGGTGACCAAGGATATGCACTCTGCGCTTGGATGATGACACCCCTCCGAGCCCCGAACACACAGGCCCAGAGGCAGTATAATGCGTCCCACAAACGCACCAGGGGCATCGTGGAACGCACATTTGGCGTGTTGAAGTCACGTTTCAGGTGCCTGGACGTCACAGGTGGAAGGCTCCTGTACAGCCCAGACATCGTGTGCAAGATGATCGTTGCATGTTGTGTGTTGCACAACATATGTGTACGCAGCAAGGCACCATGGATACAAGTGCCAGATGCACTGGACGATGATGATGGAGATGAGGCAGGTGGACCACACCGCACTGCAGCCGCAGCAGGAATAGCCCGTAGGAACACCATCATTGACAATTTCTTCACATGAGCACGTCACATTGTGGCAGTCCTTGGCAGTAATGGGACAGTACAAAATGACCACAGGCACAGCATGTGCAAATAAATGCATTCGAGGGACACTATCCCTGAGTGCATGTCTCTCATCTGTACAGGCACTTCACTCAGACAAGTGTGAGTGCGACATGTATTGCTGACAATTTTGTGATTTGTTCATGTATGGTGGGTGTGTCCCCTCTGTGCAGAGAGGCTGTTTAGGGTGTCACGTATTCGAACTGTCAGTTCTGTGTGTCGCAGTTAGTAGGGAATCCCACTCTTCGGCGTTTCACATGTGTCCAGATTCATTCCATTTTGGCTGCCATTTGTGTCCTGCAGGTGACAACAGGGCTCCTTTTGGGGTCAGATATGTACCACCATGATGCAGGGATGCCCCCTGTGACTCAGGTCCCACAACATGGGCGACATAAGCGGGAGTCACTGCCCCTACATTCGTCCACGCTTTCATAATTGATTGATCATGGTCATGACACGTCTTTGTGCAGGGGGGGTTGCTTGTCCCTCTGCAATGTGAGGGGGAGATGCGGTTTCACTGTGTGTTACATGCATGTTTCAGCATTTGCGCAGTTTGCATGCAGACTCCATGTCAATGTACATTGTGACTGTGGGGAGATGCCTATTTGATGCGGGACGATGCTCATTTGTTCTACGTCACGGATGTGGGGTTGTGCTCGTACATTGTCATCTCACTGTTTTTTTACTCTGCTTTTATTGTGCATTTTCCCGCATGACGCGTGGGAATTGCAGGCCTCTCACTGATTATCGCTGATTTTTGTATTGCGATTGGCCTCATCACTACTATTTTCGCGTTCGTGTTTCGCGTTTAATTCTGCGTCGCGTTGGTTTTAACACGTTCATTTGACGCGTTATCGTTGGACTATCGCATGGGGCCGCTGTCTTGTGAATTCCACGTTAACACGGAGTTGTTTTCCCGCGATGGACTGCGATGTGAAGAGTTGCGTTAGACTAATTTTGCGGTAGTTATCACACGTTCTTGAGAATATGCCCCATACTGTTCAGACTGTTGTATTTGCTCTTATTTACCAGAACTTGGCAGTTCAGGATATAATTTAGTATCTTATATCTTAACTTTGAAAGATACATTGCAGCAATCAAGTCTGTACACGAGGCATACATGCAACCACACACGCACTCACATTGCATGCCCACACAGATGCAAACACAAACATGAGCATATAGAACTGCCGTGTAAGATAAGGGCACACACACATACACTCACACAAACAAAACAAAAGCATACAGGTGCCCAAACACATGCGCATCCACATAATGCATGCCCTCACAAATGCACCCACAAACACGCACACATGCAAACACACAGAAACGTGCCATGAAAGACAAAGGCACACGCACCGAAGCTTACAGAAACAAGCAAAGGCAGGTGTTTGCAGCCCTGCCAAGTGCCACGCATCACGCGTGATCCTTACGCATTTGAAGGCAAGTCCCCGCATCACCGCATTAAAACTAATCATCACGGATTATAGCGCTTCCTCAGTGTCAAGCAGGAGCTCTGCAATATAGTAATTCGCAGTGTCTGTCTGAGCAAAGCTGGCAGCGCTGGTTCGCGCTGCTCACGGCTTGGGGGCAGACTCAGCTGCGCTCCGCTCTGGATACATTTTTCCTGGTCCCAACATTCTGATTCACGTGACCCAACGTCGTGAGAGTGACTGTAAGGATTTGTCCAATGAATGTGCAGCCGCGAGGGGACACGTAAAGGCATGCCGCAGGGGGGCAAGCTGGCGGCACTGGCCTGAGGAGTTCGAGGTGCTCACTGTTATATGCTCAGCCCTCTTTCCTTCAGGTCGGATGACTGTTCTGACTAAGAGCAGTGATGCAGCGGCAGCCGAGCCCGCACAACAACTAACTGTGCAGCAGGGACTGTGGTTCAGTGTAGCCCCTGAGGTAATCAACGTCAGGGACAGTTCTGTTTACATTTCACGTTTAACCAAATATTGTATTACCTTGAATGCGGATAGCAGCTTTCAACATTCTACACGTGGCCTGGGCTCCAGTCTGGCACTTAAATCCACATTACCTTTACACAAAAGGAGTATTCCCGCCCATTCCCCAAAGCTCTAATAAATGACACTAAATTATAGAAAAGAGTAATGACAAACTCAAGCAAGCATCAGTCGAGGGGAGTTGAGGCGCGAGAGTGTAAATATGGGAACGATGCTAGTGATCCTTAGTTCCTACAGTGTTTATTATTTTATTTACCTCAACAAACACAACTGAAGGAACTATGAATGATGTCACTATTACATGTAAGTTTGGCATTTAACCAACGGGAGGGATCTTGTTTAGGTTATCAAGGGCTGTATTGTGATAACTTTACACCAGTGCAAAAACAACACAGCACATCTATTTCCACCACTGGCAAAAAGCATGTGCACCAATGCCCTTCTGGCGCTGCCGTACTGCCCTATAAGTCTGTCCGACCCTGGCCACCAAAAGAAAAGCAAAGTATTATTCGATGGCGACCACAATCTTTAATATGTTACAAGTTCCGTTTGCATAACGCGCCTGCCTGTTGCAGCAAAAAATGTCTGCTTCGTGTGAGTGCATGTAAATCAGAGCCACTTCTCCCAGCTTTGGTCGTGCAGGCAGCATTTCCTTCTCCAATCACCTTCTCTCTGTAATAGAGCAGCCTCCTACGAGCTGCTAAGCTGTATGAGCTGTGTGTTCGTTCTTGTGTATTTCGCATGTATCACTTGTGTTGCGCAAAATACTACTTTTGTTAAGTGGGTTGAATGTAATAATTGAGTTGACATTACTATAGTGCAATATTTTTGATAGTTTACAAAGCGATGGAAACTCAATCTAAGCAAAAAGTGGACTTCTTGATCTACCGTCGGAAAAACATTTTTCGTGAATTAGGTAAAAATTATTTAAAGGGCACAAAACCTTCGAGTTTGAGTGAGAATGTAAGTGAACACAGGCACAGTGAATGAGTAGAAGTGTTTAATTGTAATGCATTTAGGGTGACAGGCCGTAGATCCTTTGCATAATAGCTTCCACTCAACATTCCAAACAAAAGCTGGCATACAAATTGACCTTTTATACAATTGTGCGTATTGTGTACGACTATGCTTATCACTCTGGTACTGTTTCTCATACTATACAAGTTTATAATTCCTTCTTGTTGTATGTAAGTTCTTCTTTGTGACTGTTCCTTAACCTGTGCATTTTTGCTTGCATCACTATTCTACTATCACTGAAATTGTGATAGTCGGGTATTGTCACTGGGCGTCATAATTTAATGTCTGTCAGGGGCCCGTAGAGGTTCTCGCTGCTCAAATGGGAGTAATTTCTGATATTTACATGTTTTTCATGTCCTCATTGCTTAATTTTGCGCGCGAGAAAGTGTCCTTCATTGTCATTGAATTGTCACTCTTAGTTACACTAAAATTATGAAAATGTCACACATAGCAATCTGAAACCTTGCCAGCTATGTGCTTGAACTAAAGTAAGTAGATATACAAACATGGGTGCCCTCCACAGCTCACGATGAAAGTGGCACAAAAGCATACATGATTTTTCTCAGACACACAAATATATGCTCACATACCACAGACATATTAGCGCACATAAACTTGAATAACATTTCAATAATTTTACTGTAAATCACTTTTTAATCGTGCTTCCTAAAAGAACTCTGCATCCAGGAACGTAATAAGAATACGTTTAGCCAGTGGTTGGAGATGGCCCAGAAAAGAATTGTAATATGAGCTAATTTCAGCTCCGTGAATTATTTCCTCTCCTGTCTCCAAGACGTAAGGGATTCAATGGCTGTTTAAGAATCACCCATCTGCAATGCGTGCATTTCTATGAGCTCGGCGCGCTGCTCCTTCTGCCTGCTGGAGCCGAGGTTCTTCTCTCCTGGGGTGGGCGGGGCTGCTGGGGGCTCTCCGAGCTGTCCAATAGGCAGGACGTCCGGAGTCTGCCGAACAGAAGGGGATACACGATCCCGAGGGGATACCAGATTTTACACAACACCGGCATCAGTTTTAATGTAATCGGTGCTGCTATAAATCATGGGTTTTGTAGACCTTGGTGTTGCTAGGGAGATTCTGTGTAACAAATTTGGAGAATATAAAACACTATCAGATGGACCGGGAGCAATGTTATTCTCCTAAGGATTGTGGTGCTCCCCCTCTTGAGTCTGACCAACAGAACAGTACTTTCAATAATTTGTGAAGCACATTAGGCTCCACAAGAAGGACAGAGAGTATTTAGTATTAAAAGTTAATGCCTTACAAAAGGCATGAATATCTGAGTAGTGTCAATCAATCAAAATGCTTATGTTTCAATTATTAAGCAATTCAAATTAAATCAACATCTTATAGATCAGAGGACAATCAGGCATGTTATCTCCTCAAAGGGAAGGACAAAGGACCCTGAGAGAGTACTCTTAGGGCCAGATGTAGGAAGCCAATTTACGATCGCAAATTAGCTTTGTGCTATGTAGGTAAGTTTAAACCTACTCGCAAAATAAGGAATCGCAAAATTGCGATTCCTTATTTTGCGCAAGCATTTAGAGAATCGCATTTTGCGATTCTCTAAATGCTATGCAGGAAGGCATCACAAATTGCGATATTGCCTTAAGGAATCGCAAATTACCACCAACTTCAAGTTGGTGGTAATTTGCAATTTCCTTTAAAAAGCACTTTTTTTTTTTTTTTTAAGTGCCATGTGGCACACATACATGCCCTTAGGGCATGTATGTGCCCCACATGTGCACACATGCACAATTCAGGGGTGCACCAGGGTGTCCTTCTGGAACCCTTGCACCCTTGAAATTGCGCGCGCAATTCCCATTCATTCCTATGGGCCTCTTGGGAAGCCATTCCTTATTTGCGACTCGCAATTTGCGACTCGCAAATAAGGAATGTGTAGGAATCGCAAACATTTTTGCGATTCCTACCTACATAGCATTTTGCGAGTCCTTAATAGCGATTCCCTAAAAATCGCTATTAAGGACTCATAAAATTCCTTTTACCTACATCTGGCTCTAAATCTCCTACTCTGCTCTGTTCTATTCTAAACTGCACTTCTCGAAAGATACACAAACATTCACATTATACACACCTACATGTAGTTCTCATAAGACTGTTAAATCAGGTTAGAACAACATTATTCAATTACATACTTCTTAGGTTCTCAAAGTATCTCAAGGCACAAGCTTCTCTTTGCATCCTTCAAGCATACACTATCTGTAACAGGATAATTTACATGGGCTAGTGTGCACACTGCAGGTGTCTTCTTGAATGCACTATTTATTTAAAATATTCCATGATTTTCATGAAGAAAAAAAACATTTCTTCACATGGGAAAGAAGGTAAAAAAACATTGTGTTAAAAAATTAGGACTCCAGCTTGCCTAGAAATAAAATATTCATGTGTTGCAAAACAAGATGGTAAACGGCATTAGCCATTTTAAAATTCGGGCATACATTAACTATAAATGTGAATAAACATAATTTCTCTCTACAAATAGCATTAGCTTGTCTATGCGCCAATGGTGTGTTAATGCAAATATTTAATATAAAAAAATACTTCTTCCGTGTCTAGTTAGTTCTGTAAACGCCATAGTAGATCAGTTAATAATTTGGTGTATTCACGTATCTTTAAACTAGGAAAATTGGAGTGTATATTTACTAGCCCCTATTGCCACGGGAACGTCACTTTTTAGGACGTTCCTGTGGCGATAAGGGCTTCGCCTTATTTGCAAGGCAGCGTTAAGCCACTTAACGTGGCTTAACGCTGCCTTGTAAATAAGGGCCCCTTTCACGCTATGCTTAGCGTGAAAGGGGAGGGCAATGGGTGTTGCTCTGGGCATTCCACCGCAACACCCATTGATTCTGACGCTGCCCTCTATTTACAAGGGAGGCGCAAATAGGAGGCAGCGCCAGAATTAAGACCAGGGAAAACCTGGTCTTACCCTGGCGCAACGAGAAGAAGTGATTAGTTTCTCCTCGTTTTTACTGTATTCATGTGTGCTGCGTTGTGCAGCACACATGAAAACAGCAAAAGTCCAATGATTGTTTATGTACAGGAACGTCCCCCTTCCTGCACATAACAATAATTGTTTTTAAATTCCGTTTTGCAACTTCTATGTGTGCTGCATTTGCACATAAACAATCTTCCCCTGCACTCAGACACCCTTGCACTATGGTGCAAGGGGGCCTGCGTTGGCGCTAGGCTGCTAAATGTAGCGCCATTGCAGGGGGAAACGCAGGGCAGCACCATATTCTTGTAAATATGGTGCAGCCCTGCGTTTCTGAAGTGGCAGAGGGAGGCGTTAAGCCAGGAAGGCTACCGCCTCACTCCGCCACTTCCCTTGTACATATGCCCCTAAGTGCTTTAATATGAAAGCAGGTAATCAGTGGAAAGATGTAAAAGGAGCACATTTGATAAGGTCCTACTCTGGAGCTGGAATAAAATATTTGTAAGCCGATTTAGGTTGCTGAACCAACTCTCTTTGGGTAATGGGGATTAGTGAAGGCAGGGAGGAGAGATGGTAGCAACATTTGAGAAGCTGGGACAATGCTACTGGAGCAGAACCTACAAAGGAGACCCTGGTATTCACACGTGCCTAAGGTGATGTAGATTTAAACCACTGTCAGTCTGTTTGCTACTTGCTTGCACTTCATAGACATATTTATATGTCAACGTCCCTAGCCTAAGGAGCATCCCTATATTTTACAATCACTCACCCGCACATACCATTTAAACAACTGATTATGTAGGATATGGATGAGATATGATCTATTTGTTACATTTGCACATTGAGCACATGGGACCTGAGTTTGAATAACATCTCCCTCACTTTATCAAGTTGGGTGACCTGCGACAAATCTTTTTTGTATCTCAGTATCTTCAGACTAAAGCCCTGCATTAAACTCAAGACATTTATATTTGCAGGGGCAGAACATTTCATAGAATCACGTAAAAGGACAGGTCGGACAACATTATATTTAATTGCATCATGAGAATATGTTGCTTCTACATCACAAAACAAATCAAGCAATAATTTGGCATTGACTGTACCATAAAAAATGTGCCCTGCAATAAAATCCGAATTAATTGTATCTCTTTGTATTGACTATTGTTCTGCGTGTATTCTTCACATAACTTTCACACCCTCAAGCATTATATATTTTATTTTGATTGAGCATCTTCTCTGGTAGTCGGAATTATTATTAATTAAATCCTCTGAAGTACTCCAGTGCAAAGGAGCAATCCCAACTCTATCTGGGCTGGTGTTAATTATTTCAGTCAAGCTGTCATTTATGTTTTCCAAAGTGGATTCTGCTCTTGCAGTCAAGAACATTGCTTTGTGCTGGATTAATTAATCATTATAAATACAAAACCTGCAGTATCAGCTTCTGCATTTAGTAAAGTTTCAAGAGGCAAGGTTGAAAGAGTCAATAGGCTACTGCAGGGAATTCAGATGCTCATCTAATACAAAGACAATTAAATGACACACTTTAGGGCTCAGATACTGAAGTGTATCAAAGCTGTGTAAAGTAGTTAGCTGGTGATGACTTGATTTATCATGCTCTATTGACTTATTGCGTGTTAAGGTGCGCACATATACTCCAAAGGTAAATGTAAGTAATGAGTAAATATGTATTTTGTAAGTTGTCTAAATTGAACCTTAAGCATGCCATTCAAAGAGACATTTCTTTTCTGACAAAATTCAAGGGATTTGCTCAATACATTAGGCCATGGTTCTCTTTTGTGAAGACATTCAAATGACCGATGCCAGTTATGCAGGAATTGAGTGCAATGATCCGGATGCCAGCAGTCTGAAAAATGAAGAAGTGCTACAAACTATTTTAGCACTGCACATTTCACCAGGGGAAAACCGATTAAAACAAGTGAAAATGCGCAAAATTTGGGTGGAATAAACCTGAACTCTTATCCCTCATTAGAAGCAGGAAAATGCAGAATGACGTGGTTATTTCACTCAGGGAAAAATGCAAGGTATGTTGAACCATATGTTCCCTGTGGCAAAACTGCAGCACAGTAACATTGGCCCACTAAGAATGAGAGCATGACCATCATATTGTTGCTTTGATATGAGTTTACCTTAAATAATTGAAAAGACAAGAGGCATTTGGCAAAATAGGACCATGTTGGCTAAACGCTGCAGCCGGGAGACTCTTGACAGAGTGCGGCTGCTCAAAGTCTCAAGGTGTACAAAGTTATGGCCGCTGTTATATACAGTTCATGAGGTACAATAAAGCAATTTTCTTCATTGCAAAAAAGCATCTCAGTCATAAATCAACAAAGGTGGACATTTGATAAGGACACAGATGGCTCTTGACCTCGGAGAGAGCTAGTGTGGGCCAGTGTGTATGTGTCCAGATGTACGGCATGAGGAATGCGTGATCACTACGTGTGGGCTGCATGTTGTGTCCTGATTGGTTGAGCATTTCTATCATCATGTGGTATCTAGCTTTGTGGTATTTTTGAGAACATAAGCCCTTGGCCAAATGTGTTTTATTGGGGCCAATTTCCTCGGACATATTTGTGGTGCAACTATCTATCTGTGGAATCGATCAGGGTTTTCCCTGGAAGCGCGTTTGTCTTTAGGTTACGAGAGACCTCACCTGTGACCTAGTATTCGATAGGCATGGGTGTGGGTCAAAAGACTTGTCTAACTACATATCTCTGACTTGAGGTTGATGGGGAGGTCACCTTGGGTGAATCCAACAGGAATGATACAAGTTCATTGGAACTCCTGAAAATAATATGGCAGTCACTGGTATCATTTCTCTCGACATCCTTAACATTGTGCATACAGTTGCCATAGCATACATTGACATTGTTCTTACTGATATTGACACAGTTACGTTTGCTTAAGTCATAACGTACATCAACATTGTTTTTACTAGCAACAGTATCATAATTTGTGCCTGGATTATGACATACATTGATCTTGTCATTGTCGGCGTCGGCGCCACTATGCGGGTACAATTTATGATATACATTGATATTACATTGACAGGTATTGGCATGGTCCTGTGGGTACAGGTTATGGCATACATTGATATTGCCTTTATTGGTATTGCATTTGTCGGGCCCGCACATATCATGGTATTCGTTGACATCGTATTCACCCATTCCAACAACAATGCTATGACATTCTGTTGCCAAGTATTGGTGCTTCTGAGCAGTGACAGGGTGATAAATGGTTTTGAGTAGAAGTAGGAGTTGGACTACGAGTAGGAGCAACAACATTTCAGCAGAAGTTATATTTTCTATTTTGGTGATAAAAGGGTGCTTATTGATGTGCAATGTCAAGCGTTGTTCAAGCAAAGTCACGACCTGGATGAGGAACAGCTGCCTGAAACTCAACTCGGAGAAAACAGAAGTCCTCATCCTCAACTCCAACCCCTCTGCATGGGGAACACCTGGTGGCCCCCGCCCTCGGAGACCCACCCACCCCAATGGACCATGCATGCAACCTCGCCATCATACTCGACTCATCACTCACCATGAATCGCCAAACCAACGCTGTATCCTCTGCATGCTTCAACACCCTCCGCATACTCCGCAAGACGTTCAAGTGAATCCCTCTGACTCCAGGAAGACCGTCACCCACGCACTCATCACCAACAGACTGGACTACGGCAATGCCTTCAATCAACAAAAAACTCCTCCGCAAACTCCAGATCATCCAGAACGCCGCAGCCAGACTTATACTTGATATCCCACGGCACAATCACATCACCCAACACCTCTGCGACCTCCACTGGCTCCCCGTCGAAAGAAGCAACACAAGGCCCTCCAAAACACCGGACCCCAATACATCAACGACTGAATCTCCTTCCACGCCCCCAAGAGAAACCTCCGCTCAGCCGACCTCTCCCTAGCCACCGTCCTATGCTTCTACAGGACCACAGCAGGTGGAAGATCCTTCTCCTACCTCGCAGCCAAGACCTGGAACAAACTCCCCCTTCCCCTCCAACGGAGCCCAACACTGCACCAATTCAGGAAGGACCTCAAGACCGGGCTCTTCGAATGACCCCAATGGAGCTGCCCACCCCCAGTGCCTTGAGACCCTCACGGATGAGTAGTGTGCTTTACAAAACCCTGATTGATTGATTGATTGAAGCAAGCACATGCTAAACTGGGTGTTTTTATAAATTGCTAAAACTCAATAGATGGCAAAAATCGACAAACTAAACTGCATTTTTCATGATAAAATGCCATGTATTTTTATATATCACCCAGGAATGCATTCCTTAACAATTAAATATTTATTGTGTTACACTATTATTCAATTTTTAGAGCTGGCTAATACACCACAGGGGTTTTCTCAGGACCCCCCTCAGTGTGAGTGCACACAAAAATGAACTAGTGACTTCATGCCACAATCCACCTTTTGTTCTTATCAAGAGTGAACTGTGAGAATAGTCACCTCCATACCACTGGAGTGAACAATGCTGAGGAAGCTTTTTGTGGGTGGTGGACGGGGGCAGGCATGGGAAATAAGCCTCCATCATTAGTATTAATTAATCAGAGTGCTGTTCAATTCTTTAGAAAAACGAATACAAAGTAAGGAAGCAACTATGACACATTGACATCGGTCAGAGTTAAGAGAGAGAGGAACAGGGGCCTGAGTCAAGAAAAAAGTAACACAAACTATGACCAGGGACCTCTTCCTCTTCTTGAATATACCTTTCCTTATTTTTTCTAGTCACAAACATTCCCAGATGTGTTCCTGGAAGGCTGTGTAGGGTGCAGTTTGCCAATAATACTCCTAGGAAGGTCATGTGCTTTCCAACACAGAATTTCACACAACAGGAAAAGGATACCCTGTACAAATGCAATTTTTCCCACCCCAGGGAAAGTATTATTCTCCCTGGGGAAAGCCCATCAACATCACCCCAAACAAATCTGGGGTAATCTGTTCCTTTTCCCACCTTGGAAGAGGAGTTCCGCAACCATTGTCTGGAGTAAATGTTCAATATCTTCCAGGATGAAAAGGGACTAGATCAAAATTTGGGAATGTGCACAAATGTATTTTTGAGCATTCCCAAATTTAGAGCATAAACCATGTCTTGGAATGCCCACTTCTCACCCCTTGAAAGGGATGTACAGCTACCGAGATCTGTGCACTTACAGCTAATATGTCTGTCCCTGTGAATGGATATACTCCTGCAGTAATCCATGTGTGAATTCCTTGTAAGCAAAAAAAGGTACATTGGGTCATGAACGTATGTTTAAGGTCAAATTGTCCCTCGTGAATAGGCCTAAATGTTGTTTATTATGCGCCAAATTGCAGGAAGAGTGAGAGAGCGAAATGATAGAGAGTGACTGTTCCATTGCTCAGGAGTAACGAAGGAAAAAGATTGTAATGAGATTGTGCACACAGATGATTAGGAATGAAAACCTGAAGATGGGAAACATGTTGTAAGAGTTGTAAGTAATGATTAGATATGAGATAAAGAGAAGACCACAACCACAGATACATTATAAAACGTGACAAAGCAAGAAGAAACCAAGGCTCAAAAGGCAAAAGGGGCATTGAAGGGAACAAAGAGCTCCATCTAAAATGTATCTAGAAGTGAATATAGGGAGCAAAGCTAGAAGACCACGTAGAGAAAGCAATAGCCAAGATCTAGAAAGAAAGAGTAAGGATTAGAGAGCTTTTTTTTTTATTTCGATTTATTAGGTTTAGTAAAGTGAGCTGTTACCCCAAGGGGCTTCCTTGCTTTAAACTAAGTAAGGCAATCAGAATGGTTAAAGAGGGAAGGCAAACAAATACAAGCTCAGTCTTGAAGAACTACATATCATCTTTCTTTTGAAAAATAACAGAAAACAATTAGAAAATAGGACTGCTTAGATTAACTGGCAGATGTTAAGAGAGTTAGTGACTAAAAGATAATCAGTTTCTGTCTACTGGTAAAAATCGAGCCTGCAGAGAATAAAGCAGAGTCTGAATCATGGTAAGACAAGAGTTGGTTGTAGGCTACTCATTCCAGGAGGCATGTTTAATAATCTTTTACGCAACACAGGGCAGAAAGCAAGGTTGCTGTGAAAGGGAGAAAACAGAAATGTTCCATATTTACAAAGATATGGAGCATTTCTGCTCTCTCCTTGTGCTGATGCACTGTGTGCAGCCTAGCTCCAACGCAAGCACCCTTGCACCATGTGCAAAGGTGCCTGCATTACTTCCTTCACAAAAACAAAAGCAATCCTTACAGGTATTTTCCTCTTTGTGCGGTGGAATACTTCATGCATCAGAAAAAAGAAATGACGAGATATTTTTCCTCATTACACCTCGCTGAAGAGGGCGCAGCATTTTGGCAGATTCCCAGGTTTACTAGCTTTAGTAAATTTGGGAATGCACCAAAATCCATGGGTGGATGCATGGGAACACCCATGCTCCACCCATGGAATGCCTCCCACATGCACTGTCACGCAATGCAGCATACTGGGGTGGGATGAATTACTTTTTCTTCACAAAACCATGCATACAGTGTGAATCACCCATGGAGTGGCTTAGTAAATCCCAGTAAAGGTCTAGTGTTGCCTTGCAACGACTTGCCACATGCATGGATGACACACAAACTTAGTATACCTGGGCCCAGATGGTTAAAGAGATCGAGTAGAGTTTAGAAAGAGGAGAAAGGTAAAGTGATTTTTTGTAAAATTTGGGAAGAATACGGTGGAGAAAAATCCATCATCTTCCGGAGTTCTAGTTGAGGGGATATAGACACCATCACCCCTGCACTCTGGCATACCCCTGTATTTGTGAGGATAACTTCCCTTCTGATGCAATGGGGGGGGGGAGGAGTTACATGAGTGTTCAGCCTTCGAAAGGTATTCTTAAGGATTACCATACTCACTTAGGAATCACCGGGAATCCACCTGCACTGCCATGCATACACTGCAGTGTGGGGTGGAATCCCATAAATTCCCTGGGTCGACGAGGAGCAGGCAGCTTTGATGAGGCGGCCACAAGTTCTGTGTTCTAGCAGACACACATGCAGAGACGTTGGAGGATATTTACAACAAAATGTTGGAGCGTGGTGTTATGCCAAAATTGGTAACACCGCACTCCGACATTTTTTAAACGCAGGGATGTACCGTATTTACAAAAATACGGCGCACCCCTGCATTTCCCCTAGTGCTGCTGCCAAAAAAGCCACCTAGCGCAAGCACAGGCACCCTTGCGCCATGTTGCATGGGTGCCTGTGCTGCAGGGGCGATCTTGAAAGGCGATTTGCTATTTCTTTGTGTGCTGCAGCAGCACACATAGAAACAGTAAAATACAAGGAGAAATTAATAATTTCTCCTCGTATCGCCAGTGTAAGACCAGGTATTCTTACATTTATGGGGCAGCATCAAAAAGCAATGGGTGTTATTGTGGCTGAATGCCCTCAGCAACACCCATTGCACGCCCCTTTAATGCTAAGTGAAGCGTGAAAATGGGCCTTATTTACAAGGTGGCGTTAAGCCACATTAAGTGGCTTTACGCCACCTTGTAACTAAGGATAAGGTGATATGGTCACCAGAACATCACTAATAGTGACGTTCTGGTGGCGATATCCGCTTGTAAATATGCCCCGTCTTATGGAACAAGTAAATGGACTGGGTTGTGCATGCATCTCTTTGCCAATGGCCACCTCGTATATCACTTTTCTACTACAGCCTGACCGTAAGCCATGCAGGGCACTGGCTGTGCTCTGGCAAAATGTATACCAGGAGTCAGGCAGATACTCGCTGCTGGGCATTGTCTTTGTTCCTGCCCTGCATTTAGTCTCTTTGCATCCTTTTCTCACTAGATATAGGCGTTGTCTGTGCCACCTGGGCAGTGGTCGCATGTTGTGATCTTTGGCATGAATTCCTCATATTTCTCCCCTTTTCATTTTTAGGTGTGGCTAAGCGCTCCCAATAATACTATCGCACGGCTGCACTCAAATACATTGTAGATTAGTACCAATCAATACAGGTGAAAGGGCATGAGTCATTGTGCATTAGAGTCTAGCCAGTGGCGTAGCTAGGCACCGCCCCCTCCGCCCCCCCCTTGCTACGCCAGTGAGTCTAGCGCTAGTGCAGGGTGCAGGCTGATGTCAGCGTTAGGTTAGCTTAGAGTAATTCTATCGGGCGCCACTGCATCGATGCCTCCAATAGTAAATATGTATATGCTTTGTCAGGATAGGGTGTTTTTCGAGCCCTTTGAGGGGCACCTGGGTCCTCTCTAGCAGTGGGATGTGATTGCCCTGCCATGCTATTGCACCCAGAGGGATGTTGTTCACAAACCTGGTGAGGCGGGTCACAAACCTTGTTATGGCTGCCAGAGCAATATCCCATGCGCAGCAGCCAGGCATATCCATCTGTCTCACAAATTGGCTTGGCTAGTTCATGAACTACAATATGGTCGACGGGGAAGTTTATTTTGTGAACCAATTACAGTGTTCAATACTATACAAAGTGTTTGTTACCAGGCCTCCATCATAATGTTCAGTATTGAGAGCTTTGATAACTCATCAAATCTAACACCAGTGATTTTGAATGACTTTAATATGGGAGTATGGGGTTGAATGTATTGTCACTGACAATGCTAGTATGTTGTCCACGCCATAGCAAATGGAAAATAGTTTGACTTACTTTGCTTGCCAGAGCCTAATAGTGCACAACTATTTGATAAATGAATTAATAGCCATCTGTGGTAAAGTGTGTGGACATTTCATTGGTGCTTTCAAAGCCATAAACATCCGAGGAGGCTGCTGAGAGATAAGGGATTCAACTTTCCACTTTTAATACTGCACACATCAGTCCTCGTGCATCAAACATACATTTTTCCTCTACAGTCTTCAACCTCTGTTCAAACAATACAAAGCCGTTAACAACTACATTATGCGAAAGAAAGGAAATAAATGTTTCACGTCAATAATTCCTCAGAAATCAGGGGTTATCAAGCACTTTACTCTGATGTTCACATCACGTGAGAATGCCACTTTAACAGAGTGAGTGGTGACATTGCAACTGTGAACCATGTTGGACCTCTGATTCATGTGCTGAAGGATCAAATGCAGGGAATGGAGAAACACAACCCCCATAGTAATGATGTTGAAGCTGTGCGTTTGATTGGCAGTATGCTATGCAATTATAATCGAATCCTGGGCCAGGTAATGAGATAGTGGCCTCTAAGGAATACATATGTACCACTATTCTGAATATATGATGTAGATCGTCATTGTTACTTTTATGACATTGTCTGAAACAGATGGTGCTAATTATAAGACATGGAACATAGAAAGAGTTTAAGCTAAAGGGCACAAAAAGCTAAACATTCACGTGCAGCTTCTGGCACAATGACAACTTCATCAACCTGCACAGAAGGCAGCACCATTGGCGGCATCATTCCCACACTCTTAGCTTAGGAGGAACCACCAGTCACCTCAACTGTTAGCATGGTTGGATAGGGTAGCAGTTCTACCTCAGTTCTACCTCCAATCTATCTGCCTATTCAAATACACCACCTCTGACCTTCAATTCAACAGTGTCATTCAAAAAGCAACACCATCTTTAGGTTTATTTTTAAACATTACTTTATTAGGTAGTGTATGCCAAGACAATATATCAACAACCAATACGTCTGGAATAAAGATATACACAGGTGTGTACAATCTGAATATTTAACATAAACGTTCTGTTGCTTCACAGGCTGAATTGGAAAAAAACTGCCAGTCAGTTTTGGATAGTGAGCTATGATGATAAGTACTGAGAGTACACAAATTAAAGCCGACATGTTATGGTGTCAACAATTATGCGTTGTAGTCTTAGTCCCTTAGTCACTTTGTCCCTCTAACTACTCCGGCACTTTCTGCTCTCTATTCTGAACTGGCCCCTTCTTTCTTGGTAATGTGTTTACTCCTGCACAGTCCACTTACTATTTCTGGCATAGGCATACATCTAAGACTGGAACATTCTTCACTTTTTGCTGCATCTGCTTCCTCCCTGGTTGCCACATGACTTATTTGCAGGCCCTCCAGTACATAGGCAACTTGCACCAAAACATTTGCTCCTTCACCTTTGGAATTCTCCATTTCCAACCAGTAGATTGACACTAGGAACCCAGTTTACCGACCTTCCAAATCCTGACGCCTGCCAAAGGTATGCGTTTGCCTGCGTCTCTGGGTGAGGGATGTGCCGAGAGGAGCGTTTGCAGAGTGGTGGAAAAAGGGGCGTGGTCTCTGACCACCTCTCAGCAATACCACTGTGTGGGGCTTACTGGAGTTAACAGGTGGGCTAGTTGGCCCCTAAGGACCCTCAGGAGCGAAGGGGACTTCATCCCCCAACCAAGCGCGTGCCAGGAGGCACATTTGCAGAGTAGTTTAAAAAGGGGGCAGGGCCTCCGGCGAGTTGCTGGCTTCTGATTTAGTTTATTTTAGGAAGGGGGGCTGTGTTGCCCACCTTCCATAGATACTTTTAGGCTCCAGGGACCCCATCCCCCAGGGCCTGGCCCATTTTTAAAATAAAATAAAAAGGGAAGGGGGCTGCACGACCCCCTCCTGAAGCCGATTTTGGCCCCGGGGACCCCATACCCCGGGGCAAAGCCTATCTTTATATTTCTTTGTAAAGGGGAGGGGGCCATGTGGCCCCCCTCCGCATGCCGATTTTGGCCCCGGGGACCCCATCCCACTGAGCCCGGCCATTTAAAAAAAACAATTCAAGGGAGGGGGGCCCCCCTCCTGGGCAATTTTTAGCCCTAGGAACCCCAGCTAGGCCATTTCTTTAAAAAAATTAAAAAATAATTTTAACGGAGGGGGGCCACACGGCCCCTCTCCTGAGGCCAATTCCCTCGGGCCAGGCCTTACCCTATTTTTAAAAATGCCCTGGGGACCCCATCCCCGGGGCATGGCCACGTTGTTGTGGATCACGGGGGGAGCCTCAAGGCCCCCTCAGTCCCTGCCGGCTCCCCGCCTCCTGCGGGAGCCCGCATTGCTTTTGGGCAGAGGGAGCTGCAAACATGCAGCTTCCTCTGCCCAAAAGCAATTCTGCTCAACTTCATGGAAGCAAGAGCATTTTACATGCTCTCACTTCCATGAAGCAAAGCAGTGTTTGCTGTGGCGTGGCGGTAGCAGTGCTCTCACCATGCCATAGCAAACTGCAGTGTCCCCGGACATTGCTGTAGCCTGCCCTGCGGGGTGGTGGTCCCCAGGGCCATGGAGTGCTTCTGGAGGAGTGTTGCACGACCTGCCTCCCATCCACTTTGTAGTCCCGGGGAGGTGGTAGTCCCTGGGGCCAGGGGGCCGCAACCGACCCCCGTCTTTACCTAATTTGTGCCAAGGGAGGTGGTAGCCCCCGCATTACAATAAATTAGCTCTGGGGAGGTGGCGGTTCCTAGGGCTATGTGGGGGCAGGACGCCCCCATGCTTTTCATTATACAATTAGCCCCAGGGAGGTGGCAGTCCCTGGGGCTGCATGGGGGGCAGGAGCCCCCACGCATGTTGTAATATAGCCCCAGGGAGGTGGTGGTCCCCAGGGCAGCAGGGGGCACGTGGCCCCCTGCATTTCAATACACTAACCCTGGGGAGGCACCCCAAGCTTTTGATTATACAATTAGCCCCGGGGAGGTGGCAGTCCCCGGGGCTGCAGGGGCCTGTGTGGCCCCTGCATTATTACTTCAGATTGCCTCTGGGAGCTGGCCCACCCGGAGGCCTAATTAAATGAAGCGCGGGAGACTGCACTTCATTTTTTTTGGGGGGGGCGGGATTTGCGGATCCACCACGATTCCCGCAGATAATGAAAAAAGTAAATGCTTTTTTTTGCCCTAGGGTTCCCTGTGGGACCCCCTGAACATGCCCTGGGAGTCAGGGTGTTTCTATCCTGCCCCCTTTTCATTTTTTGAATCTTTTTTCTTGTGACTCGGTTCAACCGAGTCACAAGATGGCTGCCAACACTTCCTGTTTGAAGTGTTGGCAGCCAATCAGATCTCAAGCATGAGATCAGGAGGGTTCACAGATCCACTGCGGCCACAGTTGTATATCTGAGAAATCTTCAAATTTCTCAGGAACTACTGAACGGATTTGCACCATTTAACAAAAAGAGTGCTTTCTGAACCAGGAGCTACCTTTTCGCCAAATTTGGTGTAATTCCGTTCAGCAGTTCGGGCTGTAGTCGTGTCTAAAGATTCCTATGGAAATTAACATGGAGAAAAAGTCTTTTGGGACACCCCCTTTTTCTCGGCCCCCGCTTGACGAATCACCCCGAAACTTTCAACACAGCAGCTGAAGTGAGTGGCGTATTAGTTTTGAAAATTTTGCAAAGAGTCGTCAAACGACAGCAAAGATATTGGCAATGAAAAAAATGCTTTTCCTATAGAAATGAGGTCCTAACTATAACTACCTACTGGCGACCGCATATGATAGTGCTGTATTGATGAGTGACAGCATGTATGAGTGACTGTATGGGTGAATAAGTGGATGTGTGTGTAGACCTAGGAATCACTTAGTGGGTATGTAGCAACTGGTATTGGTGTGTCTATGGTTTCAAAAATGGTAGTCTGTATTTTAGAGTGGGTGTATCAAAGGTTATATTAGGGTATGAGGAGGTGCATCAGATTATCACGTGGATGATGTAATCATTTGAGATGTCATCAAAGATGTCACTGACCATGTCATGAATGATGTAATATGTGACGTCATCAGCAGTGCATTGCGGGGGCGCGAGTTATAGTTAGCTCAACTAACTATAACGGCTGAATTTCTCTGGTTTTGTACGAGTAAAATGTCCAACTAACTATAACGTCCCTGAAACCTATGGCTTTTCAGTGAATTTCAAAGGTTTTTTAAATGCTAATTTCTAACTATAACAACCCTGAAACCTATAGTTTTTTCAGTGAATTTCAAAGGTTTTTTAAATGCTAATTTCTAACTATATCGACTCTGAAACCTATGGTTTTTTCAGTGAATATATATATATATATATACATATATATATATATATGCACAAACACAATGCTCTCGGAACCTCCTCTTCGGCGAACTGAGAGAAACGAACACCAGGATAAATTTGGCAAGTTGTTTTATTTTCTCACTCCTCTGTCCTCCGTTGACACGTTTCGAGCACCAAGTGCCCTTGATCACACATATATATATATAAATGTATCACCAAGACTTCCTCTCCAAATGAAAAGGAAAATGCTGGTGACCACAACTGATTTGCAGGTAACACAATATTAGTTTTATTTAGGCTTTTAATGACCCAACGCAGTTGGACTAAACCTGGAGCCTAGCTCATGGACAGGCGTGGTCAATCAAACAAGTTTTTAAAGGAGAAAAGTGCACATGTGCTCACATAGTTAAAAGACATGGTGGAAATACTACCAGAATCCCAAAGTATTAAATCATTTGCCTTTATCCAAATAATATCTCAAAATATAAAATACAATTCTTATATTTGAATACTTATTACCAATTGAAGCAAGATAGGTTCAGATGTCAAGAGACACAGTATTCAAGGAAAAACGCTTCATATCACAATATTGTGCTCACTCCTTCCTCTTCCAGGAGGAATTACTCATAGATAGTGACCTTATACATACACGAATGTGTGTGGCCTTTGTATCCACAAAGTGACTACTCTATCGAGAATATTGCTTTACATACTCAGATATGCGGACAAATTCCCTGTTATTGAGGTGCTGATTAAAGCCCTAGTGGACAAACAGATCATATTTAGTACACCAATCTTGTGGCCCTAAATCTGAGCCATGTTCCTATTCTTTAGATGCTACGTTGTTACTCTAAATGTAAGAAGAAAGCATCATGAATGTACATAATTTTGTGTCTATCGTCCATTCTAAGAAGATCAGGCCTTATGGATATATCTCTGAGTGCAAGACAGTGTTCCACCATATATGTCAAAAGTGATAGAAAACAATATCAAAATAACAAAAGTGAATATATATATATTATCTACTGGCGGTCGCCAGTGGATAGTTATAGTTAGGACCTAGTTTCCATAGGAAACTCGTTTTTTGTTTTCCCAATAACTTTGGCTCCGGTTGACGAATCTTCGCAAAATTTTCAAAACTCGTAGCCCGCTTTGGTCATCTCCTGTCTTGAAAGTTTCGGGGTGATTCAGCAAGCGGGGGCCAAGAAAAAAGGGGGGTCCCAAAACATGTTTTCTCCATGTTAATTCCCATAGGAAACTTTAGACACGGCTACAGCCCGAACTGCTGAACAGAATTACACCAAATTTGGCAAAAAGGTAGCCCTTGTTTCAGAAAGAGACCTTTTTTTTAAATGGTGTAAATCCGTTCAGTAGTTCCTGAGAATTTCAAAAAATAGAGTTCGAAAAATCAATTTTCCATAGGAAACATTAGACACGGTTACAGCTGAAACTGCTGAACGGAATTACATCAAATTTGGCAAAAAGGTAGCCCTTGGTTCAGAAAGAGACTTTTTTTTAAATGGAGTAAATCTGTTCAGTAGTTGCTGAGAAAATCCAAAAATAAATGTTTCGATATATAGAGGCACGGTGGATCCGCGCACCCTCCCGATGACACGCTTTATTCTAATTGGCTGTCAACACTCCAAACCAGGAAGTGTTGGCAGCCATCTTGTGACTCGGTAGAACCGAGTCACAAGAAAAGAGAAAAAGAAACACGAAAAAAAAGAAAAGGGGGCAGGGTAGAAACACCCTGACCCCCTAGGCCTGCTCAGGGGGTCCCACAAGGACCCCCAGGGCCCAAAAAAGCATTTAAAAAAAAAAAAATTGGCAGAATTCCCGCTGGGTGCGCGAATTCGGCCGAGAAAATAAAAAAAAACGAAGCGCGGGCTCCCGCGCTTCGTTGGATTGAAGCCCCCCGGTGGGCCAGGTCCCGGGGGCAGTGAAAAAAAGTGTGTGGGGGGCCCCAATCCCGCCCACACTGCCCCGGGGACCGCCACCTCCCCGGGGCTTGATTAATGAGTTGCGGGGGGCAAGCAGCCCCCCCGCAGCCCCAGGGACCGCCACCCCCCGGGGCTAATTTGGAAATGTGTGGGGGGCCTCTAAGGCCCCCCCAAGCCCCGGGACCGCCACCCCCCGGGGCTTTCATCAATTATTTGCGGGGGCACACGGCCCCCCCGCAGCCCCAGGGACCCCCACCCCCAGGGGCTTCTTTTAAAAAATATATATATATACCTGTGTGGGGGGGCCCCCCCCACATGCCCCGGGGACCGCCAGCTCCCCGGGCACTAAAATGCTAATTTGGGGGTCCGTTACGGACCCCCGAGCCCCGGGGACCACCACCTCCCCGGGGCTTTGCAATTGAAGGGAGGGGGGCTGCGCGGCCCCCTTCCTGGAGCCCTCGATGGCCCTGGGGACCGCCACCCCCCAGGGCCAGCTCCTGCAGCTCCTGCAGCTCCTGCAGTGCAGCTCCTGCTCACCCCCGGGACACTGCTGTTTGCAATGACAGGGCGGGAGCCTTGCGGCTCCCGCCCTGTCATTGCAAACTGCTTTGCTTCATTGAAGCGAGAGCAGAAGCAAAGCAGATTGCTTTTCCACAAGGGGAGCTGCATGTCAGCAGCTCCCCATGTGGAAAAGCAATGCCGGCTCCTGCAGGACGCGGGGAGCCGGCGGGACCGTGGGGGCATTGGGGCTCCCCCCACGGTCCGCAACGGAGAGGGCCAGCCCCGGGGGATGGGGTCCCCGGGGCAATAAGTGGCCCAGGAGGGGGCCACGCGGCCCCCCTCCCCAAAATTAATAAAGTAAATAAAAAAAAATAAATACAAATAAAGGCCGGCCCCGGGGGATGGGGTCCCCGGGGCCAGTAGAGGCCTCAGGAGGGGGGCCACGCAGCCCCCCTCCATAAAAAAAAGAAAACAAAATCTGGCCATGTCCCGGGGGATGGGGTCCCCGGGGCCAGAATTGCCCACGGGAGGGGGGCCCACGCTGCCTCCGTCCCATTAATTTTTTTTTTTAATTAAAAAAGGGGTCAGGCCCTGGGGGATGGGGTCCCCAGGGCCCAATAAAAGGAAAAAGAAGGGGGGCCACACAGCCCCCCTTCTAAAAAACAGAAAAAAAAAAAAAAGACGCAATCGTGTCAGAGGCCCCGCCCCCTCCCAGCAACACTCTGCAAATGCGACCTGTGGCGCATTTTAAATTGGGGAATGAATTCCTCTTCAATACTGGGGGTCCCTGGGGGCCAACTAGCCCACCAGGTACTTCCAGTAAGCACCACAGGGCTGCGTTGCAGAGAGGTGGTCCAGGCCACGCCCCTTTTTACACCTCTCTGAAAAGCAGCTCTGTGGCGCTTACTGGAGGTACCTGGTGGGCTAGTTGGACCCCAGGGACCCTCAGGATTCAAGGGGACTTTATCCCCCAACTTAAAACACGCCACGGGGCGTGTTTGCACAGTGGTGAAGGGAGGGGGCGGGGCCTGAGGTGACATGTGTGCAAACACGCCCTGTGGCGCGTTTAAAGTTGGGGAATTAATTCCTCTTCAATCCTGAGGGTCCCTGGGGGCCAACTAGCCCACCAGGTGCCTCCATTAAGCGCCACAGGCCTGCGTTGCAGAGAGGTGGTCCAGGCCACGCCCCTTTTTACACCTCTCTGCAACGCAGCTCTGTGGCGCTTACTGGAGGTACCTGGTGGGCTAGTTG
The DNA here is from genome assembly GCA_963921515.1 of Calotriton arnoldi. Classification (NCBI taxonomy): domain Eukaryota; kingdom Metazoa; phylum Chordata; class Amphibia; order Caudata; family Salamandridae; genus Calotriton; species Calotriton arnoldi. The sequence goes on from CAWUFW010010000.1 coordinate 81,525, forward strand.
GACCCCAGGGACCCTCAGGATTCAAGGGGACTTAATTCCCCAACTTACAACGCGCCACGGGGCGTGTTTGCACAGTGGTGAAGGGAGGGGGCGGGGCCTGAGGTGACATGTGTGCAAACACGCCATGTGGCATGTTTTAAGTTGGGGGATTAAGTCCCCTTGAATCCTGAGCGTCCCTGGGGTCCAACTAGCCCACCAGGCACCTCCAGTAAGCGCCAAAGAGCTGCGTTGCAGAGAGGTGTAAAAAGGGGCGTGGCCTCGGACCACCTCTCTGCAATGCAGGCCTGTGGCGCTTATTGGAAGTACCTGGTGGGCTAGTTGGGCCCCAGGGACCCTCAGGATTCAAGATGGCCTAATCCCCCAACTTAAAATGCGCCACGGGGCGCGTTTGCACAGTGGTGAAGGGAGGGGGCGGGGCCTCAGGTGACATGTGTGCAAACACGCCCTGTGGCGCGTTTTAAGTTGGGGAATTAATTCCATTTGAATCCTGAGGGGCTCTGGGGTACAACTAGCCCACCAGGTACCTCCAGTAAGCGCCACAGGCCTGCCTTGCAGAGAGGTGGTCCGAGGCCACGCCCCTTTTTAAAACCTCTCTGCAACGCAGCTCTGTGGCGCTTACTGGAGGTACCTGGTGGGCTAGTTGGACTTCAGGGACCCTCAGGATTCAAGGGGACTTAATCCCCCAACTTAAAAAGCGCCACGGGGCGTGTTTGCACAGTGGTGAAGGGAGGGGGTGGGGCCTGATGTGACAAGTGTGCAAACGCGCTCCGTGAGTGAATTTTAAGTTGGGGGATTAAGTCCCTTGTATCCTGAGGGTCCCTGGGGGCCAACTAGCCCACCAGGTACCTTCAGTAAGTGCAACAGAGTTGCGTTGCAGAGAGGTGTAAAAAGGGGCGTGGTCTCCGACCACCTCTCTGCAACGCAGCTCTGTGGTGCTTATTGGACGTACCTGGTGAGCTAGTTGGGCCTTAGGGACCCTCAGGATTCAAGGGGTCTTAATCTCCCAACTTAAAACGCGCCACAGGCACTTTTGCACACTTGTCACATCAGGCCCCACCCGCTCCCTTCACCACTGTGCAAACAGGCCCTCTGGCGCGTTGTAAGTTGAGGGATTAAGTCCCCTTGAATCCTGAGGGTCCCTTGGGTCCAACTAGCCCACTAGGTACCTCCAGTAAGTGCCACAGAGCTGCCTTGCAGAGAGGTGTAAAGAGGGGAGTGGCCTTGGGCCACCTCTCTGCAACGCAGCTCTGTGGCGCTTACTGGAGGTACCTGGTGGGCTAGTTGCCCCCAGGGTCCCTCAGGATTCAAAGGGAATTCATCCCCCAACTTAAAACCCGCCAGGGGGCGCGTTTGCACAGTGGTGAAGGGAGGGGGCGGGCCTGATGTGTCATGTGTGTGCTTTTCCAATCACTCCGCCAAAACCCAAGCACTTATAAATTCACCATGCACTCTCCTTGCAGTATTCTAATCATCCAGTTAGTACCCATGCACTCATGCAATGACCCATGCACTAACTCATGCACTGCTACAATACTCTGAGCCCTACTGATGCAGTCCAGCCATCGCCCTGTCACTACCCATGCACTCCTCCTATCACCCAGCGAGCACCATGTACTTATCCAATCACTCCGCCAAAACCCAAGCACTTATAAATTCACCATGCACTCTCCTTGCATTACTCTAATCATCCAGTCAGTACCCATGCACTCATGCAATGACCCATGCACTAACTCATGCAATGCTACAATACCCTGAGCACTACTGATGCAGTCCAGCCATCACCCTGTCACTACCCATGCCCTTCTCCAATCACCCAGCGAGCACCATGTACTTATCCAATCACTAAGCCAAAACACAAGCACTTATAAATTCACCATGCACTCTCCTTGCAGTACTCTAATCATCCAGTCACTACCCATGTACTCATGCAATGACCCAGGCACTAACACATGCACTGCTACAATCCCCTGAGCACTACTGATGCAGCCCAGCCATCTCTTTGTCACTACCCATGCACTCCTCCAATCACCCAGCCTGCACCATGTACTTATCCAATCACTCCGCCAAAACCCAAGCACTTATAGATTCACCATGCACTCTCCTTGCAGTACTCTAATCATCCAGTCACTACCCATGTACTCATGCAATCACGCAGGCACTAACACATGCACTGCTACAATACTCCGAGCACTACTGATGCAGTCCAGCCATTGCCCTGTCACTACCCATGCACTCCTCCGATCACCCAGCGAGCACCATGTACTTATCCAATCACTCTGCCAAAACCCAAGCACTTATAAATTCACCATGCACTCTCCTTGCATTACTCTAATCATCCAGTCAGTACCCATGCACTCATGCAATGACCCATGCACTAACTCATGCACTGCTACAATACCCTGAGCACTACTGATGCAGTCCAGCCATCGCCCTGTCACTACCCATGCACTCCTCCAATCACCCAGCGAGCACTATGTACTTATCCAATCACTCCGCCAAAACACAAGCACTTATAAATTCACCATGCACTCTCCTTGCAGTACTCTAATCATCCAGTCACTACCCATGTACTCATGCAATCACGCAGGCACTAACACATGCACTGCTACAATCCCCTGAGGACTACTGATGCAGTCCAGCAATCTCCTTGTCACTACCCATACACTCCTCCGATCACCCAGCGAGCACCATGTACTTATCCAAAGACTCCGCCAAAACCGAAGCACTTATAAATTCACCATGCACTCTCCTTGCATTACTCTAATCATCCAGTCAGTACCCATGCACTCATGCAATGACCCATGCACTAACTCATGCACTGCTACAATACCCTGAGCACTACTGATGCAGTCCAGCCATCGCCCTGTCACTACCCATGCACTCCTCCAATCACCCAGCGAGCACTATGTACTTATCCAATCACTCCGCCAAAACACAAGCACTTATAAATTCACCATGCACTCTCCTTGCAGTACTCTAATCATCCAGTCACTACCCATGTACTCATGCAATCACGCAGGCACTAACACATGCACTGCTACAATCCCCTGAGGACTACTGATGCAGTCCAGCCATCTCCTTGTCACTACCCATGCACTCCTCCAATCACCCAACCAGTTCCATGTCCTTATCCAATCACTCCGCCAAAACACAAGCGTTTATAAATTCACCATCCACTCTCCTTGCAGTACTCTAATCATCCAGTCAGTACCCATGTACTCATCCAATGACCCAGGCACTAACTCATGGCAAATACAGAGGAGGTCATGCTAATCACAGGGGTACCCCAACGCATAGTGTTCCCTAGTGTATGTAGGTGTTTTCACTGTATTCTAAGTGTCTTTTAGCATAGCACTGGCTCTAGGGCGGTTAGTCAGAGTCAGTTACCACCAGTACCCGTCAGCAAAAAGTTGGGGGCACAGGAGGACTTTCTGCTCCTCTGTTGGCTCTTTCTGCACATCTCTTGCTTCTTCTTGCACTTTTCTTCGTCTTTCTGGACTTCTGTTGCCTCTTTCTGCATTTGTCTTGCTTCTTTGTGCGCTTTTCTTCCTCTGTCCTCACATGTCCTACCTTTGTAGGCATAGTTAGAAATTAACATTTAAAAAACCTTTGAAATTCACTGAAAAAACCATAGGTTTCAGGGACGTTATAGTTAGAAATTAGCATTTAAAAAACCTTAGAAATTCACTGAAGAAAACACAGGTTTCAGGGACTTTATAGTTAGTTGGACATTTCACTCGTACAAAACCATAGAAATTCCCCCGTTATAGTTAGTTCAGCTAACTATAACTCACGCCCTGCAATGCACTGCTGATGACGTCACATATTACATCATTCATGACATGGTCAGTGACATCACTGATGACATCACTGATGACATCTCAAATGACATCACTGATGACATCATCCACGTGAAAATCTGATGCACCTCCTCACACTCTGATATAACTTTTGATATACCCACTGTAAAATACAGACTACCATTTTCGAAACCATCGACACACCAATACCAGTTACTACATGCGCACTCACTGATTCCTAGGTCTACACACACATCCACTCATTCACCCATACAATCACTCATACATGCAGTCACTCATCAATACAACACTATCATATGCACTCATACACCTATACAGACACTCACAAACCGCCACTCATCCATGGAGTTACTCACACACCTAGTCAGTCATGCAAATAATCAATCACACTCCCATTTACTCACCTATACAGATACTAACGCATACTTACTCTCTTATATAATCACTGATACAAGTATACACTCATCCATACAGCCACTCTCACAATCACTGACTCTCACGAATAGTCATTTATACTCCAACTCTCACATACACTGCCTTTTCCCTATGTAGTTACTTGGACATGTACCACTGAGACATCCATTCACTCACCAACACACCCATACACACACTCACCCACCCATACAGCTGTTTCCACATGCACTCTTGAACCCATACACCCAGTGAATCAGCCACTCACACATCTATGTGCAGTCACACACCTCCCACCCACCCACACACACACTCAGTCTCCCATACCAATTCTCAAGCAACCAATCAATAACCGATATACACACTCATGTAGCTACTCACCAACCCATGCATTCAGTAAGACACATTTAATCACTCACTTATATAGTCAGTCATGCACCTACTAAATCATCCATCCAGACACTTATACACCCACTCATTCTTCAATACACCTTGGCATATATATAAAACATATTTAAACTTTACAGAAACACACAGTCACTGGATGATGTCATCAGTGATGTCATCAGTGATGTCATTTGTGATGTCATCAGTGATGTCACTGACCATGTCATGAATGATGTAATATGTGACGTCATCAGCAGTACATTGCGGGGGCGCGAGTTATAGTTAGCTGAACTAACTATAACGGGGAATTTCTGTGGTTTTGTACTAGTGAAATGTCCAACTAACTATAACGTCCCTGAAACCTGTGGTTTTTTCAGTGAATATATATATATATATATATATATATATATATATATATATATATATATATATTTGAATATTTACCCTGTTGCACTGCGTGAATGGGAGAGGGAAGGAATGTGCCATATCTCTCAAAATATGGTACATTCCTGCTCTGTACCTGTGCTGGCACACAAATTGGTGCCTAGTGCCAACACATGAACCCTTGCAGGGTGCACGATTATTTTTGCGAAGTGCAGCACACGTAAAAAGAGGAGAAAACAATGACAAATAAAGACATTTCTCCTCGTTACACATCCCCTGAGAAGACTTAGCATTCTGATGCATTCCCAGGTCTACCAGTCTTGGTAAATCTAGGAATGCTTCAGAATCTATGGGTGGATGTATGGGAACACCCATTCTCCACTGATGGAACGCCTCCCTGGGGCAGAGTAACACAAGGCAGTGACTTGCACTGCCTTGCATTACTCTAGATTTACCAAGCCACACATAGCCACGCAAGGTGGTCTTGCGTTGTTTGGTGGATCTCATCTAGGTTTTCATCACCTTGTGTTACTTTGCAAGGGTGATGCAAAGCTTTGATAAATATGGCCCTTAAAGTCAAAATTACCCCAAAGTAGTTGTTTGTCACATCAGCCCTGCATGCACTTTTTCCTGCAGCTCTGGAAGCAGGTTCAGTGACAAAATATCGAAACCCCAAATATTGTCGTATATAAATATTGTGCAAAAAACTATCGAGCACAATAATATCGTTTTCCTATACTTTTAATGTAAATTAAAAAAGTATCAGAAAAAAAATATTGTTGTACATCAACATCGATTACAAAAATATTGTTTTTAACATATATATAGTTAAAAATAGTAAACATTAAATATATTAACAGTAATATAATGTAAATTAAATATATTTAAATAATTAAAATATATATATGAATGTTATACTTATTTAAAAAAACACACATATATACATATGTATGTGTGTATGTTTATTTAAACATAAAGAATTTAAAATTATTATTAAAATAATAATTTGAATTTCTATTAAAATTTACTAATTTTTGTACAGTTTAATAATATAACAAATAAATATACACATACATTATATAATATATATATATATATATATAATATATATATATATATATATATATATATATATATATATATATATATATATATATATATATATATATATATATATATATATATATATATATATATATATATCCCAATGACAGTCTCACATTACCGGAGCCCCGGACCCTACAGGGCGGCCTCACACATGGGCACGGAGCAGCCCATCTAAACATCACCATGTAAACACACATTGAGGCCCAATAATGAAGCAGAATTTATTTCGCAGTCCAGCAGCGCTTGTTATCTTTGCCCCAACGTTTCGGCACCATATCCTTGCTCACGGGTGAATAACAAACGCCATATTGCGCTCGGGCATGTTCTTAAATAAGGTACATCGCGTGACTTTTTAAATCAACTTCAAGTCCCACAGTGCATTTGTAATTGAATGAATGACATGGAAGTCCTCACATATTGTACCTGTACTAGGAGTTTTTTGTTCAGTACATGCACTGATGTTGGTGTGGTCTTCGTAACAGCAGTCAGGTGAGTTAAAATGCTGCAGTGTTGTCACTCTGCGAACGACTTTGAACAGAAATCCGCTTTCAGCACGATCGTAGCAGGGGTCCCCATGCTCGAATCCCTTCCTCACGCCAATCCATTTTTGCCACATTGGCGTATCCTCTGTAGGTTGGATGCGCGAGTGGGTCAGGCTCCTCAATTTAATCCCAATGACAGTCTCACGTTACCGGAGCCCCGGACCCTACAGGGCTGCCTCACACATGGGCACGGAGCAGCCCATCTAAACATCACCATGTAAACACACATTGAGGCCCAATAATGAAGCAGGATTTATTTCGCAGTCCAGCAGCGCTTGTTATCTTTGCCCCAACGTTTCGGCACCATAGCCTTGCTCACGGGTGAATAACAAATGCCATATTGCGCTCGGGCATGTTCTTAAATAAGGTACATCACGTGACTTTTTAAATCAACTTCAAGTCCCACAGTGCATTTGTAATTGAATGAATGACATGGAAGTCCTCACATATTGTACCTGTACTAGGAGTTTTTTGTTCAGTACATGCACTGATGTTGGTGTGGTCTTCGTAACAGCAGTCAGGTGAGTTAAAATGCTGCAGTGTTGTCACTCTGCGAACGACTTTGAAAAGAAATCCGCTTTCAGCACGATCGTAGCAGGGGTCCCCCTGCTCGAATCCCTTCCTCACGCCAATCCATTTTTGCCACATTGGCGTATCCTCTGTAGGTTGGATGCGCGAGTGGGTCAGGCTCCTCAATTTAATCCCAACGACAGTCTCACGTTACCGGAGCCCCGGACCCTACAGGGCGGCCTCACACATGGGCACGGAGCAGCCCATCTAAACATCACCATGTAAACACACATTGAGGCCCAATAATGAAGCAGAATTTATTTCGCAGTCCAGCAGCGCTTGTTATCTTTGCCCCAACGTTTCGGCACCATAGCCTTGCTCACGGGTGAATAACAAACGCCATATTGCACTCGGGCATGTTCTTAAATAAGGTACATCACATGACTTTTTAAATCAACTTCAAGTCCCACGGTGCATTTGTAATTGAATGAATGACATGGAAGTCCTCAGATATTGTACCTGTACTAGGAGTTTTTTGTTCAGTACATGCACTGATGTTGGTGTGGTCTTCGTAACAGCAGTCAGGTGAGTTAAAATGCCGCAGTGTTGTCACTCTGCGAACGACTTTGAAAAGAAATCCGCTTTCAGCACGATCGTAGCAGGGGTCCCCCTGCTCGAATCCCTTCCTCACGCCAATCCATTTTTGCCACATTGGCGTATCCTCTGTAGGTTGGATGCGCAAGTGGGTCATATATATGTACCTCCAGTAAGCGCCACAGCCCGGCCTTGCAGAGAGGTGGTCTGAGGCCACGCCCCTTTTTACACCTCTCTGCAACGCAGCTCTGTGGCGCTTACTGGAGGTACCTGGTGGGCTAGTTGGACTCCAGGGACCCTCAGGATTCAAGGGGACTTAATCCCCCAACTTAAAACGTGCCACGGGGCGTGTTTGCACAGTGGTGAAAGGAGGGGGAGGGGCCTGAGGTGACAAGCGTGCAAACGCGCTCCGTGGTGCGTTTTAAGTTGGGGGATTAAGTCCCCTTGTATCCTGAGGGTCCCTGGGGGTCCCTGGGGGCCAACTAGCCCACCAGGTACCTTCAGTAAGTGCAACAGAGTTGCGTTGCAGAGAGGTGTAAAAAGGGGCGTGGTCTCGGACCACCTCTGTGCAATGCAGCTCTGTGGTACTTACTGGAGGTACCTGGTGGGCTAGTTGGGCCTTAGGGACCATCAGGATTCAAGCGGAGTAAATCTCCCAACTTATAACGCGCCACGGGGCGCGTTTGCACACTTGTCACATCAGGCCCCACCCGCTCCCTTCACCACTGTGCAAACAGGCCCTCTGGCGCGTTGTAAGTTGGGGGATTAAGTCCCCTTGAATCCTGAGGGTCCCTTGGGTCCAACTAGCCCACTAGGTACCTCCAGTAAGCGCCACAGAGCTGCGTTGCAGAGAGGTGTAAAGGGGAATGGCCTTGGACCACCTCTCTGCAACGCAGCTCTGTGGCGCTTACTGGAGGTACCTGGTGGGCTAGTTGGCCCCAGGGACCCTCAGGATTCAAGGAGAATTAATCCCCCAACTTAAAACCCACCAGGGGGCGCGTTTGCACAGTGGTGGAGGGAGGGGGCGGGCCTGATGTGACATGTGTGTACTTATCCAATCACTCCGCCAAACCCAAGCACTTATAAGTTCACCGTGCACTCTCCTTGCAGTATTCTAATCATCCAGTTAGTACCCATGCACTAATGCAATGACCCATGCACTAACTCATGCACTGCTACAATACTCTGAGCACTACTGATCCAGTCCAGCCATCGCCTTGTCACTACCCATGCACTCCTCCTATCACCCAGCGAGCACCATGTACTTATCCAATCACTCCGCCAAAACCCAAGCACTTATAAATTCACCGTGCACTCTCCTTGCATTACTCTAATCATCCAGTCAGTACCCATGCACTCATGCAATGACCCATGCACTAACTCATGCACTGCTACAATACCCTGAGCACTACTGATGCAGTCCAGCCATCGCCCTGTCACTACCCATGCACTCCTCCAATCACCCAGCGAGCACCATGTACTTATCCAATCACTCCGCCAAAACACAAGCACTTATAAATTCAACATGCACTCTCCTTGCAGTACTCTAATCATCCAGTCACTACCCATGTACTCATGCAATGACCCAGGCACTAACACATGCACTGCTACAATCCCCTGAGCACTACTGATGCAGCCCAGCCATCTATTTGTCACTACCCATGCACTCCTCCAATCACCCAGCCAGCACCATGTACTTATCCAATCACTCCGCCTAAAACCCAAGCACTTATAGATTCACCATGCACTCTCCTTGCAGTACTCTAATCATCCAGTCAGTACCCATGCACTCATGCAATGACCCATGCACTAACTCATGCACTGCTACAATACCCTGAGCACTACTGATGCAGTCCAGCCATCGCCCTGTCACTACCCATGCACTCCTCCAATCACTCAGCGAGCACCATGTACTTATCCAATCACTCCGCCCGAAACACAAGCACTTATAAATTCACCATGCACTCTCCTTGCAGTACTCTAATCATCCAGTCACTACCCATGTACTCATGCAATGACGCAGGCACTAACACATGCACTGCTACAATCCCCTGAGGACTACTGATGCAGTCCAGCCATCTCCTTGTCACTACCCATGCACCCCTCCAATCACCCAACCAGTTCCATGTCCTTATCCAATCACTCCGCCAAAACACAAGCGTTTATAAATTCACCATCCACTCTCCTTGCAGTGCTCTAATCATCCAGTCAGTACCCATGTACTCATCCAATGACCCAGGCACTAACTCATGCACTGCTACAATACTCTGAGCACTACTGATGCAGTCCAGCCATCGCCCTGTCACTACCCATGCACTCCTCCTATCACCCAGCGAGCACCATGTACTTATCCAATCACTCCGCCAAAACCCAAGCACTTATAAATTCACCATGCACTCTCCTTGCATTACTCTAATCATCTAGTCAGTACCCATGCACTCATCCAATGACCCAGGCACTAACTCATGCACTGCTACAATACCCTGAGCACTACTGATGCAGTCCAGCCATCGCCCTGTCACTACCCATGCACTCCTCCAATCACCCAGCGAGCACCATGTACTTATCCAATCACTCCGCCAAAACCGAAGCACTTATAGATTCACCATGCACTCTCCTTGCAGTACTCTAATCATCCAGTCAGTACCCATGCACTCATGCAATGACCCATGCACTAACTCATGCACTGCTACAATACCCTGAGCACTACTGATGCAGTCCAGCCATCGCCCTGTCACTACCCATGCACTCCTCCAATCACCCAGCGAGCACCATGTACTTATCCAATCACTCCGCCAAAACGCAAGCACTTATAAATTCACCATGCACTCTCCTTGCAGTACTCTAATCATCCAGTCACTACCCATGTACTCATGCAATGACCCCGGCACTAACTCATGCACTGCTACAATACCCTGAGCACTACTGATGCAGTCCAGCCATCGCCCTGTCACTACCCATGCACTCCTCCAATGATCCAGCGAGCACCATGTACTTATCCAATCACTCCGCCAAAACACAAGCACTTATAAATTCACCATGCACTCTCCTTGCAGTACTCTAATCATCCAGTCACTACCCATGCACTCATGCAATGACGCAGGCACTAACACATGCACTGCTACAATCCCCTGAGGACTACTGATACAGTCCAGCCATCTCCTTGTCACTACCCGTGCACTCCTCCAATCACCCAACCAGTTCCATGTCCTTATCCAATCACTCCGCCAAAACACAAGCGTTTATAAATTCACCATCCACTCTCCTTGCAGTACTCTAATCATCCAGTCAGTACCCATGTACTCATCCAATGACCCAGGCACCAACTCATGCACTGCTACAATACTCTGAGCACTACTGATGCAGTCCAGCCATCGCCCTGTCACTACCCATGCACTCCTCCTATCACCCAGCGAGCACCATGTACTTATCCAATCACTCCGCCAAAACCCAAGCACTTATAAATTCACCATGCACTCTCCTTGCATTACTCTAATCATCCAGTCAGTACCCATGCACTCATGCAATGACCCATGCACTAACTCATGCACTGCTACAAAACCCTGAGCACTACTGATGCAGTCCAGCCATCGCCCTGTCACTATCCATGCACTCCTCCAATCACCCAGCGAGCACCATGTACTTATCCAATCACTCCGCCAAAACCGAAGCACTTATAGATTCACCATGCACTCTCCTTGCAGTACTCTATTCATCCAGTCAGTACCCATGCACTCATGCAATGACCCATGCACTAACTCATGCACTGCTACAATACCCTGAGCACTACTGATGCAGTCCAGCCATCGCCCTGTCACTACCCATGCACTCCTCCAATCACCCAGCGAGCACCATGTACTTATCCAATCACTCCGCCAAAACGCAAGCACTTATAAATTCACCATGCACTCTCCTTGCAGTACTCTAATCATCCAGTCACTACCCATGTACTCATGCAATGACGCAGGCACTAACACATGCACTGCTACAATCCCCTGAGGACTACTGATGCAGTCCAGCCATCTCCTTGTCACTACCCATGCACTCCTCCAATCACCCAACCAGTTCCATGTCCTTATCCAATCACTTCGCCAAAACACAAGCGTTTATAAATTCACCATCCACTCTCCTTGCAGTACTCTAATCATCCAGTCAGTACCCATGTACTCATCCAATGACCCAGGGACTAACTCATGGCAAATACAGAGGAGGTCATGCTAATCACAGGGCTACCCCAACGCATAGTGTTCCCTAGTGTATGTAGGTGTTTTCACTGTATTCTAAGTGTCTTTTAGCATAGCACTGGCTCTAGGGCCGGTTAGTCAGAGTCAGTTACCACCAGTGCCCGTCAGCAAAAGTTGGGGGCACAGGAGGACTTTCTGCTCCTCTGTTGGTTCTTTCTGCACATCTCTTGCTTCTTCTTGCACTTTTCTTAGTCTTTCTGGACTTCTGTTGCCTCTTTCTGCATTTGTCTTGCTTCTTTGTGCGCTTTTCTTCCTCTTTCTTCACATGTCCTACCTTTGTAGGCATAGTTAGAAATTAGCATTTAAAAAACCTTTGAAATTCACTGAAAAAACCATAGGTTTCAGGCATGTTATAGTTAGAAATTAGCATTTAAAAAACCTTTGAAATTCACTGAAAAAACCATAGGTTTCAGGCACGTTATAGTTAGAAATTAGCATTTAAAAAACCTTTGAAATTCACTGAAAAAACCATAGGTTTCAGGGGCGTTATAGTTAGTTGGACATTTCACTCGTACAAAACCATAGAAATTCCCCCGTTATAGTTAGTTCAGCTAACTATAACTCGCGCCCCGCAATGCACTGCTGATGATGTCACATATTACATCACTCATGACATGGTCAGTGACATCACTGATGACATCACTGATGACATCTCAAATGACATCACTGTTGACATCATCCAGTGACTGTGTGTTTCTGTAAAGTTTAAATATGTTTAATATGTTTAATATATATAGGGAAAGGCGTATTGAAGAATGAGTGGGTGTATTCAGAATAAAACGAGATAAGCATGTGCCACCCTGTAGGCTCCTTACCCACTCGCATGCTTGTTATGCAAACTTTATTGCTTATCCAGCGTATATAGTAGTATTGCATTTTTACTGACATGCTTATCTCATTTTATTCTGTTGATTTGTGGCTGCCTGACAATGCGGTCTGACTCAAGCCCACTTGGGTTTTATTTTAGAACCGGTACCGATATCATATATTGAACTGTCCTCTGTCTGCTATATTTCTTCACACACTTTGTGAATTATTATTTTTTGACTCTACAGTGAGACTTACTCAATTTGATTTGATTCCTTACATGACAGTATGTTATTTCAATTTAGGTACGCATACCTTCCATTGATTTTGTACTCTTCCAACATGGCCGCCCTGCTTTTCGACATTTTCATTTATTTTGAACTTAACTACCATGTGACTGTATATAAGCCTTTCTATTTGTGTGCACCTTACATGTGACCAAGAATGCGGCAGCATTCGAAACGCGTCATGTAAATTAAATGCTTTGCAAGACAGCACTTTCAGTCGTGGATTTGGTTTTCCTGAGAGCACACATATTGGATTTGTTGGGGGAATATATATATATATATATATATATATACATTTATTCCAGCTTCCAAAAACCCTCGGAGCAAAAAATTCAACAAGAGAAAGTGAATGGCAGTAAAGAAAATTTGACGATCATAAACCTGACTGAAAAGACCTTGTCGGAAACAGAGGAACAAGTGTTGAAACTTGGTCTTTCATTCTGCCCACAAATAAAAATGGAATACACCCAGACTCGAGTAGATTTCTTTAAATTCACGCGTAAGTTGAAGCTCCATAAGTACTTTAAAACAAAACCAGTGACCGCTAAACCCAGAAGAACAGGATCTATCCAGAAGGAAACTGATATCCTGACTGGGAAGGACTTAACGACTTTGGTTACCCTAGAAAATTTGGGTTCAAATGAAGATCTGGGGTATATCATACCAGCAAGCATGACACAACAATAGCCATCACAGGTATTGAACAGAGTGGAGGATTGAGTCCTTTTCAACCAACCTCAGTATTTCTGCCACAAATGCCGTCTGATGCCATTGATGTCTTCGCGGAATCAGTGAATAGAGATATCTTGAAACTTAGACATGGAAAAAAATCAATATCGGGGAAAGGAGAGAAATTTCCCGAAGGAATACATGATAGCATTAAGTAATCTTTGCCAGCACACTTCCATAGTCTGTAAACCATCGGACAAAGGTGGAAATATTGTCCTACAGACACGGGAGCAATATAATAAAGAGGTCAATCGACAACTCTCGGACACTCTTTGCTACATGAGGATTGAGGAAAAAACATATAACCAGAGTATTACCAACTACCGGCTGATGACACGGAAGTGGTATGAAAGGAACATGCTAGAAACTGAGGAACATTTGTATTTGAGGTGCCTGCATCCAATGATTCCGACCTTTTATCATCTTCCTAAGGTCCATAAGGATAGAGTAAACCCACCGGGAAGACCGATTGTTGCCTCACAGGGTAGTCTAACTGAGCATATGTCGATAAACATTGACTTTTTCCTTTCAGAGCATGTAACAAAACTAACATCGTACATTCGAGATACTAAAGATTTTTTGGGACACATCAGCAAAATGAAGTGGGAGAGTGATTATCAATTGATGGTGTTGGACATAACCAGTCTTTATACATGTATAGCCCACACAGATGGACTCAAAGCAGTACAATTCTTTTTGGGAAACCGTCCTCTGAAGTTTGTACAACACAATGCAGTGTTGATGGAATTCATTGAGTTTTGTCTTGAGAATAACATGTTTCTTTATCAGGATAAATATTTCAGGCAGACTTCCGGGACCCCGATAGGGGCCGCGATGGGCACCTGCTTCGCCCCCAGCGACGCAAATTTATTTGTTGGCTGGTGGGAGGAGCAGGTGGCCTGGGCGGCCACCAATGAACCTTGGACAAAAAACATTGTCACCTGGCATCGGTATATCGATGACCTTTTTATTATATGGAAAGGGTCATCGGTAGAAGCCTGGGCATATATAGAAAGGTTAAATTCCAATGAAGTCAATTTGAAATTCACAGGGGAGGTCAATCCTTTGTCTGTCAATTACCTTGATTTAACTGTTTACATCTCAGCAGGAGAATTGTGCACTAGGCTCCATAGGAAATCCACCACGGGAAACTCAACTCTCCACGCGACGAGTAGTCACCCTAGTAAACTCATTGAGAGCATAGCATATGGGGAGCTACTCAGACTCAAAAGAAACAGCAGTAGTGAAGTAGAGTTCCAGCTTGCAGCCAAAGACAACATGTCTAGGTTCAGAGCCAGAGGATATAGTAGCCCACTCCTTAATAGAGCTCTTAATAGAGCGAATTCTCTAGTGAGGGAAGACCTGCTAAAGCATACTCCCAAAGTGAAGAAATCTAAAGAGACAGAGAGTGCTAAATATAGGATGATTACCACCTTCTCTGAGGATGCGTGGCAATTGAAAAGAATTGGCATATTTTAGCTTCAGATCCCATTATTGGTAGGGATATACCTCCCAACGCTCCGGTTACTTTTAGGAAAGCAAGATCACTACGCAATGATCTGGTCCACAGTTATCAGTGAAAAATGGCTGTAAAATCTATGATGCCACCCCTGAATGGGTTTTTCCCATGTGGGAAATGCAAGGCGTGTAGTAACAGCAAAAGAGTCCTTACATACAACATCCCTGGGCTGAGTAAACCTAGGAATATTAAGAGGTTTCTTACTTGTACAACACCCTACACGGTTTACTGTCTAAGTTGCCCGTGCGGACTAAGGTATATTGGGAGCACAATTCATCCCACGAAGGTCCGGGTATTAGAACACATGAGGGCCATCAGTAATGGAGATGCAACGTACCCAGTGGCCAGATATTTCAATAAGGAACACCAGAAGAATAGGGATCTTCTTACATTTCATTGCATAGATCATGTGCCCATCAATCCCAGAGGCGGGGATAGGATTCTGCACTTACGGAGTTTGGAATCACGATATATTATCGATTTACAGACCAAAACACCCTGCTGGTATGAATACCAATGAGGAATTGACGGTACATCTGGGAGACTGATAGCATATACACTTTCTTACCCATCTCAACTGATGTTTTACATTTGTATCTTCAACCTTTTACTACACAGATTGATATTCTCTAGTTCTGCAGGAAGAAGGGCTGTTCTTCTTCCATTTACCTATTTTACTCTGTCTACCGCATTTACATTTTATCAAGGACATTGCTTGCATTTAGATGTTTATGTGAGAAGATGTCATTAAGTAATGAATTGATATCTACATGTTTGTATGACTTCACCCGTTTGGAAACACTGGGGTTCATGATGAAGAAAGCTTTATCTGGCAACTGGCCCATACAGGGCATTAACAACAGTAAATGCAAGGTGGAGTTGAATTTTGAAATCACTGCATTAAGGACATAGGTATACATGCATTATCGGTGTGCTATTTTTAATTGGCCCATTCAGGGCGTATTGTAAAGTGTCTCTCCCCTTTCCCCCTAGCTTGCATAATATCACCCGAGATTTGACTGCGTCATTATGAAATTCATTGCAAATTTTGGATGTGTATGTATAAAGACGCATAATAGGATGCAATACATATGTATAAATGAAAAATACTCCAAGATGGCGGGATTTCTTGGGGGAGAAAAGTTGTCCTACTTTCATGTTGCCAGGATAATGTGATGCCAAGCGGATGCAGATAAAATGAAGGGTGGTCATGGTGTGCTCGATTGACATCGAGAAAGGCAGTAGCCGAAACGTGTCTGTTTGTGCCCTATTCCGTGTAATAAAGTGATGGAATTGACCCCGCGAGTGCTTTTTCATTTACGGGTACGATTACCCTTTGAATCCAGGGAGCTGAGATATATATATATATATTATCTACTGGCGGTCGCCAGTAGATAGTTATAGTTAGGACCTATTTTCCATAGGAAATCCGCGACATTCTATTTGAAATAACTCTCTTGCCGGTTGACGTATCTTCGCGAAATTTTCAAACTTTATGGCCCGCTCCGGTCCGCTCCTACCCTGAAAGTCTCCGGGTGATTCGTCAAGCGGGGGCCGAGAAAAAAGGGGGGTCCCAAAACGTGTTTTCCCCATTCATTTTTCCATAGGAAACTTTAGACACGGCTACAGCCCGAACTGCTGAACGGAATTACACCAAATTTGGCAAAGAGGTAGTTCTTGGTTCAGAAAGAACCCTTTTTGTTAAATGGTGTAAATCCGTTCAGTAGTTCCTGAGAAAATCAAAAGGAAAATCACATATATATCTATGGCCGCGTCGGGTCCGCTTACCCTCCCGACCACGAGCTGCATGCTAATTGGCTGTCAACACTCCAAATCAGGAAGTGTTGGCAGCCATTTTGTCCCTCGGTAGAACCGAGGGACAGAAACAAGTGCGCAAAGCGCAAAAAGGGGGCAGGGTAGAAACACCCTGACCCCCTAGGTCTGCTCAGGGGGTCCCACAAGGACCCCCTGGGCAGAAAAAAGCATTTAAAAAAAAAAAAAATCGGCGGGATGCGCTCAGGGTGCGCGGATCCCGCCGAGATAAAAAAAAACGAAGCGCGGTCTCCCGCGCTTCGTTGTTAATTGGCCTCCGGGTGGGCCAAGTCCCGGGGGCATGCAGGGGTTTTGTTTAAATATGTGGGGGGGCCTCTAAGGCCCCCCAATCCCCACGGACAGTCACCCCCCGGGGCTTAAAAAAAATAATGGTGCGGGAGGGCTCTTTGCCCTCCGCTGCCCCGGGGACCGCCACCTCCCCGGGGCTAATTTTTTAAAATTATTTAACCTGTGTGGGGGGGCTCCAGACCCCCACACGCCCCGGGGACCGCCACCTCCCCGGGGCACTAAGAAATTTAAAATGGGGGTCCGTTTTGGACCCCCGAAGCCCCGGGGACCACCACCTCTACGGGGCTTTCTAGATGAGGGGAGGGGGGCCGCGCAGCCCCCCTCCTGGAGCCTGTGGTGGCCCTGGGGACCGCCACCCCCCAGGGCCGGCTCCTGCAGTGTCCCGGGGTGCCTACCCCCGGGACACTGCTGTTTGCAATGACAGGACGGGAGCCTTGCGGCTCCCGTCCTGTCATTGCAAACTTGCTTTGGATATTGGAAGCGAGAGGCCAGGCCCCGGGGGATGGGGTCCCCGGGGCCATAAGTGGCCAGGGAGGGGGGCCACGCAGCCCCCCTCCCCTAAAAATAAAAAAATAAAAAAATATTTAAAGGCCGGCCCCGGGGGATGGGGTCCCCGGGGCCATAAATGGCCTGAGGAGGGGGGCCACGCAGCCCCCCTCCAAATTTATAATAAAAAAAAAAGAGGGCTTGCCCCGGAGGGATGGGGTCCCCGGGGCCAATACAGGCCCAGGGAAGGGGGGCCACGCGGCCCCCTTCCCGTTTTTAAAATGTAATAAAAAAAAAAAAAACTCCTCAGGCCCCGGGGATGGGGTCCGCGGGCAAAAAGTGGCTGAAGGAAGGGGGGCCACGCAGCCCCCCTCCCATTCAAAAAAAAAAAAAAAAAAGAACGGCATCGTGCCGGAGGCCCCGCCCCCCTCCCTGCAGCAGTCTGCAAACGCGCCCCTGGCGCGTTTTGAGAAGGGAAGTAATTCCCCTTGAATACTGGGGGTCCCTGGGGGCAAACTAGCCCACCAGGAACCTCCAGTATGCGCCAGGGGCTGCGTTGCAGAGAGGTGTACAGAGGCCACGCCCCTTTTACACCTCTCTGCAGCGCAGCTCTGTGGCGCTTTTTGGAAGTACATGGTGGGCTAGTTGGACTCCAGGGACCCTCAGGATTCAAGGGGACTTAATCCCCCAACTTAAAATGCACCACGGGGCGCGTTTGCACAGTGGTGAAGGGAGGGGGTGGGGCTTCAGGTGACGTGTGCAAACAGGCCCCGTGGCGTGCTTTAAGATGGGGAATTAAATCCCCTTCAATCCTGAGGGTCCCTGGGGGCCAACTAGCCCAACAGGTACGTCCAGAAAGCGCCACAGAGCTGCGTTGCAGAGAGGTGTAAAGGGGTGTGGCCTCTGTACACTCTCTGCAACGCAGCCCCTGACGCATACTGGAGGTTCCTGGTGGGCTAGTTGGCCCCAGGGACCCTCATGATTCAAGGGGACTTAGTCCCCCAACTTAAAACGCGCCACGGGGCGCGTTTGCACAGATGTCACCTCAGGCCCCGCCCCCTCCCTTCACCATTGTGCAAATATTCCTCTAAAATCAGCCGAAATACGAATTCCGATTTACTCACCTGTTATCAGGAGAGACCTCAGTGCTGCATCTTTCAGCCTAGTACTGGTCCTGAAAAGTAATTCTAACCGTACTTACCAGTAACTTGAATTTCCTTCCATAGGCTAACATTGACTGGTTTCACTTGGAAATTCTTCTAAGTGTGCAGTTTTGGAACTTTATAATATTCCTCTAAAATCAGCCGAAATACGGATTCCGATTTACTCACCTGTTATCAGGAGAGACCTCAGTGCTGCATCTTTCAGCCCAGTACTGATCCTGAAAAGTAATTTTAACCGTACTTACCAGTAACTTGAATTTCCTTCCATAGGATATCATTGTCTGCTTTTTGCTGAAAAAGTTTCTGTGTCGATTTTTGAAACATACAAATATTCCTCTAAAATCAGCCGAACTACGAATTCCGATTTACTCACCTGTTATCAGGAGAGAACCCAGTGCTGCATCTTTTAGCCCAGTACTGATCCTGAAAAGTAATTTTAACCGTACTTACCAGGAACTTGAATTTCCTTCCATAGGCTAACATTGACTGGTTTCACTTGGAAATTCTTCTAAGTGTGGAGTTTTGAAACTTTATAATATTCCTCTAAAATCAGCCGAACTACGAATTACAATTTACTCACCTGTTATCAGGAGAGAACTCAGTGCTGCATCTTTCAGCCCAGTACTGATCCTGAAAAGTAATTTTAACCGTACTTACCAGCAACTTGAATTTCCTTCCATAGGCTAACATTGACTGGTTTCACTTGGAAATTCTTCTAAGTGTGGAGTTTTGGAACTTTATAATATTCCTCTAAAATCAACCGAACTACGAATTCCGATTTACTCACCTGTTATCAGGAGAGAACCCAGTGCTACATCTTTTAGCCCAGCACTCACCCTGAAAAGTAATTCTAACCGTACTTACCAGTAACTTATATTTTCTTCCATAGGAATCCATTGTCTGGTTTTCAGCAGAAAAGTTTCAAAGTGTCGATTTTCACAAACTACAAATATTCCTTAAAAATCGCCTGTATGACTTAAACGCATTCTTTCAACTGTTTACAGGAGATGCACCAGTGCTGGATCCAGGATCCAACACTGAGTAAGAAAAGTAACGATAACACTACTTACCTGCTAAGTGAATTTCCTCCCATAGGATAACATTGGTGATTCTATGTGAAAAAGTTTCTAAGTGTCAACTTTTAAAATACAATAATATACCTTAAAAATCACTACTGTAACCAAAACGCTTTTACTCAACTGTTTACAGGAGATGTCCAAGGACTGAATCTAGGATCCAGTCCTGAGGTTAGAAAAGTAATCCATAAAGTAACTAATTGCATTTAACTAGAAATTCACATTGAGCTCAATGTTGCATTGTGTTTGAAATTGTGTTGCCCATTGCAACAACTGTAACTACTGTACTTAAAACTCTATTGCCTATTTGCAAACTATTTAAACTAAAGTAATTCATTCTGAGAAAGTATATTTTGTAATGTAATGTATAATGTAATTACAATGTAATTTAATAAATAAAATATCTAAAAATAAATAGTTTTAAAAAATGTAGTAAATCAGTGTCAAAAAAATAAATATAACAATTAATACATTTAAAAATTGTCATTTACAAAACCTTTGAAATTCACTGAAAAAACCATAGGTTTTAGGGCGTTATAGTTAGAAATTAGCATTTAAAAAACCTTTGAAATTCACTGAAAAAACCACAGGTTTCAGGTACGTTATAGTTAGAAATTAGCATTTAAAAAACCTTTGAAATTCACTGAAAAAACCATAGGTTTCAGACACGTTATAGTTAGAAATTAGCATTCAAAAACCTTTGAAATTCACTGAAAAAACCATAGGTTTTAGGGACAGTTATAGTTAGTTGGACATTTCACTCGTACAAAACCCGTGAAATTCCCCCGTTATAGTTAGTTCAGCTAACTATAACTCGCGCCCCCGCAATGCACTGCTGATGACGTCACATATTACATCACTCATGACATGGTCAGTGACATCACTGATGACATCACTGATGACATCTCAAATGACATCACTGATGACATCACTGATGACATCATCCAGTGACTGTGTGTTTCTGTAAAGTTTAAACTGTCCCTAAAACCTATGGTTTTTTCAGTGAATATATATATATATATGATCCAACAAAACAACGAAACGTGGCACACACCTTAGCAGTTTAAAAGGTTTTAATTCAACAAAAGCTCTCCTTAAAAATCATTTTATATTTTATTGATTGCACTGTTTTTTACTTTTGTAGGAGACAAAGATATCAGCAAGCCATGTTGAAGGAACGCAAAAGAGCCGCAGATATCGTATTAAGCTTAGATTCTAACTGAAATGATGGTTTTTGAACATTTTGTGATTTGTTATTTGCCCACTGGGGCAGGATAGTGAGATCGAATATGGTCGGAAATGAATAGAACATGATTATATCCTTGATTATTATGGCCCACTTGGGCAGAATTGTGAATTTATGGATTGTCATTGATAATTCGTTACTTTTCCGATAAGCGATTTTGATTTATTATTTAAATCACTTTAAGAATTGAACTGGTGGAATAAGTTTCAGTTTAAAGATATTATGCAGCTTTTATATTAATCCTATATATGAGGTTACCACTTCAAAATAGATGCCGTTTTTCCTGCCCTTAACTATGTATTGTGATATGTAGTCCTACCTCTATTTTGTGTAAGTGCACTATATGTTTATGATTTCACAAGCAGTCCTTGACCCGTGACCAAGGTGCGCACCGAAACTCGTCGGGCGTTTGTTTGCCACATGTTTTGATTAAACTACGCTTTATGGATTTGGGCTCGAGGACATTTTGTTTATCAGTAAAGGTATTATGGACATTGAATAGGTTCGCGCCCTCACTTGAGCCCGCCGCCGTGAGATTTGCGATCTCGTTTGGATATATATATATATATATATATTATATATATATATATATATATATATATATATATATATATATTGACAAAGACGTTCCTGTGGGGAGTGAAACGTGAGACTGGCCTTGCGAACCACCACACCTGCCATGCCTCAGAGCAGCTGCCTTGAGGCGGTAACGAGGAAATGTATATATATATATATATATATAAATATATATATATCCAAACACTTTCGCAAGTATTTCTGCTCCAGATGGCGGCAGGCTCATGTCGAGGTTGCACAAATCTTAGTTGTACTTAAACAAACCAATGCCGAGCCCAATTCCTTTGTAGCGTGGATACGTTTATTTCATGTAGTGAAAAACGCCTGACTCGTTTCGTAGCAGCCGCTCCTTGGTCACAGGTCATCTTGATTGGAATAAACTGGTAACACTTAAAACATTTAATTTAAAAAGGAACAAAATGAGGGGGTTCATTTTGCCATAGAAATTATGATTATTATGGTTGCCACTCACAACATTCCTATCCAGACAAGCTGTTCTATCCAAATCTACTGTCACTAGTTATAAACCTCCATAAATGTAGGCAAATCTTCATTAAGTTAACATGGTTATTATTGCAATGCTGTTATTGCTTATCATTTCCTTTTCCTCTTTTCCTCTCTTCTCCATTTCTCTTTCTTTTTCCTTCTCCCTCTTTTCTTCTCTTACAAAATCTCCTAAAAATGCATATTGTTTTCTAAATAGTTTATATTTTTCAATTCGAGCTCGGTGATATTGAACTGTTAAGCTTGCATATATTTCTTTTATTCACCGTGCTTGAATTGTACTGTTTTGAATATTGTGTTTACTTTTTTATTTGTCTCGCCATATAAGTTCAATAAAGCATTTTAAACTTAAAAAATGCATTGTAGTGAATGGAAGGTTTTGAGGGTCACCAAAAGGAGAATGTATAAAGGGTGGTAACAGACTTTAGTTACATTATAAATCATTTGTTGATGGTACCATACTAATTTTAGGAATTGTGGTGTGTTCTAAGGTGATTTTACCCTGTGAAAAAGCCTTCTGCTGGAATATCAGTAATCATGTTTAAGAGAAAACTATTTTCTCATGCTTTTCCCATAGAGGTTTGGAAGGTGCTCCAGAAGCTAAAATGAGAGCATATTTTCTGTAAATTCACATTATCTTTCTCAGTCATGTGAGAATGAAGTCTGATATTCTCAGTAAAACATGTACATCCAACAAGGGCAGAGACTGTCAGTTGATTCCTTTGTGTTCTACTGCAGCTTTCTAGAGTGTTCTAAAGAACAACTAGAGCGCTAACAGTCTTACTTATGACAAAAGTATGGCACACCTGAAGCCATCTTGATTGGAATAAACTGGTAACACGTAAAACATTTAATTTTAAAAGAAACAAAATAGGGGGGTTCATTTTGCCATAGAAATTATGATTAGTGCTGCAGAAAGAAAAATTAGGGCACATTTTGAGTGACTTCTCAAATCCTCTTCTATTTCATAAATACATTCTGACATGCAGACTGAAACATGCACTTTCAATACCAGCAGCAGACTTCCAGTTAACTCCCTGCTGAGCAGTAGCTTTACTACAGTGATCTAATGAGCAACTAGAGTTCTAACATTCTGAATTTATGGCAAATGTGTGACACATCTGAATGCCTTCTTGATGGAATCAAAGTAAAAAACTGAAAGCATTTCCTGCTGAGGAGACTGCAGTAAATGAGGAAATTAGTAAACTTCATAACAAATAAGTCTCCCAAGATGGCCACCAGAGAAAAAAGAGCCCAAATGTAGCACAAATATCACCCAGATGTAGCCCACGTATAGCCCATTGACAGAAATGTGCAAAACACTTTTTATTTTTTGTTTTTTGCAGTTTTTTATAGTGCAGACTGGTCAGGTATTGGAGTGTTGCATCTTACTTGAACCACTTATTTCGTTTTTGCATTTTGCACGAAGTACTTGAGATTGTTCTTGCGAAACATTGAACTTTACTATTCTGTTAAACTGAAGTTGTTCTGAGCCGGGCTTTGTAACACCCGTTTTTACCTACTGGTTTTAATTAATTCTCATTGTATTGTATTAAGAAAGAGGATTTACTGTTTTTATGTACACTTTTATGATCTATGTTTCTAAATCAGATCGAATAAAGTATATTGAATTGTATTGAAGTCTCTCAAGATGGCCACCAGAGAAAGGGAGCCCAAATGTAGCACAAATATCACCCAGATGTAGCCCACGTATAGCCCATTGACAGAAATGTGCAAAACACTTTTTATTTTTTGTTTTTTTGCAGTTTTTATAGTGCAGACTGGTCAGGTATTGGAGTGTTGCATCTTACTTGAACCACTTATTTCGTTTTTGCATTTTGCACGAAGTACTTGAGATTGTTCTTGCGAAACATTGAACTTTACTATTCTGTTAAACTGAAGTTGTTCTGAGCCGGGCTTTGTAACACCCGTTTTTACCTACTGGTTTTAATTAATTCTCATTGTATTGTATTAAGAAAGAGGATTTACTGTTTTTATGTACACTTTTATGATCTATGTTTCTAAATCAGATCGAATAAAGTATATTGAATTGTATTGAAGTCTCTCAAGATGGCCACCAGAGAAAAGGGAGCCCAAATGTAGCACAAATATCACACAGATGTAGCACACGTATAGCCCAATGACAGAAGTGTGGAAAACACTTTTTTTTTTTTTTTTTTTGCAGTTTCATATAGTGCAGACTGTTCAGGTATTGGAGTCCTTTACATGAGCATTGGTTACATCACACAAGGACAAATTCATTTTGGTTGTAGGCATGGGGAGATTAAGTGATTTGACCAGAATCACAGAATGTCGAGCTGAAGCAGAAACTCCAACCTGGTTCCCCAGTTGAAAAGTCTGCAGCTCTGGAAGTAACACCACATCCTCCCCCTAAGTGCAACATTTCATCAAGTGGATAAAAAAACATAAAGATAACAAATAATTTAAAAGTGCTTTGTCGCTATTTGAGAACTCAGAAAATATGTCCTAATTTTAGTTTTTTACAGCACTAACCATAATTTCGATGCAAATAAGACCCTCTCATTTCTATAATTTCTAAAGGAAATGCCTTAGGTATTACAGTCTTGATTACATCAAGATGACGTCAGGCGTGCCACACTTTTGTAATAAATATAGAATGTTAGCAATCTAGTTGTTCATTAGGATACTGTTGAGAGGCAGAGGTCAGGGGCACGGACTCGGAAAATTGAAGGCAGGTAGGAGCGTGCAGAGGCAATAGTTTCACCACACTGGGCAGGCAGGAAGGGCAGTGGCAGCACAACAGACTGTGGAGGGCAGTGGAAAGGGGTGCAGGGGCAACAAACCAACAATACAGGACAGGCAATAGAGGCTGTGGCAGTATAATAGACCATTGTGGGCAGAAGGAAGATGCAGTGGTAATACAACCATACATGCCAACAGACCCGATTCAGCCAGGAAACGCCCAATGTTTTTAAGCCCAAATGGGCTTTATTTTATCTGTCTCCTGTCTACAATCTCCTCTTTTTCAATGTAAGTCAATGGGGAAAATCAATTCCCCAGTTTTTTTTCAAAATCTCCCTCTAACCAAGTTAAAAATGTTAGCAAGTATGGTACATTGGATCATGGAAGGCAGGAGGAATTGGGGTAGGGACATGACTCAGATAACAGAGGACAGGAAGGACATGGACAGGTGCACCAAACTGACCTTACAGGGCAGGCATCAGGGTTTGCAGCAGCACAATACACCACACAGGGTATGCGGGACGGCAGTGAAGCACAACAATCCATGGAAAGCAATAGGGAGGGGACAGGACCATGCACATGGACAACAGAGGGGAAAGAGGCAATGGCAGCAAGCTGACCATAATGCACAGACAGGAGAGAAAGCTGCAGCATAACGGACCATAAAGGGCAGGAGGGAGGGATCAGTGGCATTACAATGGAACAGACAAGCCAGGAGGGAGGGAATAAGGGTCTGCACATGGAAAACAGAGAGCAGGGGTCAAGGGGGGCAGGGCAGGAGCAGCAAGCTGACCATGGAGGTCAGGCAGGATGGGCACTAGAAGCACAACACACCATGGAGGGCAACAGTGAGACTATAATGGCATACACACAGCCCATGGAGGGAAGGTGGGAGGGGGTCAGGGGCAGCTAGCTGACCACACAGGGGAGGTGGGAGGGGCTGTGGCAGCACAGAAGACCATGCATGGCAAGCGGGAGCATTAGTGGCAGCACCATGGCCATGATGGGCAAGAAGGAGGGGGAAGGGGCATGCACAAAGGACCATGGAGGATAGAAGGGAGGGGTAGGAGCTGGGCACAGACAAGAGAGTTCAGGGGAAGGGACCTCACAACAGACCACGCAGGGCAGGCAGGAGGATTAGTTGCAGCACAACAGAACAGGGAGGGCAGAATGGTGTGGCAGTAAAATGGACCATGGAGGACAGAAGGAAGGGGATAGGGGCATGGAACGTGGACAGGCAGGGTGGAGGTGGCAGGGACAGGTTACAGTCATCTGACAATGCAAGGCAGGTGGGAGTGGAGTGGCAGCTCAACAGAACACTCAGGGGTATATTCACAAGAACGTGTGCTAAATATCTCCAAAAAATGTTAGCGTAACTTTACACATCACAGCCTATCGCGGGAAAATAACCCCGTGTTAACGTGGAATTCACAACACGGCGGTACCATGCGATAGTCCGCCAAAAACGCAGCCAATGTCCGCG
The DNA here is from genome assembly GCA_963921515.1 of Calotriton arnoldi. Taxonomy (NCBI): domain Eukaryota; kingdom Metazoa; phylum Chordata; class Amphibia; order Caudata; family Salamandridae; genus Calotriton; species Calotriton arnoldi. The sequence continues at coordinate 108,246 of CAWUFW010010000.1, forward strand.
ATATAACCACCTCGACGGAGATAAAAACACAAACCACAACACAACAAAACATGCGATGAGCCCATTCGCGATGAGGAAAGGAGCGATAAGCACCGCCAGGCCCGCGATACACACACGGCAGGCGGGAATAAGCACAACAAAAGCCTGAAAAAGAAAGACAAACCAAACAGAAAACAACAGCCAAGCACAATGGAGGCAACCGGAGCCAGTATACAACCCCACAAGCCCCATTGGCAACAAAACATTGTACATGGCAGGCCATCGTGGACAAGGTGAATGCAGCCGGAGAGCGCAGGAGGACAATGGAAGAAAACCAGAACAGCCGGAATGATGCGAAACGCACAAACAAGCAGAAACACGCCAACAACAAGAAGGCAGCAATGCACACCGGAGGTGGGAGTCCAGCGCCACACCAGGAGCTGGATGACATAGAGGAAATGGTGTCCACCACATCAGTCTGGAGATAGTGGCAGGACTTGGGGACCGGAAACTGCCCAAAACAACAGACACAACAGCAACAGGGAGAGGAACGACCAGGGACTGGGGGGACGGGGGGAGATGGGCACAATGGCACACATGCACAATTAAGCACAGCACAACTGCAGACAAACCATGCCGAAGAGTAACAATACCAACCAAGAGCACAAGTCACACAACCCGGCAATATCACACCACTGAACAAGCACAGAAGTGAAAACCACACTGCCTGAAAGGGAGAAGGGTGAGCCAAATCAGAGCTGAAGGGACATCTCACACACAGTGCAGCACACACACATAGGAAGCAGAGCACCCCAACATCCAACACAATGTGATACAAACACCAACATCTGCACAACCGAACACAGGACACAAGTGCACCCGCTTGTGGCCGGTAAACGGCCATACGCATCTGGCAAAGCACGAAACAGGGACATGATAATGCACAAGTACAAACCCACAGCCCTGATGGGGTAGCAATGCACGTATGGCAGGGAGCCAGAGAGTCCGTGACACACACATTGACATACAAATCAAGACACAACACAGTTGGAGACAAGTGAAAGTGCGGAAACTTTATCAACAAGTGCGTGTCAGTACGGCCAAGAGAAGTGCCACGATATGCAGACCAATGCAGCAGCATGTCTGAATGAGGAACGTAGGAAAGCGCCTATGTCCACCCCAGGGGAGTCCATCACCAGCACAAGTCAGTGCCAACCCGCATTGGTTGTCCGCGCATGGATCAGGAGTCCAGGCCAATGCAGCCATGTCCACTGTCGTCTTGGGACATGTGACCAGATTCCCAACATGCAACCAGGCGTCGGGACACGTGCAATGGGTCACATCCAGTTGTGGCTGCAGATACCTTGTCACTCATCCATGAACGCGAGTGCAGCAGCGTAGGCCAACATCTCCAATGAGAGATCGTTGTCCACCACATCTGACATGTTGTCGACGTAATCCATCAGCTGACCCGGACAGATGTGCTGACTCCAACCCCTGGCCCCAATGTGCACCAAAGACCAATCGGGTAGCGGCTCAATGTGCTCACTGCACACGACGACTCGTGCAATCTCCCAGGTCCAGTTGCCAGCATGCATGCCAAACATCCATGCATGCCATAAACGGGCATCACAGTGACACTCCTGGTCGTGGGCCAACAGGGGGCGCACACACACGTCGAAATCCAGGTCAGCTACAGTCACATTGGAGAGGCAGACATCCATGGTCCACTCGAATATGCACGAGCGACAATGCAACACAGGCTGAGCGCAGGTGACGTTCGCAAGGCGGAAGCTCAGCCGGTAACTGATCGTTGGCAATGCCCCCAGTACATGCAGCAGACATGCATGGTACAGGTCCACGTGACTGGAGTCGAGCATGTGTCCGGGATGGTCTGCCATTGCGTCAGTGGCTCTGCTTGAAGTGGCACTGGCTTGCCCTGCGCCAGTCCTGTGGATGAAATGGCACAGCTCGGAGCAATGAGCAGTGTCTGTGTGCAACGGGTGCAGGCCTGGGGTGGGGTGGGAGTACGTGTGAAGGCCATTTCATGCACGCTAACTACGACCAAGGACTTCTGCGTGTGGGATATGTACACGTTGGTCTCACGTCAGACAGTGCGTAGTGTGGGAGTCGCAAGTAAATGCTACTGTATCTGTCAGGGGGTGCTGGCCACATGCAAGTCCCAGCTCGGAGCTGCAGATGTGCCACCGGCTGATGAGTACAGACAAAGGACCCTTCATCCCTACAGTAACTTCACCATCTGAATGCATTCAGGAGATGTACAGAGGCCTGTCGTGGGTGTGGTGGGATGTCTGCGACCCTGGGAATCATGGATGATATGCCCAGCACGTGGCACATGAGCGGCCTCACTGTGTGTTACGTTGCCTCACAGCTGCTCCACCCTCCCACGAGCGCCCACACTTGTGTGCACTGCGCGGTTGTATCACGTGCACTCCTACGGCACACCATTGTAATGCCCGTCTGCGCATGTCCAGCGGCATGCCAACAACACCGTGACGCTGGCCTTTGAAGGTGTGCGGCCAAGTGAGTGTAGGCCAATGGTCCGGACAGGGCGGACACAAGTGTACAGTCCATGGCTGGGTGTGATCACGCTGCGAATGAGGCTAGGCAACTGACTCATGCAGCCGCAGGACTGATACACATAACACTTGGCATGCATGTGCCAAGACCCCGAGCGGTCTTGCGCTCCTACATTTCCCCGTCCGTGCGGGCCCGCCCTCCTGGTGCATGCTACATTGCAACATCTACTACTGTGGCCCTGGTGGCGACAACACCCCAACACAGAGACATACTTACCGCACATCCTGCCCAAGGCCAGGTCCGAGCCACGCCCTGCTCCCCCTGCCGAATCAGCACACCCCTGCGCTGACCTGACGTATGCCGGACCAGCACACGCTGCTTGTGCATGCAGGGGGGGCGGGCGAAGCTACATGTCCAAGGTCACTGCCAACGCTGAGGTGACATGGTATTGTCCGCTGAAGACAGCACACTGTGATGTTGCAGGGCCCGTGCCCATCATGCTGACACAATGACCACACGGACACACTTGCTCAGATGGTGTGAATGGCTACGGGCACGTGCGCCCGGCAACATTTATTAGCAGGCACACATATCGAGTGACACCTGTGTTGGATGTGTGTGGGGTGTGTGCACACCAGCCGGCAAGGGCTGCCTGGTGCAGTCAGAAATCGACAACAGTGTACATCGTAAAGGACACAACCATTCAACCATAAAGGCCCCATGACTTGTGCTGCACAGAGTTAGTGGCCCCGGATGCACAGCGTCCTGCACGGGCCTACCGCCACGGGCCGCTGACTTGTGGGGCACCGGGGCAGGGTCACGAGTGCAGAGCAGGTTTCCGTAGATGACAAAGGGGCTTGTCGCGGAGTATCTCGGTGGACAGTGGAAGGTGTACCCCCAGGGCATGATGCAGAGGTCAGAACCACCCTGAAACAGTCACTATGGTGGAGGTGAATGGAACAGACACATGTCGGACACCAAGTCCGGTCCAGCCAGATGAAGATGCAGAAAACCACCAGGCCATGGACTCAGACGCCACCAAGGTCCAACCAGATAGTGCCCATGACTCACTGCGCACAGAGTTCGTGGCAGCAGTGCTGTTAGGGGATGCCGCCTGCGATGAGGCATGTCCAATGGTGTGGCCTCCTCCACATCTTACCCAAGACACAGTTCCACATGTGTGACCTACTGGACCGCAGTGTAGGCCTGAGGCAGCGGTCAGCACGGGCCATTCACTGAGTGTCACCGGCTTAGGTTGGATGGTCCCACTGGCCTGCGTAGTTCAGGTGCAGTGGCACCACGGGACGCAGACTTGCGGTGAACAGGGTTGATGGCACCAGGTCAGTTGTTGATAGTGTTCGATCACCTCCGTGACTCTGATCCGGCTTTCGTCCGGACTGAGCTGCATCTTCCTCTTACTCCTCTCCGTGCGTTCACTGGTGTGGACTCTGCCATTCATGATTCACGACTAAGTGCTGGATGTGGGACCTACTGGAGCGCAGTGTAGGCCTGAGCCCTCATCCACGTGTCGCCGGCTTGCGTTGCACAGAATTAGTGGCACCACGTGTCGCCGGCTTGCGTTGCACAGGGTTAGTGGCACCATGTGTCGCCGGCTTGCGTTGAACAGGGTTGGTGGCACCACGTGTTCGCCGGCTTGCGAGGAACAGGGTTAGTGGCACCACGTGTTGCAGGCCTGTGATATGGAATTATGCCTCACTGATCGAAGGGAGTCTGGTGCTGTGGCCGCTGCCACGGACTTGGGGTCACTGCCATTCAGGACTCAGGACACAGTTCCACATGTGGGACCTACTGGGCTGAAGAGGACGCCGGTGGAGTATGTAAATGAGAAAGGAGTAATGTGGGCCAGCGTCGGGGGGGGCCAGCGATGGTCTGCAGAGGCTGCAGAGGTCGCGGGACTGGTGCTTGGAGCTTGCACCGGCACGTGGTGGGCCCTCTTTAACACACGCCGGTGTAGGCAGGTGAGCGGAGCCTCGCTGGTGTGCTGGGGCAGGCATGACGGGTCTGGGGACCAGCGGCCCGGGGTGCAGCAGGCGCACAGGGACGCAGGCCCCCCGCGCTCGGCACAGGACTCGTGGGGGGCTGAGAGGTGCCGCCCTGGCAGTCGCGTTGTCCATTCCGAATGAGAACCACGCCCAGTGCGACGGGCTTTTTGTTCACACCCCTACGCAGGCCTGGCGTATGCAGGTCCAACCCACTACGCACGCGCATGCAGGGGGGGACGTAACGTGCGGCATTTCCGCATTCTGCCCCACAGCCTGTGGGGACTTGGTAGCGTCCACTGGCCACTACACTCCATGCACCAGCAGTTGGTCTCCACATGGCCATTTCCGTGGTTTGCACTATGTGGTCTGTCCGGCACCCCCACGCCACACCTGGCATTGGGTAGGTTCACATTCCTTAGTCACTTGCCGCTCTCGCACATGCCTGCTCCATGCCTCTCCTCACATCCTGCTATTGTGTGTCTGTGGTGCCATGCCGTGGTTGTGTTGTGGGCATGGCAAGGCCAGATTCCAATGGAGTCGTGTTGTCGTGCCTGGTCGGTTGGCATGTTGTGTGTCATGTTGAATGTAGTTGTGTTGCGTGCCCATTGCCAGTGTCGTAAGTTGCATGACTGTGGGCTGGAGGTGTTGTTGCGGGGATTCTGCACATATACAGAGCTATGCACAGGATAATAGGACCTCGGTGTATAGTGGTGAACCAACCATGCACCTTAGTACCCACAATCCCAATCCGACTAGCTTTAGCGTCTCATTCGTTCTCCGTACTACAGCGAAGCTACCAATGATTAGACAACCCAGAACACGGTCTCTCTCAGGACTCGCGGGAGCAAGAACATTCTTTCATAACTCACTCATACTTGTCCACAACGTGCGTAATAAGAGACACAGTATAGTTTAAAATGTTTATTTCAACTATCGTGCTCTAAGATAAAGTACACGTGCCAGTACTATCAGCATAATGCATAACGATAAAATAATAAGCATGGTTACAATTCCATAGAATACAAACGGGGACAGCATTGTATAAAGACAGTGGATATAGGGCTAAATTGCCTTACCACCCTCCCCGTGCTAGTAACTAGTTTATTATAAAAATAGAAGACCTCTGGGCTTTGTCAGGCGGACCCCCATACCTCAATATCTAGATGCAAGGTTTACATCATCAGACAAGCACAGCTCTTCTCCCTGGAAAGGTTTTTCTCCAAGTGCCCCCAAAAGGCAGATCACAATATTAAAAGCACACGAATTTCTCCAGTGCAGCTGTATTTCGTGTTATGTCTAAGTGCGAGGGGCTGACCAGATCAGCAATAACAAGGTACGTTGTTTTTCGACCTTGTACATGGTGTGCAGACGAAACCCACAGGGAACATGAGAAAAGGTGAAAGACAAAAAGGCAGACAGTTCTAAAATAGCCGGGCACAAGCAGAGTCTGGAAAAACAAAGTCACAAAGTAACGTGTGCAAAAAAGGCATCATGGCAGCCAGGCCTAAGCCAACTTAGCAATGTAGACAATGAGGCCACAAACCACACTACACCCTCCCCTGGTCAGTCCATAGGCCAAGACATAGGACGAAAACAGAGTTCAAATAGATGGAGCAGAATGTAAACGTCTATTTATGAAAAGTCCCCATGAAGGACAGTGAATGAAAAAAGTTCAGGACAAAACACAAAAAAAATTCCAGATAGGGCCAGAAATCAGGACACTAAGAGAAAGAAAAAAAAAATCCAGAAATGCAGTTCGCGGAAAGCGAAGGCCCTTAATCCAACAGAGTGTATGTGCAGAAAACGGCCACACCTTCCAAGAGGACATCATTGGAATCGTCTGAAAAAAGAGACGCCATCCAGTTCAACAAATCAAAACTGTATTCATGTTCTTCATAATAGGGAGCAGTGATCAGCATTGCGGGACAACTTGGGTGATACTCAACATAACTTTGTTGTAGGAGATTCTGAGCAGCCGCCCAGATATCCCATTGCGCCAAAATTCCAAGTGCAGCCGCACGCGCCATTAAGCCAGTACCGGAACAGTCCCGTTCATGGGCCTCTAAGGGACCCATCAACTGGCCAAAATCCGGGTCCGACAGAGACGTATTGGAGAGGCAAATATCCAAGGACCAAGAGAATGGACATCGTAAGCAAGACATCACAGGTTGCAATCAAGTGAAATATGCAAAGCGAAAAGAAAGTCTATAGGACACACTGAGTGTCGCCAATGGTAGGATGCCGAAGCTGATGAACATGCGTTCACGGAGCATCCGGAGTCGACCTTGGTCAAGTAGGCCCCCAGGAAGTGCAGCCATTTCGCAGCAAACAAATTAAAAACAATATTCCAGCAGCTAAGGCTAGGAGCAAGGGGAAGCCGCCAAAGACGCTGGAAAAAATAGAATGAATAAAAGCCGGAACTACACCAAATATAGTTTGAAAGGAGGTAACAAGGCCAGAGCCCACAACTTTAAAAAGTGCACAAGACCTTCGGTATTAGAAGCATTGAAAACGCGGTGAATCAGTTCACCGAAATGTTGTGGGAGGTTTGTGTTCAAAAGAGCCTGTATCTCACTGTGGGTACTAGCCAGCTGGAGGACGAAGGTCTCCCGTGCGGAAGTGAGCATAACCTCCTGGTTTAATAATAGCGCCTTTATTCTGCACAATTTATTGAAATCTGCCATCAACGTGGGTATGGAAGGCCAAATGGAACTATCTATCATGTCCCGCGGGGGTGGAAAAAGCACATTTTTGCAGCACACTACACGGTGGGAAACCGTTACAATATAGGGGATGCCTGCCTGCATTCCACAGCAATCTTGATTATTCAGAAGCAGATAGCTACCATTTGCAAGCACAGTGAAAGTAGGTGATATAACAGGAGCCGGAATGCCTTTTAAAACACAAGCAAGATTCGGAGCCGAAACATTACAAGCCCCGTGCAATTTAATGTTTTTACAAATTAGGGAATGACCCACTGTAGAATCGCAAGACTCTCCTGTGAGAAAAACCTCCTTTCCGTCCCTAAGGCATCTGTACATGAAAGGCAGGGACCAAAGTTCATGCAAGAAGGCACTGCCTAAGGGCTGAAAACGGCCAACAGGATAATGTTTCATGCATGAACTGAACTCGAATAAAGAAAAAGGCAAAGCGATAACCTCGTGAACTAGCCACACTGCAGAGTCCAACTCCGCCACAGAGAATGGTAACGGCTCTATCTTTTTGATATGTAAGAGAGTGTATGTTGCATCTTTCATGGACATGAATTGCTGTTTTTCAGTTAAATTAAATGGCAAGAACAAGGCAGACGTGTTTAAAAAATGCCATGGAACCTTGCCCATCTTCAATGTTTGCAACGTCCACGCAAACTGCATTACTGAACGCAATTGATTTTGACCATGATATAACACAGACACATCATCCTGTACAATAGCAACAACAGAGGAAACAATATTTTCTAATTTGTAAATGCGGGAAGACAGGGTATTAATACTATTGTCAACAACAGCAAGCACTTTTTCTAGATTTGCCTGATCGATTTCCCGTAAACGGGAAGCAGCTTCAATTTGCGAAAGCTTCCAGAGTTCATTGTAAGTCTCATAAATAAATCTTTTAGGTCTAGGACCTCGAGGCCCTAGAACAAAATCGGACAGATCAATGGTGCCTGATAGGAGTGATAAATGTTGTTTTACAGAATCTAATGAAGAGTGCTGCAACCACTGTTTACACAATTTACCAACAGAATATGTTGTAACAGTACGAGAGTCAGAAAACCTCGGATCTGGCCTATCCTGTTTGTAACCAGGAGCTGAGTCATGAAAACGCAGTTGGCAGGCATTTGATGCTATGGGCCAAGCCAACCAGGGTGACTGAACAATCGTAGAGATATTAAACGAATTGTTTTGAAACAAAGCTTGCAAATTGGCAAGGGAAATATTAAAATGCAAGCTCTCGTTGGGAGTGGAAGACAATAAGGGAATGGAGGGTGCATTCAATTGTTTGGAAGTAGCCAAACCCCAACAGGTTGTTTCTATGCACAGGATAATAGGACCTCAGTGTATAGTGGTGAACCAACCATGCACCTTAGTACCCACAATCCCAATCCGACTATCTTTAGCGTCTCATTCGTTCTCCGTACTACAGCGAAGCTACCAATGATTAGACAACCCAGAACACGGTCTCTCTCAGGACTCGCGGGAGCAAGAACACTCTTTCATAACTCACTCATACTTGTCCACAACGTGTGTAATAAGAGACACAGTATAGTTTAAAATGTTTATTTCAACTCTCGTGCTCTAAGATAAAGTACACGTGCCAGTACTATCAGCATAATGCATAACGATAAAATAATAAGCATGGTTACAATTCCATAGAATACAAACGGGGACAGCATTGTATAAAGACAGTGGATATAGGGCTAAATTGCCTTACCACCCTCCCCGTGCTAGTAACTAGTTTATTATAAAAATAGAAGACCTCTGGGCTTTGTCAAGCGGACCCCCATACCTCAATATCTAGATGCAAGGTTTACATCATCAGACAAGCACATCTCTTCTCCCTGGAAAGGTTTTTCTCCAAGTGCCCCCAAAAGGGAGATCACAATATTAAAAGCACACGAATTTCTCCAGTGCAGCTGTATTTCGTGTTATGTCTAAGTGCGAGGGGCTGACCAGATCAGCAATAACAAGGGACGTTGTTTTTCGACCTTGTACATGGTGTGCAGACGAAACCCACAGGGAACATGAGAAAAGGTGAAAGACAAAAAGGCAGACAGTTCTAAAATAGCCGGGCACAAGCAGAGTCTGGAAAAACAAAGTCACAATGTAACGTGTACAAAAAAGGCATCATGGCAGCCAGGCCTAAGCCAACTTAGCAATGTAGACAATGAGGCCACAAACCACACTACAGTGTGTGGTGTGTTCATTTTGGACTTACCAACGGGCACTGCATTTCCAAGGGTGCCATCCTGGGAGCGCTGGGTGATGATGGACTGTCGGGAGGTGTGTGAATCATGCACTCTGCCTGGGGAGTTGGCCACGACATTGTTGAGGAGTCCCGGGCGGTCCACTATTGCCTGCACATTCATGGTATGCGTGTGTTTTCTGTTGTGGTAGTTGTGTGCAGTGTCGGCAGGGGGCACGGGGGTACATGTGCAGTTGATTGGCCCTGACACGTGAGGGAATCCAGCTATGGCGTAGGGGCCTTGCTTGGTCTCCAGCTGCTCCTGCGCAGTGTGGGTGACGTGGAGGTGCTGGGGTACCAGGCTGATGTTGGCATCCAGGACAGGTGTGATGACCTTGGATGGGGCTGGCTGTGTGACTCCTCCGACTCTGGCAGTTGTGGGTTGGATGGTACCAGAGGCCGACATGTGCTGCGCAGCCGGCAGCTTTGTCTGCGGAGGGATGGTGGTTGTCCGCTGGGTTGGGACCGTCAGCAGGTGGGGGATGTTTGTCAGGATGCGGGGGATGTTTGTCCTTTTGGGCCTGTAGTGGGCAATGTCCTCCTCTGGTGTTGGGTCTGGGCGGCAGGTGCGTTTCAGGTGGGTCTGCTGTCTTTGTGTACGCTGCCTCTGTGGTGTTCCCGGGGGGGGGGCGGGACGGGTCCTGGGGGTGGTCGCGGGCCTGGGGTGGGTGTTGTGGCCCTCATGGGTCTCGGAGCTGCATGATCATTGTCTCCATGGCATCTGTGGGTCTTCAGGTGTGGCTCTTGGCTGGGCTCCCTTTCATGCTGCAGGTAGTCGTCCTGCTTAACACCAGCAAAAGGCAGGTGTTAAATCCCTGCTGCTACCGCGGCTTATCGCCTGTTTTTGGTTCGCATTGCGGATCTGGCAGTTCGTTGTGAAAGTGGTGTTGTGGTTTTTTGCACGAGAACGCCTACTCTGCATCTCATTAGGGTTAGTTGGTGGTGTCCACCATGGAGATAAGTTTTGGGGCAGTTGTCGCGGGAATACTGGCGATGTCTGCAGTTTGCACCCGCTTGTGAATGGGGTGTTAAATCTATCTCCACTTTTGATGGGTTAAGGTGGAGATAAATCGGCGGTAGGTCCTTGTGAATATGCCCCTCAGAGTAGATAGGAGGGGTAGGTCCATGGAACATGGTGGGCAAATAGGATGGAGCAGGGGCATGCACACAGACATCGGAGGGCAGGGGGGAGGAGAGTAGGGGCAGCAAGCTAAGCACAGAGGCTAAGAAGGAGGTCAATGTGGGGCATAGAATTGGGCAATGGAGGACTGGAGGAGTGGACTGGGACATCATGCTATATGGAGGGCAGTGGCAGCACATCAGACCATGCATGGCAGGAGGGAGGAGGCTAGTGCATGGATTCAGGCAACAGAGGATAGGGAGGAAGTGGATGGGGCAGCAAGCTAACTGTTCAGAGAAGGCGGGAAGGCCAGTGGCAGAACAACGGCCACACAGGGCTGTTATGAGGGAGCAGGGGCTATGGTTGGCAAGGAGGAGGGGAGGCAGGAGCAGCAAGCTTGGGTGGGGGCAGCACAATGCCAGGCCAGGCCCTGCTTCCAACCCCCCACCATCCATTGTGATAGGCATCTTACTTAACGTTAAAAAAACCCTCGAAATTCGCTGAAAAAAACAAAGATTACAGGGACGTTATAGTTAGACTCAGATTTCACTCATACAAAACCAGTGAAAATCAGCAGTTATAGTTACCTGAGCTAACTATAACTAACGCCCCCACAATGCACTGCTTATGACCTCAGATATTACATCATTCATGACATGGTCAGTGACATCACTCATGACATCACTCACAACATCTCAAATGAGCTGTGAATGAAATGGAACTATAATCGCTAGAACTTTATTGAGGGATAGTGTGTGTATATTAACACCGCTTTTTTTCTTTTCTGTCATGTAAGAACCATTATAAAACGCAAAGTGTCCAGATCAATAAGGCCGATAGCCTTTCACTTTAAAGTAATGTGTAGTCCATTGTTTATGTTGATGTTTGCAATCGTAAGTATGTTTATTATGAACAAGTCACGTTGAGGAACATACAGGTACGGCGGTCACGGGGCAAGATATGCTGAAATTACATTGTGTGCATATCAACACTTGTTTTCTTTTCTTTGTTGTATGAATTCCTGAATTTTCGCATTGTGACCAGGCCAATATGGCCACCAGCTTTTTGGATTAATGTAATATGTAGTCCTTGGTTAATGTTGGCAACTGGAGGCATTTGTACATTTAAATAAGGAAGCTACAAAGACGTCTTGTATCGTTATCAAGGTTCGGACGAGCCGAAACGCGTGTATCGCGTCCTTTGCAGATTAAATACTTCCAAACTACAACCTGAGTGCTGATTCCTTCCTTGTAAGAGTGAGAGGAGATTGAATACATATATATAAAATTCACCGAAAAAAACACAGGTTTCAGGGACATTATAGTTAGAAATTAGCATTTAAAAAACCTTAGATTTTCACTGAAAAAACTACAGGTTTCAGGGACGTTATAGTTAGTCTGACATTTCACTCATACAAAACCAGAGAAATTTAGTCGTTATAGTTAGCTGAGCTAACTATAACTCACGCCCCAGCAATGCACTGCTGATGAGGTCACATATTACATCACTCATGACATGGTCAGTGACATCACTGATGACATCTTAAATGACATCACTGATGACATCATCCAGTGACTGTGAGTGTTTCTAAAAAGTTTAAGAATGTGATATATATATGATAATTCAGTCAGTGTGTGACTGACTGTATAAGTGAGCGATTTTACGTATCTGGGTGAATGTATGGGTGAGTGACTAATCTGTGTGAATGTCTGTATCAGTCTGTCAGTTGGTGTGTATGTGGCTGTATGAGTTGGTGAATAGGTACATGAGTGTCTATATGGGTTATTGATTGGTTGTCTGAGTATCTGTCTGGGTGCCTGAGTGTCTGTGTGTTGTGTGACTACCTGCATGGATGTGTGAGTGGGTGATTCACTGGGTGTATGGGTTCATGAGTGTGTCTGTGAGGGGCTTTATTGGTGAGTGAGTGTGCATATAGCCGTGTTGGTGAGTGAATGGATGTCTCAGTGGTATATGTGTGAGTAACTGCATATGTGAATGGCAGTATATGTGAGTGTTAGAGTATATAAGTGACTGTATGTGAGAGTGAGTGATTGTGAGAGTGGGTGTATGGATGAGTGTGTGCTTGTGTCAGTGATTGTATAAGAGAGTAAGTATGTGTTAGTATCTGTATGAATAAGTGAGGTGGTATGTGTATAACTGTATAGGTGAGTAAATGGCATTGTGATTGACTCTTTGGGTGACTGACTTGGTGTGTGAGTAACTCTATGGGTGAGTGGCGGTGTGTGAGTGTCTGTATGGGTGTATGAGTGCATATAATAGTGGCTTTATTGATGAGTGACTGCATGTATGAGTGACTGTATGGGTGAGTGACTGGATGTGTGTGTAGACCTAGGAATCAGTGAGTGGGTATGTACTAACTGGTATTGGTGTGTGTATGGTTTCGAGAATGGTAGTCTGTATTTTAGAGTGGGTGTATGAAAGGTTATATTAGGGTGTGAGTAGGTGCATCAGAGATTAAGTGGATGATGTCATCAGTGATGTCATCAGTTATGTCACTGACCATGTCATGAGTGATGTAATATGTGACGTCATCAGCAGTGCATTGCGGGGGCGTGAGTTATAGTTAGCTCAGCTAACTATAACAGCTGAATTTCTCTGGTTTTGTACGAGTGAAATGTCAGACTAACTATAACGTCCCTGAAACCTGTGGTTTTTCAGTGAATATATATATATATATATCTTTAATATATATGTATACATACACAATAAACTTTAAAAAGTTACAAATGCACTGGAAAAATTAGAAAAACATACCAATTTGTAACACATAAAATGTAAACAATATAAAAAATGACAATTTACTAAAAATATATTACATATTACAAACATTACTAAATAAAAATAATATAATGTTAAATACACAGAAACATCATAATAATATACATTTAAACAATGTAAAGAAAAATATAAATGTGTAGGAATAATACATATACTATTTAACCCCGGGCGTAGTGGGCGTAGCAGGGCTACGCGGGGGTCAACGGAGTTGCAAACAAACTCCGTGGACCTCCGCTATGCTACGCTACACCACCCGCCTCCACCCCCCCTATATTAAAAATTACTTCTACATGACTTAAAATTAAATTAAAACCACTTACCTGGCATGCGGCGTCCCTGGGCTGCCCTCCTCCTCTTCCTCGCTGTCTGGGTAATTCTTTGAGAAAACTGTTCATACGCGCGCACCCGCGCATGCGCATATATCACAAGAAATGCGCGGGCGCGCACGCATGTGCAGTTTTCTCAAAGAATTACCCAGACGGCGAGGAAGAGGAGGAGGGCAGCCTGGGGACACCGCATGCCAGGTAAGTGGTTTTAATTTAATTTTAAGTCATGTAGAAGTAATTTTTAATATAGGGGGTGGAGGCGGGGGCTAGCCAACTCCGCTCTGCTGCTAGTGTGTGGAGATTTGCCTTCTCTGCATTCTCCGCGGAACGCGGAGGAGGCAAATCTCCGCACACTCCGCGGGCGGAGCAGAGGTCTCCGCCTGGTGTTAATACTATTCCCATTCCAATCTGTGCAATAGTAGGGTAAGCGTTGGACTCAGGAGGGATAACATTTACTATTCCCACTCCATTCTGTGCAACAATATGGAAAGTGTTGGACTCAGGAGAGGTAACATTTACTTTTCCTACTCCAGTCTGTGCAACAGTAAATAAAGTGTTGGACTCAGGAAGGGTACAAATTACTATTCCCACTCCAGTCGGTGCAACAGTAGGGAATGCGTCGGGCTCAGGAGGGGTACAAATTGCTATTCCCACTACAGTCGGTGCAACAGTAGAGAAAGTGTAGGATTGCGGAGGGGTAAAATTTACTATTCCCACTTCAGTTTGGTGCAACAGTAGGGAATGTGTTGGATTGCTCAGGGGTAAAATGTACTATTACCTCTCCAGGTGGTGCAACAGTAACGAAAGGGTTGGATTGTGGAGCGGTGCAAATTACTAGTCCCACTCCAGTCGGTGCATCAGAAGGGAAAGGGCTGGACTCAGGAGGGTTGATAATTTACTATTCCCACTTCAGTCTGTGAAACAGTAGGGAAAGGGTTGGACTCAGGAGGGGCACAAATTACTATTCCCACTCCAGTCCGTGCAACAAAAGGGAAAGGGCTGGACTCAGGGGGGGTAACATTTACTATTTCCACTTCACTCTGCGCTACAGTAGGGAAAGCGTTGGATTGCGGAGGGGTAAAATTTACTATTCCCATTCCAGTCCTTCAACAGTAGAGTGAGTAGTTCACTTCAAACAAATAAAATATTTTAAAAACTATATCAAACATCAAGAAATATAATATATATATATATATATATATATATATATATATATATATATATATTGTATCACAAAACGCCCGAAAGCTTGAGGTCGCACTCGACTGCTAATGTTACCTTTCCGGCTCAGTTACAAGGAAGCCAGCCTCTGCATACCAGGTGAAAATTCTCTTTCTTGCCAACGCGTTTCGAGGTAACATTAGCAGTCGAGTGCGACCTCAAGCTTTCGGCGTTTTGTGATACAAAGTAACTACACGGCTGCCCTGCCGTGGAGGTCTGCACCATCTTGGAGAGGAAGAGGCTGCGCAAGCTGGAACTATGCCGATTTGCGAACAGCATTGCTAATGTGGAACTAATTAGCCTGCCTGGCATCGTGGGGCCCACTGGAGGGCTTTTTAATAAAGGACAATGCTGTTAGAATATGAAATGTTACACGGAACCCACTGAGGGTAATACAATTCTCCAGGACTACATGTCCCTGCATGCATCACGAAGGCCCACTGGGGGCAGGATATAAAAGCGCATGCAAATGAGGAAACTCCGTGTTACACATTTTTTAAGCTGCCTCAGAAGAAGAGGCTGTTGCCTTGAAACGCGTTGGCAAGAAAGAGAATTTTCACCTGGTATGCAGAGGCTGGCTTCCTTGTAACTGAGCCGGAAAGGTAACATTAGCAGTCGAGTGCGACCTCAAGCTTTCGGGCGTTTTGTGATACAAAGTAACTACACGGCTGCCCTGCCGTGGAGGTCTGCACCATCTTGGAGAGGAAGAGGCTGCGCAAGCTGGAACTATGCCAATTTGCGAACAGCACTGCTAATGTGGAACTAATTAGCCTGCCTGGCATCGTGGGGCCCACTGGAGGGCTTTTTAATAAAGGACAATGCTGTTAGAAAATGAAATGTTACACGGAACCCACTGAGGGTAATACAATTCTCCAGGACTACATGTCCCTGCATGCATCACGAAGGCCCACTGGGGGCAGGATATAAAAGCGCATGCAAATGAGGAAATTCCGTGTTACACATTTTTTAAGCTGCCTCAGAAGAAGAGGCTGTTGCCTCGAAACGCGTTGGCAAGAAAGAGAATTTTCACCTGGTATGCAGAGGCTGGCTTCCTTGTAACTGAGCCGGAAAGGTAACATTAGCAGTCGAGTGCGACCTCAAGCTTTCGGGCATTTTATGATACTATATAAATATATATATAGTTCACAAACGGGTGCTGCAACACCTAAGGGCCATCAAGAACGGGGATAAAACCTACCCGGTGGCACGCCATTTCGAGCAACACCATTGCAGAAGTACAGAGGGATTAAC
Source organism: Calotriton arnoldi (assembly GCA_963921515.1). NCBI lineage: Eukaryota > Metazoa > Chordata > Amphibia > Caudata > Salamandridae > Calotriton > Calotriton arnoldi. The sequence goes on from CAWUFW010010000.1 coordinate 124,448, forward strand.
TTACTTTGTAATTGATGCAATTAAACCAAATGTGAGGGGTGGAAACCGTGAAAAACAATTGAGAAGGCTAGAATCTTCTTATATAATCAGGTTGAATTGTAAAATCCTGGAAGGTATTAACATGGAGGAGGACCTTCATACACATTTGTAATCATTGGCAGTAATGAGCGAGTCCGCATTCCCCTTTCTTTTTAGGTTTTTAACTGTTTACTTTTAACTTTTTCATTTTTTTGTAACACACATATGCACATTAGGAAGACAGCAATATGTTTATTGACAAGTTATCTTTGCTATATGCATTTGCCCACTTGGCCTTGACTGTGAGAGTATATCTTTGTAATCGAGTGACAGCGGCAGATTCATGGCCGACATGTAGGAACAGCGGATGTCTACTGAGATTGTTTACTGTTTCGCTCGAAAATTTGAAGGCATATGCCTATTAATTTCATGTCTGGAAGGTGTAAAGCACAATTTCATTTCCTTGCAGTATTGTCACATTTGGCTGAAAATTGAGGACACATGTCCGTTTATTTATTATTATTTTTTGTTGATATTAAGTGTATCACAAAATTGAAATGTTGCGCTTTATTTGCACATCGTTTTATTGACTCGTATGCAAAGCAAAGATTACATCATTCTGATCATTTGGCTATAAGTATATTTTTCTTAATGTGTGCAATTTGTAAAAGATTGTAGCCTAATTGTACAAAACTATCAGTCTGTTTTCCATTGCACTTTTTTAGTAGATTACACACGTGACACGGCACTTAATGAACATTTAAAATGGCTAAAAACTTTATTGAATCTGTTGGTGAGCAAGCCTGCAGGACAGGCGAAACGCGTCCGGCAGCTGACAATTAAATCAGTAATTTTGTCAAGACACGGCGTCGTCATCCTTTGTTTTGCGAGGGAAAGTGTGCTGATATATATATATATATATATATATATATATATATTATCTACTGGCGGTCGCCAGTAGATAGTGATGGAGCAGGGAAAATAAAAAAATTTAACCCCTAACAAATTTTATAATTAATTAAATAAAATGTTCGTTTAAATGTATTAATCAACACTGTATGTGTGGGAATGGTAATATGCCAATGTATGTGCTAAATAATCTATTAATGAATGTCCGTGTGTCTAATCATAACGTAAAAATAAAAGCGTACTAAATAAAAATAAATGCATGTTTGTGCTTCATAGAAATAAAATGTGTCGTTGCAAAAACAATAAGTGATGGTAAGTAAGGAACAGCTTAAATGTTGCTTTCTGCTAGGTAACAACTAATTGGGGTACGTAGACGGGAGGGAAACGAAAGGGATATTTTTCTCTATTTTAATTATGTTTTGTTTGCCTCAAATTAGTGCTTCTAAAAGTATAACCGAGTGGCGATATAAAATGGCCGCCAGTGGGAAGATGTGCGCAGGCGCAAGGGGACACGTGATACGGGATGAAATTGGAGAAATCCGGAACCTCGTGATGTTTCTGAGAGGCTAGGATGCAAGAAATGGTCAAGGCTGGTGTGACCTAATTGAACTGATAGTGTGCCATGATGATCAGCAGAAAGCCCGTGGGAAAGAAGTCTAAGAGAAAGGACAATGACTGCGGAGTTCTCGAATGTGTCGAAAGAAGTTACAAATGAACTGATCGAATCGGATGGAAATGTTTAAGCGTATGGGAAAGGAAATGATCCAAGGACCCTTGAAACCAAGAGAACTTGATTAAAGAATGAATAAGCTGACATGCATGGACCAATGAAAGAAAAGCGTGATATTAATGTTGCAACAGTTAGTTAGCAAAGTTAGAATTAGGGTATAAGAGGGCCTACTCTTAGTGGGAGGGGGCAGTAGAGAATTGATGTCAGTCGTGGTTGCAGTCACAGTCAGGAGAGAAGTTGAAGAGTCGTGTTGGTGGCTTCCAGTGCTGGGTGGTCCTGATCGATCCCTTACTGAGCGGGAGATGCTGAAAGGCTGTTAGAGGAGACGGGTTGCAGGTAGCTGATGCTGACGAGCTGAAGTTGCTGTTGCTGTCTTAACTTTACAGTTGAGTATGAGAATCAGGCTATTTCTAATTCCCAACTTAGGTTAGAAATCATTAGGCTAAATTAGGAAGCTAGGCAGGTAACTAGGGTTTTGGCTTCATGACAAAAATTTCCTTTCTGCAATAAATTGATTATGCGTAATAAAAATTGTGAATTTAAGAATGAATAATTGAATAAAGTATTAAAATTCTTTTCATGCTTTTAAAATTATATAAAATTTAAGATTCTTTAAAACCCAAATGACTCAGTGGTTATTTTCCTAAATGATTGTGACATAAGTAATTGGTTATTGTGATTCAGCTGGTCTTAATCACTATGAACTAATTTCTTAAATGAATGATTCATCGACAAAACAATGAGCAGGAATATCTTAAGAAAATAGATAAAAGAAAGAGACAAATTAAGGTAAATAAGATATCCTTGCTCTTCCAGCGGTACATAAAATGGTGTTCTCCATTTAGTTCTCATGCTTCTCCTAGGAGTACAGAATTTCATAAAGGTGTAAAGGAAATCCAGGAGTGTGTGTGTGTGTTAGGCGATGTTTATGGGCCCCATCGTCATGTGGATATGAGAAATATAGTTTGCCCCTGGATGACCTATAAGTAACCTGGGAGGAGAATAGTTTTTATTGTACGCGCTGCATCAGATTTCTTGGTAGCAGAGTTATGGTTTTCTATAGATTAGTTTAGTGATTATTGTTTATTGATTATTGATTATTTTTATGACTAACACTATATGTTGAGTCACGTTATGTTATATGTAAGTTTTCACGCTTCTGGGATGTAGGAAGTGGAACACGTGTGGCAAGAGAAGTCACATGGAATTTGGTACATGGTCTGAATTCATTTTGGTTATAACGCAGGTTGTGTTATGTTAGGGATTTCTGTGTGAAAAGCGTGTAATTGAAATAGCAAATCACGTTTACTTGTGAAACTTTGGCCTTAATTCTCAGGAGCCTAGTCTCCACATGTGTCTTATCCCCAGAGAAACGAGTAAATTGTTTGTTTGAAAGAAGGGTAAGGTAGAGGGAAGTGCTACTTTATCGGCGAGAGTAAATAATTCTGTGGTAGGGTAGAGGTAAGCGCTGCCTACTGGAAAAACAGGATTCTTGTGTAAAAGGACAAAGCTGTCACTTTTGTTTAGCGAATCAGACTATGGAATTGTTTATTTGTTGTAACTAACGAAGAAAACAGCAAAAAGAAAATTTGCCGATAAATTTTGTAAAGGAGGGGTAAAGAGTAGAAGTGACGTAGAAAAGTGCCGCGCTAGGATTGGATAGTGCGCTAGTCACGTGAACACAGAGCAGGAGTGACGTAGAAAAGTGCCGCGCTAGGATTGGTTGGTTCGCGGACGGTGGGAATTGTTCTGATTGGTACGTTAGTGTGAGTCGCGCTATAATTGGTCGAAGTTCTGTACACAGAAACAGCGTTAGAGTAAAGAGAAAACAAATAGAAAACATGCCGTATTACGAGTATGAAAGGGAGAGAACGTCATGGACGACGAAATTAAAGAATTTCTTTAAGAAAGACAAAAAGGTTGTGACTAGAGAGGGACAAGTAATTCCTCCGCCGAAATCAGCAGCTTCACATATGATGCTGAAATATGGATATCATACGTGCATATGGTTGGACAATTGGGTAAAATATACCAAGAATGATGGAGCATTGGCTTTCCCTGAAAATGGTTCCTTTAATGTAGCGGTTTTACGGAATTTAAGAGAAAAGATGTTTAAATTGGAACCTAGACCTAGACCGACACAGTTTGAGGCTTTAACAGAATGGGAAGATGAGATGTACGAGCGAGAAAGATTCAGAGGAATGAAAGGTTATGAGTTCGTGCCCGGAAGATTGTGGGGAATGAATCATGAGGACAGAATAAAACGATGGAGATGTGCTAACATGACAGGAGGTTTGTTTCCAGCTTTTACAGTTGAGGAAGGGACTAAGAAAAAACGGACTGAGAAAAAGAAACATATAGAGAGAGAAAAGTATATGCATGAGAGCGAAACGGATGACGAATTGCTGGAAGATATATTAAATAGAAATCCACCTCCGTATCAGCAGAGTTCTACAGTGGTGACACCAAATGCGCCACCAATAGAAACTATGCGAAATAAAAGTCCAGAAAAGAGAAATGAAGTAAATAGGTCACAAGAACAAATAAGAACTTCTCAAAATGAGGGAATAGAAAACGACAATGCAAGCGAATTGGCAAGGACAACAAAAGAACTAACTGAGAAAATTAGAGAATTAACGAAAAATATGGAAGCAGTTACTGTGCCTGTAACAATAGGTCCAGTAATACCAGTTTTTGAGAATCAGAAAATTGATGAACGATCTTTGGTGATTCCCTTGAGTTCACAATTCCAGAGAGAGAAGGAAAGAATGGAAACAAGTCCAGGTACAAGCAATTTGGCTAGTGCTTACAGACCAAGTCCACCTGAAAATTTGACAGTAAATGAGTGTAACGGTAGGAAAATACCTATGGTAACTGAATCTGCAACAGTGACACCTGAAAAGAGTGGAAATTGGACAGAAATAAATAGTACTCCCATAGGTCCGACTCCTGATGAGTTAAATGAGTGGATGAAAGCTTTTAAAATAAAAGAAACAGAAGAAAAACCATTAGATGTGATCAGATTGAAAATTGACATGGAAGAATTAATTCTAGGAACGATTGGTACTGAAAAGATAAAAAATTATCAGGATGATGAAATAATGTTTCTGTGCAAAAGTATAACATGGAGGGCAAAGAATTTACATGACAAACTAGAAGAAGTGGCTAGTGAGATTGGAATAGATTTTGCAAAGGTAAAAACATTGCAGAAACCATACAGAGTAGATTTTTGTGAAAAAGATATTGAAAATTTGAATACAGCAGGAAGGCTGACACAGATAAAAGAGTTGATTGTTTTGTTGAGAAAATGGGGTGATGTGGACAGATGGAAGGTTAGATGGACAAAGAAGAATGAGAAAAGTATAGACAAAGGTTCATTGGCTTTTATGATAACAGAAAAAGAACCTGTTGTTAAAGAATACCCTATGAGAGAAACTCCAGGTGGTAGTTACGTGCATGTTCCCTGGACTAGGCAGGACATCCTGTCATTTACAAATGACTTTCCAAAACTAAGAGAGAAGCCAGTTGAGTGGTACCGACAGGTAGAAAGGTTTGTAAAGGTCTCAAAAGTGTTGTGGATAGATTTGGATGGATTGTTTGACATAGTGGTACCAACGGATCTGTGGTCAGAATGTAAGATTACAGTTGACTGGCCAACTACAGAATATCCAAGAGATCCTAAGACAGGAGCTCCAGGACCAGATGTGATGAAGAAATACGACAAGGTGATTACCTTTTTGAAGAATAAGATTCCTCCCAAAGAGACAGATTGGGTTAAGATTGATAGAACTACACAGGAAAGTAAGGAGTCTGTACATGCATATTATGAGCGTTTGTTATTGGTTTTCAAGCAGTATAGCGGCTATGAGGAATTGAGTGAAAAAGACATGAGTCATTTTGTATACCGATTTGTGTTTGGTCTGAAACAAGAAATAAGCGATATGATTAAGCAACATATGATAAACTGGCAGAATGGAAGTGTAGACGAGGTGCTGAGGTATGCTAAGTATTGTAGTGATGAAATAGAGAGTAAACAGCGTAAGTTGAAAGAAAAGGCAATGTGGGCACAAGTGAAAGTGGCAGAAAAACAAGAAGCCCAATTGGACAATAATAATGGAAACGAATCAGGACAGAATAAGATGCGACCAAACGTAGGTAAAGGAAAAGGACAAATGAGTCTAGAAGAGGCAAAGAAGAAATGGCCATGTCATAATTGCGGAAAATTAGGGCATTGGAGAAATGAGTGTAAGTTCCCACCTAAACCTAATCCGGAACATCAATCATTAACTCCACAGGTGCAGAATGAGGTAGTTGTTCAACAAAGTCAGGTGCCACAACCACCACTTCCCAACACTGTTAACCAGCAAAGATACAGTACAGAAACAGGATTCTACGGAGGAGAGCAGGTAAAACAGTTGCCACGAGCAGCTAACATTTCTCAGTATTGGTTGCGACAGAGTGAGGATGACCCGGATGAAAGTTTCTGACGGTGCGCAAGAGAGGGGAAAGAGTGCGTGCTTGGCGCAACTCTAGAGGTAGATCAGTCTGGTCCCTTTGTGGATGGAGAAGTGAATGGTGCAAACGTAACATTCCTTGTCGATACTGGAGCTACCCGTTCTACTGTTAGATCAGTGGAAATTCCGAACCTTCCTCTCTCAGGTGAATACATCCAAGTGGTAGGAGTAGCCAATCAGCAGATTAAAACCCCACTTACTGAATTGGTGGAAGTAAAAATTGGTTCTTTTAGCAAAATGCATAAATTTGTAGTGTGCGATTGTAGTCCTGTAAATCTTCTAGGTCGTGACCTTTTGTGTAAAATGAATTGCACAATTTATTGTACGCCAGAAGGAATAGGTTTCCAGACTTCGGATGAAGATGTTCTGTATAAAGTAACTTTGATGAATCAAGAACCTGAAACGAATGGTTTATTTCCTGCATTTGATGCAGAAAAACTTCCAGAAGAGTTAAAAGGTGCAGTAAAAGAAAGTGTGTGGGATTTTACAGGAGAGGACATTGGATTAATGAGAGAAGTTGATCCCGTAAAAGTGACAGTGAAAGAAGGGATAATTTATCCAAACACGCCACAGTACAAATTAACTCCAGAAATAATTGAAGGAATAACTCCTGTGATAAATAAGATGATTGAACAGGGAATTCTGAAAGAAATCATGAGCAGTCCATGTAATTCACCTATTATGGGACTGAAAAAGCCAAATGGAACATATAGAATAGTACAGGATTTGAGAAAGATCAACAAAATAGTTGTACCATGTTGTCCAATAGTGCCAAACCCTGCAGTAATTCTATATCAAATCCCGCATGAAGCTGAGTGGTACACTGTGATAGATTTGTGTCACGCATTTTTCTCTATTCCTTTGCATCCAGATAGCCAGCCATTATTTGCATTCCGGTTCGGAGAGCGTATTTTGGCATGGTGCCGAATTCCACAGGGGTATACAGAAAGCCCCTCAATTTTTAATCAGATTCTAAAGAAATCTCTGGAAGATTTAAAAATGCCAGAAAAATCAGTGATGGTGCAGTATATCGATGACCTATTGGTGGCATCGAAAACCAAAGAGGCATGTGTAAGTGATACAATTGCTTTACTGAACCATTTGGAGAAAAGAGGACATAAAGTGTCCCCTTCAAAATTACAGTTTTGTCAGAAAGAAGTCCAGTATTTAGGGCATAAAATTGAGAAAGGAGTGCAGAAGATAGCGACAGAAAGAGTAAGAATGATTCAAGGAATGAGAGCACCAATGACTCAAAGAGAGGTAAGAATGTTTTTGGGAATGGTTGGATATTGTCGACAGTGGATAAGTGGATTTTCTTTGATTGCAAAACCCTTACAAAAATTGACAAAGAAAGATGTAAAAGACCCTTTTGAGTTAAACAAAGAAGAAATGAAATCTTTCAAAGAATTGAAAAAGAAACTGTGTGAGGCCCCTGCTTTAGGCATGCCAGATTATGAGAAGGATGTTGAGTTGTACTGCAGTGAAAGAGATGGATGTGCATTTTCAGTACTGGTACAAAAACACGGGACCATGAAGAGGCCAATCGCTTACTTTTCAGCTGTTTTAGATCCTATAGCAAAAGCATTGCCTGGATGTCTGAAAGCAGTTGCTGCTACTTGTGTGAGTCTGGAACAAAGTGAAGGTATAGTGATGGGGTATCCACTGAGAGTATATGTTCCCCATTCAGTAGAAATTCTTTTGACAAGAACAAAAACACAGTAGATGACACATAGTCGGCTGACTAAGTACGAAAAAGTCATCTTAAGTGCTGAAAATGTGACCATAGATAGATGCATAAATGTAAATCCTTCTACATCATTGCCAGATGAAGAGAGTATCATTGAACAAGACGAAGTAGATCATGATTGTCTGAATGTGCTGGAATATTGCACAAAACCAAGAGCTGACATAAAAGATGAACCGTTAAAGGAATCTGATTATGTCATGTTTGTAGATGGTTCATGTTTACGCACAAAAGAAGGAGTGTTAAGCGCAGCTTACGCAGTATGCACAGTGGCAACTGTGATGGAAGCGTCTTGTCTGAAAGGAGTTAGGTCTGCCCAAGTTGCGGAACTAATTGCTTTAATTCAAGCATGTAAATTGGGGAAAAATGTACGAATCACGATTGTGACCGATAGCCAATATGGTTTCGGCATCGTACATGATTTCGGTCAGATTTGGTCACAAAGAGGATTTTTGACATCTGCAGGAACACCTATCAGAAATGGAGAGTATGTTAAAAAACTGCTTGAGGCGATACAGTTGCCTAAACAAATAGCTGTAGTGAAGTGCAAGGCGCATAAGAAAAACGAAGACTACATAGCGGTCGGCAATAATTATGCTGATGAGATCGCTAGATATTGTGCGGAAAACATGGCGTCCCTGAACAAAAATAGAGAAAGGGAGCATGTCTCTTGTCCTTTGCTTTTCACTAATACAATCGAAACATGGGATGAAGTAAGGCAGTTACAAGAAACAGCAAGAGATGAGGAAAAAGATTACTGGATAAAAGCAGGATGTAGAAGACAGGAAAATAATGGTGTGTGGGTATACAGAGATGAAAGACCAGTTATGCCTGATAGCATGATTGCAGACATGGCACGGATGTACCATGGACAAGCTCATATTGGGAGAGATGCAATGATTAGACTTTTTAGACAAACCTGGTATAACCCAAAATTCAGAGCCATTGCTGAAAGTCTTTGTCAAAGATGTCTTATTTGTCAACAGTTTAACCCAGGAAGGAAAACAGTAGTGAGTCTAGGAACAATAGGACGAGAAGGAGGTCCATTCACAAGAATACAGATGGACTTTATTGAGATGCCCCCTAGTAACAGATTAAGATATGTTCTAGTGGTCGTCTGTTTGTTCTCTCGTTGGGTGGAGGCATACCCCACAAGAAGGAATGATGGAACAACAGTGGCAAAACTTATGCTGCGAGAGTTCATTCCAAGGTATGGTTTTCCAGTCACGGTTGAGACAGATAGAGGAACACATTTTCAAAATGAGTTGATCCAATTGATTTGTGAAGCATTGAGTATTAAACAAAAACTACATTGTGCTTACAGACCAGAGGCTTCTGGGGTAGTAGAGCAGATTAATGGAACAATTAAAAACAGATTAGGAAAAATGTGTCAAGCTACAGGACTCAAATGGCCAGATGCACTGCCTCTTGTTCTGATGACCATCAGAAGCATCCCTGAAAAGAAAACGGGACTCAGTCCTCATGAGATGATCATGGGACGAGCAATGAGACAAGCCCACGTACCCGTCAACAAGTTATTAACTATAACTGATGATCTAATACTGGATTATTGCAAGGGACTGGCTGATGTGGTGCGTTCTGTGTTTCATCAGGTTGGACCGGATGCGACCACTCTTGAAAGAAAACCAGCCCACGACTTGAATCCAGGAGACTGGGTCCGCATAAAAGTCCACAAGAGAAGAAACTGTCTAGTTCCGCATTGGGATGAGACAAGACAGGTAATCCTAGTGACCACGACTGCTGTCAAGTGTGCAGGAGTGAAGAACTGGGTTCATGCCAGCCACACAATCAGAGTTCCAGAACCTACAGATCGACATGTGAGTCGGCGTCTGGAAGTGTGGGATAAAAGTTTAACGGCTGGGACAACCAAGATAAAAGAAAGGGTGCCAGAACTTGAAGATCGACCTGAAAGTCGACATCTGGAAACCCCAACTGCAAGTACCTCTAGAGAAGAAGAAGAAGAAGAAGAAGAGAGAAGTTCAGAAATTCCAGAACTTGAAGATCGACCTGTAAGTCGACATCTGGAAATATCTGACACAACTTCAGACTCCGATGATTCAATTGAAAACCGTAAAGAATCCCTAAGGAAAACTTGGGGTTATAAACCAATTAGAGAAGAAACTGAGCAAGAAATTGAGTTAGATGAACAACCAGGTACAAGTTATGGTGGAACTCCTTCAGAAACAATATTAATAGATGAAGTAGGGAAAGAAGTACACAAAAGGTTAGAAAATCGAGAAGAACCCCGAGGAGCAATAGGGATAGATAGAGAAACAGGAGAACAGGGAAATTTAGAAACAGAAAAGGAGAAAAACACCAAATCGGAAGAACCCCGAGGAGGGACAGTAATAAGGGAAAACAAAAAGGAGAAGACAGATCCACCAGTAGGAGATGACGAGATTATAAGTTTCAAAATAAGAGACAATAGTGAAACAGTTGAAACAGAAACAGAAGAAAGTGGAGGAGAGGAAAAAGCAAAGACTGAATCAAGAAAAAGAAATTGGAAATCGGAAAGAGAAGAAAGAGAAGGTGAGGTCAAAAGGCCAAGAAAAGGAGATAATTGGCCCAACAGCTATGTAAGAAAATTGAGATATAGAATAATAAGAGCGGAAGACGAAGGTGCTGAACAAGTAAATGAAGTAACAAGTCAAAAGGGACAAGAAAAACCCAGTGGAAAAAGATTACAAAAGTCCAAAAGGACAAAGAAAGTGAATTCAAAATTTAAGTCACCTGAGTGGCTGTATATTGCACTAACTGATTACAAAGAAGAAGAAGAAAACACTCACGGAAACCAGAGACTGAGAAGTCGGATGGGAAAAGGTGAGATGCAACAAAACTGAAGTGAAGACTTATAGTGCTTCTGCCGGACATGACAATTTTACTGGATGTGACAAATCACCGGATGTGACAACGAAAGAATTCTGGAAAGAATTAAAGAAAGTACCAAGCAAAGACTTTTTGAAAGCAGAGTGGCATCTAAGTCATTTCTGAGGTGTAGTGACACAATTTTCTGAAACTTAACAAATAGAAAAAGAAAAATGGAAAATAATGAGAATAGAAGAAATAAATGTGAATTTATAAAAAGATGGTGCAGAATGTGCTGTTTTTGTACAGGGTTATTAATGACCATATGGATAGTTTTAGCAATCACAATTCCTTTTAGTGTAGCTGTGATAGAAGCAAAAAATAATACTAAACCAGGAAAAGAAACTAATATTAAAGAACCAGTTATTTTAAGGAGTAGTGCAGAGTTGCATAAGGATAAGTCAGTAACAGATTTTTCAAAAAATGTTTTCACCAAATTGTTATATGAGTACGTAGAGACCATGGATGTGAGAGATTGTTATGTTTGTATGCAGTTGCCTGCATCAGTATCAGAAGGTGTGACTTATCATCACTTACCTCTGACTTATGGAATAACATGTAGTGTAATAGCAAGTTTATTTTATAAAACAGGTAGATTAGAATCTTATTATACTGATATAGATAAGATTTTTGCAAACATTCCAGTAGTACCAGAACTTAACAAAGTAAAACCAGCAAAAGTTTTAGGAGAATTCTTTTTAGAACATAGAAAATTAACGTTAGAAGAAATAGTTGGTAACAACCTTACCTGTGAGTTAAAGAAAGAAGAAAAAGTATTTTTAGATATGGTTGAAGAAAGAAGAATGAAATTTCAAAAAGAAGCAATAAAAGAGGAAGGAAAACGCTTATGGACGTTTGAGGAAGGAAATCATGAAGGGAAAAAGATAAATGCAGCAATGACATTAGACTGGCCGCAAACAGGAAAGTTGTGCATTAGGAGAAATAAGACAGTCTATGACAATTACTTTGTAGGTTCCAGTATCTGCCATGACAATTATCAAATTCTGGGAGGTTGGGGATTCAAAGTTGGAAAGGACCCAATATTTCCAGGTATCTATTATGTTTGTGGGAATAGAGCTTATTACAGGTTACCGGACCATTGGTATGGAACTTGTTATGTAGGCCTGGTCTTTCCAAATTTTTTTCACATGGACAGAGAAGAAAAGGGAACATACAAGATGATTAATAGATTTACACGTAGAAAGAGGGAAAGTTTTTCAGAAATTGTAGGTGATATTTTTGGAGCATTGATACCAGCAGTGGGAATATCTTTGAATGCATTTAAAATTCGGAAGTTATCCACAGTAGTAGATCGTTTGTCTACAGATACTGCGGGAGGGTTCTTAATGGTAAATACCGAAATGGTTGCCATGAGAGCTATGGTGATGCAAAATCGGCTTGCCCTTGATATTCTTTTGGCAAAAGAGGGTGGAGTCTGTGGAATGTTGAAAGTCCAACATTGTTGTACTTACATTCCTGATAACAGTGAAAATATACAGAAGTATATTACAAATATTACAAGTTTGCACAAAGAATTAGTTCCACTGGAGGTTGAAAGTGTTTTGGGAAAACTTGGTAGAGGGTTTTCCTCAGTAGCGAATTGGTTAACTAGGATGAGTAGACTAGTGATAGGGAAAGTTATAATAGTAGCAACTATAGTAATATTGTTAGCCATGATATTGAAAATAGTAATAACATGTATAAAGAGAAAAGTAAGACAGAATAAGATAAGAAGAAATAACAGAATAATGAGAGAAAGAGAGAGAGAAATGGGTGAAATTGAGTTGGAGAAAATGAAAGAAAGCATGTATAAAGAGACTAAAAGGCAAGATGAAGAAGAAACAGATGTATAAATAACAGAAGGCAAAGGATGAAAGACATGCTGCCTGAAAAGAAGTATGACTTGGGTTTTATGTGGTGATTTAAAAATCACCAAAGGGGGAGTTGATGGAGCAGGGAAAATAAAAAAATTTAACCCCTAACAAATTTTATAATTAATTAATTAAAATGTTTGTTTAAATGTATTAATCAACACTATATGTGTGGGAATGGTAATATGCCAATGTATGTGCTAAATAATCTATTAATGAATGTCCGTGTGTCTAATCATAATGTAAAAATAAAAGCGTACTAAATAAAAATAAATGCATGTTTGTGCTTCATAGAAATAAAATGTGTCGTTGCAAAAACAATAAGTGATGGTAAGTAAGGAACAGCTTAAATGTTGCTTTCTGCTAGGTAACAACTAATTGGGGTACGTAGACGGGAGGGAAACGAAAGGGATATTTTTCTCTATTTTAATTATGTTTTGTTTGCCTCAAATTAGTGCTTCTAAAAGTATAACCGAGTGGCGATATAAAATGGCCGCCAGTGGGAAGATGTGCGCAGGCGCAAGGGGACAGGTGATACGGGATGAAATTGGAGAAATCCGGAACCTCGTGATGTCTCTGAGAGGCTAGGATGCAAGAAATGGTCAAGGCTGGTGTGACCTAATTGAACTGATAGTGTGCCATGATGATCAGCAGAAAGCCCGTGGGAAAGAAGTCTAAGAGAAAGGACAATGACTGCGGAGTTCTCGAATGTGTCGAAAGAAGTTACAAATGAACTGATCGAATCGGATGGAAATGTTTAAGCGTATGGGAAAGGAAATGATCCAAGGACCCTTGAAACCAAGAGAACTTGATTAAAGAATGAATAAGCTGACATGCATGGACCAATGAAAGAAAAGCGTGATATTAATGTTGCAACAGTTAGTTAGCAAAGTTAGAATTAGGGTATAAGAGGGCCTACTCTTAGTGGGAGGGGGCAGTAGAGAATTGATGTCAGTCGTGGTTGCAGTCACAGTCAGGAGAGAAGTTGAAGAGTCGTGTTGGTGGCTTCCAGTGCTGGGTGATCCTGATCGATCCCTTACTGAGCGGGAGATGCTGAAAGGCTGTTAGAGGAGACGGGTTGCAGGTAGCTGATGCTGACGAGCTGAAGTTGCTGTTGCTGTCTTAACTTTACAGTTGAGTATGAGAATCAGGCTATTTCTAATTCCCAACTTAGGTTAGAAATCATTAGGCTAAATTAGGAAGCTAGGCAGGTAACTAGGGTTTTGGCTTCATGACAAAAATTTCCTTTCTGCAATAAATTGATTATGCGTAATAAAAATTGTGAATTTAAGAATGAATAATTGAATAAAGTATTAAAATTCTTTTCATGCTTTTAAAATTATATAAAATTTAAGATTCTTTAAAACCCAAATGACTCAGTGGTTATTTTCCTAAATGATTGTGACATAAGTAATTGGTTATTGTGATTCAGCTGGTCTTAATCACTATGAACTAATTTCTTAAATGAATGATTCATCGACAAAACAATGAGCAGGAATATCTTAAGAAAATAGATAAAAGAAAGAGACAAATTAAGGTAAATAGATATCCTTGCTCTTCCAGCAGTACATAAAATGGTGTTCTCCATTTAGTTCTCATGCTTCTCCTAGGAGTACAGAATTTCATAAAGGTGTAAAGGAAATCCAGGAGTGTGTGTGTGTGTTAGGCGATGTTTATGGGCCCCATCGTCATGTGGATATGAGAAATATAGTTTGCCCCTGGATGACCTATAAGTAACCTGGGAGGAGAATAGTTTTTATTGTACGCGCTGCATCAATAGTTATAGTTAAAACCTATTATCCATAGGAAATCCGCGACATTCTATTTGAAATAACGTTGGCGCCGGTTGACGAATCTTCGCGAAAGTTTCCAACTTGTTGGGGCGCTCCGGTCCGCTCCTATCCTGAAAGTCTCGGGGTGATACGTCAAGCGGGGCCGAGAAAAAGGGGGTCCCAAAACGCGTTTTCCCCATTCATTTTTCCATAGGAACCTTTAGTCGCAGCTACAGCCCGAACTGCTGAACGGAATTACACCAAATTTGGCAAAGAGGTAGCCCTTGGTTCAGTGTCGTGCCTTTTGCTTAAATGGTGTAAATCCGTTCAGTAGTTCCTGAGAAAATCAAAAGTAAAGTCACATATATATCTGGGCGGAGCCTAACCACACATGTCATCGTGAGATCTGATTGGCTGTCAGCACTTCATCCTGGAATTGCTGGCAGCCATCTTGGGACCAATATAAATGATAGTACCTCATTGAAATGCATTGTAGTGAATAGAAGATTTTGAGGGTCACCAAAAGGAGAACTATAAAGGGTGATAACAGGCTTTAGTTACATTAGAATTTATTTGTTGATGGTACCATACTAATTTTAGGAATTGTGGTGTATTCTAAGGTGATTTTACCATGTGAAAAACCTTCTGCTGGGATATCATGAATCATGTTTGAGAGAACACTATTTTCTCATGCTTGTCCCATGGAGGTTTGGAAGGTGCTCCAGAAGCTAAAATGAGAGCATATTTTCTGTAAATTCACATTATCTTTCTCACTCATGTGAGAATGAAGTCTGACATTCTCAGTAAAACAAGTACATCCAACAAGGGCAGAGACTGTCAGTTGATTCCTTTGTGTTCTACTGCAGCTTCCCAGAGTGTTCTAAAGAACAACTAGAGCGCTAACAGCCTTACTTATGACAAAAGTATGGCACACCTGAAGCCATCTTGATTGGAATAAACTGGTAACACTTAAAACATTTAATTTAAAAAGGAACAAAATGATGGGGTTCATTTTGTCATAGAAATTATGGTTAGTGCTGTAGAAAGAAAAATTAGGACATGTTTCAAGTGTGATCTCAAATATCTTCCTGTTATATTTCAACAGGAGCAGCCTGTCAGTTGATGCCTTTGTGTTCTACTGCAGCTTCCCAGAGTGTTCTAAAGAACAACTAGAGTGCTAACAGCCTTACTTATGACAAAAGTATGGCACACTTGAAGCCATCTTGATTGGAATAAACTGGTAACACTTAAAACATTTAATTTAAAAAGGAACAAAATGATGGGGTTCATTTTGTCATAGAAATTATGGTTAGTGCTGTAGAAAGAAAAATTAGGACATATTTCAAGTGTGATCTCAAATATCTTTCTGTTATATTTCAACAGGAGCAGCCTGCCAGTTGATGCCTTTGTGTTCTACTGCAGCTTCCCAGAGTGTTCTAAAGAACAACTAGAGCGCTAACAGCCTTACTTATGACAAAAGTATGGCACACCTGAAGCCATCTTGATTGGAATAAACCGGTAACACTTAAAACATTTAATTTAAAAAGGAACAAAATGAGGGGTTCTTTTTGAAATAGAAATTATGGTTAGTGCTGCAGAAAGAAAAATTAGGGCATGTTTTAAGTGAGATCTCAAATCCTCTTCTATTTCATTAGAAAATTCTGACATGCAGACTGAAACAATCACTTTCAATACCAGCAGCAGACTACCAGTTAACTCCCTGGTGAGCAGTAGCTTTACTCCAGTGATCTAATGAGCAACTAGAGTGCTAACATTCTGAATTTATGGCAGATGTGAGACACATCTGAATGCCTTCTTGATGGAATCAAAGTAAAAAACTGAAAGCATTTCCTACTGAGGAGACTGCAGTAAATGAAGAAATTAGGAAACTTCATAACAAAGAAGTCTTCCAAGATGGCCACCAGTGAAAAAAGAGCCCAAATGTAGCACAAATATTTCCCAGATGTAGCCCACATATAGCCCAATGACAAAAGTGTGCAAAACACTTTTTATTTTTAGTTTTTTGCAGTTTTATGTAGTGCAGACTGGTCAGGTATTGGAGCATTGCATCTTAAAACATGACCCCCTACACTACAAAAACACCACTGCACTACCTTAAACCCTAAAACACTACCCCCAGCACGACCCCCTACACTACACAAGCACCACTGCACTATCCTAAACCCTAAAACACTACCCCCAGCACGACCCCTACACTACCCAAACACCACTGCACTACCCTAAAACATGACCCCCTACACTACACAAACACCACTGCACTACCCTAAACCCTAAAACACTACCCCCAGCACGACCCGCTACACTACACAAGCACCACTGCACTACCCTAAACCCTAAAACACTACCCCCAGCACGACCCCCTACACTACACAAACACCCTGCACTACCATAAACCCTAAAACACTACCCCCAGCACGACCCCCTACACTACCCAAACACCACTGCACTAACCTAAATCCTAAAACACTACCCCCAGCACGACCCCCTACACTACCAAAACACCACTGCACTACCCTAAAACATGACCCCCTACACTACACAAACACCACTGCACTACCCTAAACCCTAAAACACTACCCCCAGCACGACCCCCTACACTACACAAGCACCACTGCACTACCCTAAACCCTAAAACCCTACCCCCAGCACGACCCCCTACACTGCCCGAACACCACTGCACTGCCCTAAACCCTGAAACACCAGCCCCTGCATGACCCCCTACACTGCCCGAACACCACTGCACTGCCCTAAACCCTGAAACACCACCCCTAGCACGACCCCCTACACTGCCCGAACACCACTGCACTGCCCTAAACCCTGAAACACCACCCCCTTCACGACCCCCAACACTGCCCGAACACCACTGCACTGCCCTAAACCCTGAAATACCACCCCCAGCATGACCCCCTACACTGCCCGAACACCACTGCACTGCCATAAACCCTGAAACACTACCCCCAGCAAGACCCCCTACACTGCCCGAACACCACTGCACTGCCCTAAACACTGAAACATCACCCCCAGCAAGACCCCCTACACTGCCCGAACACCACTGACCTAAACCCTGAAACACCACCCCCAGCACGACCCCCTACACTGCCCGAACACCACTGCACTGCCCTAAACCCTGAAACACTACCCCCAGCATGACCCCCTACACTGCCCGAACACCACTGCTCTGCCCAAAACCCTGAAACACCAGCCACAGCACGACCCCCTACACTGCCCGAACACCACTGCACTGCCCTAAACCTTGAAACACCAGCCCCTGCACGACCCCCTACACTGCCCGAACACCACTGCACTACCCTAAACCCTGAAACATCACCCCCAGCACGACCCCCTACACTGCCCGAGCACCACTTCACTGCCCTAAACCCTGAAACACCAGCCCCAGCACGACCCCCAACACTGCCCGAACACCACTGCACTGCCCTAAACCCTGAAACACCAGCACCAGCACGACCGCCTACACTGCCCGAACACCACTGCACTGCCCTAAACCCTGAAACACTAGCCCCAGCACGACCCCCTACAATGCCCGAACACCACTGCACTGCCCTGAACCCTGAAACACCAGCCCCAGCACAACACCCTACACTGCCCGAACACCACTGCACTGCCCTAAACCCTGAAACACCACCCCGTGCATGACCCCCTACACTGCCCGAACACCACTGCACTGCCCTAAACCCTGAAACACCACCCCCAGCGTGACCCCCTACACTGCCCGAACACCACTGCACTGCCCTAAACCCTGAAACACCACCCCCTGCACAACCCCCTACACTGCTCGAACACTACTGCACTGCCCTAAACCCAGAAACACCATCCCCAGCACGACCCCCTATACTGCACGAACACCACTGCACTGCCCTAAACCCTGAAACACTACCCCCAGCAAGACCCCCTACACTGCCCGAACACCACTGCACTGCCCTAAACCCTGAAACATCACCCCCAGCAAGACCCCCTACACTGCCCGAACACCACTGCCCTAAACCCTGAAACACCACCCCCAGCAAGACCCCCTACACTGCCCGAACACCACTGCACTGCCCTAAACCCTGAAACACCAGCCCCAGCACGACCCCCTACACTGCCAGAACACTACTGCACTGCCCTAAACCCTGAAACACCACCCCCTGCACGACCCCCTACACTGCCCGAACACTACTGCACTGCCCTAAACCCTGAAACACCACCCCCAGCACGACCCCCTACACTGCACGAACACCACTGCACCACCCTAAACCCTGAAACACTACCCCCAGAAAGACCCCCTACACTGCCCGAACACCACTGCACTGCCCTAAACCCTGAAACATCACCCCCAGCACGACCCCCTACACTGCCCGAACACCACTGCACTGCCCTAAACACTGAAACACCAGCCCCAGCACAACCCCGTACACTGCCCGCACACCACTGCACTGCCCTAAACCCTTAAACACCAGCCCCAGCACAACCCCGTACACTGCCCAAACACCACTGCACTGCCCTAAACCCTGAAACACCAGCCCCAGCACGACCGCCTACACTGCCCGAAAACTACTGCACTGCCCTAAACCCTGAAACACCAACCCCAGCAAGACTACCTACACTGGCCGAACACCACTGCACTGCCCTAAACCCTGAAACACCACCCCCTGCACGACCCCCTACACTGCCCAAACACTACTGCACTGCCCTAAACCCTGAAACACCACCCCTCAGCACGACACCCTACACTGCCCGAACACCACTACACTGCCCTAAACCCTGAAACACCACCCCAGCACGACCCCCTACACTGCCCGAACACCACTGCACTAAACCCTGAAACACCACCCCCTGCACGAACCCCTACACTGCCGGAACACCACTGCACTGCCCTAAACCCTGAAACACCACCCCCAGCATGACCCCCTACACTGCCCTAACACCACTGCACTGCCCTAAACCCTGAAACATCACCCCCAGCACAACCCCCTACACTGCCTGAGCACCATTGCTCTGCCCTAAACCCTGAAACACTAGCCCCAGCACGACCCCCTACACTGCCCGAACACCACTGCACTGCCCTAAACCCTGAAACACCAGCCCCAGCATGACCCGCTACACTGCCCAAACACCACTGCACTGCCCTAAACCCTGAAACACCAGCCCCAGCACGACCCCCTACACTGCCCGAACACCACTGCACTGCCCTAAACCCTGAAACACCAGCCCCAGCACGACCCCCTACACTGCCCAAACACCACTGCACTGCCCTAAACCCTGAAACACCAGCCCCAGCACCACCCCCTACAATGCCCGAACACCACTGTACTGCCCTAAACCCTGAAACACCACCCCCTGCACCGCCCCCTACACTGCCCGAACACCACTGCACTGCCCTAAACCCTGAAACACCACCCCCTATTAGACCCCTACACTGCCCGAACACCACTGCACTGCCCTAAACCCTGAAACACCACCCCCTGCACCACCCCCTACACTGCCCGAACACCACTGCACTGCCCTAAACCCTGAAACACCACCCCTGCACTGCCCCTACACTGCCCGAACACCACTGCACTGCCCTAAACCCTGAAACACCACCCCCAGCATGACCCCCTTTACTGCTCGAACACCACTGCACTGCCCCAAACCCTGAAACACCACCCCCAGCATGACCCCCTACACTGCCCGAACACCACTGCCCTAAACCCAGAAACACCACCCCTGCACGACCCCCTACACTGCCCGAACACCACTGCACTGCCCTAAACCCTGAAACACCACCCCTGCACGACCCCTACACTGCCCGAACACCACTGCACTGCCCTAAACCCTAAAACACTACCCCCGCATGACCCCCTACACTACCCAAATACCAATGCACTACCCTAATCCCTAAAACACTACCCCCGCACAACCCCCTACACTACCCAAAGACCACTGCACTACCCTAAACTCTAAAACAATACCCCCGCACGACTCCCTACACTACCCAAAGACCACTGCACTACTCTAAACCTTAAAACACGACCTCCTACACTACACAAACACCACTGCACTACCCTAAACCCTAAAAAACTACCCCCAGCACGAACCCCTACACTGCCCAAACACCACTGCACTGCCCTAAACCCTGAAACACCAGCCCCAGCACCACCCCCTACAATGCCCGAACACCACTGTACTGCCCTAAACCCTGAAACACCACCCCCTGCACCGCCCCCTACACTGCCCGAACACCACTGCACTACCCTAAACCATAAAACACTACCCCCAGCAGTACCCCCTACGCTACCCAAACACCACTGCACGACCCTAAACCCTAAAACACTACCCCCAGCAGTACCCCCTACACTACCAAAACACCATTGCACTACCCTAAACCCTAAAACACTACCCCCAGCAGTATCCCCTACACTACCCAAACACCACTGCACTACCCTAAACCCTAAAACCCTAAAACACTAACCCCAGCACGACCCCCTACACTACCCAAACACCACTGTACTACCCTAAACCGTAAAACACTCTCCCCAGCACGACTCCCTACACTACCCAAACACCACTGCACTACCCTAAACCCTAAATCTACCCCCAGAATGACCACCTACACTACACAAACACCACTGCACTACCCTAAACCCTAAAACACTACCCCCAGCACGACCCTCTTCACTACCTAAACACAACTGCACAATTTGTTACAGGCGTTGCAACGCAGGCCTGTGGTGCTTACTTGAAGTACCTGGTGGGCTAGTTGGGCCCCAGGGACTCTCAGGATTCAAGGTGACCTACTCCCCCAACTTAAAACGCGCCACGGGGCGCGTTTGCACAGTGGTGAAGGGAGGGCGGGGCCTCAGGTGACATGTGCGCAAACACGCCCTGTGGTGCGTTTTAAGTTGGGGAGTTAATTCCCTTTGATTCCTGGGGGCCAACTAGCCCACCAGGTACCTTCAGTAAGCACAACAGAGTTGCGTTGCAGAGAGGTGAAAAAAGGTGCTTGGCCTCGGAACGCCTCTCTGCAACTCAGCTCTGTGGTCCTAACTGTAGGTACCTGGGGGGCTAGTTGGGCCCCAGGGACCCTCAAGATTCAAGGGGACTTAATCCCGCAACTTAAAACGCACCACGGGCGCGTTTGCACACATGTCACCTCAGGCCCCCCCTCCCTTCACCACTGTGCAAACGCGCACTGGCTCTGGTTAGTCAGAGTCAGTTACCACCAGTACCCGTCTGAAAAAGTTGTGGGCACAGGATGATTTTGCAACAAGGCCTCTTTCTGCTCCTCTATTGGTTCTTTCTGCACATCTTTTGCTTCTTTCTGTGCGTTTTTTCTTCTTTCTTCACATGTCCTACCTCTGTTGGCATAGTTAGAAACTAGCATTTAAAAAACCTTTGAAATTCACTTAAAAATCATAGGTTTCAGGCACGTTATAGTTAGAAATTAGCATTTAAAAAACCTTTGAAATTCACTGAAAAAACCATAGGTTTCAGGCACGTTATAGTTAGAAATTAGCATTTAAAAAACCTTTGAAATTCACTGAAAAACCATAGGTTTCAGGCAAGTTATAGCTAGAAATTAGCATTTAAAAAACCTTTGAAATTCACTGAAAAAACCATAGGTTTCAGACACGTTATAGTTAGAAATTAGCATTTAAAAAACCTTTGAAATTCACTGAAAAAACCATAGGTTTTAGGGACAGTTATAGTTAGTTGGACATTGCACTCGTACAAAACCCGTGAAATTCCCCTGTTATAGTTAGTTCAGCTAACTATAACTCGCGCCCCGCAATGCACTGCTGATGACGTCACATATTACATCACTCATCACATGGTCAGTGACATCACTGATGACATCACTGATGACATCTCAAATGACATCACTGATGACATCATCCATGTGATAATTTCATGCATCTTCTCACACCCTAATATAACTTTTGATACACCCACTCTAAATTACAGACTGCCATTCTCAAAACCATAGACACTCTAACACCAAAAACTACATACCCACTCACTGATTCTTAGGTCTACACACACATCCACTCACTCACCTGTACAGTCACTCATACTTACAGTCACTCAGTACAGGACTATCATATGCACTCATACACCTATATAAACACTCACACACCGCCACTCATCCATAGAGGTACTCACACACCTAGTCAGTCATGCAAAAAATTAATCACACACCCATTTACTCACCTATACAGTTATACACACACCAGCTCACTTACTCATACAAATACTAGCACATTCTTACGCTCTTATACAATAACTGATACAAGCACACACGCATCCATACAGCCACTCTCACAATAACACACTCTCACTTATAGCCATTTAAATACTCTAACACACATATATACTGGCTTTTACATATGTAGTTACTCGCACATGTACCACTGAGATATACATTCACTCACTAACACACCCATACACACACTCACCCACCCAAGCAGTCCATCACAGATGCACTCTTGAAATCATGCACCCAGTGAATCACCCACTCACACATCTATGTATAGAGTCACACACACCCCACCCACACAAACACTCAGGCAGCCATACAGATACTCAGAGAACCAATCAATAACCCATATAGACACTCATGTAGCTATTCGCAAATCCATGCATCCACTTACACACCAACAAACAGATGGATACAGACATTCACACAGTTTAGTCACTAACCCATGCATTCAGTAAGATACGTTTAATCACTCACTTGTAGAGTTAGTCACTCACGTACTAAATCATCCATTCAGACACTTATACACCCACTCATTCTTCAATACGCCTTTCCCTATATATATTAAACATATTTAAACTTTACAGAAACACACAGTCACTGGATGATGTCATCAGTGATGTCATCAGTGATGTCATTTGAGATGTCATCAGTGATGTCATCAGTGATGTCACTGACCATGTGATGAGTGATGTAATATGTGACGTCATCAGCAGTGCATTGCGGGGGCGCGAGTTATAGTTAGCTGAACTAACTATAACAGGGGAATTTCACGGGTTTTGTACGAGTGCAATGTCCAACTAACTATAACTGTCCCTAAAACCTATGGTTTTTTCAGTGAATATATATATATATATATCCAAGTAGACTCCTTCTTACTTGGCCAGTCTCCTAGGGCGACAAGAAAGATATATATATATATATATATATATATATATATATAATACATAATTACTTATTTATTACAATGTTTAATTAATATTTTAAATTAAAACAAATAATATTAATATTGGCCTCATTAGGATGCCGGTCGGACTTCCGTCCGACCGCCAACAATTCGGAAAAGGGACCGCCCAACTACAAGTCAGCGATCTAGCAGTCTGAATACCACCACGTCGGTCGCAATGCCTATTTTATGTATTGTGGCGGGTGCTGCGGGCTGCAGCACCCGCCGCAGTGCATAAAATATACCTGAAATATATCCCTGCACTACATGACAGTTACCATGTGGCGCCTGCCACATGGTGCAGGGATACAAAACCCAAACCTGAGTCCCAGGGGAGGAGAGGGGACCCGCTACGGGCCCCCAATGTCCCTTTCCACCTGCCTTTTCATGGCGGGTACATGCCATGAAAGGGCTGGCGGAAAGGAACATCGTAATGGCTATGGCGGTGCCTGGCAGGCACCGCCACCATTGTAGGCATTACTCTGCCTCAGACGGACAGTCGGATCCATGGCCATCAGTCTTTCCAAGCGCCACACATCCGCCCGCCATTATAATGAGGCAGGCGGGTCGGAGGTTACGGATGGCGGAGGGATCGCCACCGACGGCCTGTTGCTGGTGGTGCCTCCGCCATCCCAATGAGGCCCTTAATTCTTACAATCATAACAGCCAACAAATATAATGTTATCGGCAATTAAAATCCATAACACAATTAAAACATAACATAATAAATAACACAATTTTTAATGAATGAATGAATAACTATTTTCACATTTATTATTACTTAAATACCCTCCACCCTATACCTCTACAAACTAAACAACATACAACTAAAATATATCCTAAAAATTATAATAATTACAATTTTTTCAAAATTAATTATCAATTAAACAATTAATAGTAATCAACAAATAATAAAATACGTATTTTTAATTAACTTCCCACCCTTTATCCCTACAAACCCAACAACCCACACCTAATATATAAATTTAAAAAAGTCTTAATTACATATTTAACATAATTAATTATCAATTAAACAATTAATAATAATTATCTAATAATAAATTCATTAATTGTATTTAATTAGCTGCCCACCCTTTACCCCTACAAACCCAACAGCCCACACCAGATATATAACTTACAAAGGATCTTAATTTCACAATGTACATGATTTATTATCAATTAAATAATTATTGCTAATTAACATTAATTATTAGAATTAATTTTCTTCACACCCTTGACCCTTACAAAAACCACAACCCACACAAAAAATGTTTATAAAAAATTAAATTAACTACACAATATACATAATTAATTATCAATTAAATAATAAAAATATGCGAAAATAATGATTAATTAATTATAATATAATTACTCCCAACCCTAAACCCTACAAAATCCACAACCCACACCTAAAACATAACTTAATTAAACACATTAGTTACACAATTAACATAATTCATTATCAATCAAATAATTAATATTAGTTAAAAATTCTTTATGAATTAATTTTAATTATTTTACTTCCCATCCTGTACCCCTACAAACCCCACAACCTGCTACAGCACTAAAAATGACATTAAACTATCAAATTACATTCAGTTACTAAAAATTTACAAAGCATTAACAATAATTATACAAACAATTTATAATATATACAATTAAAATATCTGCTAAAATACATAAACATAATTAAAAAACAATATTATTAACAACATTTTTGTAAATGATATTAACAACATAGATATTTTTAACTTCAATATTAATAACATAGATATATTAAACATCAATATTACTTACCTTAAAATTGATATTCTTGTCAACGATATTTTTGTTCATGATATTTGTGCATCGCAATATTTCCGACTCAATATTTCTGCTTCTCAATATTTTTTTTTCCGATATGTTGTCTGAATACCCTGGAAGCATCCTCTCTTGGGAATTGTGCTCTAGCTATATGATTATCCTCAAAGTTTGAATAATCAGAAACTATTTCAGATGCCATACATTTCCTTAGTATGATATTGTGCAACATAGCACATGTGGCTAGAATCTTGCAAACGTTTGTAGGGTCATATTCCAATGCACCCCTACTTTTATGCAGACATCCCCATTAGTAAACTAAATGTTCTTCCAACAACAGATTGGGTCTGCTTTTGTCCATTATTGTACCTCCTTTATCTTGCTGTTCGTGCATTTACATAAGGTGATAGTATTTAAGAGCAGAAATGCACTGTTAACAGTACAAAAATATATATATTTACTTATCTGTACTAACATGTTTTCATTTTGAAAAGTATATACGTTACTTAAACATGTATCCTTACCAAGCTATTAGTCATCTCTAAGCTCACCTGTAGCTAGGCAGGTACATAAAGCACAACGTCTAAAAATGTAGCAGTCATGTGTGCTTCCTTGAAAATGTGCTACAATATCCATGATGAGGCTTGAGACATTGCAAACTACCTATATGTTTTGCTGAATTATAATATGTGAATCAGTAATTCATATGTCTGAAGCTATCAAGCCTATCAAGTAAATTGTGATTCATAATGATTGCAGTGATTTCAAATCACCAGTAATTTCGGTCCTGATAGGCCTTGGCAATGTGTAGGGATCATATACACTCCAATTAAGATGACAGAGGTGTACCTATCCCAATGTAAGAACCAGGGGCCTGATGATAGTAGGTAAAAGAAAAATAACTCATACATTTTGTCATACATTCAGCCAACTGATACTTTTCATGTGACAAAAGTAGTGCCAAGGAAATTTTCAGATATCACATACTTTATTAAGTAGGTATCAATACAGTCAAAGAAGTACTGTTTAATTTATTCTGCATCTATTCATTTTTTTATGCCTCACCTAGACAGCGCTACTTTATGGGCTTACAGCCCACCCATTGCTTTACATTTGCTTCTTCAAGTGTCCTTTACAGAGTCTTACTTCCAGGTCGTAATCCTTCCTATTTGTCCCTCCTTTTCGTGGGTTGTTTCTTGCCCCAATTACTTGTAGCTTAACACTTATCCAATTTCAGCACCTGCTTTAGGAGTTTCTTTTTCTTTGTGTAAGACCACTTCACCAGCTCCAAACTTTTCTATAAAGAGGGCTGTAATTCTTGTTCTTATCTCCTCACATTTGCTGTTCATTCAAAGACTGAGATCAAATGTCAGACTTTGTTTTCCTGAGGGCGCCTATTGACTTTTCTTGGTCTGGCTTCAAAGTGAGAGAACCCATACCCAGCCCCCCCTCAAATACTAATGCAGACAGAAGACAGTTCATCAGATGGGACCTTCTGGCTGATCAGCTGGAAAATGGTTGTTACTAATTTCCAGGGAAGTGTTGCGCTTTCATAGCTTTAATGGCTGCCATAAGCAAAGCTACTCAAAAAAAAAAAAAATGCCAGATATCCCTTTTAAGTGACAGTCTCTTGGGAAGCCAAGTGGGATAATCTTGAATCTTCCAACACCACAGTGTTCTGAACGCCTCTGTAATATTTGCCATTTCCTTTGTTGAAAATAAGATGTAATCACGGGCCCGCTGTAGACTGATGTCACATTGACCAGTGGTAGCTCGTGTTAGCTGCTTCCCATCACTTGCTGTGTGTGTTAGATGTAGCCTGTGGAGTTTGGATCCAGTTTCAGTGATGCTTGTCACCGATACACACTTCTTCCAGGTTTTCCTAATTCTCCAAGCAAGCACAGTGTGATCCAGAGGAGAGAAGGTGCTCTGAGGCTAAAACCTGCATGGTATTTTCCATCAGCGGATATCATCATTTCGCACTAGAGTGGTACTGTCTTTTTCGGCCAACACAACCACCATTTTACAGCAGTCAGAGTTTTTGATAAAGGGCAACTTTTACGCCTCTTTTTTTAACTAGTTTTTACTATTATGTTTTGGAGATCTTTTACCCTGGCATTATTCATTTATTTATTCTTTTACTCATTTATTTTTTCATTGAGATGCTGTGCACAAAGCAGGCAAGACCTGAGAGCAGTTTCCGTAAATTGTTAACAACATAGGGGCTGATTACAATGTCGGTCGGAGGCTTTCCGACACAGTTGGTTTGTGGTTCGACCGCTGAATTACGATGCCGGCAGTCGGAGCGTAAACTGGCCGGTCATTACAACATGGTTCCGACCGGCTCTCTGAGTCTTCCGGACGGTCGGAACCACACTGTAATCCCCTATGGACGGCGTTTCCGCCCGTCAGAATTACGATGTCGGTTTCCGACAGCCTTTCTGTGTCGGCGTTTCTGACATGGAAAAGCTCTCGGAAATCAACTTTGGGGGCCTCTAGCAGGGGCCCCTTGCATCTGTGTCCTACGGTTAGTGGCCCAGCAGGTACCTAGGGTGCCCCCATGGGGTGCCTGCCACAGGGTGCTGGGTTTTACACACACCCCAATTTCTCTATGGGCAGTTTACGGCAGTAACACAAGCTCCCATACAGAAATGGGAGCATCCGACTTAACAGTGTTTGGTCACATCTTAATCAGGTGGTCACAACCACCAATCGGAGGTCGGTCGGTCCCAAGACCACAACGGTGTCAGTCGGAGACAACTCCAACTGAAATCGTAATAAGCCCCTTAATGTCAAACAAATAGGCAATAATGAAAAAGGGCAGACTATATCCATCAAGTCAAACTGACTAGCAGGACATAGGCTAAGAGTTGGGGGAGTACAGCTAATTATCTGTACACTGAAGTAATGGAAATGCAGTAAGTCAAGACATACAGCATACAGTAACAATACATAATTGGTGATAGGTAACAATAAAAACATGAGGTCATATTGGGTAACAGTATGCACATTGCAAAGTAGAGTTAGGTGGTGGTGGAAATAATGTATGAAACTGTAGATCGAGCACGCAGATGGTAACTCGAGTTCACACAAGAGTCTGACTGAAGCGCAAGACCATCAGAGTGGCTGCATTCACAAACCCAATAGGTTGTATTATACAGATAATCAAAAACAATAAACTGGACTGGAAACACGATGCTATAAGATCCTTCCTAACATAGGGACTGGTAGGAAAAACATTATGATAAAGTGTTTTGCAAGCAGTTTAGCTGCATCAGCATGGAGTTTGAAAGAAGACCTGTAGTAGGAATGGAAAATGCATACTGCCTGCTTATTTTAGGTCTTGCATAGACAGAGCATGCACTGTCTCTTAGAGACATTTTGTTTACTGTTAGTGGGCTTGGAGCCCTTCCCTTATGTACCATTGGTGGGTTTCAGAGCCACCCTCGATTGCTGCTTACTGCTGGCCAGCTCTGCATTCAGCACTTCCCTCTTCTTGCATGTGACCCTCCACTAGAGCATGGCCCAATACTTTGTCCTTACACTTCTTGCACTTTTGGGACTCATTTTTTCTTTTTGTTAAGCCACTCTACAGAGTGCATCTTTCCTAGCTGGATCTGTCATTTGCTTGTTGTTTTAGGCTGTCCAGCTTGACTTTGTCTCTCCTGTGAGCATTCCTTGTTTGCTGTATCCTCCCCAGTACTCATTATGTGTAAACAGGCCTTTAAATCTTGTTCTTAACTTGTCTCATTTGCATTTAGAGACAGAGGTCAAATGTCAGGCTTTGTATTCTGAGGCAACCTGGTCTTTACTTTTCTTTCGCTGACTTCAAAGTGAGAGAATTAATGTGACAATCCATCCTGCTGAGTACCCATGCAAGAGGACAAGTTGTAGGAGTAGGAGGTCTAGCACACAACAAAAACGAACTGTGCTGATATTTCAGAATACATCAGAATGAAAACAGTAGAAACTAACCACACTTTGTTGTAAATCTGAAATGTGGTTGAAACAAACAAAGCAAATATTTTAATACGATCATTCCACCAGGTGATGACATTTCCACACATTATAATTTGTGGGCAGTGTAACTGTATGTCTGTGCAAATGTAAAGGTAATTTTCAATTGGAAATGTGTTGTCTGTAATGGCAGTGCGCTATCACACCTTGCATACTCCACTCTACACCACTTCACTTTACACTACTCCTTTCTACAACACTCTACGCCACTTCACTCTACAACACTCTGCTCCACTCTATGCCCTTCCACTCAGTGCCATGCCACTCCACGTGATGCCACTCCACTGTAAGACACTCTACAACATGGCTCACCACTCTTTGCCCCTGCACTCTTTGCCCCTCCTCTCCACATTACTCTACTCCATACTACCCCACTCCATTCTACCCCACTCCACTCCAAACTACGCCAACCCAATCTGCCACACTCCACTCCAATATTCCCCACTCCACTTCACTACAATGTACCCCACTCCACTTCAATCTACCATTCTAATCTACCATACTATAATCCACCCAGCCTACTCCATTCCAATGTACCCCATTCAACCTTAATCTACTTCTACTCTACTCCACTCTAATCTACCCCACCCTACTCCAATCTACTCTAATCCACTCTACCCTACTCCAATTCACCCAATCTACCACACTGCATTTTACCCTACTCCAATACCCCCAATCTACCACACTCTACTCCACTCCAAACTAGCCCACTCCACTTTACCCTAATGTACCATGCTCCACTCTACCCCAATCTACCCACCCCACTTCACTCCAATCTATCACACTCCAGTCTACCACACTCCACTCTAATCTAACCCACTCCACCCCAATCTACCCCACTCAAGTCTAGCCCAATCTACTCTAATCAAATCTACTTCACTCCACCCCACTCAACTCTTACCTACCCTACTCCACTCCACTCCAATCTACCTCACTTTAAACTACCCTACTCCAATCTGCCCCAGTCTACCCCACTCTATTCCAATCTAACCTCTCTAATCCACCCAATCTACCCCACTTCAAGTACCCCACTCCTCTCCAATCTGCCCCATTCCATTCCATCCCAATCCACTCCAATCTACCTCAATCCACCCCACTCCACTCTTCCCCAATCTATCCCATTCCAAGCTACATCAATATACCTCACTCCACTCTACCCCAACCTACCCCAATCTACTGCACTACTATCTACCCCAATCCAGCCAAATCTACCCCACAACTCTTCTTGACTCAATCTACCTCACTTTTATCCACTCAATCTATCCCAATCTACCCCACTCCAGTCTACCTCACTGTACCCCAATATACCCCACTACAATCCACCCCACTCTACTCTAAACCAATCTGCCCCACTCTACACTAAACCAATTTACCCCACTCTATGCTACGCCAATTTACCACACTCCACACTACTCTAAACCAACCAACCCCCTCCATGCTACCACTGTCTACTCCACTCCATGCTCCTCCAACTACCCCATTCTCCTCTACCCCAATCTACCCACTCCAATCTACCCCAACCCACACCGCGCCACTAACATTTAGCCATAATGAATAGCAGCCACACTGGTGTACAACATGGCTTAAAACACATTGCCAAATCCAATAGCTCTCACATGGGTGAGACCTATTGGCTTTGCAAGTGCTTGTTTAAAATAAGGTTATTAAACTCGAGCTTATATAAACAATCTCAGGCATAAATATGTAATGGATTCAACTCCCCTTGTAGGTCCCTAGCTTACAGCCGTGTTAGTACTCCAGCACTTCTGTGGTGCAGGCAGTTCCTATACTTGGTTGCACTAAGATTTCCAATAGGATGATAATAACAGATATGGAAAAGTCTTCAAGAAGCTGGTAGTCTCATAGATACCCCACCAATGTTTTCCAAGTCTCCAACAAAATATGACATCTTCTGAATCACAGAAGCACTTCTCATCCTACCTAGCCCAAGCTTTGCTGGAGCCTTCAGATTTGTTGGCTGACTAGAATGCACATTCTGTTAGCATGGAAGAGGCAGAATCCATTTGTGAGGCTACTCACGCTCCATTCTCAGCATGCATTCGTTTTTATATGAATAAAGTTAAACATTAGCTACATCTATGACCAACCTTGCTTCACAAGTTCTGTTTCAAGAAAAGATGACAGTCAGTTTATCTTCTGACTTCTAGAGACGACCAATCTGTCTAACTAGAGTTGAAGATCTGTCTACTTGGGCACCCTAATGATACCTCAAAGGGTTTCCATTGCTTGTTAATGGATCTGTTATATATTATGTTATGTTATGAATTTGCAGAGCGTGACGAATATCCCAAAGGGCATCCTGGCACTAAGAAATTAGCAAGACAAAATGAGTTACTTGAGTAGTCAAGTTTTGATTTTTTTCTGAACATGATCAAACTGGGAATAGTACGAATAGATGCAAGTAAATAATTCCAATGTTTCGCTGCTAGGAATTGAAAGGAGCGACCGTCCATTCGAATGGCCTCAATACAGGATACAGAAACCTAGGTGGAGAATGATGATCGTGAGGTGCAAGGGGGCCGGTAAGTGTGAAATAGGGACTTAAAATATTTTAGGTTGGTGTTTAAATGGCTATGTGGACCAGGCAAATGGAGTTCTTCCTTGTCAATAAAGATCATTCAACCTAGTAGTGGATAACCTGGTAGGTGGAATGTTTAGAATCAGTCTGGGTGCTGCATTTTGCACCAATTGAAGTTGGTGAATCAAGTGGTCTGGAATCCTCGGGTACAGGGAGTTACAGGGGAAGAATTTTTCCTTCGCATCCTGAGAATAGAGAAGCAGATAGCAGCTACGAGATTGGCCTGTTTTGAAAAAAGTACTTAGTTACGGAACCTACCACTGGGGTGACCATGGCCTAATAGAGTGCAAAAAATAAGAATCTCTGTTTTTATCACTATTTAATTAGAGGCTTTTTTGGTTCATGCAGGTAACTACTGCAATCTTGCAATGGCGAAATTTGCATTGAGTAGCCAAGCAATAGGAATGATAATTCCGTGCCATCTGCCTAGAACACAATGTTGCATCCAAAAGATCGAACAAGGGAAGTGATGGAGCAAGGACTCACAAATGAGACTTGCTCGAATACAATCTCCTCACAGTATTAATTTATTAATCTTGTATTGTGTATATTAACTTTGCATACACTACATGAATAGCAAGGAAGCTTGCCTATGTGTTCTAACTAACAAGTAACGCTTGTCTTTTTCTAAAATGGCCGCTAAAGCGCGGGAACCTTACTGCGCATATCTCATCCATATCACATGGTGTGACGTCTTTCTTTGCTTGGTGGGAAATTTCTGCTTCTGCGCAGTGTGCTTTAAAATGGCTGCTTGATGTTTTCACATGCTTCAGCTTGCTCTTGTGTTATTATTAATTTGTCGTTTTCTTAACGCTACTAATGCGGGATAGATTTATAAGTAAATGGGGATAGAGTAGAAAGAGTGGGTATACAGTGAAACATATTATTTGTGATTTTAATATTTTCTTCTTTGACTTTTATTAGTTCGTAAACTTGGGCCTGGGGTTGGTGATCGGAAACTCGAGAGACAATGATTCTGCGCATGTGTCCTGCTTGGCTGCCAAAGAATAAAGATGAAGTCAACCTGGACGTCGTCCAAGGCCACGACCTAATGGCCGATATTGATATATTCATGTGTTCCTGCCAAACTTGCAACTATGGGGCCGATTCCGATTCGGGCTGGAAATCTCTCCGACCGAGCCGGACCCGGAGAGATTTCCGACTGAATCGGACCCGTGCAGCCCGACCGAACGAGTACGATGCGTCCGTATGCTATCGTACTCGAGTCGGTCGGACTCCCATTGAAGTCAATGGGAGCCGGTCGTACAACGCGTACGCGGGCTCCCATTGCCTCAATGGGTGCGAGGCGAACAAGGGTGCCCCCTACAGTGGGTACGCGGCGAAGCGACTCGCGCCGTACACGCACAGGTAGGGGGGACCCATTGGTCCCCCATGTGTGCGACTCGCGCGGCTACTCATACAGGGGGGTCCGACACGGACCCCCGAAGTACGGCTCCGACTGCTCTTTCGAGCCGGATGGCGCGTGTCGGTCGGACTGCTCGCGGCGCGCATCGTACTTACCCGGCCGGGGAACGTCTCCATTGCGCGGTGCGAGTCGTGTCCGAGCGAGT
Organism: Calotriton arnoldi; assembly: GCA_963921515.1. Lineage (NCBI taxonomy): Eukaryota > Metazoa > Chordata > Amphibia > Caudata > Salamandridae > Calotriton > Calotriton arnoldi. The sequence continues at coordinate 158,082 of CAWUFW010010000.1, forward strand.
CAGTCGGTGCGGTTCGACCCGGGAACGAGTCGGTCAGAGCGGTTGGGATGCCCGAACGAGTCGGTCGGCGATTTCGCATCGTACTCGCTCGTCCGGACGCGCGTACGGATCAGTCGGGCAATAGGGCTCCGAATCGGATCCGGTTAAGCCGAATCCGATTCGGAGCCCTACCGGCCGAGATGAAAAATTAATAAACTTTGTCGTGAGACGGGTGGGAAATAAAGCCAATGTATTAAAATTGATGGGCGGTAATTTAAAGACAAAGGTCTTCAGAATTCGAACCAAATCAATATGGTGTGAGGATCAACCCCCTGTCCCTGTCCAATCAGAAGTAGTGGTCCCATATTTTAGCAACATTAAGGGGAGGTACATGGGCGTAGAAGGGTATAATAGATATAGAATTAGCTAATTAGTTTAGAAGGAGATGCTGCAACAGAACAGGCGTTCATGCTGTCAGGCAGAAGAGCTCCAGACCGCCAAGCTGATCAATTGCAGACTGAATCCCTGTCCAGAAGAGGTCCTGAGGAGGGGGCGGCGGAGTCCATTAGAAGGGAGACACGGGAGAATCGAGGAGAAGCCGAGTATCAGAGAGGGGAACGACGCAGGCATCGTTGTAGAGAGGTCACCGGTCCTGTCCTGATCCTGGAGGAGGTCTTTGCTCTTCATCCTTCCTGGGTCCTATTCTTTCCAACTCCTTGGCCAAGGGGTTTGGTTCTCGCACTTAGGTAAATATAAATGCAACCTTAGTTGCGCTGCTGTCTCTATCTTCTCTTTTCTGAGGGACCGTCATTAATCAATAATTATTATTCTATGCTTCATCCGTGATATGCGATTAAGTACCATGTGGTTATGTAATTTACTCTGCTAAATCTTTAGATAAACATTTTAAAACTTCCTGACTCAGTGGTTATTTCAGGATTATGTACTATAATGAATGTCACTCATTTTAAACTTCCCAATTAGCAAAGGATTCATTGGTAAGTCATTACTCTTCAATCGGAAGGTAATTGGTAGCAGGGATTTTTGATAAAGAGTACAACTGATAACCCCAGCGTAAGTATTAGCGTAGTATGAATGTATGGGCCCAAGTGAGTATCTGGTGTATGAATGCTGTTTGCTAATATCGCGCTGGATCAGAAGCAAGGGAGTTATGCAACTATTCAAAAGGATAGGGCTGAAGGTGGAGCCTTCTTTATCCCACAGATGAGTGAACCAGAAAATTGGTAAAGACACAATCTGGGGTCTGGATGGTAGCAAAGAACAAAGGCATTTCAGTGCATTTTTTACTCATGGCTAGTTTAAAAGGTTGTGATATTTGGATAGTGTGTGGGCTATGTCAAATGCTGCCAGCATGCTAAGACCATGGCAGCTGTGGTGCCTTGTCGAATAGCATTCTTAGGTCATCAGTGGCTGCTAGGAGAGGAGTTTCAGTACTGTGTGAGAGTCCGAAACCTGATTTGACCTGATCTAGTAGACAATTCCTTTTGAGGTCACTTGAGAGATGCTTATTGGCAGCTGGTTTCAAGAAGTTTGGATGGGGTGGTAGCAGGGAGATGTGGCAGCAGTTACTGAGAGTATTGGGGTTGGCTGAAGGTTTTTTGAAAGGTGGAATGGCATGTTTCCAAGCATCTAGAAGAGTAGAGGAGTGGAAAGATAAATTACACATGTCTGCTGTACAGGACATAAGATGTCTGAGGCAATGGCAAGTAAATGACCTAGACATATATCAAGTGTTGATCCTGGCTTGATATTATGGAAGAGGGCAAAAAACCTTTGAACGGAAAGCTCTGAGAAACCAGCCAGAGAGAAATTATTAGAAGATTCAGATACAAAATCTAGAAAGTATAGACAGCCTGAAGAAGGTTGGAGAGAGAGAAATGAATGGTAGATATTTTATTGAAAAAGAAGGAGAGAAGATTAGAATACAGTGCGAGAGCTGGATGGAATCACTGCATGGTTCTGGTTGGAGAAGGTTTTTAACAAAGTGCATGCAGCGTTATTAGAGGCCTGTATTTTTGGGGCAAAATAAGAGATGCGCAGATCAGATGTGGACATTTTTTCTGCCACATTGTAAGTTATTTTATCCATCTCGTCATAGCATATGCAACATTGATATTCCAGTAAATTACAATGGTGATTTGTGTCTCAGGTCTTCCACGTGCTACAGGTAGAAGGGATCTTGTAATATGTGCAGAGCATATTGACTTGGAGCTAAAATATCTAAGCATTTAAAATGCAATGATTAAAATGCCCTCCTACAGATGTGATATCACTGGGATTTTTAATGGGAGAGATTAAGATGGGGTGGTCAGTTTGGGGAGCATGATGTTAGCCAAGTCTCTCTTGCGGATGGGCTTGTTATGGCCCAGAGTAGTAATACCCCCTACAGGAAAGTGACAGGAAAGTGCATTTGAGCCTTTTTGATGACAATAGGAGTGCTTAGTCTAGCCTATTCAGTGTTTAAGTATCCTTCTATCATTCAAGCTTCAAGTGCCTAGGTGACTGCAGGAAAAATGTTGGATTACTGACCAAGACTATTTTTGTCAGCATCATCTGGAAAAATAACACCAATATTTCACGTTTGAAGTCAGCTCATCACCGAATATTGCGACCAACTTTCAGAACTCAACTGAATTCTAGAGTGTCACAGGGTTGAAGTTTAAATCTAATCCAACACAAAAGTAAGAATCCGGCTAAGAATGGTTTAACGAGGGTCAATTGGTTTAAAGGTTGGAATTCCCGAAATTCCAAAATGGCCACCGGAATTTCATTCTCGCCTCAGCGCTCTAGTTCTTCAGAGCGCGAGACTAAGAGAGTATGATTTGCGCGGTTACCCTAATCTCCTCACACTTCACCTAAGGTGATTCACCGTTGAGCAGCGTTTTCTCTAGCCGCGTCGCAGAAGCTAGTCAGGGTAGTGGCGGCGTTTGAAAATTCGGCGTTTTAGTTTTTCGTCGCATACCCTTTTCCTGAAATACTCCTAGGTAGCGGCAAGTCCTGTCAGGCAATCCTTTCCTGTAGAAAATACTGGGCGGAGTCATTCACGTGACAAAAAACTAGAATAGCGTCCCAAGTATAATTATTTGGCGGAGTCAGCACAAGTTGGAAATTATTGAAATTATTGAGAATTGCCTGTTAAATTCTATTACAGGACCGGAGGCTTCGTATTATGCTTCTCTTTCTATTTATTGCCACTCACAGCAGCCAATGAAAACTTTGTATTTATGAAAACAACTACATTTCCCATGATGCTCATGGTATACATCATATCCTGTAGAGCCCCATAAGAGCCACCATTACCGGAACTCGTCCTCTTTCTTTGCTGCTCACGCAGACAGTTAAGTTGGTTATCTATGCTTGTATACAATTGTTTTACCCAAAGAAATTTGGTTATTGGGCTAATGCCGCTTGGTTTGCAGTGCGCGTATTGGTAGCGCTGGGCTTGGGATTGTATCCCTACTACTGCTGGTGCATTTTTGCTGACACGCGAGCTTCGCGCTCGATTTCCCAGCGGCCGCGGCACCCCCGCTGTAATCGTCTGCCACCGGTCCTCCACAAAAGCATCTTTGAATTTCCCGCCTTGCGGGACGATACGCTTGTGAGCGCGCTCACCTTCTCCTGTTTTTCTGGTACCGCACCGCCGTCGGCGGTGTGTGCATGCTTCCATATCTGGGCGCGGAGGCCTCCCTCATCGGCCGAGTGCGCCAGGAGCCTTTCCCTCTCGCTGGTTTCGACGTGCGTAGCCCAATTGGGCTATTTTGGTAGGATTGGTCTACGCACGTCGCTACTGCCCGTTTTTCCATCGTTTTTCATTTAGTTTTCGCCGCATTCACCCATTGAGCAGCTTTCTACGCCTGGCAGGCTGAAATAACGATCTGGGCCTGGAGGGAGCACACCTTCTGCATAACAATACTGCTCTGTTGGCTCCAATTACGCCCTGTGGGCTGCAACAACCTTACTACAGCTTTGCTGAGGAGCCAGGTACCCCATTTTTCCATTCACTTGTGCTGGGGGTTGGCTCCCCCCTTACTCCTCTATTATATATTATATTATATATTGCTGTATGAGCACTTACAGTCACAACTTTGATCCCACAATGGAGGAGTGGGTCCACTATGAAGAGGATGATACCCTATATCAAGAGGAAGTGCAAAACCCTTCCTTAGAGGATAACATTGTTGAGGCTCTGGACTCCTCGGTCCAAGAGTTGGTCAACAAGGCCCTGGAAAAGGCAGTTCCGGGAACTGTGCAACAAGCGCTAGCTTCTGCCCTAAAACCAATCACCAAGCAGCTAGAAAAGTTTGCGAAACGTCATGGTTTCACTGCACCGGTAAGCGCCCCCAGTGGCGATCCTCAACCTAAATCCTGGCCTCACTCTGCCTCGTATTCGTCGCTCCCTCAACCTGATACTGGAAAAACCAGGGGCCCGGACACTGACACCGATACAGATACCACGGGTACTGATACCCCAGACGAGTCTCCCCCTAAGAAAAGATCAAAGAAATCAAAAAATGTGGACGCACCGGCTATTTCCACCCCCTTTACGTTTAACCCATCGGAGATCATACACCCCAGGTCGTCGGATTGGCTGCCCGCTCCTCAGGTTGCAGCATACTTGCACGAAAACCTCCGCAAAAGCTTTGACAAGGAGGTACGCAACAGGCTCCGGTCAGAATGCCCGCATCCAGACATCTCAGACAAGGTGGCTGAAACCCCGGATATAGACTCCAGCCTTTTGACCTTCCTAAAGAAGTTCACAAAGGATCCCAAAAAGGGTATCGACCGCGCATGGCGCGGATGCCAAGACAAGCTTTTAGATGATGTTGGCCCTCTTGCAAAAATTCTGGAGATGGCATTAGAGGCACAGGAATCTGGGACTGTAGCAGACCCCCATATCCTGGCAGGCTGGACACAAAGAGCTATCTGTCTTTTGGGCAATGCTAACTGCGCCATCTCCACGGAGAGGCGCAAATCTATTCTCATGCGCATGGACTCCAATCTTACGGAGCTAGCTGCGGCTGAACCGGGTCCTCTGGCGGACGGGAACCTGTTCGGTGACCATTTCGTCAAAGACGTAGCCAAATATGTGGGCACCTTCACAACTCTAGACAAAGCACAGTCAGGAATTAAAAGAGTTTTTCAGGCTGGTGTTTTCAACAGGGCCGGACGAGGCCGAGGACGCTCGTTTGGCCGACAGTTCTCCCAAGGTCTTCAGAGAGGAGACTTCGGTCGAGGCAGGGGAGACTGGGACTCCACCCGGGGCGGAACCTTTTACCCCACAAGGCAACGCTTCAACAGAAGGTGTTTTAACAGAGGATCATACCGTGGAGGCTTCCAAAATACTGAATCCTCAGGTAAGTGCTCCGGACACTTTCATGCTACCTCTGGGGGGACGTACTCAGTATTTTTATCACAATTGGGTTCAAATGTCGCAGGATGCTTGGATATTGCAGACAATTCAGGGTTTTCACCTCGATTTTTTTCAGACTCCCTCTCAAGTCAGGCAACCCAGACAGCTTTCTTTTTCCCGACTAGAGTGCGATTTTGTCGATTCCGAGCTCGAAGAATTGCTGCAGAAGCACGCGATAGCGTATTGCAATGAGGGCCCTCACGGTTTCTGCAGCAATATTTTTCTGGTACAGAAGAAAGGAGGAGGTTACAGGTTGGTACTAAATTTAAAGGATTTCAATCATTACCTCACCTACAAACACTTCAAAATGGAGGGCATCCATCTTTTAGCGGATCTCCTCAAGCAAGGAGATTGGTTGGTCCGCCTGGACCTGAAGGACGCTTATCTGTCTATTCCCATCTGTCCTCCCCATCGCCGATTCCTGCAATTTCAATGGCGGGGTCGATGGTACGAATATTTGGTCCTACCTTTCGGACTTTCCTCGGCTCCTTGGTGCTTCACCAAAGTGCTGAAGCCTGTGATAGCTTACCTCAGGGAACAGGGAGTTCGCATGATAGTCTATCTAGACGACATTCTTATCATGGCGCAATCTCCAATTCTGGCAGTGCAGCAATTACGCATGACCATTGCTACCTTACAAAACCTGGGTTTCGTGATCAACGAACCCAAGTCAGTGCTGTGCCCTACCCAAACAATAGATTTTCTGGGTTTTGTTATAAATTCTCAAAGGGCTCAGTTGAGTCTTCCTCGCTCCAAGCTTCGGGATATCAAAAAGGAGCTATGCTCCCTGTTATCCAAACAGATGGTCTCTCTCAGAGTAATCGCCAGGATAGTGGGCCTCCTAGCGTCCTCCATTCAAGCGATCTTTCCGGGCCCCTTACACTATCGGGCCCTTCAGAGACTCAAGATTCAACACCTACAAAAGTGTCTCTCTTACACAGACCTAGTTCCCCTTTCTCAAGAAGTACGGGAGGAGATCCAGTGGTGGCTTGCGCACGTAGAGGCATGGAACGGCAGGGCCATTTTCGGTTCTCTGCCAGAGGTCATCATAGAGTCCGACGCCAGCCGGTGGGGCTGGGGGGCACGCTGTGGAAATATTTCCACAGGAGGGCGCTGGTCCTTAGGCGAGCTAGACCTCCACATCAATTGTCTAGAGCTCCTGGCAGGGTCGTTCGCGATTCGGACACTGTCTCCCAAACAGGTCTCGTGTTGCATCCTCTTGCGGATGGACAACATTTCGGCGGTTCAATATATCAACAAGTTGGGGGGCACGAGGTCCCCCCTATTAGTGGAGATAGCGAAGGATTTTTGGCATTACTGCCTCAATCATCAGATCTCGATCATAGCCGAATTCATTCCGGGCAAATCCAATGTAGTGGCAGACTGGAACTCCCGACACCTCAGGGACTACAGCGATTGGCAACTACAACCCCAGATAGTGCAATGGTTACAGGAAATATGGGGACATTGCGAGATAGACCTGTTTGCCTCCAGACTGAATCGTCAAATGACCAAGTTTTTCAGCTGGAGGCCGGATCCGTTGGCTCTGGCGACGGATGCCTTTTCACAGGATTGGACACCGAACCTGAATTGTGCCTTTCCTCCCTTCATTCTGATTCCCCAAGTGTGCACACAGGTAATGCGTCAACAAGCGGAGGTGATTCTGGTCACTCCCCTGTGGAAGTCGCAACCTTGGTTCCCAATATTATTGGAGGCGAGTTGCGATTTTCCCAGGAGGATTCCCTGGTCCTCAGCGATGCTCCAGGGCCCTCACGGAGAGATGCACCCGATGGTAATAGCGGGGCAGTTGTCCCTGATGGCCTGGAGACTTTCCGGCAACGTTGGCACTTGCCAGGGTTTTCGGAACAAGCTTCAGACTTTATCAACCAAGCTTGGGCCCCTCCACCAGGAAAAGGTACTCTTCAGCCTGGAAATGCTGGGTTCGTTGGTGCGTGGAACAACACGTGGATCCCGTGGGGGCAGATTTATCCTATGTTGTAAATTTTTATCCAAAAAGCTTCAGAGGGTTTAGCTTATCGTTCCATCAACAATTTCCGTTCCGCCATATCGGCAGGTCATTCTCAACTTGAGGGTAAACCAGTAGGGATGCATCCATTAATTTGCAAACTCTTGAAAGGTATTAGAGTAGCTAATCCGCCCAAACCGAAGTATTCTTCATTGTGGGATGTCTCGCTAGTTCTTTCCCTGTTTAATAAATGGCCCAGCAACGATATGCTGTCCAGGAAACAACTCTCGTCCAAATTGGCCATGCTGTTATGTCTGGCCGCGTGTAGACGGTCATCAGATATCAAAGCTCTAGATCTTACAGGTAGAGTATTTACTCCTGAAGGAGTTTCTTTCAACATCACTTCTAGGACAAAAACAATGTCACGTAATGTAGAATATCATGCTTTTCCTAGCAATCACAAACTCTGTGTTATTCACTGCCTTAAAGCATACGAAGAATATACCAGGTCCCTTCGGCCTGATGGTGTGGTACAATTGTCAATTGCTTTACAGGAAGCCTTACAAACCTGTCACTGCAGCTACAATAGCCAGATGGTTAAAATCTGTTATGCAGGAGGCAGGTGTTGATACTCAAGTGTTTGGGGCACATTCTGTCCGGGGTGCCATGGCCTCTAAGACGTTCATGCTGGGTTCTACTGTTCAAGATATCATGCATTCTGCAGATTGGTCCTCTGAGTCAACATTTAAACAGTTTTATTATAAACCGGTGGGTGATATATCCTCTGTGGTTTTTAATCAGCGTTAAACTAGCATAATACGAAGCCTCCGGTCCTGTAATAGAATAAAAAATTAGCTAGCATTCGCGACAAGAATTTTCAATTCTATTAAGGACACGGAGGCGAGGATTATCCCACCCGATTACATTACAGTATTGTAATTGTTACCCACCCGTTGTGTATATATTCTGGTTATGCAGAAGTTACGGGTTGTTTTGTCTCTCATTCTTTCAGGATCTGACAAGAAGACGGATTAAGTGTAATCCTGGTTAAGAGGACTTACTTCCCAGCTGGACTGGTTCTTCCACGTTGGAGGATTGTGTTGGACTCAAGTTATTATGTTGGACTTTTATTGTTCGAAGCAAAGAAAGAGGACGAGTTCCGGTAATGGTGGCTCTTATGGGGCTCTACAGGATATGATGTATACCATGAGCATCATGGGAAATGTAGTTGTTTTCATAAATACAAAGTTTTCATTGGCTGCTGTGAGTGGCAATAAATAGAAAGAGAAGCATAATCCTCGCCTCCGTGTCCTTAATAGAATTGAAAATTCTTGTCGCGAATGCTAGCTAATTTTTTATTCTCCATGTGTTTCCGCAGTATTACAAAAAAGGCAAAAGAAGGAACAGAATACAAGGAATACCTTTCCAAGAGATTCTCGAGTGAGACAGCAGTTGGCAGTTAGAAGGTAGAAGAAGAAGCAGCATTCTTACCTGAACTCTCGAGTGTGCAAGCTGCTCCGCACGTTATTTATGGGTCACGCAAGTACCTGTTAAGAAATGAATTGTTAAGACTGTTATTTTGATATAAGAAGTTATCTGAAAAGAAGAAATAAAACAAATGAAAGTATAAAATAAAAGATAGGTTCTACAACAAAAAGAATTGTTTACATAGAAAAGTAGAGTACTACATAGAAGGAAGAGGGACGCTCAGCCGAAAGCAATTAGGTAAAGTTTTAGACTGTTAACAATTGATGAGATTTGGAAGAGTACAGTGAAGTATTAAATTATAATTAAATAAAAGTATTTTTGCAGATAGAAAATCTCCTGAAGTGGCCTTCAAAGACTGAGCAAGGTTACAACGACAGAAGTAGACAAGGTGACAGGAGAATTCGGCTGTCTCTTCTTTCAATCCCATTCCCCTTTCCCCCCTAGGACCAAAGTGAAAATACTGGTGGCGTTTGCTCTGAGGTGGACGTTGGGAAAATACTCAACATTCTACTCCCACACTGATCCAGTGGCCTATTCTGACACCAACAGGTGCAAGGGACAAAATGAAGAACACATCATTTAGAGGATGTCGGTATTATGATATGTGTCAAATATTTTAAGATGTCTCTCTCCCACGCCTCTCCGATGTGCTGCCCTATTTTGATGGCAGTATTAGGTGATGTTCCTAATCATGGAGCACACTATGACTTTGCAATCGGGACACCCTATTGGTAGGAATGACATCAACAAAGTGACATCTGATGGACTGCTAAATCTAGGACGCCCCATCAGATGCCATTTCCTCAGATTTCTCTTCTGTTTGAACCACTATTGAAACCATTACACGTCCAAATAGAAAAGTTCTATAAATGTCCTCCATGTGCTGGGGAAAACTCCTAGGGGCATATTATCAAAGAGTTGCATCGCGCTCGCGACGAGGCTGAAGACTACCATTGGAAGAATCTTACTGTAGGTTATGAGTTCTAATGCTAGTCAATCCATGTTATGCACATGCTTCCAAATAAACTTTGATCTACATGAATTACTTTTGTGCTGAGAATTGCACTCATGTTCTTACATGTCCTTCAGTCGGGGGGGACCTTTCAGTCACTGAGCAAATGTGCCACTGCACTAAAGCTGTTCATTTTTTGCACTCTCTCGCATCAGTAACAAGTTACAAATCTCTTTACTGTCGAACAAAATCACTTTCCAAGCATTGCACTTTCACTCTATGCATTTCACATAGCATAGAAACACCACCACAAATATGGTGGTTAACAAAAGCTGTCCTACTACTGTATGTAAGTAATTTCTATTTCCATAAATAGAAGTGAGGGGGAACATTTGCAGAAGAACTGTGGGGTAAAAATATGTAATTTTCCTTACATTCTCTGTTTCTTCTCCTCACCAAGCCTGCAATTTGTAGGCAAAATCCACAGCTCTTTCCCCACCATGGCGGCCATTGTTGGTATAGAAGGAAAAATGCAAAGGAAAACCAAATTTTTTCCTGATATTCTCTCTGTATATACTGAACTTTTACGAAGTATAAATTAGGGTGTGAGTTTGTGTGGATGCTCAAAAAGACCAAAAAGGTACATGTGCTTGAACACCCTAACGCTGAATTTTCAAAAAAAGTTTCTGGCACAGAGGTGCAAAAACACCCCAGCAGTGTAAGGGTGAAACATTAAAGAAGCACAGGTTTAACCTCCCTAAGTTGTACCAGACTCTAACGCATCCTTACCAGTTTCTCCAAGGTAAGCCTTGCTATAGAAAATCTCCAGATTTCTGTACACGCTCATGCAACTCTCGAGGCACACAAAATTTAGAGGTGCAGTTGGGACTTGAAAATATTGAAATCTCTTGATTTTTATGCCTTAGAAATGCTGACAGGCTGCAACAATTTGAAGAACAAGCCATGCAGCACAATGACGTAGCCTGACCAGCCTTTATGTCTGCATTTTGTCGGCTCCAGAGGGAGTGCATTATAGGCGAATGTTGCAAACTTGGGCAGGGGAGCCATCAATTTTTCCAGGCTCATAGACCAAAATTAGAATGTTTTTTTTAAATTCTACATCTGAGATATGTGAGTCATTTGTAAACATTATTTAGGGTTTAACAGCTGGTATGAAACATGATCAAGGCCTTTGAATCAATACAATGAAGCTGTCTCTGCTAAGTAAAGAAATCAGCCCAAACATGTCCCATGCCCACTCTTATAGAAACCATCTGTGCCATCTTCTTACAAATCAGAGATACTCTCACGTATCCTATATGCTCTTGAGCAATTTAGCCCAGATTGATTTTAGTTTATGGGTAAGACAGAAAACATTTGAGACTTTTTCCACGTAATAAACCAAAATTCTATTCTTTGATCCTTGAGGGCTACTTAGGAACAGACCTGACATCCATGATGTGGTTTCCCCCTACTTTCTTGTCTTTAGACCCCCCGTTTTTGCTGACTTCTTTTTTGCTGGCCTTAGGACTCCACATACTTTACCACTGCTAACCAGTGCTTAAGTGCTTGTTCGCTCTACTCAAAACATGGTGACATTGGCTTAGATCCAATTGGGATATTTAATTTACTTAAAAGTCCCTAGTAAAGTGGCACTATATGTAGCCAGGGCCTGTAAATTACATGCTACTAGTGGACCTGCAGCACTGATTGTGCCACCCACTTAAGTAGCCCTTTAAACATGTCTCAGGCCTGCCATTGCAGAGCCTGTGTGTGCAGTTTTAACCTGCCATATTGACCTGACAAAATGAACCTTTTGTCAGGCCCAATCCTTCCTTTTTAATACATATAAGTCCCCCGTAAGGCAGGCCCTGGACAGCCCCGAGTGCAGGGTGAATTGTATTTCAAAAGTTGGACATGTACGTTTAAGTTTTACATGTCCTGGCAGTGAAAAACTCCTAAATTCGTTTTCACTACTGCAAGGCCTATCTCTCCCATAGGATAACATTGGAGTTGCCTTATTACATATTATAAGTGGGATTTCCAAATGGGAAGAAATAACTGGTTCTTGTTCGGTGTCTCTGGAATCCTAATTTTAAATCCTAACTGATGGTGAAGCCGGATTTTAAGTTACAATTCTGAAAATGACACTTTTAGAAAGCTTGCCATTTGGTGCCTACAGCCTGTCTTTGATCATATGACTGGGTGTAGTTGGCAGTTGGGCTTTATGTATTCCTCCTAGACCAGGGGCAAACACAAGCCCCCGCAACCCCCATGGTGCGGGGGGCCCCCAACCTCCAGGGGCCCCCTCAGCACCGCACTTCGGCAAGAGAGCTCCAGATTGAGTCCGGAGGGGGCCCCTCAACATACCCAGCAAGGGAACCCCCTCAAGTTTCATCACGCCACTGTCCTAGACAGCCACAAACAATGGGAGCTTAGGTGTGATGGATGGGCCATCACTGGAAGGATGGGCGGGAGGAGCTAAGCACAGCCCCACTTACACTTGAATAGGCTGTGTCCTGCCCTCATACAAAGGGTGGCATACCCCCTGTAGTTAGGCTGGGGCCAGGGCCAGGAAGGCAGGGCATCTGTGCAGTTCAAAGACATGTCTATAGAAGCTTCTCTCCACTTCAAAGGCAAAACTGTGTATAAAAGTAAGACCTCAGGCACCACAACTTTGGTAGACTTCTGGACCTGTGGATACTACGTTAGGAAAGACTGCTGTGCTGCTGAAAGGACTGCAACTCTGCTGGACTGCTGCTCTAAAAGAACTACTGCCCTGCTGTACTGACCTGCTGCCTGTTGCCCTCTTGCCTGGGGAAGAAGAACTGGACCTGCAGCTCAGGTATTTGAATCTAGGAACCCAGAGTGACTTGAAGGATTAGTCTGCTCTGCTAGCCTCCTGATCTGAGCCTCAAGGATATTAAAGGCTCCTGAGCAGCTACTGGACCAGTCTTCAGCACGTTCCTGACCCCCAAGTGGTGCCTCTCAGTTCCTGAACCATTGGTGTGCCTCTTGAGCAATTGAAATCAAGCTTTTGGGCTCTTCAGGACTGTGTATGTGCCTGTTTATACCAGAACTGCACCGCTCGCACTGTAAATCAGTGCAAGCCACCATTAGCCCATCCCTTCACAAAGCAGCATCAAAAGCCCACAGGGGCCTGCCGGAGCAAAGCTCCAGCCCGCCCGTCCGTGACGCCCGGCCTGCTCTTTGTGCACGTCAACTGCCACCTGCAATGCCTTCCTTGCTCCCCCTGACCCTCTTCAATGCGAACGGGACTCTTGGCACAAAACTTGAGAAGGTAAAACTTCAGCTGGACTAATCTGTGACTGTATCCGACCCTGCTCCATCGCGGTTGGCCTGAACCTTTGACTTTGACCCGGTCCAGCGAAACCAGATAGCCGTGGTTGGCTCTTTATGCTTTAAGGCACTGTATTGCTGTTTACTCTCTAAAAATTCACATTTCCGGTTGTTTTGGTCTTGTTTTATTTATTATATTAAGCTCTATTTCTTTCACTGTTTTTCTGTTTGAATTGTTGCACAACTACTGTACAATTTACCTCTAAGTTAACCCTGACTGCTCTGTGCAAGTTCCTAGGGGGTTGCGCACAGGTTAATTTGGGGATGCTGGAGCGTTACCCTGACTAGTCCTGTGGTTGCTGCATGACCAGGGCTCACACCCCAGTCAACAAATAACCCACTTTCTAACAGAACTAAAGAATATAACCTTCTTTTGGCAGCATTTAGCTGGTACCACTTAGTCATCCATCCTCTACTACTCTGTCAGAGATATTCCATCAGTCTACTATTTCCATCAAACTGCCCACCTCTTGAGATACAGATCTGGGTATCATCAGCAGATGAATGGTAGCTCAGCCCAGTGATTTAATAAGAAGAAACAGAAGTAAATGCAATATAGGCAACAAAGGGGAAATATCTGTAAAGCACTGGTGATACAATATGCAGCAGACTGACATTACCCACACTTGTCTATTGAGGCTGCCCTGAAAATTTTAGATAGGTCCAATAGCACCAGCATAGAAACCTATCTATGGTCCTAAATTGACTGAAACTTTAATCATGTCAGTTTTAGACCCATGGTCGGCCTCAATATGAGTGAGGCAGATTAAATAAATGTCTAGTCTTCAGATGTCTTCGGAGTTGGAAAACTACTTTCCACTCAAATACATTTGAGACTGAAGGGAGAACTATTTTTTAATAATAAGGCTTTATTTGCTCCATTCCATTGAGGGAGGGCTTAGTTGATACCTGTTTAATCAATCAATCAATCAGAACATTTGTAAAGCGCACTACTCACCCGTGAGGGTCTCAAGGCGCTGGGGGGGGGGAGGAGGTGCTGCTACTGCTTGAACAGCCAGGTTTTGAGTAGCCTCCTGAAGGTTAGTAGGTCCTGGGTCTGCCGTAGGAGGATGGGGAGGGTGTTCCAGGTCTGTGCGGCGAGGTAGGAGAACGATCTTCCGCCGGTGGTCGCTCTTCGGATGCGGGGGACGGTGGCGAGGGCGAGGTCGGCGGAGCGGAGCTGGCGGTTCGGGGTGTAGAAGGTGAGTCGTCTGTTGAGGTATGCCGGTCCAGTGTTGTGGAGTGCTTTGTGTGTGTGGGTGAGGAGCTTGAAGGTGATCCTCTTGTTGATGGGGAGCCAGTGCAGGTCTCTCAGGTGGGGTGAGATGTGGCTGTGGCAAGGGATGTCGAGGATGAGGCGTGCAGAGGCGTTCTGTATGCATTGCAGTCGTTTCAGGAGTTTGGCCGAGGCTCCCGCGTAGAGGGCGTTTCCGTAGTCCAGCCTGCTGCTGACGAGGGCCTGGGTGACCGTTCTTCTTGTTTCAGTGGGGATCCACCTGTAGATCTTGCGGAGCATGTGTAGGGTGTTGAAGCAGGAGGACGAGACGGCGTTGACCTGCTTGGTCATGTAGAGTGTCGAGTTGAGGATGACCCCCAGGTTGCGTGCATGATCGGTGGGTGTCGGTGCTGCTCCCAGTGTGGTTGGCCACCAGGAGTCGTCCCAGGCTGACGGGGTGGAGCCGAGGATGAGGACCTCCGTCTTGTCCGAGTTCAGCTTCAGTCAGCTCTGCTTCATCCACTCGGCGACGGCCTTCATTCCTTCGTGTAGGTTGGCTTTGGCGGTGAGGGGGTCCTTGGTGAGGGAGAGAATAAGCTGGGTGTCATCGGCGTAGGAGATGATGTTGAGGTCGTGCAGTCGGGTGACGTGGGCGAGCGGTGCCATGTAGATGTTGAACAGTGTCGGGCTGAGGGATGATCCTTGGGGTACGCCGCAGATGATCTCGGAGGCTTCGGAACGGAATGGGGGGAGGCAGACGCTCTGGGTTCTGCCAGAGAGGAAGGAGGTGGTCCATTCCAGAGCCTTGTCTTGGATCCCTGCATTGTGGAGGCGTGTGCGTAGGGTGCGGTGGCAGACCATGTCGAAGGCGGCTGAGATGTCCAGGAGGATCACGGCCGCGGTTTCACCGTTGTCCAGCAGGGTCCTGATGTCATCGGTGGCGGCGATGAGGGCAGTTTCGGTACTGTGGTTGCTGAGGAACCCGGACTGGGATGGGTCCAGGATGTTGTTCTCCTCGAGGTAGCGGGTCAGTTGTCTGTTGACGATCTTCTCGATGACCTTTGCCGGGAACGGGAGCAGGGAGATGGGCCGGAAGTTCTTGAGGTCTCTCGGATCCGCCTTGGGTTTCTTGAGTAAGGCGTTGATCTCTGCGTGCTTCCAGCTCTCCGGGAAGGTCCCGGTCTTGAAGGAGATGTTGATGACTTTGCGGAGATGGGGTGCGATGGTGGCGCTAGCTTTGTTGAAGATGTGGTGCGGGCACGGGTCTGACGGAGAGCCGGAGTGGATGGTGTTCATGATTTTGATGGTGTCGTCGTCGTTCACGTTGGTCCAGGTGAGCATGGGGTCGATGCGGATGGTGGCCGGGGGGTTCAAGGTGTCGTTGGCTGTCAAGGCGGTCAGGTTGTTGAAGCTGTCGTGGATGTCTGCGATCTTGCGGTGGAAGAAGGTGGCAAGGGGGTCGCACAGGTCTTGCGATGGTGGGATGTCATTGGCGTTGGAGCTGGGGTTGGAGAGTTCCTTCACGATGTTGAAGAGCTCTTTGCTGTTGTGTGCATTGTTGTCGAGGCGGTCCTTGAAGGAGGCCCTTTTGGCGGTTCTGATGAGGTGATGGTGTCTGTGGATGGCGTTCTTGTGGGCCTCATGGCTGTCCGGTGTCTGTTCGCGGTGCCATTTCTTCTCTAGTTTCCGGCAGGTTTGCTTGGAGGCCTGGAGGTCCGCGGTGAACCAGCTGGCTTTCTTGTCGGTGTGTCTGTTGGAGGGTTTTTTGATCGGGGCGAGAGTGTTGGTGCAGTCGTCGATCCATCGCCTGAGGTCGTGGGCGGCGGTGTCGGTGTCGGTAGGGTCGGCGGGTGGGCTCCGGGCGAGGGTGGTGTTAAGCTGGACATCAGTGACTTTGCTCCAGCTGCGGCGGGGGATCTGTTGAGTGCGGTGGTGCGTGGTGGGTTTCCGGAAGGTGAAGTGGATGCAGCGATGGTTGGTCCAGTGGAGTTCGGTGGTGTGACTGAAAGAGACGTGGGAGCTTGCGGAGAAGATGGGGTCGAGCGTGTGGCCGGTGGAGAGGGTGGGCATTGTGACGAGCTCTCTGAGTCCGAGGTTGGCGAGGTTGGCGATGAGGGTGGTGGAGTTGGTGTCGTTGGTGTTCTCGAGGTGGAAGTTCAGGTCTCCGAGGAGGATGTAGTCTGTGGAGGCCATGGTGTGCGTGCTGACGAAGTCGGCGATGGAGTCACTGAACTGAGGCCGGGGTCCGGGGGGTCTGTAGACGAGCGTTCCTCTGAGGGTGGTGTTGGGGTCCGTGTGGATCTGGAAGTGCAGGTGTTCGGCGGTGCTGAGGGTGTCGTCGGTGCTGGTCGAGACCCTGAGGGTGTTCTTGTGGATGATGGCGATTCCACCTCCTACTCCGTTGGTGCGGTCCCTGCGGGTTATCTTGTAGCCGTCCGGGATGGCTATGGCGATGTCGGGCGCAGAGGAGGCGTTCATCCAGGTCTCCATCAGGAAGGCGACGTCCGGGGTGGACGTGTCGATCAGGTCCCAGAGTTCGACGGCGTGTTTGCTTGCGGAGCGGGTGTTGAGTAGGATGCATCTGAGGTGGTTGCGTCCTTTCTCGGTGGGCAGTTTGGCCGCTCGGAGGCTGGTGAAGCTGCAGTTCCGGCAGGAGAAGGGTCCTTGGGTGCGCTTCGGGGCGGCCAGGAAGCAGGTGTGTGATCGTCCGGTGTTGAGTGCGTGGAGGGTGCTGGCATCGTAGTGGCGTCGGTCGTTGTGTTTAGGTCAAACTTATGTGACAAGTGAAAGATTTAAAAGGCACAGTGATTCAAAACACATGTAGAAATATGGTTAATTGTGGATTTGGCTGGCCGGAATAGTGTATTGGAATTGGGAATACACAAGTCAGGGAAGGAAGATTTAGATTGTTGCTTTTGTAATTATTGGATATGGTGATTTAGGAGATTAGCTGAACTAAAGTGAAGAGATTTGAACAGGAGTCTCATATTTCTACTTTTTTCTTTTGTCGCACTGGCAAGCATTTTACAGAATCAACTGACAGCCTATTGAGTGTTGAGCACAAAATAGGGCCCAACAAGAAGAACTCATACAGCAAGGTTAGAAATAGGAGTTTCACTTAGCAGCAACTTTGTGGCACATGCCACAACTTTACCATCTACTGGAGGTCCAAACACACCAGTTACTATAGGGATTCCTACATTAGCCACTACACCTGCTCTTACCATTGTTATTACAGCACAGAAGTGAGTCCTTTGGCTCAGCCTGAAAGATCCAGTGCTGATTTTGCAAAAACACAGGTTTTTCTGACTCAATGTTGCTTTCATTTTCTGTGCCGAATCACTGTATTGCTGAATGCTCAGTTCTGCGTTGCCTTCATCTTCTCAAATGTATGTACTGAAAGAGCAGCTTGGTCCATGCTATTTGTGCCTAAAGATGATCCAGTGGTGTACAATTATATTTCAACGCAGAGCTGTCACTCACACTACAGACATAGATTTGTTGAAACTTTGCTAGACAATTGTGCGTTACTTTGGTTTGACACAATTCAATAAACTAAAGGGGATATCTATGAGGCCAGAGTCAAAAAGAGCAGTACTCTTGATAGGGAGCTTTGGGATGAATTAAAGAATGCACTTGCCTAAGTCCTGATCAGACAAAATTAGATCTCTGTATTGTTCCATCTAGACCTGTGGTGTGCATCTTATACCACAAATGGACAGAGTCAAGACAGACAGCACTGTCAAGAGTGAAAACATATAGGTTGGATCAATGCAGGTATATATCGTAAGACCCCTGTGAATAGTGAAGCAAATAATCACCATAGAAAAGCTGAATTGTGCTTATGCTGTGGAGGAAGTGGATATTTCACACATAATTGCCAAACAGACCACACAGCGCCAGGTTTGAAACAAACTCACTCACTCAGCAATCTTCCAAATACTACAACATTTAGGGGTCGATTCCGATTCGGGCCGGAAATTTCTCCGACCGAGCCGGACCCGGAGAGATTTCCGACCGAATCGGACCCGTGCAGTCCGACCGAACGAGTCCGATGCGTCCGTATGTTATCGGACACGAGTCGGTCGGACTCCCATTGAACTCAATGGGAGCCGGTCGCATCAACGCGTACGCGGGCTCCCATTGCCTCAATGGGTGCGAGGCGGACAAGGGCGCCCCTACAGCGAGTACGCCGCGAAGCGCTTCGCGGCGTACACGCACAGGTAGGGGGACCCATGGGTCCCCTCTGTGTGCGCCTCGCACGGGTACGCTGTACAGGGGTCCGACACGGACCCCCAAAGTACGGCTCCGACAGCGAGTTCGAGTCGGACGGCGCGAGTCGGTCGGAGCGGTCGAGGTGCGCATCGTACTTACCCGGCCGGAAAACGCCTCCATAGCGCGGTGCGACCGGGTCCGACCGAGTCGGTCGGAGCGGTACGATCCGGGTGCGAGTCGGTCGGAGCGGTCGGGTCGCCCGGACGAGTCGGTCGGCGACTCGCATCGTACTCGCTCGGCCGGACCCGCGTACGGTTCGGTCGGGAAACAGGCTTTCGCATGGCTTTTTTCCCGACCGAATGGTATTGGGTGCGCCTCCGACCGAGATCGGAATCGGCCCCTTAGTGTTATGAACGTGTTATAGTTTAAAGACCTTCAGTTAATCAAAAGCATTCCTGTGAATTTCAATGACAAACCTTAACTAATATGTTTACTATAGGAGAATCTAGAGGAACCAGTATTTTTTGTGACCAGCGATATGCTGTTTCTATTGGCATCTGGCGGAAAGAAAGCCTCCTATGAAGGTTAGACCTGACAGCCCTTGGGGATTCTTCCCCCAAACATTTTCTTTCTTCTGAAATTTGTTTTTGTTTGCATTAGGACTCTGTTCACATTACCACTGCTAACCAGTGCTTGTGCTCATGCCTTTAAACATGGTAAAATTGGCTTACACCTAATTGACACATTTCATTTACATTGAAGTCCCCAGTAAAGTGATACAACATGTACCCAGGGTCTTTAAATTAAATGCTATTAGTGGGCCTGCAGCATTTATTGTGCCACCCACTTAAGCAGCCCTTAAAAACATGTTTCAGGATTGCCATTGCAGCTTGTGCGCAGTTTTAAACTGCCAATTCGATGAGGCAAAATAAACCTTTTGCCAGCCCTAAACTTCTTTTTGTAATGCATACAAGGCACCACTAGGATAGACCCTAAATAGCCCATAGGGCAGAGTGCATTTATTTTTAAAAAGTTGGACATGTACGTTTCGGCTTTACATTTCCCGGTAGTAAAAAATTGCTAAATTAGTTTTTTCACTGGTGTGAGTTCTACCTCTCCATAGAATAACATTGGATTAATGTATTATATTTAAGAAGTGAAAGCATGAGGGAACATGTAGAAATGTCATGTTTGGGCTCGAAAGAATTGTAAATCAAAATCCTCTTTAATAGTGAAGTTGAATTTTTAGTAACAGTTCTGAAAATGCTACTTTTATAAAGTTGACATTTACTTATCCTAACCATTTGGTGCTTGCAGCTTGTGACCTGGGCCACATAACTGTGATTAGCATGGAAGTTGCCCTTTGTGTATTCCGCCAATAAAGTGAGACAAATGAGGACTAGAAGTTGGCAGGATGGGCCATCCTACCAGGACGAGTGGGGCAAAGCTATTCCCTGCCCCACTTAAATTTCAAAAGAGCTGCCTCCACACACTCACAATGAACTTCACACAAGTCTTTTGTCGCCCCAGACCCATTCAAGCCTGGGCAAGGAGAAACGAAATTCCAGAACCTTCTGTGGGAGGAAAGCTCTAGACGTTTCTCTCACTTCAAAGCTAGCATCAGGCATAAAAATAGGACATATAGACCCACTCTTCAGTTCACTTCTGGAACTGTGAAGGACCACCAGAAGAACTACCTTGTATTTTAGAGGACTGCACTGCTCCTTGAGGCCTGCTTTGTACTTCAGAGGACTGCCCTGCTGCTACCAGAGGGCTGCCCTCCACTTGAAGCCTGCCTTGTACCCTTAGAGGACTGCCCTAGTGCTTGAGTCCTGCCTTGCTGCTTGTTCCCAGGCTACCAGAGGGACTCCAAGGGCTAGTTATATGGCCTCCTGTACAGTGCTGCAGGGACATAAAAAGCTCCAACAACTTGAACCCTGCACCTGCCTGAAGTGGGTCCTGCCCCCACCAAGTGGTGCCCACCCAGTCCTGGCCCCTTGGAAGTAGTGCTAAAGATGCCCAAATAGCCAAAAAATGAAACTTAGGAATTTTCCACCAAAAAGGGCTCTGAGAACTGACAGGAGAACTGGACCTACCTGTTCACCGATCCGTCGAAGGTGCTACGCAGGTTTAGCCTGACTTTACAGCAGCTCCTGGTACGTTCTTTTCCTCAGCAGCAAATCCTGTTCAGTGGCTCCTCTTCAGAAGGGTATTCAGCCTCCTAGAGCCCCCGTCGGCTACAGCATGCAGCTTTGTCCCCTGGCGATTTTTGACTTCTTAAAAAAGAGACTAAGGGCCTGATTTAATTGTTGGAGGCAAGGATACTCCGTCACAATGGCAACAAAGTATATTCACCTAATTTAGGGGCATATCTATAAGGGCTTGTTCTCCACTTTTTTGGCTTAAAAAGCCAAAAAAGCGGAGATAAAACTAACGCCCTATCAACAAGAGGGTGCTAACATGCATAATCGCATGTTAGCACCCTTTTTCCCTAACGCCTCCCTTTGCATCTCTAATGAGATGCAAAGTGGGCGTTACTGAGCGTACCCCGGATGGACTACGTTGTAAATATCGCCGATGTTCACATCGCGATATTTACAAGGCAGCCCACAGGATTATAGCAGACGTTAAACTTTGGCGAAAACGGCCGTTTCGCCAAAATCTAACGTCTGCTACAATCCTGACTTACCTATGTTAGACATAGGTGGTGGATTATGCTGATACGACCACAGGGTCGTATCAGCAAGGTTATCGCCGTTTTGCAGGGAACATCGCTGGAAAACCAGCGATGTTCCCTGCAAACCGGCGATAACCTCGCTATCTCTGGAATTTTTATCGCCCTGGAGAAACGCGTTGTTAATAACGCGCTACCAGGGCGATAAATTCCAGAGGTAGCCTACGTTAGGAAATACGTCGCTAATTACGGGCAGCGATAATTATCGCTGGCCGTTGATAATATGCCCCTTAGATGGGTGGAATTTTTGGTTCATTTTCACTGCCTGTCACGACCAGGAAAACCTTGGCGGTAAAGGGCAGTGAAACTGCTGAAAGCTCCCCTCGCTATGAGAGAGGACTCCCATTATGAAGGGAGCATTTTCTTTTGAAAAAGAAAATCAAAAGAAAAAGAAAATCCCATTTTGGGATTTTCTTTGCGAAAATAAAAAAGAATACAGTTTTGGTGCAGGGCTATGTCATGTTCACGGAGTCCTGCACCAAACGGTAAAAAGCATTGACAGGCGCCACCGTGTTGGCAGTTCCTGTAAATGTTTTTTTTAAAATAACTGCTACATTTGCAGTAGTCATGGCCTCGCAGACGTTAAATCCTCCACAAGGCCAACAGAGAGTACTTCATCTGTCAAAATCAATATCAGGCTCTAAGTCCGAATGAAGAAATCTTCATTGTGAGTTCGTCCGGCAGCACACCAACAACAGCACCTCCTCCTCTGCCCCACAACGGACTTCCATGCCCGCTGAACTTTAACTTCTCCAGCATTTTTCTTCCAAAAAAGTCCGAAGGTAACCTGATACTGGGCCCAATCCACCTAGTGTATTGGCCATATCTTTCGAGTTTGTCCTGGTCTCGCACGACTAGGTGCTTTGATCTTTTGGGGGCCAGTTTTTATCCAAAAACGTAAAACAATTATATTTCTGGTTCTATTGATTGGATTTTTGTCGTTCCAGTGTCAAATTATTTAATAAATATTTCTCTAGATTTCTTAATTGGTGTGGGATTTTTCTTCTGTTGTGTTTTTACTTTATTACTGTTTGAGTACTTTATAAATGCTTAACACATTGCGTCTAAATTAAGCCTGACTACTTTTGTACCAAGCTACAAGAGGATTAATCACAGGTAAATTTTGGGACTTTTGTGGTTCATCCTGACAGGGATTGTGGTTTCTGCTTGAGAAGGGTTTTGGTCCCCTCAACCAAAATCCCAATTTCCTACAGAAGGCATTTAGAGCAGCTGATGGGACATGTCTAATACCCAGTCATATGCCTTACATACACTAAATAATGTTTACCAATGACTCATATGATAGTTCCTATGAAGATCATTTTGTACGATGGTCAGGATAAGATGATTGTGGAGCTTTTAAATCCTGGAGCCTCTGGAAACTATATGAATAACCCGTTTTCTTAATCTTTGCACAATCATGTAATCAAGAAATATATTTCTGAGGAGCTTAAGGCAGTTGATACTTCTATACTATCCTCATGTGAAATGAGGATTCATAGGCATATGCTCTCTTTGATCTATTTGCTTTGATTTGATAGCTGCTCCTCAGTTTAAAGTAATTTTTGGAATGCTTTGGTTCGATCTTAAGTAAATCCCATATAGACTAGCACACAGGGACAGTTCAATTGAATGCATACTATAGTACTACTAGTTGTATAAACCCATGAAAATCCAGAAAGAGTAGCCCTTCTAAAGTACTTGAATGAATGGGGAATTTGCCAGCTATTGGATGGGTTATTTCTTTGCACCTTTTAGATGAATAATTTAGGTATGTATTTGATAAGAAAATGGAAAGCATATTACTTCCACACTGGATTTATGATTGTAAGATTGACTTAGAAGTTGGTGCAAATTACACTGAAGAAGAGTGTAGGCACTCATTGAGTCAGAAAAACAATATCTAAGACAGTACTTGGATGAAGATTTTACTAGTGGATTTATTAGGCTCTTGAAGTCTCCTGCTTCTTCTTCGTCATTTTTGTTTCTGAAAATGGGGATGAGTGGAGGACTTGTACAGACTACAGAGCCCTCAATGGAATCACAGTAAAGAATTGTTACCTTTTGCCATTAATATTTGTTATATCATATTCAAAATGCAACAATATTCTTACCATCTAGTCAGAGTCTGAGAATGTGATGAATAGAAAATGCCTTTCTGCACTAAGTTTGGGCTGTTCATGGCATTCAGACAGTGCTCCTGCAGCTTTTCAGTATTTTTTGATGAGATATTGAGAGGATGTTTGGATGGGATCTGTATTGTCGTTTTAGATGTTATTTTGATCTATTCAGACTCCTGGGGAAGTCACGTCACATTGTTGATGTGAAATAAAGAGTGGGCACTCACAAATATGTGAGCTGAATATACTTTTGATTTTATGTGTGGAACAAACAGTTTTTGAAATGGACTAGATGACATAAAAAATTAAAACATAGCTGGCAAGTGGCTCAATGTCATGCATAACACCCTAGACCAACTGTGGCATTGTAGCCAATGAAACCTTGCATGTTGGTGTTTTGAACCCATAATGGCTGTGTTAAAAGCAAAACATGCTGTTGGATGAAAAGCCAGGTGTGATGGCTGTTATTATATGCAGAGCCACTGAAATTATGCAGCAGTGGTTGACAAAATTATACAGCAATGGAAAGGGAAATTAGGCAGCACAATCAGTATTATTTCCTTATTTTGTCATTTTAGCAGCTATTCACTGTATCTGGGGAAAGCTGCACCAGAGTAGTACCAGTTTAACACCTGAATAAGGCTATCAGCAGCTGAAAGGTGACTTGTTAAACTCTGCAAAAGAGCTGCCACTTCTCAGAATTACATGTAGAACGTTTTGTTTAAAAAAGTTTGGCAGACTTGTGAAGTGCAAAATAAAATATAGGGGCATATTCTCAAGGAACTATCGCCGAGTTAAAGGCACTTTCTCTCAGCCAAAGTCGCGATAAAATTATCGCCCCATTCACAAGCTGGTGCAAACAGCCGATATCACCAGTTTACCTGCGATACCACCCGCAAAACACATCGCCACAGATGAGCCCGGCAACTATCGCTAATGAGATGCAGAGAAGGCGTTCCCGAGCAAAAAGCCGCGACAACACCACAACGCAACATTCTCAATGACCAGCCAGATCGGCGATAAAAACACAAAACAGGCGATACGGCGCGTTAGCAGCAGGAAATTAACACCTGCTCTGACCTGGTGCAAAGTCGGACAACAACCTGCACCAGAAAAGGGAGCCCAGCCTACAGCCACTACTGAAGAGCAACAGATGCCATGGAGCTACTCATCATGCAGCTCGGAGCCCCAACAGGGCCACAACACCCACCGCAACCACCCCCAGGCCCGCCACCCCCCCGGATCCCCCCGCCCCTCACCCCAGACCACCACAAAGACAGCGGACCTTCAGGAAATGCACCAGTCTCACAGGCTTAACCCCAGAGAATGTCATTGCCCACTACAGTCTCAAAAGGCCAGCCATCCTCCGCATCCTGAACATCATTGCCCACAGGCTGACGGTACCAACACAGCGGACAACCAACATCCCACCTCAGACAAAGCTGCTGGCTGTGCTGCACCTGTTGGCCTCTGGGACATTCCAACCAAGAACTGCCAGAGTCGGAGGAGTCTCACAGCCAGCCCTATCCAAGTTCCTCAAACCTGTCCTGATGCCATCATCAGCTTGGTTTCCCAGTACCTATACTTCCCCCACACTGCGCAGGAACAGCTGGAGACCAAGCAAGGCTTCTACGCCATAGCTGGCTTCCAGCACGTGTTGGGGGCAATTGACTGCACACATGTCCTACTTGTGCCCCCTGCCGACACTGCACACAATTACTGCAACAGGAAGCACACGCATTCCATCAATGTGCAGGCAATAGTGGACCACCGGGGACTCTTCACCAATGTCGTCGCCAACTACCCAGGCAGTGTGCATGATTCATACATCTTCTGACAGTCCATCATCAACCGGCGCTTCCAGGATGGCACCTACAGAAATGCAGTGCTCATTGGTAAGTACCAAATGAACACACCCCACACCTCAACTCCACAATCATGCAACTCCCAACTCTGGGAATGCACACGTTACAAACTCACATACAACATGCCCACCCAGCACAACGTACTGCGGTAACCTGGGCTAGCCATGTACATGAGCCATTAACGGCATGGCACCTCAGCCACACAATAGCAGTATGTGGGGAGAGGTGGGAACCCTGGCATGTGCGAAGGAGGCAAGTGATGCATGAATGCGAATGCACACAATGCCAAGTGTGGCGTGGAAGTGCTGGACAGACTGCAGTATGCAGACCACAGACATATCCATGTCGACACATACTGCTGGTGGTGGTAGTGTTGTAGACAGTGGGCGCAACCATGTCACCCCGGCAAGTGAGGAAGATCTCAGAAATGTAGCTTGTTACGTCCCCCCTGTAAGCGTGTGCGGAGTGGGCTTGCCCGGAGTACGCCAGGCTAGCGTAGGGGTGTGAATAAAAAGCACGTAGCCCTGGGCGTGGCTCTCTTCCGGAATGGCCAACGTGGCTGCCAGGGCGGCGCCTCTCACCCCGCCATGAGGCCGACGCCGTGTGCGGCGGTGCCTGCGATCCTGTGCACCTGCCGCAGCCCGGGCCGTTGGTCCCCGAACCAGTCTCGTCCGCCCCTGCGCATCCAGGTCTCACTGCTCACCTGCCGACACCAGCGTGTCTCCAAGAGGGCCCACCATGTGCTGGTGCTAGCTCAAAGCCAGAGGCCCGCGACCTTGGCAGCCTCCTCAGACCATCACGTCCTCCGCAAGCAAGGACCGCAGTACTCCTTCCACGTTGACGTACTCCACCGGCATACACAGCGGTCAAGTAGGTCACACATTTGGAACGGAGTCTTGATTACACAATGGCAGAGTACATATTTATGGCATTGTTTATATCCCTATACTCCCTTCGATGTGGTGCCACCAACTCTGTGCATAGCATTCTGACCACACGTGTCTGTGGGCCCTTGCGGACTTCTGCCTTCAGCCTACACAGCGGTCCAGCAGGCCTCACACCAATTCAATACAGCCTGTAATAGGCAGGACACGGCATCGTCGCAGGGTGCACACCCGCTCAGCTCTGGTGCCTCCACCTCCGTCAACCATGAATCTTCTCCACATGCCATTTCAACGCCGTGTGTTAGTGATCCAGGAGGAGCTAGCTGCACAGCGGTTGCCCCGCGCTGACCGCTGCCTCCGCCACACACTGCGGTCGAGTAGGACACACAATTGGAACTGAGTCTTGATCTGTTAATTGCAGAGTTTATATCATTGTACAGGCCTCATCGCAGACTGCATCCCCTTCCAGCTCTGGGGCCACTGACTCTGTGCCACGGGAGTCATGGACACTCTCTGGTTGAACGTTGGTGGCGTCTGAGTCTATGGCCTGGGGGTTGTCTTCATCATCAGGTAGCTGATACTGACATTGTGGGAAAAAGGGGACTGTAGCATTCAACTCCTCCATATTGCCTGTTTCTGCTTGCTTCTGCTCTCTGCATCATGCCCTGGATGGACACCTTCCACTGTCCCCCGTAACACTCCGCGACATTCTCCTTGGACATCAACGAGGACCCGCTCAGCTCTCGTGGCCCTACCTCAGTGCATCGCAAGTCACCGTCCCGTGGCGGTGTGCCTGTGCCGGCCGCTGAGCATCCGGGGCCACTCAAGTCATGGACCCTTGCTGTTTGTACTTTGAACTCCTGATTGTCTGATCACTGTTGTAGTTGTTGCCAGCACCAACCAACCCCTGAGGGGTGGCTTACACTGCCCAACACCCATCCAGCACAGGCGTCACTGGACGTGTGACCCTGGCATGTAAAGGTGCCGGGCGCACGTGCCCGTAGCCAGTTCCACAAATTATCTCAGTGTGTCCGTGTGGTCATTCTGTATGCATGTGGGCCCCGGGCCATACCACATTACATTGTGCTGTGTACAGCGTGCGCAACCTTGTCACCTCAGGCAGTGGGATGGACCTGGGACATGTATCTGTGTCAGACCCCCCTGTGAGCGGGAGGGAGTGGTTCGGTGTACGGCAGTACGGCTTAGGGGTGTGGTCATTCAACAGGTGGCTCTGGGCGTGGTTAAGTTTAGGCCTTGCCAAGGCAGTAACTATTGCGCGTGTCTCAGGTGTAGTGTCGGCGCCACCCGTCATGCAATATACAATGTTGCTATGTAGCATGCCCCCGGAGTACGGGCTCAGCCGAGGGGAAAATGAGGGTGCGCAAGCCCACTTGGGGTCAGGGATCAGACATGCCAACTGTTGTGTGTGTCGCTATTTCCGCAGCATAAGCCAAAGGTCTACCCTCAACCGCATGGCGAGTTCAGCCAGGCATGAACTCTACATCTGTGTCCGCCCTATCCTTACCACAGGCCTACACACACGTGTCCGTCCACCTTCAGCGCACGACATCACTGTGTCGTTGTCAGGCTTGTGGACATGCGCAGACAGGCATGACAATAGTGTGCCGTAGGGGTGCAAGTGATGCAACCGCGCTGCGCACACTAGTGAATGGGCTCGGGGGGAGGGAGGAGCAGCAGTGAGGCCACGTCATTCACATTGATGCCGCTCATTTGCAACAATTAGTACATGTCATGCAGGAATCACAAAGTCACACATATCACACACCAATGAACAACTGAGCCTGCCAACACATCATGCAGAACCAACTATTGACTCATGTCTCTCTGCACTGTCACAGGTGACCAAGGATATGCACTCTGCGCTTGGATGATGACACCCCTCCGAGCCCCGAACACACAGGCCCAGAGACAGTACAATGCGGCCCACAAACGCACCAGGGGCATCGTGGAATGCACATTTGGCGTGTTGAAGTCACGTTTCAGGTGCCTGGACGTCACAGGTGGGAGGCTCCTATACAGCTCAGATATCGTGTGCAAGATGATCATTGCATGTTGTGTGTTGCACAACATATGTGTACGCAGCAAAGCCCCATGGATACAAGTGCCAGATGCATCGGAAGATGATGATGAGGATGAGGCAGGTGGACCACACCCCACTGCAGCCGCAGCAGGACTTGCCCGTAGGAACACCATCATTGACAATTTCTTCACATGAGCACGCCACATTGTGACAGTCCTTGGCAATCATGCGACAGTACAAAATGACCACAGGCACAGCAATTGCTAATAAATGCATTCAAAATACACATTCCCTGAGTGCATGTCACTCATCAGTACAGGCACATCACTCAGACAAGTGTGAGTGCGACATGTATTGCTGACAATTTTCTGATTTGTTCATGGATGGTGGGTGTGTCACTTCTGTGCAGAGGGGCTGTTTAGGGTGTCACGTATTCGGACTGCCAGTTCTGTGTGTCGCAGTTAGTAGGGAATCCCACTCTTCGGCGTTTCACGTGTCCAAAATCATTCCATTTTGGCTGCCATTTGTTTCCTACAGGTGACAACAGGGCTCCTTTTGGGGTCAGATATGTACCACCATGTTGCAGGGATGCCCCCTGTGGCTCAAGTACCACAACATGGGCAACATGTACGTAAGCGGGAGTCACTGCCCCTACATTCGTCCACGCTTTCATGGTGGATTGATCATGGTCATGACACGTCTGTGTGCAGGAGGGGTTGCTTGTCCCTCTGCAATGTGAAGGGGAGATGCGGTTTCAATGTGTGTTCCATGCATGTTTCAGCATTGGCGCAGTTTACATGCAGACTGCATGTCAATGTACATTGTGACTGTGAGGAGATGCCTATTTGATGCGGGACAATGGTCATTTGTTCTACGTCACGGATGTGTGGTTGTGCTCGTACATTGTCATCTCACCGTTTTTTTACTCTGCTTTTATGGTGCATTTTCACACATGACACATGGGAATTGCAGGCCTATCGCTGTTTATCGCTGATTTTTGTATCGGGATTGGCATCATCGCTACTATTTTCGCGTTGGTGTTTCGCTTTTTTTAGGCGTCGTGTTGATTTTAACACGTTCATTTGACGCGTTGGCATGGGACTATCGCATGGGGCCGCCGTGTTGTGAATACCACGTTAACACGGAGTTGTTTTCCCACGATAGACTGCGATGTGAAGGGTTGCGTTAAGGTAATTTTGTGGTAGTTATCACACGTCCTTGAGAATATGCCCCATAGTTTCCCAATTCCTGCTTTTTTTACTTGTAGGCAATTGGGATAAACAGCCCAGTGGGTGAGAGGGCAGAGGACACTTTCTAAATACAGATGGGGCATTTCACTGCTTTAGCACTTCTTAGATAAACAATTTGGCGTGCTAGAAAGATATTTACCAAAACAATGTGAGCAGCAGCAGCTAAAGTGCCTGAGGACACACTGATAGAAAGAAAACAATATGCTGGTAACCCCTCTTCTTGAGACCAGTCTTGGCCTACATGAACTGTTTGCGTGAATTAAGTGGAGCACCAAAAATGGGCCCTTCTTTGAACAAATGCAGCACGCGCTGCCTTGTGTGGGTCACCATTAAGTTAAAGTAAAATCTGGGAGGGCACTGGGCCAGACATGCATATAGTAAAACACATCCACAAATGAGTAAGACAATTAATATTCGCCAAAGTTACATCTGCATCTACTCTACTCTATTTACAAAACAGACTGAAATCTATTCTAGCCATGTCTAGGAGTAGGTCACATTGCATACATTGCCAATCCCTGGTACTGCAAGACACTCTCATAGAAATCAATGGAGGAGAGCAATGACAT
Organism: Calotriton arnoldi; assembly: GCA_963921515.1. Lineage (NCBI taxonomy): Eukaryota > Metazoa > Chordata > Amphibia > Caudata > Salamandridae > Calotriton > Calotriton arnoldi. The sequence continues at coordinate 188,152 of CAWUFW010010000.1, forward strand.
TACTGACAACATATAGGGCATAAAAAAGCACAGCAGGACAAAGGGTGAAATAGGGTGACTTCAACCACTAGGCGGACTAAAAAGCAAGATTCAAGCACCATCACAGAGGAGTAGGGAGTATCCACCAACAGGTTGCGTGTAACCTGCTCTGAGAAATATTCAATTTATAGCATTTATAGCATTTTTTGCTCGCAGCTGCCCCTTCTGTCCCGCCAGACGGTGCCCCGACCAGCGGTCATCCCGGCTGGGGTCCTGAACGGCGAAACCCTTGGATCTGACCGTTTGGTCCGAAGAGTAGGCAGTGGAGAATACATTTGTTTGGCCTGTGTGCACCAGGTCAGTTTATTTTGGTTCTTGTGGATATGGTACCATTTTGGTTTGTATTAAGCTCTGTCTGAGGACCGATTTTGGTACAAAGTGTTTGAGAACACTTTGCCGCACAACATAACAAATTTGGCTCACTTTTGAAAAGGCCCGGATTTAGCCAGTTCTTGGTTTCTTGTTGTCGTTGTTGCTCTGCAGATGCTCGATTGGAAGAAAGTCAGATAGCGCCTCCAGAAGGCACTCCGAATTTTGATATGTATGTGAAGCATGGCCTTGGCCCTATAATGTTTAGTACACTATGGCACAAATATACGATGGACAATGCCGAGTTGCAGTGGCTGTTGACGGGCACTTTTGATAAACAAAAAATTGGGTTTTTCAGGAGAAGTTTTTGCGAAAAGAAGTAGACAGTCTATGTTTGATTCTCTTTGAACGTGGCAAAAGGAGGCTAAACAGAGGCGAAAGAAAGCAGAGAAAGAGGCCCGGAAGGGGAGAATGTAAACATTGACTCAGAAAGCTGTAGCACATGATAGAGAGAAACAAGAGATAGGAATTGAACGTGAAGATAGGAGGTTTCGATTGAATATTGATAAATCTTATGTGGCCCAAGAAGAAAATGATACATTTGTGGAACAATTGTTACATACTCGACCCCCACCCCCATATGCCCCGCAGAGGATATATCCTGCTCTTCCCTCGCAGCCCCAGCTACCCGGTTCTTCTGTCTCTGCCGTCTCTGCTTCTGTTACTGTTGATCGGACTGACTTGGCCACGGCACCTCCTGTCCTTTCTTTGTTATCGCCGTCTGTGGCAACTATAGCTGTTAGTACTTCTGCAACACCTATGGCTTCGGCATCTCTTTCGCCAGCTCTTACACCTGCAACACAGCCGGCTGCGACGTTAGTGCCTACTACCTGTGTTATCACTCCTACTGTGTTCTTCCATTGCCCAACGTTACAGAGTAGTGGGACACCAGTACGTGGATTTGAGGATAGAGACTGGACGAAGTTCAAGGAGCGAATGGGTCCGTTTGTGCGATTGGAGATGGGAGATGCAGAGAAGAAGGTGGTGGCTAATCAGGCAGCGCAGTGGGCCCGAAACCCCATTTATGGTGTGGAAGATGTGTGGAGTGTGATGAAAGATTATGAGCCTTTTGTACAACAGCATGCCCTTAACTTAAGCATATATCTGCTACTTTGATTGGTCTTTGGGAGCAGTGTTTCAATGATTCAGCACCGCAGATTCTATATGATATTAAGGATCATGTATATGTTACTGATATGGCGCCTGGTCACGTTTTTGGTAATGTTGCAACGTTGGTTGATTATCGGGGCAGACTGCTTGAGAAGAGCCCCACCCCTGTATCTCAGTTTCCAATGCAGGAGGTTCACCCTATCAATCACCCTGAAATACCGGAGTTAAGGGATCAGCACAATGTTGTTACTATACATGGGGCAGCGGCCCGTTTCCAAGAACAATGGGTTTATACTCTGTGGAAAAGGAGTGAAGTCTTGTCTCTTAAGACTCAGTTACCTGATTCTAGAAAGAATCCAACAGCTTATTATAAAGAATTGACTGAAGCTGCCTCTTCTACAGCGATGATACTTGCTGATATTGAAACGTTCTTTGGCTTATTGGTTCCGGTTGATATTTGGAGACAGGTACACACAAAGGATCATGCTGCAGAGCTGGGTGGTACCCAGGATCAAATTAAAGTATGGGACCAGGAACGGAAGCCAGGTGATAAGCCTAGATCAGAGATACTTTCTTTGCCCGGCCGTATCATTACGTATATGCATTCTCTTATCCCTCCGAAAAAAGTTGATTGGGACAAGTTATCGGCTTGCCGTCAAAAGAAAGATGAGAGTGTGTCTGATTTTTTCACTCGGTTTGAAGGTGTGTTTCTAGATTATAGTGGACAGGATCTGTCGATTGAAGGTGGTGTTCAATTGTTTGTCAATAGATTTGTTTCCAATTTGCTTCCTGAGATTGCGACCCGATTTCAGGCTTCCGAGAGCACCTGGTCCACATCTTCCCCTTCCGTCATTTTGAATATGGCGCAGTATTATGAACACAGGGAAAATTAGGATAAGGAGAGGATGGAGAAGAAGCACAAGGATTTAAAGATGAAGGTATTGTTGCAGCAGGCTTCTAGGGGGAATGGTAGAGGTCGTGGTGGTGGTTCGGCCCGACAGTTTCCACGCACTAGCAGGCCAATAAATACCACGCCTTTAGGGCTGAATCAGTGTGCGTATTGTAAAGAGGAGGGACACTGGCATAGCGAATGTCCTGTGCTTTTGCAGAAGGTGGCGGTCCCGCGAGGACGAGGTTCTCGTGGGCGGGGTCGTGGAGCTGGTGGTCAGGATAGGGCTCAGAATGCTGTGGCCTCACAGGGTCATTCTGATCAAAATTATTTTGATGACCCTCGAGGAGGTCAGTATTATCATGATGATTATGACACAAATGAGTTGACAGGGATGTCTTACAGCTAGGACAGCCAAGGACAGAGTGAGGGACCAGTTCTGATACCTGTAGATCAACGCGGCCCATATGTTAGTGCGGCGGTGCATGGCTCGGCTAAGGAGTTTTTGGTGGATACAGGTGCAACAAACAGTTCTATTTCTCGTTCCTTGGTCCCTGGGGCGACTCTGTTTGGCCATAATAATGTTTCGGTAGGTTTTTCTGGTGTACCGGTTGTGAGTCCCATTTCAAAACCTCTTGCGTTGACTATTGGTCCTTTCACTGTGGATTCACCATTCTTGTTGACGTCTAATTGTGGAGAAAATTTGATGGGTTTGGACCTGTTGAAGAAATTGCATGCCACGATTTACTGCTCCCCGGCGGGTGTTTGCATGACAATGGGTCCGGATGTTGTGCGCACTACACAGTGCCTGTTTAAAGATGTGCCTCTTCCTGCGGAGTTTAAAGATGTACCACCCACTCTTTGGGTGACAGGTGACACAGATGTGGGACTGTTACAGATACCGCCAGTTTCGATCCGAGTTAAAGACAATGCTATTTTACCTCGCATCCCTCAGTAGAAAATACCGCAGGCAGGTGAGCGAGTTTTATTGCACATTGTGCAGGACTTAATTGAGAAAGGAGTGGTTGAAGAGACAACTGCTAATGTTTGTAATAGCCCTATACTTCCCATTCTCAAACAGACACCTTTGGGTTCCTCTGATGATCATGCAGATGTTTATCGCTTTGTGTTTGACTTGCGGGAAGTTAATAAAATAGTGATTCCCCAGTTTCCGGTGGTCCCTGGCATTACGACTCTTTTGACAATGATTCCTTCTTCTGCTACATTCTTTTCTGTCATTGACTTGAAAAACGCGTTCTTCAGTATTCCCATCCATCCTGATAGCAGATATCTGTTTGGGTTCACCCTAGCTGGTAGAAGCTTCAGATTCTGTTGCGCTCCTCAAGGCTATACAGAGAGTCCGAGTATCTATAGTCAGGCATTGAAAGGTCAGCTGGATTCCTTGTCGCTCCCTACAGGTAATGTATTGCTTCAGTATGTCGATGACTTGCTCATCGCCTCGGATACAGAACAAGGTTGCAGAGACAGTACAGTTAAATTGTTGTTACATTTAGCTCAACATGGCCATAAAGTATCCCTTTCTAAATTTCAGTATTGTCGACAGGAGGTCACCTACTTAGGTCACCTACTGTCGAAGGAGGGTAGAAGATTGACCCCTGTGTGCATCAGTACCATTGTTAAAATGCCCGTTCCGCAAACTCAGAAAGATGTGCGTGCTTTCATAGGTATCACTTCCTATTGCAGGCAGTGGATACCTAGCTATTCGCTGTTAATCAAACCCCTGCTTGCTTTAACACTAAAAGATGTGCATGAACCCCTGCCCAGGACGCCTGAATGTCAGTCGTCTTTTGAGCAATCGAAGGCTGCGCTTTGTTTGGCTCCAGTACTCGACACCCCTGACTATACTAAGCAGTTTGTGTTGTACGTCCATGAGATGGCTGGTTGTGAGCTTTCTGTTTTAACACAAAAATATGGAGATAAGCAACGGCCGTGTGCTTATTTCTCTGCTGTGCTTGACCCAGTCGCACAAGCCCTCCTGAGCTGTCTAAGAGCAATCGCAGCCGTGGGTGTTTCGATAAGACAATCGGCTGGACTCGTACTTGATACTGATCTCACAGTCATGGTACCCCATGCTGTGGATACACTTTTGAATAAGACAAAGGCACAGCACCTTACCAGTGCACGTCTGACAGGTTATGAGTTAACGCTGTTCGCCAAACATATTACGATCAAACTATGTGCCACTCTGAATCCAGCCACGTTACTACCCCTCCCTTCTGAGAATAAGGAGATTGACATACATGATTGTATCTTCCGGACGGAAGAAGAGACGAAAGGACGGGTAGACTTGACTGATGTTCACTTATCTGACCCTCAAGGGGAACTATATGTCGATGGCTCTTGTTTTAAATTATCAGATGGCACTACAACTGCTGCATATGCTATTACTACGCTGCGTACGGTAGTTGAGACATCACAAGTTCCCTATCAGTCGGCCCAAGTTGCAGAGCTCGTTGCCCTAATATGAGCCTGCGAGTTGAGTGAGGGACTGGTTGTTAATATTTATACTGACAGCCAGTACGCCTTTGAAGTCACTCATAATTTCGGGCGACTCTGGGCAGAGAGAGGGTTCTTTACTTCCCATGGTACAAGGAGTCAGCACAGTCATCTTATATATAGGCTTCTGTCCGCCTGACACTCCCTAAGAAATTGGCATAGTAAAGTGTAGCGCCCATAGGAAAGTTACTGACGATGTAGGTAAGGGGGACGCTTTTGCAGACCAGACAGCTAAGGAAACAGCCCGGACTAGGATGAAAAGAATGTTCGTTGCAGGACCCGCTAGGTGGGTGCCCGAGGTCACCATGTTTGAGGATACACTTGAGAATGTGAAGGAAATACAGAGTGAGGCCACAGTGGAGGAATTGGCAGTGTGGCAGGAAAGTACAGCACAATTGAACGATGAGGGATGTTGAATTGACAAGTCAGGGAAGCAGAGATGGATGTTGCCAGATGCATATGTTCTTCCTGTAGTCACGATGGCCCATGGTCCAGCCCATATTAGTGCTAAGGGTATTTGCAAGTTGTTAGACCCTGTATGGCAGACTGATAACATCTCCAAAACTGCTGCACATTTAGTGAAGTATTGCATGGTGTGCATGATGCACAATCCTGGAAAAGGTACCCCTACACCACTAGGTAATTTTGCACCACCTACTTTCCCTTTTGAGGTCCCTCAATTAGATTATATTGAATTGAACAGGGTCAATAACTTGAAGTACGTGTTGGTGGTTGTCTGTGCATTCAGTAAATGGGTTGAGGCTTATCCCACTAAGACAATACAGCCATTGCGACTGCGAAGGTACTCCTGAAGGAGTTCTTCCCTCGTTTCGGCTTGCCCCATTTGATCTGGAGTGATAACGGAAGTCACTTTAATGCCAAGGTCCTACAGTTAATTTGTGATGGTTTGCACTTAAAACAGAAGTTCCATGCTGCAAACCACCCGCAGTCAGCAGGTTTGGTTGAGAAGTACAATGGTACTTTCAAACTGAAATTGGCAAAGATTCAGGAGAAAACAGGGTTACAGTGGCCAGATGCTTTACCATTAGCTCTTTTGTCGACAAGAACAACAGCACATTCTAGAACAGGATTGTCACCCTACGAGGTCGTGTTTGGACGCCCGGCAAATGTCTGGGGCGTCCCATGCCCTCGTAGGTTTTCTGATATTGAGTATCCATTGTTGACAGACTATCTTTGCCAGTTAACTGAAAATTTGTGTTCTATTCACCAACAGGTCCGTGAGTCCTTTCCACCCACACCAGAGGGGCCCGGACATGATATTCAGCCTGGAGACTTCGTTCTAGTGAAGAACTTCCAGCGGAAGAAGAGTTTGGAGCCCCGCTGGAAGGGACCCGACCAGGTCCTCCTTGCCACTCAAACCTCTGTGAAGGTCGCCGGCCAAAAGAACTGGGTTCATGCCAGTCACTGCCGCAGGATACCCTTACCCTTGCCCTACGACAAGTGGGTAAGGGATGGCATTGGGTACACTGAGAGTGAGAAGGTGCCTCAGTTAGCCCCCTTCAGCGACGCAAAGTTAACATGGACCCAAACGGATGTAGAGAATGATGAAGTGCTAAATGCAGCGGTCCCCCCAGAAATTCGAGCCATTAAGGAGCTGCTGTTTGTTGACCCCTCTGTGCCTGGAGTTACCAGGTACAATCTGCGCCCTCGGCTGAGGAATGGTGCACCAAAGGAGAAGTCAGATTAGCCAGGGATGGACTGTGTAAGTTAGGGTGTACTTTGCTCTAGTACCAACGCTGTTAGTTCAGGGTGTCGTGAGATCTGACATTGGGCAGGATAAATCGAACATGCTCCCTATGAAGGGGGTACATTATCCTGCATAACGTGGGATTTATCGTGAGCTTAGGACTGAGCAAGCTCCACCCCCGGTGCTCAAGAGCGCAAACTTCGATAAACAATAGGAGCCTGTACCAGTGAGGCTCTGACGGAAACTGGTAACGCTTACCTTTACTATCAGTTTTATTGCATTCCTTTTCTTGCTTCATAATGCATCTGTTTGGTCGACCTATTGAGGAGGAGGAACAGCCATTTGCACCACCGCGTCTAGCGCGGGGTTGGTCAACAAAGAGTAAAATAGTTTGCATATTAATTGCTGTGGTTATGCTAATAACAATACTTGGAATATCATGGTTCCTAGAGGAGAAGTATCCTGTACATTCCTTGGTTGGTACAATGCCCACTCCCCCTGAGCACGTTTTTGTCACTTTGGCTCCACACAAAGCAGCACATAGGTTGTCCTACACCGATAATGTTTTTATACAAATGTCGCATCAAGCTCATAACGTCTCCAATGTTTATTCGGCCATACAGAAATTGCATAGGCTATCAGCTGAGATACACCAAGACACAGGTACTTGGACTCTGTCAGGGTGGTTTTGGAATATGCTAACAACATGGGGTTGGAAGATCCTCACCTTTTTGGTTGTGGTTGCTGGTATTATTTTTACATGTTGCCTCTGTATACACTGTCTCCCGGCTTGTTGCACCTATTGTGTAAATGTTCTCACCCCTAAACAGAAAATATCAGTTCATGATACTAGTGCTGCGATTATGTTGATCGATGAGGGTGTCTTTGAATACTGATTATGTAAGCACCAGCTTATAATGATGTCTCTTTTCCTTGCAACATGTTAGACGTTTCTTGATAGTAACATAAAATTGTTAGCTTCTGCTAAAAGGAGGGTCTTTTAATATAAAAATGCCTTAGCTGTGTTGTTTCTGCATAAGTTAGCATTCGCTGCACCATTTTATGTTTGCCTGCCATTTTGAGTCATGATCGAAATTAGTCTCTCTCTGTCTCTGCGAGAAGCAGCCTTGGTAATTTTCGTTTCCTTCAAGGTTGGGCCTTGCTGTACTAATGAATGCACTGTTCTTATTAGCGCATACGTTTCCCACTAGATAGAGGCCTGCTCCCACTAGTCCAGCGATGGGCGCAGGCAGAATGACCTTGGCATAGAGATAGTGTGTGCCCGGTCCCAGGATCGAAACATATCCTTCTGTACTTCCTTTGTGTAGCTGCCTCCATCTGGAAATTTCCAGTCTGGGTGTGCCTTCTTTGGTTCTGAATCATACATAATGTATCACCATGCTTGCTGATGTCAGTCCCTCAGCAGCAATCCACAGAAGTGGGAAGACTGGGCTCCGCACAAGTGTACCTGAATAAATATACTTGGTTTGTATTCTTTACTGTCTGACCGACTCTTCATTTGTATGGAAGGCTGAGAGGTGGTCGCGAGTGACCCGGGTGGCCCTAATCCGGTCACTTCCTTCAGGTGTATGATGCGTCTTCCCCCTTGGACTGTAGACATATCCGTATGGTCTATGTCCCAGCCCTCTCCTACCAGTGCCGCTGTGTCCCCTAGTATATCTTCCACCTCTACCTCTAAACCTAACCCATTGTCTCCAGGTACTCAGGTATTGTCCTTCACCACCTGCATTGATAGAGTCTGTCAACTCCTGCCACCCAGCTACATTCTCCACTCCTCTCAGGGTGTATGGAGGCAGTCTGTGTTGTTCCCTGTACCAATACACAACAAAGGTAACTACAAGGTCTGTCTCCTCCACGGTGAATTCCTCTTCATCTTGAGTGTGGCTGACTACATTCTGGAGGCAGGATCTATAGTATGGCATTTTGAAACATCACAAAGTCCAAGGGGAAGAGGGAAAAGCCTATGGCGAGGGCTGGATTTGTGTGTTTGCTGGATGATGTGAGCCAGGTGTGTGTGACTGATTTAAGGGGAATCATATTTCCCTATACTGTTTCATTCTGAGATTTCAGCAGGAGAGACAGAAATTTCTGTCTTCACTGCAGAAATCCTCAGCTTTAGGTGTAGACCAGTAATCTGGTTAAACAGTTATTAGGAGAAATTTTACAGCTGTAATTTCTGTCATAAAGACCTTCACCCATTTTTAATGGGGTGGAGACTCATAAATTGTAGTACTGATAGATTCCCGCCAAACATTGGAGATTACCATCTCGGCCGAGATCTCTACCCAATCATAGGTAGAAATCTACATAAATGTAGATTTTCCTTTGAAAATCTGGACCCTGGTCTTTTTGAGTACCAGGTCATGGTGTTAAGTCTCTGCAACAAAGCTTTCCAACACTTCAATAATGAGATCCTAGGAAAATATGTAGGGCAATTCGATGTGGTGTATCCCAAGCATATATTGATTTACTCACCTACAAAAGAACAACTTAGATGTCATATTAAACTAAGCTTGTAAAAAATAAGAGAAGACCACTCAAATTCATTATTGGGTAATATTTAGTTTTATGTCTATACGGTAGAGGTCCTTGGGTTTATGGAACCATGTGATGAATCCATGCACAATGTGAGTAAAGAATGAAGTTTTGTGTCCACCTGTGCAAACCCTCCTAATCTAGAGCTTCAAAAAGTATAATACCCAGGGTTGACAACCAGTCAACATTTCGTTAACAATGACAACTGAGATGTCAAAGGTAATTAATACCTCCCTACCCCTTGATACAGCCCATCATAATCCTAAATCAACAACTGGCTAATAATTATATATAAAGGGCACACACCAGTCGTACAGTTCATACTTTCTCAGTAAAACTGTGCATTTGTTGGACAACATAAACATGAAAACTGTGCAAGACTGATTCTACACACACCATCAGGATATGTTGGCCTTGGTCCTGCTAGCCCATCTGTATCCCTAACCTAACCAGGTAAAATATGCAACCTCAGAACATGACAACATTGACTCCCCAAAAAATCATGAAAATCGATCTAGAACCTTTTTGTTAGGTAACTCATGCATACCCAAAGAGATATACAAGAACTACACAGTGTGGCGTTTCAATACTTATTGAAGCAGTATGATTCTTGTGTAAAATACGTGAGTTGCAATAATCAATAGAAGGAAACAGAATGGTGTAATCAGCATTACGAGAATGGTAAAGAAAATAAAACAATTCAACAATTGTGCTGCTGTTACATAGGATATATGCTCGCATATAAGTACAGTTATAAATTGTGTTCCTACCTTGCGCTTCCTATTCTAATGTGTCTAGAGTGGGTGAATCTTCCCAAATCCCTGTAGGGTGGTCTAACTCCCCTGTTACCTGTGGGTAAGTGTTATCAGGGAGCCCGTCTTGGAGGAGACCTGGTCATCATCCCCAAACAGGAATCAGCTAGGCTGAAATTCCGAAATGGGTTGATCTCAGCAGTGTCGGCGAAATGCTCCTCTATCTTAACAAAGGAGTGATGCTGTTTATATATTAAACTGCACTCATGTAATCATTCTTTCGTGATAGGTCAGTCACCGAGCGGACAAAAACAAACAACAGCATTTTGCTAAGTGAACTTACCCCTTGTACAGAATGTTCAAGGCAATATGCCTATGAAGAAGTGTGAATGTAAGCAAAGCCATTTCAGAGAATATTATCCTGCACAGGCACGCAAGCAAATGTGTTTAAAAAAAGATGACTACTTTCTAACTTGAGCATGTGAAATGGTGGTTCACTTTCATGGGCCTAAATGTGACCACATGATACCCACTCCTTGGACATAATGTGACTAAAACATTTCCTGAAATACATGCTAAAAAAGAGACAGTCATGAAAACCTAAAATCCCAAAAAGTATTGTGCTCTTTAATAATATAAATCATACAGAAAGATAAATTGCAGTAAAATCAATATAAAAAGTGAATAAAAGGTGCAATTTAAAAGTTAGTTAGAACGGTAAAGACAAAGCTGAATTTATAAAATCTGCATTGCTCAAAACTGCCTGATTGTTTAAATGTTCCAAGAAGTAGACAAAACATTGCTGTTCCCAGCAAACACAGACAATGTCCCCAGTGACATCCATTGTATCAGCTGTATAGAGCAAACATGCTTAGATCCAACCTCCTCAGCAGATGCCGAAGGGGGAATGGCCAGCAATAAATCCATAGAGGACAAACCAGGATCCAAATCACCAGGAAGGCTCATAATATGCATTCTGAAGCAATCGCGAAGGGCATCTGTACAAGTGGGCCTTTAGGGGGACCCACCAGTAGTTCTATGTCCGTAGATAGAACCACTTGCGTTCCCAAGCATATATACAGGGAACACTTGAAAGTGCACAGTAGACAGAGGAATACAGGATGCACACAGTGCAGCCAGACAGGCCCAAAGGACAAGAGCCAGTCGTTGTTAAGTTCTTGGAGCAAGGGTTCTCCAAAGGACTGTATCATTCTCCCATGACACAGGAGCACATTTGGCAGTGCCATTCTCATTTGGCCATGTGATGAAACATCCATTGCGGAGCAGGTAAAATAAAAGCAGAGTCCCGACAAGCAGGAACAGGACCAGCAGTAAGCCTCCAAAAATGCTTCCAAGCACGGAGTGTATAAAAGATGGAATAACTCTGAAGACTGTCTGGAAGGTGCTAACCATCCTGGAGCCAAAAGTGCACTAATCCCGTAGTATTAGAAATGTAAAAAATGCGGTGCAATAGCTCCCCAAAATGGTGTGTGAAAGTGGTGCAGAGTAACAATTCTATCTCAGAGGAAGACCTTGCAACTTGAAGATCAAATATCTCCCTTGCAGATGTTAAGGACAAATCCTTCTGAAACAAAGGGGCATATTTACAAGCCCCTATCACCACCACAACGTCACTTTCAGAGATGTTGTGGTGGCGACAGGGGCTTCGCCTTAATTACAAGGCAGCATTAAGCCACTTAACGTGACTTAACGCTGCCTTGTAAATAAGGCACCCTTTCACGCTGTACTTAGCGTGAAAGGGGAGGGCAATGGGTGTTGCGGTGGGTGTTCCACCACAACACCCATTGATTTTGACGCTGCCCCCTATTTACAAGGATGTCGTAAATAGGAGCCAGCGCCTAGGAATCCTAACTTTACTACTTCTAAATGCCTTTTGTGAATACCGAAAGTCGTAAAGTTAGGATTTTGTCTCGGATTACTTTTGCGAATCGGGCCCCATATTTTCAGGTGCCAGAAGTAGAGCTTTCAGTTCAGCCAGCTGTGCAGTGCGATCACCCAGTGACTGCATGTATGTTTTATGAGGTTGGAAATCTCCATCCTGCATCCTGCATTCTACTCTTTACTGCTGCAAAAGCAGCAGAGTATTGGTGCTTTATCCCTACTGCAGGCTGAGCAGAACCATCAGTGTGGGTTATGTAATCATACTGATGTAGAAGCATGACTTCATTGGACAGAGGATATACGTGTTCATATTGTTGGTATGCTTGTGTTTGTAGTGTAGAGTCAAATATGTAATCTACATCTGTTGCTGTGAGTGAGTTGGCCCATTGTATCCATCGTGGATATAAAGCTTTCACGTTTGGAACAATGGCCTTTTACACAGTCTCTAAGGTTGGAATGGGAGTCACGACAATTATTCGTTTTCCCTCAGCCAATGATCTTTCTTTCACTACAGCAGTCTGTACTGCCGTTAGTATTTATTCTGTCGGTGCAAAATGCATTTCTGCATTTTTATATGAAAATGATTTATATGTAATGGGTACAGTGTCTCCTTCATTGAATGTGACATAGGTGTGCCCTGAAGCACTAATAATTACATAGATCACCAGGTTTGTGATGTGGTCGTAGAACGGTTTTACCCATTGTGCATAATCTGGTTTGGAAGTACTGCCAAATTCAGGAAATCCAATATTGATTGGAGTTTCTTCAATGTGTTTGGTGGTTGTAACAGTGCACACTTCTCTAGGAAATGTGTCACAAGACTTCTGCCTTTGCTTGACAGCTTGTATCCCAAGACCATGATACTGAGATAGGCAATTGTTTATTTTTTTCAAATAAATTGTAGCCCATGTGAACAAATGCCAAAACTATAAGATCTACTCTAGCCAAGTGAATTGAAAGGTCATCATCCGTCAAGTATATGTCATCAACATAGAACAATGCCTGATCTTTGAAGTCTTGTAATAGTTCTGTGACCCGGGCTGAAAAGAGCCTGGGGCTATTCCTATACCCTTGTGGCAGTCAACAGAGCTGTTTTTGAGAACCTAGAGCACTGATTGTGGTCAAGTACCTGTTTTCAGGCACTATATTTTGGCAGAAAAATCCATTTGATATGTCTAATGTGGTTTTGTATTTTTTACACCCTATATTGTTTATTAGTGCCATGCTATGCACGTTTCGTACCACAAATGTGCATGCAGCAGTGGTGAAGTGGAAATAATCTAAGACTAAACAATATGAATGGTCTGGTATTGTTGCTGGAACAAACGATTATTCATTGGTGAGGTGCAACTTACTATTACACCTTGGTATTCAAGTTGGGTGAGAATTTCTCTCATGTTTAATGGGGTATTGTCTTTGTGGTTGTGGGGTGGACCTCATAGGTATGATGTGATCAGGGGATCAGTCAATCCAACCACCATTTTTGTGGTTTAATGCTAGAGCTTGCACTTAGGCCCACTCCTTGACATATGTATGTTTTACTGAATCTGGAATGAGGTCGGAAAAGGCAGCTAAAATTACTTTTTCCCCTTTGTGGCAATCCATATCAAACTCTGGTGGCCAATTCTTTTAGCCAAAAGAATGTCATAGCCAAATGACAAGTTCTCCAAAAAGAGAACATTTATGGTACTTGGTAAATCCCCCTCCATATGGAGTTACAATTCTTATAATAGATTAGGGATACCTGGACGTAGTCAGTTGTTGCCACTGCCGCCAGACACTCTACAAGATTCCAGCAAACTATTGTGACTTCTTTTGCACTGTCCAGCATGGTCAGAGCCCACTCCCAATTCAGAAGCAGTGTACTCAACATCTTGGGCATGCTTGACTGTGCCAGCTACCTTCTCCTTTTTGAATTGAGGCTTAGACTGTGTAGGTTTGTCTTCCTTTTCTATTATGAAGTCAGATGAGTATTGTGAATCCTTCTTTGGTTTCACATACTCCTCTGATCTGTGCTCTGATTGTCCTCCTTTCTCCAAGCATTTTTGGATGACTCCTGAAAGGAGCGGGAAGGACATGTATCAGTATCCTGATACCTGTCAGGCGTTTTTATTGTATCACGGTTGTGTAGATTCTAGCGCCTGTCCGAAGACTCCTGTTGAGGAGACCCGCTCTGTGTTTTAGTCTTTTCTTTATTTTTTTTTCTTTATCTTCTTAGACGACTCGGTGCCTCTTTTGAGTTATCCTTTTCAGGATTATCCATAATCTGTGGTTTACTGGGTCTGGCTCCCAAATTTTCTCTACCTATTGATGCATAGGTTTCCTCAAAAATGTTAGAAAATTAGCACTCCTGGAGCAGCCTGCGTGAGTCGCTGGCATAGCCAATGCTGCCTCTTCCCCATTTACAGTGCTTAGCATTATTGCAGATGCTGCAGCAAAATTGCACATCAGTTTCATCCCAAATCCCAGGGCAGGTGCTGCCCCGTGCTCATTCTGAATCTGTTTCAGCACCACAGGCAAAACAGCTAATGAGGCTGTACCATGTGTTCAGGTATATACTGCAGCAAGGACTGTGCCCTAAGTGGCGAAGTCTTTCACTGTGGGAGCCATCCCTATTGGCAAGCATATTGTGAGAATTCTATGTTTTTCTTGGGGTCCCGTATGGGGAAATACTGCTTCAAGCTGATTTGTTTTTTGTGAAATCCAGAAAGTAATCTCTTCCCATCTGTTGGGAACCTCATCCATGACTGCATTGATGGTCACTGGATTAATTCCAGGCATAGCCAATTGTTATTGTGCAGCTTGAACAGCTTTTGTGGGATTTATTGTCATTGTTCACATCACGTATTGTGTCTATATATTCTGACCAGAACTGTATACATTATACATAGCTCCAGTTCTGTCAGATTTGCTATACCTGGGTAGGGTGTGTAACCTGTTAAGACTGGCCATTTTGCTCCGTCATTACTGAGGGGACCTAGTCTAACATCGTTTCTTGTGTGTGGTAGGGTGACTTTAAACCAATTTTGGTGTTCTTGAAATGCTAATGGTATTTCTAGTGCTTTATGAACTGTATAGTTGTTAGGAACTGCAGCTACAGTTTATGCATGAAAATGTCTTGATTGTGCATTCACTGCTGGGACTGTAACCCATTAATAGAGTACCTCCATCCTGTATGCTTGGTGGGCCTCAACCAAAAAGGTCATGTCTCCTCCCGGAAGAAGGAGTCCATGCTGTTGTAACATCTGCGTGACTATGGGCCATATGTATCAAAATCGGAATTTGCGATTCTCAAATAGCGATTCATAGCGAATCGCATTTTGAGAATCGCAAAACCCGATGTAAATAAAAGATCGCAAATATTTAGCGAGTCTCAAAAATTCGCAGAAAAAGCGAATACCTATTTTGCGATCCCTTCAATTGCGAAATCGCAATTAAGGAATCGCAAATAAAGAATCGCAAATTAGCGAATCGGCAATTCAGGTGCAGCATGATGACATCACAACCAGGAAGTGGGACTACCCATGCTGCACCTGATTGCCAGAAGCTGACTGAGAGGCTGGGAGGAGAGCTGAGACACTTGTGCACTGCAGCTGAGTGAAGGAGACATGGCCACACAGGAGAAGGAGAGGCAGCAGGAGAAGAATGCCAGGAAAAGGAAACATAAGTTCAGTGAAAGGGAGCAGGAGGTGCTCATACAGGAAATGGTGGTGAGCCATGACCTCCTGTTTGGCAAGCAATCACTACGTGTGCCAGAGGTACGCAAAAGGAAAATCTGGGCAGACATACAGGAGAAGGTGAATGCCATCGGCGTGACCCACTGCACCGTAGAGGACCTCAGGAAAAGGTGGTATGATATGCGCAAAAGATCCAAGGAAAAGGTGGCTGCAAGGCTGGCTGAGGCAAGGAAGACCGGTGGTGGGACGTCCACTGCTACCGATTCTACGCCTTTGGAGGAGTTGGTGGAGGGCACCCTGCAGCCGGAGAGTGTCAGTGGCGTGGCTGACCTGGACAGCTCCGAACCCCGAAACACCAGGCAAGGTAAGAAGCATGCTAAAACTCCCCTGATACATCACCACATAACTCACACACCCAGGAAGACCCAGGCACCAAACATGAATGGAACTCCAGTGCATGCACACGCGCACACCTGCAATGCATTATGGGAGATGTAGTCACATGCACCAAACAGTGGAGCAGTGACACCCAGCAAGGAACAAACAGAATGAGTAAATCAGGAAAGGCAAAAAACATACAGATAGGACCCATGTAACTTGAAACTGAGAAATTTATTGCATTACCAATGCAAGGCAGGACACCCAATTAATGTGTGCATTTACATTTACAGCACCACCAGGAACACAGGAATCAATGGCAGGAGGGGAGGATGCATCCCACACCGAAGAACAGTCAGGGCAAGAGGAGCAGGAGGAAGTCAGCCCAGTAATCCCTGTGACACGCAGGCGGTGCATCATAGTACCACCACTACCACCACTGGAGGCAGATCCACTGGACACAAGTGGAGAAGAGCAGCAAGTCCAGGGTCAGCGTGCTACACGGCACACAGCACAGTCCCCTGGCCGTCCCAGTCCAGGAAGTCCATCCAGGCGCAGGTCACGTCCGTCCACCAGCACAGCAGCCGTAGGTGAAGGCACGGTGTTTGCAGGGCTTGAGGGCAACATGCTACAGGTACAGCGCCTGCAAGCAAAGGCAATAAAATCAATACAGTGCCAGTTCACAGCGCACAACAACAACATGACCCAAATGAGGGAGGGCTTCATGGGCATGAATGGTGCACTGGAAGCACTATGCTCAGAGATGTGGAGAGACTGGACAGCCAGGTGCAGGGAAAGATAGCGCCTCCACACCCGCCTGGACTTGTACACAAAGGCGGTAAACCGCCTGTCCACTGCCACATCAGTGCTGGCACGTCGCTGTGTCAGCATGCAGCATGAGATGGCACACTGCTGCCAGGGTGAGCCAATCAAACACTCACCCCCAGTCAACTGATCTGGGTTTAATCCATCATCATTCTTTAGCTCACTCCACCACCCCAGTTCAGACATGGCCATATGCAAATCAGTCTGACCCTGTGCCTCATGGGAACAGTCCAGCCCGAACTGCCAAGCCATGTCTTCCCTGGACCGGAAACAAGCATCCTAGGACCGGTTTCTGGCATTCCAGCCGTCATCAGCCAGGCTTGCTTGAATCCAGTGGCAAAGTGAGCAAGGGACCCACGTCTGGGAATACCCCGCCAACTTAGGGCGAACAAAGCGATACAAAAGGGGATGATGGACAGAACGTTTGAGCCAATCAAACACTCACCCCCAGTCAACTGATCTGGGTTTAATCCATCATCATTCTTTAGCTCACTCCACCACCCCAGTTCAGACATGACCATATGCAAATCAGTCTGACCCTGTGCCTCATGGGAACAGTCCAGCCCGAACTGCCAAGCCATGTCTTCCCTGGACCGGAAACAAGCATCCTAGGACCGGTTTCTGGCATTCCAGCCCTCATCAGCCAGGCTTGCTTGAATCCAGTGGCAAAGTGAGCAAGGGACCCACGTCTGGGCATACCCCCGCCAACTTAGGGCGAACAAAGCGATACAAAAGGGGATGATGGACGGAACGTTTGAGCCAATCAAACACTCACCCCAGTCAACTGATCTGGGTTTAATCCATCATCATTCTTTAGCTCACTCCACCACCCCAGTTCAGACATGGCCATATGCAAATCAGTCTGACCCTGTGCCTCATGGGAACAGTCCAGCCCGAACTGCCAAGCCATGTCTTCCCTGGACCGGAAACAAGCATCCTAGGACCGGTTTCTGGCTCAAACGTTCCGTCCATCATCCCCTTTTGTATCGCTTTGTTCGCCCTAAGTTGGCGGGGGTATGCCCAGACGTGGGTCCCTTGCTCACTTTGCCACTGGATTCAAGCAAGCCTGGCTGATGATGGCTGGAATGCCAGAAGCCGTCCTAGGATGCTTGTTTCCGGTCCAGGGAAGACATGGCTTGGCAGTTCGGGCTGGACTGTTCCCATGAGGCACAGGGTCAGACTGATTTGCATATGGCCATGTCTGAACTGGGGTGGTGGAGTGAGCTAAAGAATGATGATGGATTAAACCCAGATCAGTTGACTGGGGGTGAGTGTTTGATTGGCTCAAACGTTCCGTCCATCATCCCCTTTTGTATCGCTTTGTTCGCCCTAAGTTGGCGGGGGTATGCCCAGACGTGGGTCCCTTGCTCACTTTGCCACTGGATTCAAGCAAGCCTGGCTGATGACGGCTGGAATGCCAGAAACCGGTCCTAGGATGCTTGTTTCCGGTCCAGGGAAGACATGGCTTGGCAGTTCGGGCTGGACTGTTCCCATGAGGCACAGGGTCAGACTGATTTGCATATGGCCATGTCTGAACTGGGGTGGTGGAGTGAGCTAAAGAATGATGATGGATTAAACCCAGATCAGTTGACTGGGGGTGAGTGTTTGATTGGCTCAAAAGTTCCGTCCATCATCCCCTTTTGTATCGAAGTGCTATGAGTGGCACATGGCATTGGGTGAGGAAACCCATTGCATCTTGACTCATGTTTGTGAAACAGATTTGCACTGTGTGTTGAACATGTGCAAGCAATTTGGACTCACATAGTGTGCCCCCCAGGCTGTGTGACGGATATTGTCCTGCACTGAAGGCAATTAAAACACAGTTTTGCACCAATCTGTAGCATTGTGTCATCATTACTCACCTAGAAATAGTTCTGTGTGATCTCATCTCGCCTCTGGCGGCCAGACGCTGCACCAACCCCACCGGCTGGTCTGCATCGTGGAGCTGGACCCTCCTCATCTGATGATTCGAATCTGTTAGCTCCACTATGGTGCCTTTCCTGGTGACGATGTTGTGTAGCATGGCACACGCGACCACGATTGTGCAACATGTTTCGGGGCTGTACTGTAGTGCACCTCCACTCTTATGTAGGCAGAGGAAACGGCTCTTGAGGATTCCGAAGGTCCTCTCAATGGCACAGCGGGTGGCTCTGTGGGCACTGTTGTATCTCCGCTCCCCAGCAGTGGCTGGACTCAGGTACGAGTCATGATGTACTCACGAAGTGCATACGCACTGTCACCTGCAGGGAGACAAGAATCAGGTTAAACACTGCCCTGCCGCTTCTGTGCTTTACTGGTGTGTCCCTGTAAGCAATGCATTTACCTAGCAGGTAGCCCTCACCAAACTCCCCATCTGTGAGTCGTCGGTGGATTCCACTGTGGCGAAACATGAATGAGTCGTGGGTGCTGCCTGGGTATTTCGCAACTATATCAGTGATTATATGTTTGGCATTGCACACTACCTGTATGTTCAGGGAATGATAGGACTTGCGATTCCTGAACACATACTCATTCTGTGAGGGGGAAATAGCGACATGGGTCCCATCTATGCAGCCAATAACGTGTGGGAATTGGGCTATCTGATAGAACTCCTGCTTGGTCTGATCTAGTGCCTGTTGTGTGCTGGGGAATTGGATGTGGTGATGCATCCTCTGCACCATTGCGTCAAGGAAAGCGCAGAAGAAGCACGAAAGTGCACTCTGTGAGACCCCTCCCTCTGTGGCTATCACCCTCTGAAAACTCCCACATGCCAGGAGGTGCAGCGAGCACAAAACCTGTACATGGGTGGGGATGGTGTGTGTCCTGCGTGTGGGGTGTTCTAGTATGGGTTTGAGTTGCTCTAGTAGGTCCAGGATGCTTTCTTCGTCCAGCCTGTAGTTCACACGGATCTCCTCAACAGTCCGCTGGAACAGGGTGATGCGCGCTCTGAAGATCCTTTCCTGGCGTCTCCTCCTCTGTGCAGCAGCTCTGATACGCAGCCTCCTGGCTATCAAGTACAGCCCAGCCATTGTGGATCACCCCTGTGGCATTGTGGGCCTCTTTAAATAGGTTGCACCTGGTTACCACCTGCTCATACTTGGTGGTAATTGCGATGTGCAAAATTGCGAATTTTGTACATTCGCAAATTGCGATTTTTTCATGCCTCATTTTGAGAATTCGCAATTTGCGGATACGTTAATTGCGATTATCGCAATTCACGTGTCGCAGATTGCGAATTTGCAAAATTATTCGCAGATTCTATGCCTCGCAAAATTGCTAATCGCTAATTTTGTGATTAGCATTTGTGCGCACTGGTAAGCTGTTATACATAGGGATTCTCTGTTTTGCGATCGCAAACACCGTTTTTTTGCGATTCGCAGTGTTTGCGATCGCAAAACAGCTTCATACATATGGCCCTAAATGTGTGCAGCTCACCAGTATGTTAACTGGTGCTGCAGTAGCCATTTGAATATGTGGAGTTCAAAGAGGGTACCTATGTGGGTGATCCTTTTTAAAGGTTCAAGCTTGAACTCCCTACAGCCAGTACATAAGGGTTCCCTACTAGCTGAGGAGGATTTTTCACTAACGCCACAGACGTCTCCTGTTAGTAGGTGAATAGGGGTCTATAGGTACTCAAAAGACAACTACTCGAGTGATCCATTAAATACGCACCAAAGCTAGAATGTTGGCGGCACCATGTCATACAGTTCATACTTTCGCAGTAAAACTGTGCATTTGTTGGACAACATAAACATCAAAACTGTGCAAGACTGATTCTACGAAAATCATCCGGATATGTTGACCTTAGTCCTGCTAGCTCACAGTTCACCATCTGTACCCCTAACTTAGCCAGGTAATAGGTGGAATGTACAACCTCAGAACATGACAAACCTGACTCCCAAAAGAAATTGTGGAAACAGCTCAAAAACCCTTTCATTTGGTAACTCATGCATACCGAAAGAGACACATAAGAAATACAAAACATGGAGTTTCAATATTTTTTTTAAGCATTATGACTCTTGTTTAAAATATGTGCTATGCAATAATCAATAGAAGGAAACAAAACAGTGTAATCAGCAATATGAAAATGGTAAAGAAAATAAACAACTCAACCATTGAGCTATTACACAGGATATATGCTCGCATATAAGTACTGTTATATTTTGTGCTCCTACCTAGCGTTACCTTTCCTAGTGTGTCTAGGGTGGGTGAATCTGCCAGAATCCCTTTAGGGTGACCTAACTTCCCTGCTACCTGTGGGTAAATGTCATCAGGGAGCCCGTCTTGGTGGAGAGATGGGCATCATCCCTCGCAGGAAATAAACAGGAATCAGCTGGGTTGGGATTCAGGCATGGAGCGACCTCAGTAGTGTCAATGAAATGCTCCTCTTTATTAGCAAAGGAGTGATGTTGTTTATAGAATAAACTGCATTCATGTAATCATGCTGGAGCCCCAGTCAGGCCGCTATTGATTCTTTTTTGATAGCTCAGTCACTGAGTGGACAATAACAAATGACAGCATTTTGTGTAGTGAACTTAGCCTTTGAACAGAATGTTCAATCCACTCAATAATATGCCTGCAAAGAAGTGTAAATGTTAGCAAAGCCATTTCAGGAAATATTATCCTGCACAGGCACGCAAGCAAATATGTGTCAAATGTCAGTGTTTAAGAAAAGATGGCAACTTTAAAACATGAGCATGTCAAATGGTGGTGTAGCTACTTGGGCCTAAATGTGAGCACAAGACAGTAATAGGATACAATAATAAAATAAATAAAAATGAAAGTGACCACCTCATGGGAACAACACCAAGCAGGTATATGCCAGTTGCATGTTCTGACCACCCATTTTTCTCATCATAGGTGTTCGTGAAAGATAAGAGAGGGAAAGAAAATGAAAGGGAACCCTCTCACCATCCCATCTCACCTATATGTTGATTTTCTTGCCCCGAATGCTACCTACTGGCACTATTCCTGCCTATCCTGTGCAGGATGATTTGCTGCCTAAAACACGGGACACTCTACTAAGTGCAGTCCTTGCCTTTGTGAAGCACACACTGAATCCTGCTATCCTAAGGATAAATCCTGTAGGTATTATAATTGAAAAATGTCAAACAATCCTTCTCCACTATTTTATTATTGGTGTGTCTGCTTTACATGAAATTTGATCTTTTCAAAATTCTTACATGACAAATGTCAACATGTTTCACCATTTCATAGTTTATTGATTCATCTGGATGGTATTTGTTATGGAATCCCTTTATTAGTATACTTATATATTCACACTGAAATAACCATATAATAAAAAAGACTCATATTATGTCCTGTAAAAAATACAAAAACAGGAAAATGAGAGCCCTCTCATGTGAGCCTGATTCAAGTTTTGATATTTTTGTATATAGACATGTATCTCACATACTTTTCCAATATCCTTCATATGCTCGGAAATTCAATTATAATTACACACATATTTCATATGTCGATCCATTCTACCAAACAAATACTGCTGTTAGTGACCCAATCATAATGCCATGGTATCTGTTCATTAAGCCCTTCTGTAACACACCACTTTTTTAAAATACAGAAGTCCTAAAAGGAGCCCAGGGTACAATATCATGGAAGTTACTTCAATCCTAAACTGTTCATATGCAAGATGCCTTTCTATTTTAAAACACAATTACTTTAAATATGATCAGATAAATAATATTATTCAATAAAAAAAACTGGACAATTAGGTACAGTAGGATAAAAGAAGAGAGGTTAGAGACTGCAATCCATATAAGGCTGGTTATGGCTTTCTACAAAAAATGCATTATCTCAGAAAAGGCCTTATATCAGTGTCACGATAATCCACTAGTGCATCACAAGGGAATAGAGAAAACATTGAATGTAGTAACATGCTATTTTTGGTACCCAAATATGTCAATACCCAAAAAGAAGTATGTTACAATTTGGGAAACCTGTTCCAATCCAACATCTTATTGGCAAGCAGTTCAGGGAAAATTACAGCCTTGCCCACACGTCCTAATCCATGGCACACAGTTCCTGTTGACTTCATTGTAGACTTATCTTCAAGAGCAGGATGCAATACCATCATGTTTATTTTTGACAGTTTCACAAAACTGAGCTACGTCATACCACTTGCCTTACCATTTACCTCAATCAACTACTTTATTCCTGCAACACATCATATAGTACCATGGCATCCTAAGGTTAGTGATTTCAGCAGTGCTAATTTCATGATTTCCTTTTGACATTCTTTCACCTAACAGACATAGGCACAAGGCACTCAATCATGTACAATCCAGAAACAGATGGGCAGTCTGAAAGATCTAATAAAGGTCTGGACCAATACTTCCAATTGTATCTTTTGAATTTAGTAGTTGAATGGCTAGAGCTTTTATGGTTAGCAGAATTCTAGAACAATAATGCTTGTCAACCTTTGACTCACCTGTTTTGTTTGAGTTATTGCAAATATCGTAGCACAGTACTTGGACATACACACCATCTCACTGCACTAATTCCTGCCATTCACCAATACATAAACCAGTTGTATATAGCTTTTAAGCAGGCGTTTGTAAATCTTGAAAATACAAAATATGTATATAAACTGCATACTGACCGAAGAAGGTAGACTGATCCTGACTGTAAGTCTGGTACAGTGTATGACATTCCACAAAGCACCACACACGGCAGGAACTACACAACTACAGCTTTGTTTCACTGGACCTTATGTCACTGATAAAGTGATCCATCCTGTCTTCTACTGATTGTGACTTCCAAAACAAGTGTGAATGCATCCAGCATTCCATGTAACACTGCTGAAGACTATGGCACCCGGCCTATGCTTTGACACTTCATATGAACCATTCATCACTGAAGAACTGGAATAGTAAGTCTAACTAATATTGGATGCAAACACATTTAGGGACAGATGTTTTTTCCTAGTAGTCTGGAAAGGATATGGTCTTGGGAACCTAGTGCCAACATTGATGTACTTGGACTTCTCAGAAACGTTCATTGTAAATTACCTGGAAAACCTAGGGTGGAGGACTTACCTTCATATGGGGGTATACTCAGGATATAATACTGCCCCCAGATTATGGCAGGCTATGTTTGTAGGATGCACTGCTGCCCTGATTTGTTTGTCAATGTACTATATTTTGCATAGCACACAATGCCCCTACCTGTAGCCACATTCGTGACCCAGTATCTAGATACATGACTGACACCAGTATATCCAGACACATGTCAGGTGCAAGACTGATGTTGTATACAAAAGGTGGGGCCACTTATCCACCTCCAAGCATGGCATGGAATTTGAAGGCATACAAAAAAGCAAATAACTTCTGTGGATGTATTGCTCTGCAATGAGTCTTACTGGAAGAAGAATCATGTGTTGGACTTCATGTTGCAAGGTGCCCAACTTCGTCAGGTTCCTCTCACAGGTCACAGACGGTAAGAGCAGCAGATTCAGTCCACGTATCCTTTCATAAGTCCAGAAGTGTTCTGAGGAAGGCTGAATGAGGGTCCAGCTCTGTAGGGTTCATCAACCTGTGGGTGAAAGACACCATAAGACACTGCTAGTTCCTCTCTGACAGACGATGAAGAGATTCCCAGGTTCTGACCTACCTACTATTGCAGTATTCCTGTTTGCTTTACTGCAAACAGGCCCAAAATGCCATGTGCCATGGCATTTTGAAGATGGTGAAAGTCTGTGGCTACTCTGAATTAGGGGCTGTAAGGGCTGGGGTGTGCAGGGTAGTACACTAAGGTAACCCCTTGTTTCCACCCATAACCAATACCAAAATCCTTTGAAGCAGGGACCATACCCACAACAAAGCAAGAGACAGGCGTTTGGAAGGCATACACATGGGTGACTTACTAATATTTTAAAGGGTGGTGTTTACCTATCAAAAGGAATATTTTAACAGGTGCCACTGCAGGTGTAAACTGCAGCAGTTGAGCTACAACGGTAGGCTTGAAGCCATGATTTTCTTGTCACACCATTGGATGGCACAATACGTCCCGCCTTCCACAGATAACATTTAACTTTCCATACCAGGGGTTCAGTTTGTACACCATATACTATGGCCTTATAGGAGATTTAAATTTGCCAATCAGGGATTAGCCAATGTCTACATGTTTTAGGGGTCAAACACACACACTGGGCACTGGACAGCAGTGGCCCGGTGTGACTAGCCTAAAAACCAGAAATAAAATTCAGCCAAAAAAGTTGGGTGGTGACCATGCAAAAAGGGTCTTTTTCTCACAGAAATTATGTCAAATGGCACTAGATATGTAAAAATTGTACATGTGAATTGAGAAAACACTGTATCCGAAAAGCCTAAACCAGATGCCATTTGCAAAGGATGAGATTGTGGAATCTCTGAGATAAATCTGTCACAGATGCCAAACTTTACAAAGCTATCTAGGCTCCACAGAAAGACATTTTAGTATCAGTGCTCAACAATGAAAGTGGTGATGGTTTTTGGTTTACCAAGTCAATTGTTTTTCCTCAAATGTCTCTTTTTAAGTCTCAGTTTCTCTGCCCTGTTGAAAGATAAATAGGGCAATGTGACCAGCACCAGTATGAATTCCAATTTTTCTTTAGCAAAGATTGAGATAGTTTTTTTTCTTTCTCACAAGCTTGGGGTATTTATTGATTAACAATAGTGATACACCTCTAAAAACACCAGTGATAATTCCTATTTAAATGCTTTAAAAACATTTACTTATGATCTGTTCATAGCTGTGGCTCTTGCAATGCCTGAGACTTCAAAACAAGCCAGCTAGCATGAAGTAGTGGGAATAGTTCTTCAACTGCATCATACAGTTGGAAAAGTAGGAGTGGTATCTGGGAGTACTTGTTTAGAATTAAATTAATATTCCATACCAAACTGGATGTACCTTTTCAGAACAATTTCTTAGCCCACATTCAGTCACAGCAAGACTTGAAGAGGAAGAAAGAGGAAGACATTCCTCTATTCTGTGAGAAGAAACATCAGCCTTGCTTGCACACTGGATATTTGTCCCAACATCTAGCTTCACTGCTTGTTCCAGAGAATTATTCCCAAAACTGTGGATGACAGTTTTTCAATTGACCAAATGTGACTATGGAGCCTGAATATGCTGCTCATAGCTGTTTGAATACAGGGAACCTTTTCTCATGAACGTTTGAATGCTTAAAGTGAAAGCTACAGTGGCAAGGCAGTTCCTGGACAATTAGGACACCCATTTACCTGGTGTTTTACTGGGAAAACATTGAAGCATGTGCCTTTTGATTCAGGACACTTGGGTCCTGATTATGAGTTAGGCATAGTAGTAATTACCACACACCAGGGTAAATAGTGCATGAGCTTACTGACTCGTCAGATCACAAGTTAAAAATCACCCGTGGTATTTATCACATGTACAAAATAATGCATGTTTGAGGGCCATGTGCACTATTTATTACATCTGCTATTTATCACCTGTGATATTTACACTTGTGAAAAATAAAGCATGTGGTAAATAACCCCCAATTTACAAGTATGAGAGCTCATCGAAAATCAGTGGAAAATACCTCCTTTGAAATACTTCCAGTCAAAAGTAGGTGTAAAATTTCAGAAAATAGGGAATGAAAGAAAAGCTGTAAAACAATGCAAAACAACTAAGACCAACACAATAATAGAAAAAATACAGTAGATGCATTGGCTGATCTACAAAATAAAATCAACATATGCATAAAGGTCCGGGTCTAAATAAACAGCTATGGACAGGTGAAGCTCTTGCAGGTAGCACCTCACAACTCACACTTCCGAGGTACACCACCATGAATTCAGCACTGCTAGTCCGCTACATCATACTATGCCAGATCCATGTCTGCCACAATAAGTCATGCAACACAAGCATGGAGACCAAGCCACCAATCAATGAGATGACAGGATTGACACAATAAGGCTGGAGCCCATACATATGAGTCACCTGGCAATCCAGAGGATATACATGCTTGATGTGGTCAGCATACAAAACATATTTTCATCATTACAGTACCCTGTTGCCCAACAGAGGGATCCACTGACATCCCTTCTTCTGGGAAATGCAATGATTGCTAGAATTCTTTGCAACAGGCACCACAAATCGGACACTGGAATTGGGGCATGGTATTTTTCAGTCATCCTTCAGCAAAATGCTCTGCTAAGCGATGGATGTTTTGCACAGAGTGAGTGGGCCACATATACAGTTCCCCTAGGACACTCACATAGCCAATGCCAGCAAAGAAAACATCTATGCTACAGCTGGGTTTCCACACATCCTAGAGTCAATTGATTGCACTCATGTTCACTTGGTGGCCTCACGCACACAAGAACAAGTGTGCTGCCACCATAAAAAAAGGCACACTATTAATGTACAAATGCTGTGTGATGTGGACGTATGTATACTTAACTCATGTGTTGGGTGACCTGGATCAAACCACAATGCCATGAGTCTACTGAGAAGCAACATTAGTCATACTGTGGTTACACATCACCCTCAACGTGCTGGGCAGACAAATCACCCCTTCATCAACAAGATTACAATGCATTTTGATTGTTGTAGCCCAGCAATCTTAATACATGTCAACAGTAACAGTAGAGAGTTGTTGTTAGACTTGGCATCTTTTGGCGTGTTTCCCCTGTCTTTTTGCTTTCTGACCTCCTGGTTTTGACTCTGTTTTTGCAGGTTTAGTGTCTCTGCGCACTTTCTCACTGCTGTTCAGTGTTAAAGTGCAGGTGCTCCTGTTGTAAATTGTTATTATGGATTAGTGTTTCCATGATTTGCATATTTGATTTACTAGTCAGTCCCTAGTAAAGTGCACTGAGTGTGCCAGGGCCTGTAAATCAAATGCTACTAGTGGGCCTGCAGCACTGATTGTGCCACCCACATGAGTAGTCCTGAAAAGGTAACTCAGGTCTGCCGCTGAAGTATCTGTGTGCAGTTTAGTACTGCCATGTCGACTTGGCAAGAGCACCCACTTGCCATGCCCCACCCTTCCCTTTTCTTACGTATTAGTCATCCCTAAGGTAGGCCGAAGGTACTCCTGTGGGCAGGGTGCAGTGTATGTGAAAGGTAGGACATGCCCTGGTGTGTGTGGCATGTCCTGATAGTGAAATACTGCCAATTTCGTTTTTCACTATTGCAAGGCTACCTGTTCCCATAGGACAGAATGGGGAGTTGCTTATAACATCTTATAAACATAACTACCCCTGGGAACAAGGTAGGAAAATAAAGTTTAGTATGCCTGAACTCAGAATGTTAAAATGCATCTTTTAGTGAGGGTGATTTTTACATTCTGTGTTGGAAAATACCACTTTTAGAAAGTAGGTATTTTCTTGCTTAGCCATCCAGTGTACCTCTGCTAGGTTTGTGTATTGCATGTCTGGCTTTTGGATGACAGGGGCTGGGGAGGTGCAGTGGCTCCAGGGAGCCTGATGAGTCGGGCTGGGCTGAATAGACCTGGGCTGCTTTTAGAGTAGGGGGAGGAGACTTCCTTTCACCTGAATTGGCCTGGTCTGCCTCTGACAATGCTGTCTCCACTTCCTGCCAGGAAGCTGCACCAGGGAGGACAGAACTGGTTCTGGCTGGGCAAAGACACTCTCTGCCTCCAGAGTACAAATTTTTTTCCTTTTTTTTTATTTGTAGAGCGCTCGTTCACCAGGCGGTTTCTTGGCGCTGAGGGAGGGCGTCCGTGGTTGCAGATGATAATAGTTTAGTTGTATGCTTGGGTAAAGAGCCAGGTCTTAAATAATTTCCTAAACTTGGTGTAAGAGTCAGCAGTACGCAAATGGGGGGGAAGGTGTTCCAAAGCTGGGGGCCAGAATCGTATATCTCAATCCACCATGTTTTTTCCGTTTGAAAGTGTGGGGGATCAACACATTTTTGTTAGAGGAACGTAGATCGCGGGAAGGGATGTACCGTTGTATATTAGAGGCAATGAAAACGGGTCCATGGCCTGAAAGGGCTTTATAGATGATGCAGCCCAACTTAAATAGGCAGCGTTGGAGTAGAGGGAGCCAGTGGAGGCTTTTCAGCATTGGACTCACTCGTTGATGTTTGGGCTGACCAAAGATGAGCCTGGCTGCCTGGTTCTGGACGAGTTGCAACCGATGTAACTGGTAGGCTGGTATACCAGTATAAAGGGAGTTTGCGTAATCGATCCGCGAGATGACCAGGGCAAGTACCACTTGGGTCAGAGCTGCAGTGGAGAGAAATCTGCTGATTTTCAGAATTCTTCGGAGTTGAAAAAGCACGCAGAGACCACTGAGCTGATCTGGGCCTTCATGGTAAGATCGTTACTGATGATAATTCCTAAGCTTTTTACCGAGTTAGCAGGGAGAGGGGGCTCCCTAACAGCGGTGGCCAAAAGTTGGAATCCCAGGGATTGGCCAAACCGCCTGTGAGAATCAACTCTGTTTTATCTGGGTTTAATTTGAGTTGATTGATGTTCATCCAGTCGCTAATGAAATTCATAGTGGATTTGAAGTTAGACACAGATGATACGGAGGTGTCGATGTTGAATATCAACTGAAGGTCGTCAGCGTAGTTAAAGACTATGACCTCTCTATTACGCAGGGCCAAAACCAAAGGAAAGATGTACAGATTGAAAAGTAGGGGTGAGAGAGAGGAGCCCTGCGGGACCCCGCAGGTTAATTTCTTTTCCTCTGCTCTAAAGTTGGCCAGACGAACCGATTGGGAACGGTTACTGAGAAAGGAGGTAGTCCATTTCAGGGGCAGGCCCTGGATCCCAGCACAGCCGACACGGTCGATCAGCAGTTGGTGATCGACCGTGTCGAAAGCAGCTGACAAATCAAGGAGGACCAGGGCCAGAGTTTTGTCCTGATCAGCCCCCTTCTCAGTTCGTCCATGACCGCCAGAATGACGGATTCAGTGGAATGTTCAGGTCTGAAGCCTGCCTGATGGGGGTCCAGATAATGGGTCTGTTCTATAAAGGAGCTGAAGCAGGTGGCAACATGGGCTTCAAGGATCTTACTCAGATAGGGTAGCAGAGAAATAGGGCGGTAGTTGGCCGGAGTTGAGGGGTCTAAACTAGGTTTCTTGATAATGGGGACCACTTCCGCCATTTTAAAAAGATTAGGGACGGTCCCTTGGGCCAATGAATTATTGAGAAGCTGTAAGGGGGGTTAGGATAGCGCAGAAAAATATCCCGAAGAATATAGGAAGGACAGCTGTCCATGGGGGAACCAGAACCCACTTTTGCAAGTAGGGCGAAGAAGGCCTCTCTGGTAATAGGTGGAATACCATCTAGATACACCAGGTTCTTACGTGGATGATGGAGAGTCAGAGGAGTAGAGGATTTAGGAATGCTAGCTTTAATGGAGACAATTTTCTCGATAAAGAAAGTATTGATCGAGTCGCACAAAGATTGCGAAGGAGCGGGTTTAACAGTGACTCGGTCTAGTTTAGAGAGTTCATCCACAATTGAGAAAATATCCTTCGCTTTATTTGTGGAGTGTAGTACCTTAGCAGAGAAATATTCTGTCTTAGCTTGAAGGATAGCGGTTTTGTAGTCTCTAGAGAGGGACAAAAAATTGGCCTTTTGATTAGGGCTATAATCGCATCGCCATTTACGTTCAGCTTTCCTCAAGGCTGTTTTCTTTATTTTCAAATCTGCTGAAAACCAGCGTTGGGCGTCATGGGGCCTCTTTCTTTTAACTTTCCTTAATGGTGCTATCTGATCTCTAGCCGAGTCCAGCCAGGTGTTAATATTTTCGGCTTGCACATGGAGAGACTCCTCCGAAACCGGAGGGGATGAGACTGCTAACAAGGAGCAGAATTCATTGGTATCCACCCGCCGCCAGTTTCTGGCCATAAAGTTGCCAGTTTGAGGAGCATGATATGGCAGGGCATTGGGGATAAAGAAGGAAATGAGGTAATGATCTGACCATGGGCAGGGAAGAACCTGTAGATGGGAGATTTCTAAGTTGGCAGTCCAAACCTGGTCTAAGGTATGCCCTTTGGTATGGGTAGCTACTTTTATATGCTGGAGGCAATTCATGCCTGCTAGTAGTTCCGTGAATTCGATAGAGCAGGGGCTTTCTTGTGGATCATTTGGCCAAAAATTGAAGTCACCAATGATCAGAATTCGAGCATTGTTGACCACCACCTCAGCCATCATGTCACCCAGTAATTGGGGGAATGTAGGCATGTGATGAGGGGGTCTATAGAATAGAGCACAGATGAATGAGGAAACATTGGACTCAAATTTTAGCAAAAGGCTATCAACAGAGGGGATACCTATGGGGACTAGTGATGTAAATTTAAGTTTCTGGTGGACTATGGCTGCGACTCCTCCTCCTGCCTTACCCGCAGGTCTGGAGGATATAATAGTTGCCAGGGAGTGCCGCGAGAATATCGGGGGCAGAATCCTCTGTCAACCATGTTTCGGAAAGAAGGAGAATGTCAGGCTTCTCTGTGTCCAAAAGGCAGAAGATCTCCAGTTGGTGTTTCACCATTGAGCGTGTGTTTAAATAGTATACTGCCAGTCCCTCTATTGCCTGGTGCATAGAGGTAATTGCTCTATGTGGCTGACTTTGGTTGTTAGGTGTCGGCTCTTGACTGGAGCCTTTGGATGTGTTTTCAAGGTCGGGGTTCCTACAGGACAGGAGTCCAAGAGTATTTAATTTGGCTTTGGTGCGGGGGCTAATGGGCCCGGTCCCTTGCATTGAGTTAAGTTCTTGCGCAGTATATGTAGTGAGAGGGACATACCTGGCCCCTGGTCCCTTCTGTGCGCGTACGGGCGCAGACGGGCTTGCCTTTGGCGCGCCCACTGCGCGGTCCGCTGCGCGTAGGGAATGGCATCTGCATTAAATAGGAGCTAAGGCTCTGCCCCCTCCGGTCTCCAGCCCGGAAGAGGAAAACCATGCAAGTACGTTGCCGGTACTCCCTCCACTCAATCGGGACAAGATTGTTTATACAACAAATGATTTTGTTGTATAAATATTGGGGCCCAGACCCCAGAACTTTAGAACTCTTTTGGACCAAGAAGACTGCCAAGAAGAAGAGCTGGAGAAGCTGTGAGGAGGAACTACCACTTTGCTGAGCGCTTTGCTGTGTTGGCCTGCAGTGGCTGCTTCTGTCTTGGGCAGTGAAAGGACTGGACTGAACTTTCTGCAACTTCTTTATTGAGTATCTCCAAGGGCCTGAAATAGAGCTTGTCTCCTGTTCTGAAGTCTCAGGGACTGCAAAGACTTCACCAACATCTGGGTACCGCTTCTGGAACCACTGTTTCAGCTGCCACAGAGAAGCGAAATGCAACCGACTCCGTCACCGACTCCGTTGCTGGCTCTGTGTCCTGATGGCACTGCAGACCGCACTGTCTTCATCTCGCACCGCAACCCTGGTCTCACCGACGACGATGACCGCTGCCACTGAGCCGCTGCTTGCACCGTGACCTGTGGGCACCGCACTCCGTACCACCCTGCTTCACTTAGCCAGCCTGGTCTCACCGACGCTGTCGCTGCTGCTGACTTCGACACCTGTGACCGCATAGTGGCTGGGGGCACCACTCGTAAGTTTCACGACGCACCGCCTTGTCCCACACAGCCGTCTGGGCCGACCAACGCCAGTTCCCACTAACCGGCTCTGTCGCCTGCACCGCAACCTGCCAGCACCGCATCAAGCACAGTCTCGTCCTGCACCGTAAGTCTTGGTCTCACCGACGCCATCTGGACAATCGTCACCGAGCCGCTGCCTGCACCGCATCGAGAGGACACCACACCCTGCACCGCTTCCATTTTGCAATGCAACTGTGATGGTTGCCATGACCGGCTTGCATCAACGTGTCAGCTGCAACGAGAAAGGTACTGTTACCGAGTCTGTTCGCTTTCGGTGGCCCGTGCTGACACAGTCTGCTGGAACTGTTAGACTCTGTTGTTTTCAACATTGCGGTAGCCCCGGACGGAGCTACCGACTCGTACGAACTGTGTTTTTCAAGTATTCTTGCAAAGTATACCTTTTTAAGTACTGTATTGTGGATTTTTATCGTTTTGGTCTTGTTTTAAGTATATAAAATATTGGATATTTTTCTAAAACTGGTGTGGTGTCCTTTTGTAGTGTTTTTACTGTATTATTGTTGGTCATGTGCAAATGCTTTACACACTGCCTCTAAGATAAGCCTGACTGCTCGTGCCAAGCTACCAAGGGGGTGAGCAGGGGATATTTTAGGAGTGTAACTCCCTTACCCTGACTAGGAAGAAGGGTCTCTACTTGGACAAAGGTGCAAGCCCTTGCCAACTAGAGACCCCCATTTCTAACAGTTGTTAGCCCCTACGGTAGAACATACATGGATCAATGTGACTTTGTGTAATAAATTAAATCAGTCACTCTTCCCAATGATGATGATTCTCACCCAAGGCAACTTTTTTACAAACACATGTACTTCCATTACAACTGTTATGTCTCTTACCTTAGATTCCTCTGAACTCAAGACCTTCTTTCATGTATTTCACTCCAGACATGTTAAGAATGGTCATAATTTTTTCTTCCCATGGATTAATGTAGAACTGAAGTTTAACACTACCTCCAGTTGCCATGCTTTAGTGCTCATTCTGTTATCCCATTCCACATGCATGTTCTAGTTTGTTTTTGGTGGCATCATCAGCATAAGAAAGCACATTAGGTCATGGTGTCTTGCCACCTCCTTGACCAGAACCTTCGGCTTCGGATCTGTAAACGTGTACTTCCTTTACCTGCTGGGGTCCATGAAGGAACAGTTTGATGACTAAGTGATATCAGGGGATAGCAATGGATTCTGGTTCCCTTGTATGAAGGTGCTGTATCCCCACAAAATGAACACCTACACACGCCCACACATGAAGGAGTTGTTGGTGTACTATATTGGCTATTTCTCTTCTCCAGGGATTCATTTTCTCACTCCAGGAACTTCCAATGCCTGAAAATAGGCACTTTCTGATGTTTTGTTCATGTGCTATTTATCAGGTGTGATATTTACCACATGTGTGAAAAGGCACAGATTCGGTATTTAACACATCCGAATAAATAACGATTCCACAGTACATGGTTTAAACGTCAGAATCACTGTTATTTAACATGTGTTATTTACCAAACCCATGGAATCAGTATTTACCCAATGTGCAATTAAATGATGTATGCAATGATTTCTCTATAGTCTTTCAGTTTTCTTACTTAGCTGTTAATTTAGCAACCAATTCATGTTTGTGAAGCCCTTTTAAATAGCTTTCTGGACTCTTTTTGGGTGTTTCTTCTTGTATATGAAAAGGTTATTTCTTCCACATAATAATCAACGTATAAGCATCTATGTCAATGTTCTGCTATTTATAGTCGAGTCCCAGTGTTTCCTAAATTCAGTGAGATATTCTCAAAGAAATGGTAAAGCCATAGCTACAGTTGACAGCTTATCTTCAATCTATTTTAATAATTATAGAAACTGTTCACTGTAATAATTTCTTTTTTCTCCATCCGTTTCAGAAATACTTTTGTTAAAGTAATCTCTTTTATATTGATCAGCCATGAATACACCTTCATTTGTCAGATATATTGAATCTGAGTAAAAGCTTTGTTCTCTTAATAACAGCCTGTTTTCTAACACTTTCAATATCATTTCCATTTCTTCTTTGATAAAATGTACACATATGAATCTCTCCTCCCCAGACATCCTGACGAACCTGCTCTCACCCTATATACCTACTCGCCAACTACGATCTATGGGCCAGCATTTGGTGGTTGTCCCTCGGGTGAGGAAAGTGCGAGCAGGAGGACACTCCTTTCGCGCCCTGGATGCAAAACTCTGGAACTCTCTTCCGACGTACATCCGTAGCATTGACAACTACCTGGCATTCCGCAAAGCCATTAAAAC
This sequence comes from Calotriton arnoldi, assembly GCA_963921515.1. Taxonomy (NCBI): domain Eukaryota; kingdom Metazoa; phylum Chordata; class Amphibia; order Caudata; family Salamandridae; genus Calotriton; species Calotriton arnoldi. Next base: position 222,728 of record CAWUFW010010000.1, read on the forward strand.
ACATCTTTTTCCTTCGCTATAGGCCCTGCCTTCTTTAAGTAGCCCCCCAACTTCTGCTAGCTAGCGCTGGGACGCCCCTTTGCTGGGGCACATTTGCGCTCTATAAAACCTGTAACATAACAACATAACATATCCATCCCACAAATGCTAGTTTTTCAGCGAGATAGCATTTTAAATAAGGTATTGGTGTTCAATTCAATTTGTGGCAATCATAAGTTTTGATTATTCTTCAACTAAGGCAAACTTCTGTTCTCTCAGCTTCATATTTTACTTGCTGATTTGTTTTGCTTAATTTTTGTCATATTTCATCTCCTTTAGACATCCTAGATGGCACAAATATGAACAACATCAACTGAATAATACAATTTAATTGAAAAAAGGACCATGTTGTGAAGAAGTATAAAATAAAAAAATATATATTCATAGCGTTCAGACTGTCTTCTCTCTGGAACCTATATGATCTTCTCTTTACTTGTTAAAAAGATTTTTTCGCACTTAGGGCCAAATGTACGACCATTCCATTTTGCGAGTCACAAATTACTATTTTGTTTTGACTCGCAATATGCGACTCACAAAATGGAATGTACAACAGTGTCTCAGACACTGTTTGCGATTCTCAAATGGGTTGCAAGGGGCCTGCCTCATTAATATTCATGAGGCAGGTCGCAATTTGCGACCCATTGTGAATGGTGGGCACTCACAGGGATGGTGGCCTGCTGGATTTAGCAGACCACCTTGTCTGTGACTGCTTTTTTATGAAAAGTTTTTTTTTTTAAATGCAGCCCATTTTCCCAAAAGGAAAACGGGATGCGTTTCAAAAAGAAAAATTAAACTTTTCAGTTTCATTTTTTAAGAACAGGCAGTGGTCCGTGGGACCACTGTCCGCTCTTAAAAAATATTTTTGCCCACATTTGCAATGGGGATGGGGTCCCTTGGTGACCCCTTTCCATTTGCGACTGGTCTACCATCAACTTTCTATTGGTGTGAATGTGCGAATGTTTTGCGACTGCATTTCGGTCTCAAAACATTCGTACTTGGCAGTGCGAATCGCTATTAGGAAAGGACGATATTGGCATGTCCCTTCCTAATAGTGAGTGGGAAAACTATTTTGCAAGGCGGCAATAAGTTACCGACTCGCAAAATAGGTTTTGTACATGCCACAGACCTATTTAGCAGTCGCAAATGGCTCGATTCTCCATTTGCGATCGCTAAAAAACGGTTGTACACGTCTGGCAAAAAGCATGTAGATTGTCTCATCAAAATATTTTTGCAATATATTCGATGAAAAAGGCACCGAGATGATAGACATTTTTGGTCTGTTAAACTAAATATGCAGTTGAAGACACAGATATCAATTACAAGGCAAAACAGCATAAATTTGAAATTTTAGTGAAGTAAACGAGCACAACATAGCAGTTGTACTTCAGTTACGATTACTGTCTGAGGCAATGATTTGGACAATATTATGACTTCCCTGATTTGGACACCATTTTGTGTATTTGGTCCTGATTATGAATGGTTCATAATGGGGTGGGTTATTTACTGAACCTACTTCCATGTCTGGAAAATACCTAATTTTTCAAGTTGATTCTTGGAAATGGAGAATTACATGTAAAAATATGTGCTTACCACACTCATTTTTTAATGTAACAGAGGGTTTGCGTTACAGCACGCATGTTTAACACATTAAATCAAACTCATTCCAAAATGGACACTGATGTGTTTCTCTCATGACGCATGTGTGCACATCTATAGTGACTGCATGGAAACCTAAAAAAGTACAATTGTGCAAAACTGTTTTTACTTACCTTTTCTCTAGGAAATGTCCCAGTGTGATATCTAGGCATCTCACAATGAGTAGAAAAAGTAATCTAGAAAGTAATCCAAAAGTAACTAAAAAGTAATCTGTACAGTAATTTCAATACCTTGACTTACCTGTATTTCAAACAACTGCATTTGAACTTGCATTCACTTGTAAAAACTGTATAATATTTTGCAAATAATTTATTTCACTTCCCTATGCCAGGCTTGGCTTGGTTCTAGAAATAAAATAAGTTAATACTATTTTTGATACAAACAAAATTGGTCCGAGTTCAGTCTTTGAGTGTGTGACATCATTTGCTGATTGAGTGTGTACAACAAATGCTTAACACTACCCTCTGACACAGCCTTACTGCTCGCCCACACTACCACAAATAGAGAGTAAGGTGCTATCTACTTTTACCTCTGACTACCTTTGGGGTTCCACTGGACTCTGTGCACACTATACCTCATTTTGGTATAGCATTTACAGAGCCAGCTTCCTACAATATGCTCATAATCTCTTTATCAGAGTTCTGCCAGCACCTTGTTGACAGTAAGCTGACTGACCCCAGAAAGGTTGTTGAGGAGGCAGACCTCTGGGCCAGTACCAGAGTGTCCAAGACGGTACCTGGGAGTGACCCCAAACCCTGATCTCCTTTATTTGGGAGATGGACTCAGGTGGATCCCTGAGGGTGGGAGTCATCACTTCTACCAGGTGGCCCCGGTACCCCTGGAGGGGGTGGGGAGGTGACCCAAAGGAGGGTCATAGTTAGTCCCCAGATGTTCATAGACTGCATTCTGGAGTCAGTTGCCCCCGGTGTCAGGAAAACTGGGAATGGCAGCCGCAAGGGTGCCAAGACAGTTCATTGTTCAGGGGGTACCACTCCCAAGCAGAGGGTGTGGGGCCCATGTGGTGGGGCAGGGTGAGGGAGGACTCATCCCTGTCCCCTGTTCAGCTTCAGGGTACAGACCCTGGGTTGAATGACAAGTTTTAGGATACCACCCCTGAACTGGTGGGAACTAGAGTAGAAGTAGGGTGCAAAACACCCAGGGCTACTGCTTCCCCACTCTTAGGGGGTCATTATGATGACGGGCGGATCGGCACCGCCGTGGCTGCGGTGGCTTCCGCCGGCCTGGCGGGTGCAGTTTTGCCAACCACGGTCGCGAATCCCCGCCCGCCATATTACGATGGGCAGACCTAGGCCAAATCCCTACCGCCGCGGAGTTTTCAGTACTGCCAGCACCTTGGTTCAACGATGACGGCGGACGTAGCCAATAGCGGGAGACTGCCGTGCGGAATGACGTGTAGACTGCCGTCCAAATCACAATGCCTCAAATAGGCAATCGGACCGCAACGGAGAAACCACCCATTCAAACACGGCGGATACAATACTGCGGAGGAAAACGGCAATAACACACAACTCCACGCGTTCGCCACCGCAATGGATCCTGCTCTACAAGCCCTACCGCTGCTGTTCCTGATCCTCCATCAACAAAGATGCCGCCGCCGTCGACAACACCGCAGGTACATCAATGCCACACCTCCGCATCGGGGCCATCCATCAACATCGTCATCACCGCATCCTCCCGGTCACGTCACCGCAGCGGTGAAGACGCAGGAAACAATCCAGTAGGCAGGGCCTGGGGCACGCATGGGCAGTCACAGGGACGTGTAAGGATTGTGTTGGCCCTGGCCCAAATGTACATTGTGTGCCTCAGTTGGTAGCAGCTGACATTACCTGATACCATCCCAGCTCCTACCATCCCACCCTGTTCAACATCAAAATGTGTGCCCATCTGACATTCAGGGATAGTGATGTATGTGAACAAGTCCATAGGTGTATTGTGGCAAAACAACACCTGCAAGCTAATGCCAAATAGGTGCCTGTGATGTGAAACCCCCTTCCTGCCACTGCCATGATGAGTATTAGGGGGCAAACCCCACCTGCAAAGTAATGCCAAAAAGGTGCATGTGTTGTGAAACCCCCTTCCTGCCACTGCCAAGATGAGTATTAGGGGGCAAACCCCACCTGCAAAGTAATGCCAAAAACCTGCCTGTGTTGTGAAACCACCTTCCTGCCACTGCCAAGATGAGTAGTAGGGGGCAAACTCCACATGCAAAGTAATCCCAAAAAGGTGCATGTGTTGTGAAACCCCCTTCCTGCCACTGCCAAGATGAGTATTAGGGGCAAACCCCACCTGCAAAGTAATGCCAAAAAGGTGCATGTGTTGTGAAACCTCCTTCCTGCCACTGCCAAGATGAGTATTAGGGGGCAAACCCCACCTGCAAAGTAATGCCAAAAAGGTGCATGTGTTGTGAAACCCCCTTCCTGCCACTGCCAAGATGAGTATTAGGGGGCAAACCCCACCTGCAAAGTAATGCCAAAAGGTGCATGTGTTGTGAAACCCCTTCCTGCCACTGCCAAGATGAGTATTAGGGGGCAAACCCCACCTGCAAAGTAATGCCAAAAGGTGCATGTGTTGTGAAACCCCTTCCTGCCACTGCCAAGATGAGTATTAGGGGGCAAACCCCACCTGCAAAGTAATGCCAAAAAGGTGCATGTGTTGTGAAACCCCCTTCCTGCCACTGCCAAGATGAGTATTAGGGGGAAAACCCCACCTGGAACATACATGTCTGTAGTTGGCATGTACAGGGCCACACACACCTCAACACCACTGACTAGGACAGGCCAAGCACACTGTGTGACCACTCAACTGCACACATCCAAATATACCCATGTGAGTACGAAGACAGGCCTTCACAAGATTACCACACACACATTGCTGTCCACACATCCAAACACATCACACAGACATCACCAACCTTGGACACCCGCAAGTTAGACTGTGTGTAGAATTCACCTCTGTTGTGGTATAGCCCCCTAACATGACATGTGTACAATCATACTGAAATCAATAACAAATGATGATTGCAAGAGTACATCAACACCCACAAACATCATTGCACCCCCAAACCTCAGAGTAAAGCAGACCAAAAGTGTGTGTTACGTTTGCCAAACAATGACAAAGTGAATGAAGTCAATGGCAATGTGGAAGTGCCATGCAGAGCATATGGCACATTCATCCATACCCACACATCAAAATGTTTAATTAAGCAAGGGCAGTAACAAACGATACAACAGGAGTAACAGTGTTTATTGCAAAATAACCTGATAGGCACAACATGACAAACAAATAAAAGGCCATTGGCCAGTCCACAGTCCAAACAATGCACATGTGTGCATGAAAATGTTTACAGTGAATGTGGAACGCCGTACACTGCCATGTGAATGAACAAAGCACCGGGGCTATCAAAGCGCAGTCCAGGCATCGCTGTGGGAGAGATGGGTATGGGAGGGGGTCTGTGCCTCAGACTTGCCTGTCAGTTGTACTGGGAGGTGGCTGATTGTCGTCGACACTGGTGGAACTGGACCTGGGTGAGAGAGGCTCGTCAGAGTCAGCAGTGGCTGTGGCAGGCGTAGGGCTGCTTGGACTGGGTGGCATGGTGGCACATGGAGGCGGAGAGATGCTGCCGTGAGACACAGAGCCAGTAGTGGCTGTGGCAGGTGTAGGCCTGCTTGTACCGGGTGGCATTGTGGCACGTGGAGGCGGGGAGATGCTGCCGTGAGACACAGAGCCAGTAGTGGCTGTGGCAGGTGTAGGCCTGCTTGGACCGGGTGGCATTGTGGCACGTGGAGGCGGAGCGATGCTGCCGTGAGACACAGAGCCAGTAGTGGCTGTGGCAGGTGTAGGGCTGCTCGGACCGGGTGGCATGGTGGCACGTGGAGGCGGAGAGATGCTGCCGTGAGACACAGTGGGTGAGGGTGAATGTTGAGGGCTGCCTCTACACTTCTTGGGTATACAATATTGCAGAAGTGTCTTGGGAGTAGTGGGAAGTGTGGCTGGCACAACAGAGTCCCTCGCCACCAAAGGTGTGACAGGTGAAGGTGGCCCTCCTTGTGGGGATTTGCAGGATGTGGACTTCGCCTTGCTTTTGCTTGCCTTTTGCCCTCCATCCCCTGTGGCCCTGGTGAACGACTCACATTGCTCTCCTGACCACGCTTCACAGGGGTGTGGGTGGGAGTAGAGGTCCTGGGTGAAACAGTCTTAGGTTGCTTTGTGGGCTTTCCCTTCAGTGGCACCAGCACCACATCAGGCATGCCAACTGTTTGTCTGTCACTTGGAGCAGTTGTGTGGATGGGAGTCTCTTGTGATGGGTGCAATCTTGTGGACCGTGAGCTAGAGGCCTGCTTCTTTGCCTGATGCCCCTGAGTGTCATTTGAAGGGCTTTTTTCTTTGTGTCCCTGTGTGCCTGTGTCACTTTTTGGGGATGGTGTCTGTGGTCTTGCACGCTTGGAGCGCTGCTGTCGTGTGCTGGGTGTCGACGACTCGGGGCCTGAGGGCTCAGTTGTGTGGACACTCCCCTCAGGGGTTGCCACTGGCAGGGTGGTTGGTGAAGGCATTGTGGCTGGACTTGGATGCTGTGATAGCTGAATGGCTGCCGTCACGGTGGAGGACAAACCCTGGACAGTCCTGTGTAGCCCACCCCCTCCGAATGAATGCCCTCCATAAATGCCAGAACCTGTCCCAACTTCTTGTCCTGATCCTGGAAAGCATTTAGGAGAGCTGTCTGACCCACACACAGCTGGCGCAAGAGTTCAATCGCCTCAACACTGAGGGCAGCAGGGGAGACAGGGGCAGGGGCAGCGGTGCCTGGGGTGAATGTGACTCTACCCTTAACAGCCCTGCGGGCACGGACAGCACTAGTGGTAGTAGCCGGGATGGTGGGCACTGGCCGATGTGTGATGGAGGAAGAGGCAGCATTGTCACTCCCTGTGACCACCATTGTCGCTGACTCCCCACTGGAGTCCGATGATGTTGAGCTTGTGCTTTCTGCGCGTGAGTCCTCAAGGACACTCCTGTCCCCCTCCGAGTCGCTGGTCACATCAGTGTCAGTGATCTCATAACTTTCATGCGTGCCACATGCTTCAGCACTGGTGTCTGTATCATGGCATTCCGTGCACTCGGTAGATGCTGCAATGGACAGAGACATAGGTTCAGTACAGTGCCATACACACAAACATCAAATGCAAGCACAGAACTAGACTAGAAAATGACAACCCCAAGTTGCACAACACCCTGTGCAGTCTGCATGTGCAACAATCATGCTGAACACAGAAGATGCCTGGAAATATGCATTGTTTACATCAATGAGCCATGTGAGGTTCACACCGGCAAATAGCAGGTCCCTGCCTCCTTGTAATGTAACCTAAACATCTCTGCAAGCATACCCACGTGCCTGTATGTGAGAGAGGCATACATCTCAGCATGTTGCCTCTGTCACATATGGAGTCACTGTAAGGGGAGAACACAGATACAGATTCAAATTTCTACTTAATAATGTCCATGAGCTACTGATGTCTGACAAGGTGAGCAATTCATCTTGCAAACTGATGCACGTTGGTATCAGATGTGTACTTCACACCATTAACAAGTCCTGTAGTGCACACATCGTTAAATGCACACTGACATGATGCACACTGCTGTACACTGCCTGGTGATGCATTTCGCCCTAAGTGGGAAGGGTATGCCCAGACGTGGGTCCCGTGCTCACTACGCCACTGGAGTCAAGCTATCCTGGCTGATGAAGGCTGATAGCCTGAAACCGGTCCTAGGATGCTTGATTCTGGTCCAGGGAAGACATGGCTTGGCAGTTCGGTCTGGACTGTTCCCATGAGGCACAGGGTCAAGACTGATTTGCATATGGCTATGTCTGAACTGGGGTGGCATGGTGAAGCAAAATAACGATGGATTAAACCCAGATCTGTGACTGGGGGTGAATGTTTGCCAATGTGCAGCATTCCGTCCATCATCTTGTGTGTTTTGGATGTCCATGACACCCAGAATGCAGAAGATGTCATAAGGCCACATCTCATCATGCAATGGCAAGGGCCATTGTATGAAACACATGATCAAGTCCATCTATGAGAAAATACATGACACCTGCACTGAACACATAGGCCACTGAGAAGTAGTTCCTAAAAATGTACACAGCAGCAAGATCAGCAATGTCTCACGGTCGCCATTCATGCAGTCACTCACACCCAAAGTCAGCCTACGCAGGATACTCACCACTTACTCCCTGCTGATGGTCCCTCAAACGTTCATACAGCTCTGGCTGTGTCACAGACAAGATGCGGGACATTAGTGGAGTCATGGTTCGGCGCGCCAACCTGCCACTGCGAGGGACCAGCCTCACCGTCATCTCTGCCACGGTCCTGCTCAGACGGGAGATGTCGTCCCACCTCTTGTGGCAGTGTGTGTGCCGTCTGTTGGATACACCCAGAGTCCGCACCTTCCGTGCAATGTTCTTCCATGCGGCCTTACGCTGGTGGACCTTCAGCTGCAGGCATAGGAGACAAGAAAAGGAAGTATCAGAGACCCTGTGTCATTCACACTGTGTGTCAGCACAGGAGAACATAAATGCATGGCACACAAATCACTACATCTTCATCAGAGGCCATACAGCATGACACATAGTACATGTTCATTACAATACTACACAGAAATGAATGCATGTGTGGCAAGACACACAGTACATGGCCATCTCATACACATGCACAATGACAGCACAGACAGCCATGTGCAGAAGGCCCTAATCTGTGATGCAGTATTTGAGTGAGCATGACATGCAATACAGTATTAATGAAGTGTAGTGGCAGACTCACTGTGTCCACCACTACACACCCCATGATGCCCTTGGCCTGTGAATGGCTCAATGCATTTCCCAGGAAACATATTGGGAAATAATCCGATTTATCACGCACTTCTCACATTGTTAAGTCCTCGATTGTGCAATTCTCAGTACTATGATGGCTCAGTGAGTATTAGGTGTGTGGACTAAACACATGTTTGACTGAGTCCAGTTAGGCATGGCTCAGAGTAACATTGGACAGTGTCTGTGCAGGCCAGAGGAACTCACAGTGCGGCTCAACATGGTCCCTCAGATAAATCACATGGATGTACAGCATGAGGGGGTGAAAAGTGCCAACACATGCCAGACTGAACACATGTTCAAATCAATGTAAGGATGACATCTACTACTTACATTGATGTGAAGTGTTATTGTTGCATTAACATCAAGTGGGTTCCACTCATGCATTGGACTATTGTGCATGATTAACCCTGGGCATAATACTTCGCTACGCTCACGGAGCATGCAAAGTTTGTGCTACTACGCACTACGCAAATTGCACGAAGCAGAGTGAATAACTGTGTTAATTGACGTAGCGTAGCAGCAGTAAAATAAACACCTTCAAATGCTTTGATAAAGCAATTTTCTATGCTAAAAAGCATATATACCCAATTCACAAAAATGAATTTTGACAATAAAATATCACGCAATGAGAGAGGTGATGATTTTGGAGTCCCCCCTAACCTAGGGGGAGGACCAAGCAGATGCCTTGAACACAAAAAGCATATCATGTGAACGATTCAATGGTGGTCCCTTCCTCCTAGGACCACCCCAAGCACTGTTATGGGCAAAAATACAATCCCAACCAAAGGCCCTGCAAAGCATTATGGGACAAGATTAGCAGTGGGCAGTGAATATTATAGTTTCCAATATCAAAATAATTCTACAAAGAGCTGCAGTTCAACTAGTCATTACTAGGTGTCCCTCACGAGTCAAATGTAAAAGCATTGAAATTATTAATACATCAAGCTGCAGTTCCACTGGTCGTTACAAGATGTCCCTCACGAGTCAAATGCAAAAGTATTGAAAATCTTTCATGAGGCTTTTGCATTTGACTCGTGAGGGACATCTAGTAACGACTAGTGGAACTGCAGCTCTTTGTAGAATTATTTTGATATTAGATACTATAATATTCACTGCCCACTGCTAATCTCGTCCCATAATGCTTTGCAGGGCCTTTGGTTGGGATTGTATTTTTGCCAATAACTGTGCTTGGGGTGGTCCTAAGAGGATGGGACCACCACTGAATGGTTCAAAAGATGTGTTTTTTGTTTTCAAGGCATCTGCTTGGTTTTCCCCTAGGTTAGGGAGGATCCTAAAATCATCACCTCTCTCACTGCTTGTTAATTTATCGTTTTCACTTTTCTGTAGTAACTATATGCATTTTTAGCATATAAAGACAGAGATATTTATTTTATCTTAACTTGCACTGTACAAGGTGCTTTTGGCAATTATTGTACAGTGCAGTCAAGCACACAGCTACGCACTACGCAATGTGCATAGCTATGTGTAGTTAAAAATGTACTTCACGTAGCTACGTGAAGTGCTGCTACGCAAACTACGCCCAGGCTTATGCATGATGCTCACATCAACATAGTGCACTTAAGAAATAGTCAACACACATAAGTTAGTGCTCCATACCAATATACATTTCAACAGTCACATATGAGGTTGTGATGAATGAGTGGACAGTCACATAACATGGCACAGTAAAAATCAGTCCCGACTTGTGCTGTTTCAGAACACCATCGTATCTGTGTGGCTGTTTAAACAATGCATGTCTCCTCCTACCTACAATCAACTTATGTAGGTGTGGAAATAGGCCTACAGACACCATTGACATGAAGTTAGCATGCATGGCAGCGTCACACATTTACATCACCTAGTCTCAGACCAACATGTTCATTAAGTTGGTGCAAGAATGGCTTAGGAGTGTCCATTTACTACACATAATCAAATTCAAGTCCCACAGAACATGTATGGAGCATGCCATGTCAACTATTAGGATGCCTGTACATCAACTTGCACTCACAGGCACATACTACTGCACAGCAACATCATGGTATCATTTTGATCACTCTCACACTTGGAATCAGGGACACTTACCAGTACATCTGGTGCACCAAAAAGCCTCCCATACTGTGCAAGGACCTCGTCCACCAGAAGCTCCAGCTCCTCTGTAGTGAAGGGACGGGCCCTGACATTCTCTGTTCTCGCCATCACTGGGTCCAGGATACAGCAAAATATGCAGTTGTAGAGGAATGGCAGTCTGCAGTGTCTGAATGCATGTGAAATGTGTGGCTCTCCCACAGAGATTTATAGGCCCCTGGGTTGGTATCAGTGGCAGGCAGCTGCTGCAATTGGTCCACCTGGCTGGCATCTTTCAAGTGTGGCCAATGAGAGGCACCGCGGTGGCAGTGCACGCCTACCGCCGTTTTCAAAGTTGCATTTCACTACCGCGATCGCGGTTCCCATTGGCTGCAATGGCATTGGTGGTGTCACACCGCGGGGGACAGGCGGTCGCTACCGCTATGCTGCATCTTTCAAGTGTGGCCAATGAGCGGCCCCGCAGTGGCGGTGCACGCCTACCGCCGTTTTCAAAGTTGCATTTCACTACCGCGATCGCGGTTCCCATTGGCTGCAATGGCATTGGTGGTGTCACACTGCGGGGGACAGGCGGTCGCTACCGCCATGCTGCATCTGTCAAGTGTGGCCAATGAGCGGCCCCACGGTGGCGGTGCACGCCTACCACGGGTTCCACAGTAGCATTTCACTACCGCGACCGCGGGTCCCATTGTCTGCAATGGCATTGTTGGTGTCACACCGTGGAGGACAGGCGGTCGCTACCGCTATGCTGCATCTTTCAAGTGTGGCCAATGAGCGGCCCCGCGGCGGCGGTGCATGCCTACCGCGGGTTCCACAGTAGCATTTCACTACCGCGGGTCCCATTGTCTGCAATGGCATTGGTGGTGTCACACCGCGGGGGACAGGCAGTCACTACCGCTATGCTGCATCTTTCAAGTGTTATCCAATGAGTGGCCCAGCGGTGGCGGTGCACGCCTACCGCGGGTTCCACAGTAGCATTTGACTACCGCGACCGTGGGTCCCATTGTCTGCAATGGCATTGGTGGTGTCACACAACGGGGGACAGGCGGTCGCTACCGCTATGCTGCATCTTTCAAGTGTGGCCAATGAGCGGCCCCGCGGTGGCGGTGCACGCCTACCTAGGGTTCCACAGTAGCATGTCACTACCGCGACTGCGGGTCCCATTGTCTGCAATGGCGTTGGTGGTGTCACACCGCGGGGGACAGGCGGTCGCTACCGCTATGCTGCATCTTTCAAGTGTGGCCAATGAGCGGCCCCACGATGGCGGTGCACGCCTACCGTGGGTTCCACAGCAGCATGTCACTACCGCAACCGCGGGTCCCCTTGTCTGCAATGGCATTGGTGGTGTCACACCGCGGGGGACAGGCGGTTGCTACCGCTATGCTGCATCTTTCAAGTGTGGCCAATGAGCGGCCCCGCAGTGGCGGTGCACGCCTAGCACGGTTATGGGCACATCATGCACTAGCAATGGCAATGGTCAAATTTAACAATCGAACACTATGCCTCCATAGTGTCTTTGTGCACTTGTTGTGTACAATGAATGCTGGTGTGACATTAAACTCACTGATGCCTACACATGCCATGTCTGTGGAAACTGTGACATGCATTCACATGCACTTACGCACGTCACCCATGATATGTGTGTGGATGTACATCTATTGGTTGTATGATGTTGTCTGATCTTTGGAATCAACTTAATGTGTGAGATGGCTAATCAAACAACAGTAATGATTGCCTGAACACATACTGGTGGTATGTTACTGTGCCCATGGCTGGTTTAAGTAGGATATGTGCTCAGCTTACACACACTGTGCTCATTGTGATGATAACTAGTGGTCTGTGCAACTTAAGCAAGAAGGTGTGGCAGGTAAAGCAGCTACATATGAATCAGCAGTGTTGCTGTCTCATACCTGTGCTGTGTCACCTACTCCTAGGCCTGGGGCCACCAGATGTATTGGTGTACCATTCACAACCTCTGAATATGTTTGTCTGGTAGTCAGTATGTACAACATGACCCCTTGTAAACACACATGTGGTGAATGTCTCTCTGCATCTGAGTTGTGGATTCAGCAATTGTTGGAGTACGTTCATTGTTTCTGCTGCGTGAGTCAAGATGTGAGAAGTCGGACACATCTCATTGTGTAATTTGAATAACATTAGTCCTCTCCCATTTCATGTAGGCGATGACCAAATGTGCACCGGCCTTTCACAGTCCTGGCGGACATGGAGGATGTGGACATCATCAGGAAATTTCGTCTGGATCGCGTTACACTGCAAGAGCTGTGTGCTCAGTTGGAGCCCCATCTGAGTCCTCAACGCATATATCCAACTGCCCTATCCCCAACCGTGAAGATCATGGCAGCGCTGCATTTCTTCGCTACGGGCTCTTTCCAATACACGGTGGCCACCACCGGTGGGATGTCGCAACCAACATTCAGCGTGGTGCTCTGGGATGTGGTGTCCGCAATGATGCTATACAAGGACCAATACATACGATTCCCGAATACAGCAGATTTGCCTGCTGTGAAGGCTGGTTTTTATGCCCTTGGCCACATTCCTCATGTAGTTGGTTCCATTGACGGCACACACATTGCCCTTGTCCCACCACAGGCACGTGAGCAGGTGTATAGGAACAGGAAGCACTACCATTCCATAAATATGCAGGTGGTATGCCAAGCTGATATGATCATCAGCCATGTTTGTGCGCGATTTTCTGGCTCCGCCCATACCTCCTACATCCTGCGGAACAGCATTGTACCCCGGCTGATGGAAAATCTACATCCAGAGCGTGCATGGCTTGTAGGTGAGTACACTGAGTCAAGTAGTGTGCTGTTTGTGACATGCTGTTCTCGTCAACTGTTTGTATCACAACATTTCTCTGTGTATGTCACACCTAGGCGACTCAGCGTATCCCAACAGGCCATGGTTGCTGAGCCCACTGCGGAATCCAAGTACCCCGGGTGAAGTCAGCTACAACGAGGCACATGGTAGGACACGACGTGTGGTGGAGCGCACCTTTGGCCTCCTGACGTCCCGATTCCGGTGCCTGGACAAGAGCGGAGGTGCACTGTTGTATTCCCCACGAAAGGTGTGCCGGATAGTTGTAGCATGCTGCATGCTACACAACCTTGCCTTGCGCAAAGCCGTTCCGCTGATCATGGATGACGATGAGCAGCAGATGCCCCCTCCTGCACACCCACACACTTCCAGTGCAGACGATAGTGGTGAAGAGGAAGGTGTTGACCTGCGTCAACAGCTCATTGCCAACTACTTCCCTTGAATGTAAGTGACTTTGTAGACAAGTGACATTGTGTGTGTGCTTGGATGTTACTATCAAGGCTTTGATAACTCTAACTGCTGGCTGTTGTTGTGTGTGTGATGAGGGATGATGTGTGTGGCACAGGGTATGTGTATCCAGGTACATCATGTGTATGTTGAGGTTGTTGACCATTGCTAGGGGTGCTTGTTTTTGTGCCTTAATGCCTAGTGTTGCATTTCTGCTGTGAAGGCGTCACCTGATGGGAAAAGTCATTCTCTTGTGTCTTTCTAGGTTCATTCACCCTCTGAATGCCTCCTCTGCATCACAGAGGGGCCAGCTTGAGAATCCTCGTAGGAGAATGTTGGGGAATCTGCATCCGAGAGTCCACGTTCCAGGGGGGGAGACTGGCTCCGCATGTTGGTGTCATCCTCTGCAGTTAGTTGTTGATCTCCTGTTGAACAGAGGTGATATGGTGATTGAGTTGCACGCAACAAGCTTGATGTTAGACAATTGTTTGAGACATTTGATCCAACACACACTTTACAATGCAATGACTTTGTATGCCTGCTATATGCTGTGCACCATGTCATGACGTTGAGGTACATACCTTTTAAGTCCATGGTTTTCGTTGGGAATTGATACTTGGTGCAGTGTACAGAGAGTGTTAATACACGGACATGTCCTCATCTACCTAATTGCGTGACATCAATTTTCTGTTGTGCGTCTTTTCATTTAGCTGTTCATGTTATCTATTTCAACAGAGCTAGTAGGAACCATTGTCATGTTATACATAGCTTTGGAATCACATGTACTTCCCTTTTTTTCCATGTAGACCATGCATGTTTGGTGTTGAGATGGGCGTTCATGCTCAGACACCATGGCACTTCCACATTGCATTCTCTGCTGTGCACAATTGTGGGATACATTTGTTTCACTTGTGACTTGGTGAGTATGAGTTCAAAATAAGTGACAGTTACGTGCACTTAGATGTCTGCACACTGGATGTGGCATTGAAAACTATCAAGGTTGGCTGACATGTTAGTGCTGAAGTTGTTATGTGGCTACATGCATTTAGATGAGGATGGCGGGGTACATGCAGTCACTACCTACCTGTAAGTTTGATGAGAACAATGAAATGGCTACCACATGGTTGTGGGTGTGGGGAGTGCTCCATCTTGCTCAGCTGTGGGACAAGGGTGCCTGGTGGGAGTTGTAGTGCAAGCTTCCCACACACAAACACCCCTCCCTGTTGAGATGGCTACCTACCTGTAAGTTTGATGGGAAGAATGAAATGGCTGCCACATGGTTGTGGGTGGGGGAGTGCTCCATCTTGCTCAGCTGTGGGACAATGGGGCCAGTTGGGAGTTGTAGTGCAGACTTCACAGCCACAAACACCCCTCCCTGTTGAGATGGCTACCTACCTGTGAAGTTACACATTGGAGGAAATGGCTGCCCCATGCTTGGGGGTGTGGGGGATGCTCCATCCTGCTGAGCTGTGGGACAAGGGGGCCTGTTGGGAGTTGTAGTGCTGGCTGCCTGTACATGTGCCCCCATGTAAATATTGTTATGTACCTTTGTGGTGAATGAGAGGGAGTTCTTGTGGGATCTGTGAGACCTGTTTGGGGGTAGTGTGGTGGACATGAGTACATTTGGGCCTAGGAGGTGTTGCTTTTTAGTTGTGCAAGCTACTACATAGCCGTGTTATGGCAGACTTTTGTTGGTACTTACCAGCCTCCATTCCCCCCTCAATTCCAGTGCAACTCTCTGGGTGCAGTATGCCAGGCACCTTCTCCTCCCATGCGTTGAATGTTCTTGGTGGAATGGGAGGGCCACTGCCAGTCCGGTTTGCCAGCTCATGGTTCTTGCTGTTCTTCTCCTTGACCTTGCTCTTGAGGTCAGTCCACCTCTTCCTGATCTCCTTCCTGTTGCATGGAACTTGCCCTACAGCATTGACTCTGTCAACTATCCTTTGCCACATTTGATTTTGCCTGGCTGATGGGGTCTGTTGGACCCTGCTTCCTAAAATATATGGCTCAACTCTTATTATCTCATCCACCATGACTGACAACTCACCATCAGTGAATTTGGACATCTTATGTGCCATGGTGTGTGATGTGCTGAGTGGTTAAGAGTGCAGGTGTGCAGGTGGTGGTGGTGATGTGTGTGGTGTGTGTGTGTTTGTGATGGTGTGATGTGTGCAGGGTTGCCTATCCTTTGTGTGATGTTGTTGGGCCCTTCTGTTCTGGAGTTGTGCAAAGAATTGTGGTCATGCAGGGGCTGGTTTTATGCTCTGCTATGTGGGTGGGTCCCAACTGGATATTCATGTCAGGTGTGTTGTCTGTGTTGGGCTGGGATTTGTAGTTCTTATTTGCCAGGGGCATGTGTCAATGGGCTGTTTTGGCTGTTTTCATTGGCTGAGCCAGATGCACAGCCAGATTTGGTGGTTTTGTGGTGTAGTTGCTTCCGACCGACATTACAGTTTCCGCGCGGACGCCGCGGTCGGACTGCAATGGTCATTCCTCCAGCTCTCCCATTCATCATAGCTGTCAATCGCAGCGGTCGGAAACAAGCGGTCGTACCGCTGGCACCGCGGTAAGATCATAATTGCACTCGTGGGAATTCCGCTTGTGTATCGGCGGGTTGTGAGTTTTCCGCAGTGGATCCGACCGCCGTGGAGGGTATTTCGCATTTTCTGCACGTGCGCCGCCGGTGTTTCTTGGGTTCCGACTGCGGCGGTCTGATTTTTCCGGTGGTGCATCGTAATGTGATCGGCGTTGGTGCCGCAAGCCATGCGGGTGGTCTTTTCCCATTGCCACGGCGGGCGGAATGGTTTTCCGACCGCCATCGTAATCGGCCCCTTAGACACCTCAGAGGGCAGGGACACCTCAGAAGCCTCTAGGGAACTCCTTGCCAGCCCCATGGGAGGGGGCCTAACCAATATCCCCACTTAGAGCCTCCACCTAGCAGTGGATGGCCTGGGGTCTGGTTCCTGACACTGCCAGCTGTCAGTGGCCTCTGCTGGTTACTGTCCTAATGGGCAGAGTTTTCCTTGGGTTGAGGACAAAAGTCTGATACAAGGGGTGCAGTGGACTACATCACTTTGTTTTTATTGGTGGCACAATATGATTACTGGGATACATCTGTGAGTAAATTAAGGCTAGGTGCTGCACAGATGGGGTGCACAAATAAGGAGAAGGGTTCTCCATGGGTCAGTTTAGTAGCTCCAGAGAGCATAGACAGAGGGATCCGACTCAGTTCAGAGAGGCGTAGAACTGACAAGTGCCCCTGCAGTAGTGGAATACATCAAGGTATTGATTAGTGTATCCTGGCTTTAGGCTGGAGGTGGGCTGTGTTGGAAAATGGCCCTCTCTGCAGGGTCACCCCCAAACCCTTTGGCTTCCTCCTCTACTTTTTCTGACCTCGTATTTATTGGCCCTAGGACTCAGAGCACTCTATCACTCTAACCAGTGCTAAAGTGCATGTGCGCTCTCCTCTAAACATGGTAATATTAGCTCATCCCCAATTGGCATATTTAATTTACTTGTAATTCTCTAGTAAAGTGCACTACATGTGCCCAGGGCCTGTAAATTAAATGTTACTAGTGGGCCTGCAGCACTGCTTGTGCCACCCACATAAGTAGCCCTCTAACCATGTTTCAGGCCTGCGTTCGCAGAGCCTGTGTGTGCAGTTTTAAACTGCCATTTCGACCTGGCAAGTTCACCTACTTGCCAGGCTCAAACCTTTCCTTTTATTACATGTAAGTCACCCCTAAGGTAGGCCCTAGGTAGCCCCATGGGCTAGGTGCAGTGTATTTAAAAGGTAGGACATGTGCTTTTGAATTTTACATGTCCTCGTGAAAAACTGCAAAATGTGTTTTTCACTACAGCAAGGCCTATCTCTCCCATAGGTTAGCATTGGAGCTGCCTTGTAACACTTTACAAGTATACCTTCCAACTGCGAAAAGATAGGAAGAGTACGTTTGGTGTCTCTGTGCTCACAATTTAAAAACACATTTTAGTAAAGTTGGTTTTTAAAGTGCAGGTCTGAAAATGCCACTTTTAGAAAGCTGGACTTTTCTTACTTTAACCATTCTGTGCCTCTGCCTGTCCTTAGAATACACATCTGGTTTGGGTGACAGATGGGCTTTGTGCATTCCCTCTAAACAGTCACACACAAAGGGAGCGGAGTTGTGACCTGCATATCCTGATGGCCCATCACCAGGCTGATGGGTCTTCCTTAGCTAGAGTGAGAGGAAGGAGCTGACACTTGCACCTGAATAGGGCTGTGCCTATTCCCACACAAAGAGCTGCATACCCCCTTGTAGTGTGTCTGAAGCCAGAAAGGGCAGGGTATTGTGCTCTACAAAGACCTTTCTTTACAATGTCCCTACTTCAAAGGCTAAAATGGGTATAAGTACTGGCCCTCTGACACCATATACTCAGAACACTTCTGGACTGAGGACATTCTGCCATGAAGAAGAGCTGTTGTGCTGCCAGGAGGGACTGCCACTTTGATGCTTACTTTGCTGTGTTGGCCTGCTGCCTTGAGCTTCTTGCTTGGGAGTGAGAGGATGCATTGGACTTTACTCTCTACATCCTGCATCTCTAAAGGTTCTCCAAGGGCTTGTTTGGGCTTGATTCCTGTTACTGAAGTCTCAGGGATAACAAAGACTTCACCTGCATCCTGCTACTAGCACCTGGGCTCCTCTGCTGTGAGTCCTGCTCTGCCAAGTGGTGCCAAATCCAGTCCTGGGCTCTTGGAAGTGAGTGTTTGGTGCTGCAATCTAAGAAACCAACACATCAACACTGAAGCATCGTTCAGAACTGGCACATTCTCTGTGAAACCGATGCATTGTCGCTGACTGCACTGGAGCCGGGGACACTACTCGCCGAGTACGTGACGCATTGACCTTGACTAACAACGCAGCCCCAACTTTGTCGACACAGTGCCTCTGAATCACCACTGCTGTGTGAGTCTCGGACAACACATTGCAACATCTGTGACACCCCATCCCCGACTCCGACACATTCCCGCACCAGCGTGGCTTCTAACTGACACATCGCTCTCGGCCCAGCGGTTTGACATTGACACCTCAGAACTGACAATCAGCGCTCTTGAGATCGATGCATCAATGACTTTGCCCAACTTCGGAATCAATGCATTGCCTGCGACGGCAATGCATCACCTCTGTATTTCAACGCATTGTCCCTGAGCATCGATGCATTCAAGGTACTTTCAGCTGGTCTGCATGACTCCTGTATCCATCCCGCGCTCAATCGCGGTTGGACTGAACATTTGGATTTGCCCGGTCAAGTCCAAGCAGATGACCCCAGTTGACTTCTAAGCACTGGATTTTTGATTTAATCTTGCAAAATTCATATCTTGACTTGTGCATATTGGATTTTTGTCATTTTTGTATTGTTTTTAAATATATGCTATTTTTCTAAACTGGTGTGGAGTACTTTTGCATTGTTTTCAGAGTGTTACTGTGCGCACAAATACTTTGCACATTGCCTCTTTAGTTTAGGCTGACTGCTCTGTGCCAAGCTACCAGAGGTTGAACACAGGTAAAACTTTAGTGTGTACTACACTTACCCTGACTAGGATTGTGGTTCCTGCTTAGACAGGGTGCATACCTCTGCCAACCAGAAACCCAATTTCTAGCACCTATGGTGACAAGTGTGAAAGCAAACCTATGGTGACAAGTGAGGAGTTACCTTTGGACCTCAGAGACAATGTGAGGTCGGAAGTTTGGGATTTTTCAGGGAGGACATTGGACTCATCTAAGAAGTTGAGTCTTTCCATATATTCAGATAAAGCCTAATGCTGAGTACCCAAGAACCCTGCAATATAATCTGACTCCTGAAACAATTGTTGGAATTACTTCAGTAATTGAGACAATGATCCAACAAGGCATTTTGAAGGAGATTATGGGAAGTCCATGTAACTCACCCATTATGGGCTTACAGAAGCCCAACGGTAAATACCGCATAATTCAAGACCTCCGAAAGATAAACAATATTGTAGTTCCCTGTTGTCCCGTGGTACTGAATCCTGCTGTGATTTGGTTTCAGATTCCATGTGAGGCTGAGTGATTTACTGTCATTGATCTTCGTCAGGCCTTCTACTCTATACCTTTGCATTAGGACAGTTGGTTCCCCTTTGGATTTCGGCTAGGTAGTCATGTTTTGGCGTGGTGTCGAGTCCCACAAGGGTATACAGAGAGTC
Source organism: Calotriton arnoldi (assembly GCA_963921515.1). Taxonomy (NCBI): domain Eukaryota; kingdom Metazoa; phylum Chordata; class Amphibia; order Caudata; family Salamandridae; genus Calotriton; species Calotriton arnoldi. The sequence goes on from CAWUFW010010000.1 coordinate 242,878, forward strand.
CATCTATCTTCAGTCTTTGGTTATGCCCTGTAACTCTGTCTAGGTGAAGTACATCAACGACCTGTTGGCTACGTCAAATACTCAAGAGGCCTACAAAACTGACACTATTGCTCTGCTGAACCTCTTGGCTGAGAACAGACATAAGGTGTCACCGAATAAGTTGCAATACTGTTTGAGAGAAATCCTGTATCTCTGGCTTCACATTGAGAAGGGAGTCAGGAAGGTGTTGCAAGAAAGAATCTGAGCACTTCTGCAAATGAAACCACCAACAACACAGAAAGAAGTCATACTGTTCTTGGGAATGGTGGGCTACTGTAGCCAGTGGATACCCAATTTTTTCCCTAGTAGCCAAGCCTTTACAAAGGCTTACACGCAAAGATGTGTCGGTTTTGGTACCCTGGTATAACAATTGTTTGGTCGCCTTTCTAGAGTTGAGAGAAAGTCTTTGTCCCGCCCCAGCAATAGGAATGACTGATTATAACAACGCGTTTTTGCTTTTCTGCAATTTGAGGGAGGGTTGCGCTCTCTCAGTGCTTACCGAGACGCATGGAAGTGCCCGCAGACCTGTAGCTTATTTCTCTGTATCGTTTTTTTATATATATAAAAAATTATGTTAAATAAATGAAATCATAAAATTAACTTTAAAAAATGTATTTAGATTTAATGTACATTTTAACAAATATGATAAATAAATGTAATTTAATTTTTTTAAACAAAAATGTAATATATATATACATATATTTACTTAAAAAAAATTAATAAACTAATCATATATATAAACAGCAAACACTCCTATTCCACAAGACCGGAACCCGTGGGCGGTGGTGCACACACCGGGGGAGTACCTGGTAATCCAAATGACCAAGTTCGTTTCGCACCGCGAAATAAGTGCACTCTCAGGACACAATCCAATTGAAGTTCAAGTAGTTTAATCCACTCTAACGCCGTTAGAGTGGATTAAACTACTTAAAACTTCAATTGGATTGTGTCCTGAGAGTGCACTTATTTCGCGGTGCGAAACGAACTTGGTCATATATATATATATGCAAGGATTTTGTCCCAAAATCTCCTCATTACAGAAGGACAAACACATATATACATACATATATACATACACCTCTAATATAAAATATAATTAAAAAAACATTATATTATAAATTAAAAAATTTAAATATCTAATAATTCTTAAACTTACATTTTGCACTCCATTGAGTGCAACAGTAGGAAAACTGTTGGATAGCTTAGGGGTAAAAATTACTATTCCGACTGCAGTGAGTGCAACAGTAGGGAAAGTGTTGGATAGCGGAGGGGAAAAAATTACTATTCCCACTCCAGTGAGTGCAACAGTAGGGAAAGTGTTGGATATCTGAGGTGTAAAAATTACTATTCCCACTCCAATTACTGCAACAGTAGGGAAAGTGTTGGATAGCGGAGGGGTAAAATTACTATTCCCACTCCAGTGAGTGCAAGAGTAGGGAAAGTGTTGGATAGCGAAGAGGTAAAAATTACTATTCCCACTCCAGGGACTGCAACAGTAGGGAAAGTGTTGGATAGCGGAAAGGTAAAAATTACTATTCCCACTCCATTTTTTTTTTTTATTTCTCAGAAAAGACAGTAGTTACAATCAGTCCAGAAAAAAGAAATCAACCAGTTAATCCAAAAATCATAATAGTTAGATGAATACAATACATATTCTTTCTTCTAACCTTGCAGGCATGAGAATTCCTTTTATCCCTGCTGATCCACCAGGGGACCCCAAATTTGTAGCCCCTTTTTCTTCTCTCTCCTGCCCTTACATTTATACAATGCCATCTCCAAATTAAATACATGGAAAAGTCTGGCATACCAAGCTTGGTATGTCAGAGGATCTTCATCTTTCCATTTTGAAGCAATCATTATACGAAAGGTTGCTGTTGCCATAAAGCAGAAATAAACTTGGGGCAGTTCAAGCTGTAAAGTCTCATCACAACCAAATAATAATAAAGTTGAGGTCAATGGGACCACCTGCCACATAGTCTTGTGCAAAAACGTTTCAATCCCTTGCTTCACTATGCTCAATTTACAACATTCAGCGAACATGTGAACCATATCTGCAGGACCTTGTCCACATCTTGGGCAGTTATTGGTTTCCCTTTTCCCCCATGCCCACAATTTTGCTGGTGTAAAATAAAGTCTAAAAACTGTTTTAAAGTGTTGGGCCTTAAGATTGGCCGATAAAAAAAACTTTTTGGACAGTTCTAAAGATCTACATAGGTCCACATCCTGATTACCCAATTTAACCGCCCACCCACTTTCAGTTCTAACTATATCATCGGTGTTGGCTTCCATCAGCATTGAATATATTTCCTTCACTCGGGGCTGCCTGTGAACTAGGCAATCTAGAAGCGGGATTCGGGCTAGGTTAGTAAGTTGTGAAATGACCGGTTTGATTGTCTCCCTAATTTGTATATATTTAAATATGCATCGGGAATCTACCCCATATCATTCCTGAATCTCTTCAAAAGGCATAAGTCTGTTCGAATTAACAATATCGCCGATATTGTTAATTCCCGCCTGCTCCCAGGTTCTACCGATTTTATCGTACAGTGGGGCTGAAAAGATTGATGAGAGCCATAATGACAGATAGCGCTGAATTTTCGGGATTTTTAATGACAATGGGAAGCAGAGGCTGGGGGGCAAGATGGCGACCGTGTGAAGCGGTCGTAGGTGGCTCTCGAGGGGATGACACGATCTAATTAATTAAACCCCCCGCCGCCTCAGAATGACATGCCCCCAAGTTGGAAACTGTGGCGCAAGTGAGCGGACATAAGTGGAAAACACTGTACCTGGACTGAAGTGCTGGGTCACGACACTAGTGGAGATCGCGGAGACGCTGATTGTTGGTTGCAGAGGCTTCGAGCAGGAGCTGTCCCGCTCCTCGAGGTGGAGCAGGGAGTACAGTGCCGTAGCAGCTGTCAGCAACATGCCCCCCAAGTCCGGCACGAAAGGAAGAGGGGCGACTCTCCAGACTGGCCTCCAGGATTCCCCACAGGAGAGACCCGGCAGAGATAGAGACGGCTCACGTCGCACTCCATGGACGCAGGCAGACGACCTGGGCAGAGAATCTCCCAGACGGGAAGGGGAGGGGCGCGGGCTTACAGCCCTAGCCACTTCGTACCGCAGTGTCAGTCATCGACCTGCTCAGGGGCTCTGGCATACAAGGATCCGATCAGCCAAGTGAGCAAGCAGGGGCTGCAGTAGGAGGGAGCGGACAGAACAGGAAACTAATCGGTAAGCCGCCGGTGGGCCCAGAGGAGGTGGGGGAGCCTCCGGAAGGCGAGACATTGTACGAGACATTGCACCAACAACCAAAAGGGCATAAGGAGTGCTTTAAGGAAACAGTGTTACAGAGAGAGAAAACTCTGCGACCTGTGCCAGAACTATGTATTGAAGTCATACACAAAAATCCTTAGCACACGAAGAACATATATAAACAAATAATGTGTTTGTAGAGTGTGGATATTAATTCAATAAAGTCACTGGATTCGTGTTCTTTTTTTCTTTTATTCGTGATTTCTTCCGACAGCCGACACGTGTTTCGTCGCTTTACATGGGAAATCGTCCCGCGACTTTATCAAGGCTCTGTCTTTAAGGTTGAAAACCTTAATCAGTGGTGATAATTCCAAACCACATTGGGTTTCAAGTAAATACGACGTCCAAAATGTCACTGATATATTTCTGGTTCAAAGTATCGTGAGGAATCCAATATCGTGTTTCTTGTATTGAAGTCAATCCGGGCATAGGAGAAGCCGGCGCAGGTACTAATTAGCAGGATGCGGGGGCCCTCGGGGGTCTCGAGCTATTACAGGAGGAAGTAAACCAACTAACGACTCAATTTAGCCAAGAAGACCCAGAAAACAAGGGGAAGACCCTGGGAAGCGGGAAAAAGGCACCAACAAAATCCTGAATGACCTCCCAGGGAGAGCCCAGCGACACTTTACAGTGCAAGATTTAAGGGGAAAGGCAAGAGAACCCCCGGGGCCCGTAAGGGCTCATAGATTACCAGGGGAGAGGGATATTGACTCAGAAGCAAACAATTTTTATTCTCTATCGGACGCCACCTGGTCAGGTCTGGGATCAGACACTGGGTCTAATGCAGAATCAAGTGAGGAGGACAGCTCAACTGGTATTGGTATTAGTGGTAGGCAAACTATTCCAACCACACGAAAGACACACTCCAGAGTACCTAGAGTTGAGAACCCAAGACCAAATGATTTAAGGTGGGATTATTCTCTTGGAGACCAATTGGTAGGAAACAGTAAGCATCCTACCAGTGAAGAAGCATCCACTTCTGCGCCTCCTACATTGGAATCAATTCGGCAGTGTATCGTTGCACACCGCGAGGAAGCCCGAATGGAGAGTAAACGCGCACAAAATGTCGCGCGGAAACTTCAGGGGGCTGTTATACATACACCTATAATATAAAATATAATAAAAAACCCATTATATTATAAATTAAAACATTAAAATATCTAATAATTCTTAAACTTACATTTTGCACTCCATTGAGTGCAACAGTAGGAAAACTGTTGGATAGCTTAGGGGTAAAAATTACTATTCCCACTCCAATGAGTGCAACAGTAGGGAAAGTGTTGGATAGCGGAGAGGTATAAATTACTATTCCCACTCCAGTGAGTGCAACAGTTGGGAAAGTGCTGTATAGCAGAGGGGTAAAAATTACTATTCCCACTCCAGTGAGTGCAAAAATGTAAACAATACCTACAAAATTTACAAACAAATAACTATATTTAATAGAAATTAATTATAATCAAAAACATTAATTGTTACCTAAATTTCATATTTTTTATTTCCTACCCCATAACACCACACAATTCACAACACACATCTAAATTTTAAAAAAAGTGTACCTCCATAATTAACATGAATAATTATGAAATAAACAAATATTATTAATTATAAAACAAATTAAAACTGATAAAAATTAATTTACTCACCAAACGTTACCACTATAAAACCAAGATCCACACACAAAATAAAAATAAACAATTACTCTAAATAATTATTAATTAATGTATGAATATTAATGAGCAACTAATTATTAAATAATGAAACATAAAATACTTTCCACCCTCTACACCAATAAACACCATAACACATACCTGAAAATCATTACACAATTTACATAACTAATTTTACATTATTAAATTAATACCAATTAACAACTTATTAATTAATTTAAAATAATGTACTTCCCACCCTTTACCACTATACACCCCACAACTTACATCTCAAATTAATTACACATTTGTCATATTTAATTTTTAATTAATTATTAACCATTAATTAACAATTAATTACTATTTAATTATAAATAAATTACTTCCCACCCTATTCCCCTATAAACCCCACCACCCAGTCCTAAAAAATGACACAATTAAGACAAGTAATTACCAATTAATTAATTAATAATAATGAACAAGCAATTGATTAACAATTATTAATAAAATAATTCCCACAATTAACACTATAAATTATAAATTAAATAAATATTAATATATAAAACATATTATTAAATTTATTAAAAAGAAATTACTTCCCACCCTATTCCCCTATAAACCCACAACCTGCTCCTACAAAAATGACACAGTTAACATAATTACCAATTAATTACTAATAATTAACCAATTAATAAATAATTAATTATAAATTCATTCCCACAATTAACATTATAAAATATAAATTTAATCCATATTAATAATTTAAAAATATTAATACTTTTATTAAAATTAAATTACTTCCCACCCTATTCCCCTATAAACCCACAACCCGCTCCTAAAAAAAAATAACACAATTAACATAATTACCAATTCATTAATTAATCAAAATTAACAACCAATTAATAATTAATTAATAATAAAAATATAAATTAAATACATATTAATAAATTAAAAATATTAATATTTGATTATATTTAAATTACTTCCCACCCTATTCCCCTATAAACCCACAACCCGCTCCTAAAAAGCCCACAATTAACATAATTACCAATTAATTAATTAATACAAATTAACAACCAATTAATAATTAATTAGTAATAAATTAATTCCCACAATTAACACTATAAAATCTAAATTAAATAAATATTATTAAATAAAAAATATTAATTAATTTATTATAATTACATTACTTCCCACCCTATTCCACTATAAACCCACAACCCGCTACAGAACTACAAAACGCAAAATTTAATTAACATAAAATTAATAACTACTAAAAATGTAACACATACATTAAAAAACAAAAGCAATACTTATACAAAAAAATATATCACATACTTTTAAAATACATACTAAAATACATAACACTAATTTAAAAATCGATATTTTAAGCAACTATATTTTTGCAAATGTTATTACTAACTTCGATATTATCAATAACGATATTTCTTACCTTAAAGTCGATATTCTTGACAATGAAATTCTTGCTGTCGATATTCCTGTATCACGATATTTCCAACTCAATATTAGTGGAGGTCGATATTTAAAACTCTATATTCTGTCTGTGCACCGTTGCAAGGGTGTCTCTATCCATGGCTGCTGCGATTGTCAGCATTAAGAAGTGTCAACTGAGAGCTCAAAGGAGCTTAGGGCATGGTGGCTTCCCCTTACTGGATCACTTCCTTAGATTCATAGTATTTAATGTCTTCAATGTCTGGTCACACTTCCGCTGAGAAGCGGAGGATAGAGCGACATGCCTGCGAGGGTGGGGGGAGTTTTATCAGAGAGGGAGGGGGGCGGGGGCTATTCCTTGATTTCTAATTTTGTTCATGGGGATGTTGGGCAGTGGCACCGGGCTGAGCTGTGAAGTTAGAGTGCTCCTACTGAAAGGACGCAGTGAATGTCCTCTGTGAGCCCACTGCACTGTATAGTGCCTGTTAGGATCAACTGACCTCTGGACCACACCTGTTGATAACTTACAGCTGATACTGGACAGTCTTTGATCGTGATTATCTGGACTCAGGGACAGCTATCTGATATGCATGCCCAAGTCTTAATGTAATGTTTTTTCTACATTTGCTGATACTTGAATAAAGTTTGTTTACAAAAAAAAAAAAATTAAGAAGTGTCAAGGCATTATTATGGGTACTCCCCTAAGTGTGTATGTGCCTCATTCCATGGAAATACTGTTGAAGTGTACTTGCACTCAACACTTAACAAACAGCCGTTTGACCCGATATGAGCAGATCATACTTGCAGCTGAGAATGTTACCTCAAAAAGAAATGCTGTTTTAAACCCTGCTACTTTGTTGCCCCTTCCTGAGAGTGACCGTGTAGATGGTGAGGTGGAGCATGCCGTTCTCGATGTTTCTGAACTGTGCTTCAAGCCAAGACCAGATATACAAGATGGGCCACTGCCTGAATCTGATTTTGCATTGGTTGTGGATGACTTGTGTTTGCAATACCATGGAGGAAATCTAAGAACTGCTCATTCAGTCTGTACACTTGGCTCCAGGGAGTATTTTCTGCACAAGTAGATGAATTGATTGCTCTTACAAGAACATGATGTGTCTCTGACCAGCAGGTAGTGACCATTTTCATTGGTAGTCAGTATGGCTTTGGTGTCGTTCACGATTTTGGACAATTATGGTCACAGAGGGGAGTTTATGACCTCCTCAGTGTCACCTATGTAAAATGGAGAGGAAGTACAATAGATTCTCGAAGCATTGCAGATGCCTGCTCACGTTGCAGTCATCAAGTGCGCTGCTCACTGTAAAGGAGATGATTATATGACCTTTGGCAACAGATACGCTGACGAGGTCGCAGAGTATTGTGCTCATAATGTGCGCACCTTTAATAGTGAACACACCAATGTAGGGACAGATGAGACCACCTACAACCTTTTGTTAACAACTTCTTATATGTGGTAGGAGGTCAAGAGGCTTCAGGAGGAAGTGTCAGAAGCAGAACAGCAGAGTGGGATTAGGGCAGGTTGTGTCAAGAGGGATGATAATGATATTTGGGCCTTTAGGAGATGAAAGATCTGTGTTGTCTAATAGTCTATTGCCACTGATGGTTAGGCATTATTATGGTCCTACTCATGTAGGGAGAGATGCCATGGTTAGATTGCTCCGACAGACCTGGTTTAGTCCTAGGTTTAGATTGATGGCTGAAGCATTGTGCCATAGATGTGTTGTGTAACAAAAGCAAAAAGAACAAATATGGAGGAATGCTGAACAATGCAGACATTCACCAACAGTCACAAAGATCTGGGTTTAATCCATCATTCTTTTGCTCACCACACCACCCCAGTTTGAACCCAGCCATATGCAAATCAGTCTTAACTCTTTTTTTTATTATTATTTTTTATTGTGGTTTTACACAACACAGGCAGGGCATATGCAAGAAATTAACAAAAGAAGGCTCTAGAATGACATTCCCCCCCAGCCATATGAAGAACAATAGCGCATTAATTTATACCTCCCAGCCACCCGCTTCCCCCCACCATCCCTCAATGATTGTGATATGGTGCAGAATTTATTCTGTGTTTGTGGACAGCATGTAAGCTACATATGGGGCCTAAAAGTCTCTTGGCTGGATGCCAGAGGTAGTTCTTCAGCATCTGTTTCAAATTGTGTCTTGCAATATGCTAGATCTTGTAGCCAATCAGTATGTCGTGGTGCTCTCCTCCCAACCCAACACATAGATACCCTGCATTTAGCCATTAGCAGTGCCACAGCAGTTTGAGTGTTACTGGCGGTATCAATTTAATGAGACCTAGTAGGAAAATTGAGGGGCTGCAATCTATGTGCGTCTCTACCATTTTGGATAGGGTCTGCGTGACCTGGGTCCAGTATCGAAACGCTGGCCCACAGGTCCATGCCAGGTGCAAGAAGTCCGCATCAGCTGCCCCGCACCGTACGTATGTTGACTCGGTACGCAACCCATGTTTGTGAAGCTGGAGGGGGGTGTAATAGGTATTATCTTGAGGTTGCAGTTAGATGTAAGCCTGTACAGTAGGCCACAGTAGAATTCCCAGTCTGTATGCATCATTGGGGCGTCCATAAACAGATGTGTATTTTTGTCTAATAATGCATGCAAGGGGCTCCAACGCCAGGGCAAACAAGATCGGGGAAAGTGGGCATCCCTGTCTCGTTCCTCTGTGTATTAGCACAGGGTCGGAGGTCTCACCATTAATGCAGACTTGCACGTTTGGGTTCGTATACAGCAGCCGTATCCAGCGCAGATATGCTGATTGCATCCCCATTCGGGGCAGTACAGTGAACATGTACAACCATTGTATAGAGTTGAATGCCTTAGCGGCCTCCAGGAAAACAGCCGCAGCTGGCAGCGCTGGATTCAGTTGGTGAATGATGGCGATGAGGGTGCGAAGATTATGAGTGGTGGATCTAGCGGGAATAAATCCCACCTGGTCCGGCAATAATAGTGACGCCAGCAATGATTTTTGCTAGTATTTTTACGTCAGTGTTGATTAATGACAATGGTCGATATAAGTTCGTCTTATGGGGCGGCTTGCCCAGCTTTAAAGGTGTGATTAGCAGTGCTTCACGTAGCATGAGGGGTAGAGAGTGGTTGTCATATGCTTTTTGATACATTTCAAGGAGGTGGGGTGTTAGCAGGTCAGAGAACATCTTATAGAACTCGCCCAGGAGACCATCCCCCCAGGCGATTTACCGTTTGGTAGCTGGCGAATGGCCTTCCCCACCTCCTCTTCCGTTATCGACTGGACTAGATATTCCCTCTGGCCTGGTGATGACCATATCAGTGCAATGTCGTTTAAGTATGCGTCTGTCTCGCTCGGAGATGCCGAGTGGCGTTCACCATAAAGTTCGGTATAGAAGTCCACAAAGCATTTCAGGATTTCCTGGGATTCATAATGACGCGTCCCATCCTGGGTTGTGACACTCAGTATGTGCAGGATGTCCCGGGGTCCTCCTATCCTAGCCGCCAGGCTGCGCCCAGGGTGGCCACCTTCCCATACGCACGAGCGGTCCAGCGCTTTGACATATAACGAATTTCCTGGTCTGCCGTATCGGTGTATTCGGACAGGTGCGTCCGAATGTCCGCCAGTATCTTAGGCTCCGAAGTGGCTTCGTATGTCCTCTAGAGAGACTGAAGCGTGGTTTCTAAGTGATTCAGACGCAAGCACAGGGATTGTAGCACACCTGCCCGGATCCCCATGCATGCCCCACGGACCGTGACTTTGAACACCTCCCACAACTGTTGGATCCTCAAGGTGAAACTCCTCGGAATTGGAATGATGCTCAAAATGATGCACCTCTCGACATCCCCAAACTCTGAAAATAGTACTATACAAAGTTTTAGGGCGATCATGCGAGGGAAAGGGATAGGGGAAAGGAGTAGCAGCGAAAAGAACCTGGAGAAGACAAGAAAACACTTGGTAGAACGGCCCATTAATGTCCACACTCATATGTGTCTCACTAAATGCAGTCATACCTGTAAGACAAGGAGTTGCCAGCTCCACCAAACGTCAATTTCTAAAGCAAGCTTACAGTCTTTTGTCTCCTGCTTGTGCCTGAAAAAACAAAGTAAAGAATCAACTTCTTTCTGTTGCCAGCCCACATACACAGATATACACTGTTCTTTAGGAATAGACGGAGGTCTCAACCCTCATTCATACATACCTCCAACAATAAAGAAAAAGTAAAGAAAGATAAGGGAAGAAGAGAAATGATCAGCACAGAATAATCCTCTTCCTCCTTGTCACCATCAAGAGCAATATAGATAGTATTTGTTATTTTCTTTCCTCTAAATGAGTATGAGGAAAGAATCTTCGCGTACACCTTTGACACTAATCCAAACAGTAAGGTTTCAAATTCAAGATAGTCAAGGAAAACAATCAAATGACGGAGCTTAATGTCCGGGCACTTCCTACCTGGAAGCAGATGATCTCCATTTCCTTGAGCCAAACTGAACAATATCCAACAACAGAAAATCGGGCCCAACAGTTTGGTTGTAATGTGGGAATTCTTCTTCATGTTTCCCGGTCTTCCGACACACCCATTTTGGTGTGCAGAAGCGGAAACAGATTACGAGGCTCCCCGCACTCCGATGAGGGGAAAGGTGAGTCCAAGATAGAAAGCAAAATAATGCGAGGCAGTACGCTGCCTCTGACGGATAACTTCTCCGTCCACGAAGGAAGGTTCTTCCTTCCCAGAACCCGATCCTCCAATGCAGGCACATGAAAACTCTGGTGAATTAAATTATGCATGCCGTCTTGCGTGCACTGACGTTTTTTATCCCATGAGCCTCAGAGCGCTGGGCCTCATGGATATGTAGTTCCTCCTACCCGGAAGTGCGATCCTTGACAACTACGTCCCGGCCCCATCAACCGAGCCCTTATTTTCTGCGAAGTATTGCACAATGGTGGTCCTGACGCTATTCCTAAAAACTGTGTCCTGTAGGGTGGAAGCCTGGAGCCTCCATTGAAATGGGCGGGGGGCCCCAGATCGCAGCGTCAGAGTCAGCAACACTGGGGAGTGATCTGACAAAGTCCTGGGCAGGTGTTGCACATCTTGCACCCATGTGGTAGCCTCCCTGGTCACCAGCCAATAGTCCAGGCATGACCACATATTGTGTACCGTCGAGATAAATGTGCCCTCTCGGTTCTCTGGGTGTCGAATCCGCAATATATCTATAAATTCTTAGTCTGGCAGACCCTCCCGCAGTGCCTTGCTCGCCTGTTTAAATTGCCCGACTGGGCCTGAAGATCTATCAGCATGTGGGTCTAATGTAACGTTAAAGTCGGTCCTCCATATAATAGTAGAGGGTTGTAGCTTATGTATTTGGGCATAGAGAGTGGTGAAAAAGTCAGGATCATCGGTGTTGGGGCCGTATACATTAATTAGGGTTAGGGTTGTGCCCCCGCATGTTCCCTGACATATGACATATCTTCCCTGGTCGTCTGTTTCGGAGTGCAATGTAGTAAAGGGGATGCCTCTCCGGATCAAGATGAGAACCCCTCCGGAGCAGGGAAAAAATAGGAGGAGGTTAGTTTTGCATGTCCCCAACGCAACCCCACGTTAATGGCCGCCTGGGCGGAGAGGTGAGTTTCCTGTATGAAAGCAATGTGCACCCGGTGTCAGTCCAAATATGCAAATACCTGTCTGACCTTTCTAGGGTTATTCAGCCCTCTCAAATTCCACGTGAGTAGGTTGCAGTTACTTGTCACTATCTTCATGACCATGTCGTGGTTGTATTGTAACACTGTGCTTGGGGCACGTGGTGAAAGGTCGATGGTTGTGTGTCAGGTGGGGTGCAGACAGAGCCTCAACAAAATCAGAACAACAGTAACATACCCTCACCCACCCACTTCAGCACCGTCAACTTGCCAAAGCCATACCCAGTATAAAACCCAAATATAGTTCAAACATGCATAACATCTGGGTCCAAGAAGACCGTAACAATCAATCAATAAATCAATCAGGCATTTGTACAGCGCAGCAGCTCACCGAGAAGGGTCTCAACGTGCTGGGGGATGGAAAAAGGGGTGCGGTAAGAGGGGCACGCTGCTCCTGGGAGTTCAGGGTGATTCGGTGAAGAGCCAGGTCTTGAGGTCCTTCAGGAACTTGTCGAGAGTTAATGTCTGTCGGAGGTGGAGAGGGACGGTGTTCAATGTCTTGGCCGTGAGGAGGGAGAAGGAGCGCCCTTCTGTTCTGGTCTTCTTGATGCGTGGTACTGTAGCAAGGTAGAGCTCAGCTGAGCGGAAGGATGTTTTGGGTGCGTGGAACGAGAGGCGGTGGTTCATGTAGGCGGGTCCGGTGTTGTGCAGGGCCTTGTGGGCGTGGGTGAGAGGTTTGAAGGTGATTCTCTTCTCGATGGGGAGCCAGTGTAGTGTCTGCAGGTGTTGGGTGATGTGGCAGCGGCGCAGTAGGTTGAGGACTAGTCTGGCGGATGCGATCTGGATGTTCTGGAGTTTGCGGGTGAGTTTCTTGTTGATCCCGGCATAGAGTGTGTTGCTGTAGTCCAGTCTGCTGCTGATTAGGGCGTGGGTGGCAGTTTTCCTGTGTTCGAGGGGAATCCACTTGAAGGTCTTACATAGGAGGCGGAGGGTGTGGAAGCAGGAGGAGGTGACAGCGTTGATTTGGCGTCCATTTTGAGTTCGGAGTATAGGATAATTCCAAGGTTGCATGCGTGGTCAGTGGGGATGAGGGGGGTTCCCGAGGGCGGGGGGCCACCAGGTGTCATTCCAGGCATTGGGGTATGGGCCCATGATGAGTACTTCGGTTTTGTCCGTGTTTAGTTGTAGGCAGCTGTTCTTTATCTATCTGGCGACTGCTTCCATTCCTTTTTGAAAGTTGTGTTTGGAGATGTTGGGTTTGTTGGATAGGGAGAGGATGAGTTGGGTGTCTTCTGTGTACGATACGATGTTGAGTCTGTGTGATCTGACGATGAATGCAAGTGGGCCATGTATATGTTGAACAAGGTGGGGCTGATGGAAGATCCTTGGGGGACTCCTCAGGTGGTAGATGTGGGATCCGAGAGGAAGGGAGGGAGTCTGACTCGCTGCGTTCTGCCGGAGAGGAATGAGCGGATCCAGTCTAGGGCTTTGTTCCAGATTCCTGCGTAGTGGAGTCTGGGGGCTAGAGTGAGGTGTGAGATTGTGTCGAAGGCTGCGTAGAGGTCCAGGAGGATGACGGCCACAGTCTCTCCTCTGTCGAGGAGGGAGCAGATGTCATCTGTCGCGGTGAGATGGGCGGTTTTGGTGCAGTGGTTCTTCCTGAAACCTGATTGGGAGGAGTCAAGGATGTTGTTTTCTTCTATGAAGGAGGCGAGTTGACTGTTAAAGGATTATTCAATGACTTTCGCCAGGTACGGGTGTAGGGAGATCGGTCTGACATTCTTGAGGTCGGTGGGGTCGGCCGAGAATTGTTTCAGGAGTGGGTTGATCTCGGCGTGTTTCCAGTCGTCGGGGAAGGAGGCAGTCTTGAAGTAGAGGTTGATGATTCAACGAAGATCGGGGGCGATGACGTCTGCGGCTCTGTGGTAGATGTGGTGGGGGCAGGGGTCCATGGGGACCCCGGAGTGGGTGGTCTTCATAGTCTTTAGGGTGGCTTCGATGCTGAGGGCGGTCCATCTGTCCAATCTTGGCTGCGCGGTGCAGGGAACAGTCGTTGTGGGTTCCTCGTGAAGGTTGTCGTTGAAGTTGTCATAGATGGTCTTGATTTTGTGGTGGAAGAAGGCGCTGAGTCTGTCGCAGAGGTCCTGGGAGGGTGGGATGTCTGTTGTCTGACTGTTCGGTTGGGCGAACTCTTTGATGATGCTGAAGAGTTCCTTGCTGTTGTGTGCATGGGTGGCAATTCTGGAATGGATTGTTTACTTCCTTGAGTGTTTGAAGAACTTGTGGTGGGCGGCGGTGGCTGATCTGAAGTTGTCGAGGTCTGCTGTGGTTTTGGAGGTCCTCCATAACTTTTTTCTAGGCATCTGCAGGTTCGTCTAGATTCTCAGAGTTTGGTGGAGAACCAGCTGGCTCTCTTGGCCTATGGGTGGGAGGTTTTCTTGAGGGGGCGATGGTGTTGGCACAGTCAGTGATCCAGTTGTGTAGGTTACGGGTGGCAGTGTTTGGGTTGTCGTCTGAGGCGGTGGGAGCGGAGCTGTTGAGCGAGGTGGTGAGGTGGTCGTCGGAGATCTTGTTCCAATTCCTACGCTGAAGCTGGTGTGGACGTTTTCAGGTGATGTTTGTTGTGAAGGTGAAATAGATGCATCGGTGGTCCGTCCATGGGAGTTCGGAGGTGTGACTGAAGGTGATGGAGTTTCCTGCTGTGAAGATGGGGTCGAGGGTGTGTCCTGCTGAGTGCGTGGGTTCTGGTAAAATCTGTTTAAGTCCGATGTTGAGGAGGTTGTCCGGGAGGGAGGTGGAGTTAGGGTCTTGTAGGTTGTTGAGGTGGAAGTTGATATCTCCCAGCAAGGTGTAGTCGGTGGAGGAGATGGCTTGTGTGGCGATGATGTCGGTGATGGAGTCGGAGAAAGGTGCACGGGGTCTTGGGGGCCTGTAGATGAGGGTACCTCAGAGGGTGGTGGTCGGGTTGGTCTGTATCTTGAAGTGGAGGTGTTCCATCAAGTCTGTGGGCCTGTCGGTGTAGGTGCTCAGTCGGAGGTTTCACTTGTGAGCGATGGCAATGCCTCCTCCAGGGCGGTTGAGGCGGTCCTTCCGGGTGATTTTGTATCCTTCGGGGATGGTGATCGAGATGTCAGGCAGCGTACGTCCAGGTTTCGGTAACGAAGGCGATGTCAGGGGTGGTGCTGTCGAGAAGGTCCCAGACTTCCATTGCGTGTCCGAGCGGGGAGCGGACATTGAGGAGGATTCATTGCAGGGTTTGCGGTGCGCTGAAGTTGTTGCTGGAGGGTTGGGGTGGGTCCTCAGTCTCGGTGAAGGAGAAGGAGTGTCGGCAGTGTCGGCAGGTGAAGGGTCCGTGGGTGTTGATAGCTGAAGAAAGCTTGCAGTTGTTTTTGTCCTGGCCGGTGTTGAGTGCATAGAGGATCGACAGACTAAAGCGTTGATGGGACGAAGGGCCTAGTTCCCAGGTGCTGGTCGCGGATGGGCGCGGACGAGCTTGCCTTTGGTGTGCCTTTGGTGCGCCAGTGAGGCGGCCGCCATTAATTAGGGGTCGGGGAGAGGGCGGGTCAGCTGGGAGGCGGAAGTGGGTTCAGGAACACGCGGGAGGGGGAGGGGCCACGGGGGCAGCAGTGGCGCAAAGAGAAAGGGAGGCAAAAATAAAAGGGGAAAGGAAAAAAGAATAACACTAATGGAAAATAAATTAAATAACGATAAAGGAGAAAGAAGGGCAGGAACAGAGTTGGCAGAGAAGCAAAGGCAAAAAGGAGAACCCAAGAGGAGCATGCTAGAGACGAGACAGGTGCGGAGCGAGGCACCGGGCCTCAAACTGCAGTCGGCGGTGGGCGCAGGGGGCAGAGACACTCAAGGTGGAGTTGCGCGCAGGGAGAGCAATATCCTGACCTGAAGGTCAGGGGTCTTGTAACATACAGTTTAGGTCATTGTTTACTACAGGGTTTACCCTCATGGGGGTGCGAGGTGCAATATGCCCTCTGTAACAAAAAACAGAGGGGGCTGGGAGGATATCATTTGGTTCCAGGCCTGTAGTGATTATAAAGGGAGAGGGGGGCCCCACCACCACCCACTCAGTGGTCCTATGTTGCTGTGTGGGCAATATCATGCGGTGGGTCTTACTATGTGTCCATCCTCCGTCTCTTCAGTCAGCAGCCCTGAGCATTTACACCCTACTACTGTTTTGCTAACTTGCGCAGTCACTGTCCAACACCAGAGTCCTCAGTTCCAAGTCAGATCTCAGGAGACATTATCTGTGTAAGCCACACTTGTTTCGTGTCCCAGCCGTTAGTCTCCGCTGTCCGCCATGGCCGCCCGCTACTTGGGGATGCAGGGTGGGAGTGCCTCACGCTTTTGATGAAGTCCACAGCTGCCTTGGGGGAAGCAAGTATAGTGTGGCGGCCGTCATATTCCACTCTCAAACGAGCCAGATACAGCATGGCGTATTTGAGGCCCAGGGCCTGTAGTTTCTTCTTCGCTGGGGCAAACTCTCTTCTCGCTGACTGCACTGTTACGGTAAAGTCAGGGTAGAAGGACAATTCATTTCCCTGATAGTGCGTGGTTCCATTTCCATGTGCGAGACATAGCACTGTGTCCCTGTCTCTGTAATTCACGAGTTTGGCAATAATCGGTCTCGGCGGGCCCCGGGAAGCGGGCGCACCTGCAGTGATCTGTGAGCTCGCTCCACTAATAATACCACTGACAACTCCTCGCTTTCAAAAATATCGTTTAGCATGCCTTCTACGTAGTTTTCTAAGCGGCCTGTGTTTGTGGACTCCGGGATACCCATTATGCGTAAATTATTGCACCATGAATGCGCCTCCAAGTCCTCATTTTTTGCTTAGATAGCGGCCAGAATTTTGTACATGTTTAGCTGTTTACGGATGAGCTCTTTAATATCATTTTAAGCTCCCGAAAGGCGTTGTTCTGCCGTGGTGTGGCGCGTAGCCTGTTTATCTAGCTTAGAAGTCATATTGTCCATGCATGCGTTCAAGACATCAATTTTGCCGTCTATTGACTGCAAGCTCTGTGTCATAGCCAGCAAAGTTGCCTCAAGGGTCTTCTCAGGCTGATGGGGTAGCTCCTGCTCCTAATCGGAGTGAGCATGTTGCGTGAGTTTAGGCGCGTTCTTCATCTCAAAGGTGAGGCAAGACTGCTGCCGGTCTGTTTTCGCCATGCTGTGCACTTGGACAGTACCACGGTTGACAGGATATATCTGCCCCCCCTTGCTTGGGTCTAGCCTTCAGTTAATCGTCTCACCGCTGTATGGAGTTGGAGTAGGAAGGCTGCCGTCATCCCCGGGCGCTCACAGGAAGGGAAGGGCATATCACACCCTCGGTTCTCAGGGCCCCTAATTGAAGTTCACAATTGCCGACACTGTGATGTGCCCATCGGAGAGTCAGCATTGCATCCTGGGCCTTAGTCCTGGAGGTGCAGCGTCTGCAGTATCTGCCGCGAGGCACTTGGCCCCATGCCCACCGTGGAGGAGTCCAGTGCCTACTCACACTGCCAGAGTCCAGGTCGCTGTATTCGAAGCACCCTCTGGGCAGAGACCGCCCCCAAAAGCCTCAGCCTCAGCAGCGCTCATTTCACTGTGAGCGTGTTTGGGGGTTCATGGGGAGCACACTGTATATTTGAGCTCTGGGCCCCCACACAGGTCACAGTTCTGGCGGCTCATGCAAGGGACCCCTGGGCGATGCCAGCCACTGTGGTCAGGAGCCATTGGTTGAGGATCGACCCCTGGCATCGCAGTCACAGCGGCAGGCCCGTCACGATGAGTTAGCGGCAGTGCGCCCTCCACCCCGCCATCAGCTTGGGGCAGCGCTCTCACCGTATTTCCCATGCTGTGTCTCTGCTTACAGAGAGTCAGCTGAGTGTCTTTACCCATCCACAGTCTCTGGCCAGTACTCGGCGTCACTCTGGCTGCCGCCGCATCCCGCGCAGCAGGCTCTCCACCTCCACTTCAGTCTTCTCGTAGCCAGCAGCAGCAACGCTGCCTGGTGAGCACAGACAGTCAGCACCTCCGCAGCTCAGCAACACAGCTCGCCCCGTTCGGTTAGGTCTCTCTTAGTTGCTTCACTGCAGGACTCGCCCGGTTGCCGCCATCTTGGGAAACCGCCCCGCTCACAGACAAGGATGCTGCATTTTTGGCCCGGATATTTGACAGATTAGGATCCCAGTTGGCAGAGCTGCACTAGAGTGCGGCCATCTTGCTGTGGGCTCTCTAGCACCCCCAAATCAGTCTTAACTCTGCTGCTCATGGAAACAGTCCTGCCCAAACTGCCAAGCCAGTTCCTTCCTGGACCGGAAGCAAGCATTATGAGGCCAGTTTCAGGGTATCACCCCTCTTCCAGCCAGGCTAGCTTGAATCCAGTGGCGCAGTGAGCACAGGACCCACGTCTGGGCATATCCTTCCCACTTAGAGCACCAAAAGCAAAAAGAACAAATGATAAATGGAATGCTGAACATGCAAACATTCACCCCCAGTCAAAAAGATCTGGGTTTAAGCGATCGTTCTTTTGCTCACCACGCCACCCCTGTTTGGACCCAGCCATATGCAAAACAGTCTTGACCATGCTCCTCATGGGAACAGTCTAGCCTGAAATGCCAAGCCAGGTCCTTCCTGGACCAAAAACAAGCATCCTGGGACTGGTTTCAGGGTATCACCCCATATCAGACAGACTAGCTTGAATCCAGTGGTGCAGTAAGCACAGGACTTATGTCTGGGCATACCCTTCCCATTTAGGGCAACAAAAGCAAAAAG
This sequence comes from Calotriton arnoldi, assembly GCA_963921515.1. NCBI lineage: Eukaryota > Metazoa > Chordata > Amphibia > Caudata > Salamandridae > Calotriton > Calotriton arnoldi. Next base: position 261,746 of record CAWUFW010010000.1, read on the forward strand.
AACTAATGATGGATGGAATGCTGAACAATGCAAACATTCAACCCTCAGTCAGAAAAATCTGGATTTAATCCATCATTCTTTTGCTACCACCCCAACCCAGTTTGGACCCAGCCATATGCAAAACAGTCTTGGCAATGCTCCTCGTGGGAACAATCCAGCCTGAACTGCCAAGCCAGGTCCTTCCTGGGCCGTAAACAAGCATCCTGGGACTGGTTTCAGGGTATCACCCCTCATCAGCCAGGCTAGCTTGAATCCAGTGGCGCTTTGAGCATGGGACCCACATCTGGGCATACCCTTCCCACTTAGGGCAAAATAAGCAAAATGAGCAAATGATGGAGGGGATGCTGAACAATGCCAACATTTACCCCCAGTCAGAAAGATCTGGGTTTAATCCATCGTTCTTTTACTCACTACACCACCCCAGGTTTTACCCAGCCATATGCAAATCTGTCTTGTCCCTGCTCCTCATGGTAAGACTCCTGCCCACCTACCTAGCCAGGACCTTCCTGGACCGGAAGCAAGCATCCTGGGACCGGTTTCAGGGTATCACCCCATATCAGCTAGGCTAGCTTGAATCCAGTGGTGCAATGAGCACAGACCCACATCTGGGCATACCCTTCCCACTTAGGGCAACAAAAGCAGAAAGAACAAATGATGTACAGAATGCTGAACAATGCAAACATTCATCCCCAGTCTGGGATTAATCCATTGTTCATTTGCTCACCACACCACCCCAGTTTGGACCCGGCCATATGCAAATCAGTCTTAACTTGTCTCTTCATGGAAACAGTCCTGCCTAAACTGCCAAGCCGGTTCCTTCCTGGACCGGAAACAAGCATCCTGGGACCGGTTTCGGGGTATCACCCCTCATCAGCCAGGCTAGCTTGAATCCAGTGGTGCAGTGAGCGTGGGACCCACGTCTGGGCATATCATTCCCACTTAGGGCAACAAAAGCAAAAGAACAAATGATGGGTGGAATGCTGAACAATGCAAACATTCACCCCAGTAAGAAAAATCTGGGTTTAATACATCATTCTTTTGCTCACCACGCCACCCCAGTTTTGACCCAGCCACATACAAATCAGTGTTGACCCTGCTCCTCATCGGACCAGTCCAGCCTGAACTGCCAAGTCAAGTCCTTCCTGGACTGAAAACAAGCATCTTGGGACCGGTTTTGGGGTTTGACCACTCAGCAGCCAGGCTAGCTTAAATCAAGTGGCACAGTGAGCACAGGAACCACGTCTGGGCATATCCTTCCCACTTATGGCAACAAAAGCAGAAAGAACAAATGATGGACTGAATGCCGAACAATGCAAACATTCACCCCATTCACAAAGACTGTTTTTCTTTTTGTACTTTTTGCTTCTTGCATAGATGTGTTGTCTGTCAAGAGAACAATGTAGGAAAAAGAACCGCAGTAACATTGAGCCACATAGGAAGATCACGTGGTCCCTTCTAAAAGATGCGGTTGGATTTCATTGAAATGCCTGTCTGCAATGAGTTGAGATATGTCCTGGCTATTGTGTGTATCTTTTCATTATGGGTTGAGGCATACCAGACCAGGAGGAATGACAGTCTCACAGTAACAAAGTTAGTTTAAAGGGTGTTAATACCTAGTTTTGGCTCCCCAACTTCTCTGGAATCAGGCTCGGGAACATATTTCTATAATGAACTCCTGAGAATGCTGTGTGCAGCATTGGAAGTTGATCAGAGACTGCATTGTAGCTATAGGCTTGAGGCTGCAGGTCTAGAAGAGCTGATCAATGGACATTGAAATCCAGGCTTGCGAAAGTGTGTGCTTCTACATTTTAGAAATGGCCTGATGCTTTGTCTATCGTGCTGATGAGTCTTCACAGCATACCTGGTCGGAGAACAGGATTGTCCCCCCGAGATCATCATGGACAGAGCTATGAGATTGCCATCTATACCTGAAAACATGCTTGTGAACACTACCGATGACATTATACTTGATTACAGCAAAGGACTTGCTGACGTGGTGCATTCTGTGTCTCATCAGGTTGAAGCCGCCACAGCCCCGCCTCATCAGAAGCAGTGCCATGACCATAGTCCTGGGGACTGGGTCTTGGTTAAGAAGCATGTACGAAAGAATTGTTTGGTGCCCCATTCGCGTGGTCCTTACCAGGTGATTCTGGTCACCACAACTGCTGTGAAGTGCGGAGGTCTCCCTAACTGGGTGCATGCTGCTTACACTCTCCGAGTTCTGTGTCCCCTTGATGATGTAACAGCATCTCTCTCAGAAGTGCCGATGGTGGTTGAGAGAGATCACAGAAGGGGGTTAGTCAAGCTGTGGGGGACCAGCAAGAGCCTGAAGCAGCACTTGTTCGGCTTAGGAGGGTCCTGAGGAGTTGATAGCTGAAGCAGAAGTGGGAGAGTCCTGTAGTGACAACTGAGTTACACTCAGACCCCGACAAAGTGCCTAGTGCTGTAGGACTGTGAGTGGCAGCAGGATAACGTTGGCCGAGGAGGCAGGAGAGGGGAGACTAAATTTGCAAGAAGAAGGTGGGCCCCATACTATTTCTGAGGACACTGAGGATTCTAATGTGAGTGATGAAGGAGGTGAAGGGATTGCTCACAGTAGATCGGAATGAGCTAGAGTACCCTGTTGGAGGTACTCATCCCCTGAATGGAATTACTCTGCCACAAGTGACAGAGATAAAGAGAGTTCTGGGAATACTGGGAGAACAATGTAGACTCAATTGAACCCCTTGAGCTGAACATTGTGTTTGAACTATGATTGGAACTTACATTATCATCAAAGAGACAGAGACATTTTGTTCTGGATGTGACTAGTAGTGATTTTGAACTGTGCATTTACATAGACAGGTGGGAGAAGAAAGAAGAGTACCAAGGCCCAAGGCAGCTGAAAGGGTGTAAGGTTGTTCTTTAGAAGAATACCAATTAGGGCTAAGGAAGACTTACGAAGATCTTTGCACATAATTTTATTGCATATTACTAGGACTTTGGTTTTGCCATTTGCACAGGTGGAAATTGACATGGAAGGCTATGCTGCAGCTACGTTCCATCCAATGGTCCAGGTTGTAGAGAAGTAATGGAAGTCAATCCTAATATTAGTAGACGTAGGTACATACGTCGAATTTTGTAGAGACTAAGGGCCTTATTATGAGTCTGGTGGTACCCAGACCTCCAGACTCATGGTGGCGGTCTCCTGACTGCCCTATTATGACTAGGGTGGTTGGGCCACCCTGGGACCACCACAACAGCCGCAACCACCTGGGAACCGCCGTTCCCTGGCAGTTGCACAGAAGTCCTGAGACCGCAATTGCTTGGCGGGACCGCCCCGGTCCTGCCAAGCATATTACAAGTTTTTCTCTGCCACAGTTTTCATTGCAGTGAGCCCACAATGAAAATCACGGTGGAGAGAAAACAAAGGGGACCCTACAGGGCTCCCTGGTGCCTCACGCCATGTGGATACACACAGGGTGGCACAACATGTGCTCACCTGTGTGCATACACCCCAGTACCTGCACGGCATGGAATGCAGCAGTCCATGCCATGCAAGTACTGCCTTTGACGTTCCTATTGCGGTGCCTCTTTCATAGGCACCACCCTGGGAACTCCAAAGAACAACCCAGCAGACCAGGAGAAAACTCCTGATCTGGCACACACTTCGTACACGAGTTTGGCGGTGCAGGAGTAGTGCAGTAGTGCAGGAGCTCCCGCACCACTAAACTCAGTCATAATAACCCTCACGCCCTAGAGGTAATAGTTTGTATCCATTAGATGAGTCTGAATTTCATGTAGGTACATCTAGAGTTGAATATTCAGCAAATGCTTATTTTAAAATGCTTTATGAGTATATTGACACAATGGATGGAAGGGATGGTTACGTTTGTACACAATTGCCTGCATCAGCTACAGAGGGTTACCACCATATCCCTTTGACTTACGGTGTTACCTGTAGTAGTTTGACGAGCCTTACGTATGGAAGGGAACATTTTGAATATTATTATGCAAATCAGGATTTAGGGGCTGATTACGACTTTGGTGCCACCGCCTTGCTCCCACACTGCCAAAGTCGACCGCTGGCAGCCTGGCATATTAGGAGTTTTCTCCTGGTCTAGTGGGCAGTCTTTGTCGTTCCTACGGCGGTGCCTTTCAAAAAGGCACCGCAATGGGAATGCCAAAGCAAGTTCCTGCACAGCATGGACTGTTTAGTCCATGCTGTGCAGGAATTGGGCAGGCATGCACACAGGGGGGCACACCATGTGCCCCCTTGCATGCATCCCAGTGTACAGGGGCAACAGGGGGTCCTGTAGGGCCCCCATTGTTCCCCCACCACCAGCCTTTTCTTGGCGGACTCACCTCCATGAAAAGGCTGGTGGTGGGGAAACTCAGAATATGCTTGGAAGTGCCTCAGCGGCACCCCCAGCATACTGCTGCCCCAGACCACTGCGTCACTGACAGCCTTACTTGTAATACTGCGGTTGGGCCACTGGTGCGGCGGTCCCTAACCGATACCGCAACTCCACCATTCGTAATCAGGCCCTTAGTCTTATCAAAGGTCCCCATACTTGAGCACCTAAGCCGTCGCACTGACCCCAGTGATAAGTTTCCTGGAATGAATAAAAGATTCTTTAAACCCATCATGACAACAGACACTGCCTATGCACACAGGAACAGTTTGACTTGCCTTCAAACAGAGGTTGAGAAGACATTCCAACATTTAGTTGAAGATAGGAGGAGGAGTATGGAATCTAGACCAAAAGCAGACAAGAACATTAAAAATAAACATAAGTGGAATAAGGAAGAAATAGAGCATTTAGTAGCAGGAAATCAAGCAGTACTGACTCTAGATTGGAAACATAGAGGGAAATTGTGTATATATGAGGCGAGATCTTCATTTGAAAATCATTTTGTGGGAAAGAGTGAGTGCAACCATATCTTTAAAGTTAGGGAAAATTAGAACTTATTTCTGATGGGTGATGATCCTGTTATTCCCGGAGTTTACTATATTTGTGGAGGACATGCTTATTTCACGTTGCCCAGATGCTGGTACGGTACTTGTTACTAGGTGTAGTTTTTTCAAATATTTATCATGTGGAGCATCTGAATGACCCAGTGTGGGAGGCAAAGTCTAGGTCTAAGCAAGGAGTAAGTAGTGGGAGATATTTTTGGTGTGATGATCCTGTCTGTGGGTGTGATTTTAAATTACATCAAGATTAGAAAGTTGTTCAATTTAGTGGATAAATTGGCTACTAGTACAACAGGAGCTTTATTAGATATGGAAATATCTATGGTCTATAGTTTTGCAAAACCGCCTTGCGTTAGACATTCTGCTCGCAAAAGAGGGCGAAGTCTGTTGCCTGTTAAAGGTTCAGCAATGTTGTACCTATATTCCTGACAAAAGTAAGGACTTGAAGAAGTTTACCAAGAATATTTCCGACCTTCAGAAGAATTTGCAGTAGTTGGAACCGACAGGTGATTTAGAATCCAGTGGAAGTGGATTTTCTGCAGTAGGAAAATAGTTGGGAAACCTGGGTAGCCTAGAAAACACCTGGAAGTGTGCATATTGATTTCATGTTCCTAATTTAATTTTCATCACACGCGCCCACTCCTGGTTTTCCAAAATGGATAATCTCTTGTGTGCACATGTCTCATTGAGGATTGCTTCATGTTTCCTGCTAATACACGCACTCTCTGTCATCGTGCGTACCCTCTCTCGTGTGCACATCGCCCTTTTAAAAAATTGTCTTCTGCATTGCACATATGTGCTCTCCCTTGTGCACGTGCAACTGTTTATTTCCTCTTCCTGCACCTCTGAAATCAACCCCTCCCATTTTCTCTCTCTCATATCCCTTGCCTTTCTGTCCTGTTATCAGCCTCCGTCCACACTTATTTCTAATGTAGAGCAAAAAAAGGTCTTATTTTCTATTAAATGTTTATGATTTTATGCATGTAAAAAGTGCTCTTGATTGCCATTGTATCAGTTGCGTAGCTAGACATTTGGCCACCCGTAGCGGCCCCTGCGTTGGCCACTCGCGGTAGCCGTATGTAAGAGCGGGGGTGCTGGCAATTCCTGTGGTGGCTGCCTGCGACAGCTGCAGGTAAGAGCAGGGGGGAAGGCCTCCACCCCCAAAACTCATGCCGCCCCCCTTTGCTATGCCACTGCATTGTATTGCCTCAGGTTGGAAAGTGAACTTCTGTTTTTGACACAAGTTTTTAGCCGCTAGCTCTCAACAAAACATGCCCCGACGACCTGCCCATTCTAAGCCCTGCCACCACTAACCAGGGTCAAACCCATGCTCCTCTCATGGCCCCTTAAGCCACACAAATATGCACTCTTTGGGAGTACATGCAGGGAGCCTTCCTCAACGAAAAGATAAAAATTAGTAAACATTGCCAAGAGTCGCACTTGCAGACCAAAGCACACACGTACCTGTGGCCTACGGATGGAACATTCAACTTCAAAATAATTGAGCTTACAAAAACACACATAATTACCAAAAATAAAGGACATGTGAGGGAAAAGAGGGAGGCAACCCTTCACCTCTGGACTGTGTTAGAATAAAAGGACAGTAAAGGATCCCACAGCTCAGCCCACTGCCGAGGATTCACCACCTCCTCCTCCATACACCGACATGTGTGTGGTCACCCCTGCGACACCAGCCTTGGGGGACTGCAAACCTCCCATAGTGGAAGCAGAGGAGCCACCATTAAAAGGGGCTCCCAATCATCCTCACCCCTAAACACTCCACATAGCCTAGGCCTGCCCCAGTCCAAGCCCACCCTGCACAGGAAACCAGCTTGCAGCGCACCACAGCAGAGCCAAACATCAGCCCCTCCAGGTGAGGCAGGGTGGCTATATGAGCATTCTTAGCTGCCCTGGATAGAGATCCCACAAGCTCAGGTGATGACGGAAGCTCTAGCTCCCCAGTGTCAGAAACTGAAGGCGAAGTTGAAGGTGCGTAAGAATAACAGAAGAAGAAAAACCCAGTGGGGAGTACAGAAAGTTCTAGGACAACAGCAGGCAGATATGAACACAGGAATGTAGCTAGGAGACTCAGGGAGGAGAGGAGAACTACCCCTGCCCTGGAAGAGGAAGAGAGAAGCGACACCCAGGGCAGAGAGTGAAGTGAGTAGGAATTGGACAATGAAAAGCTATTTGCCAGCCTAGGGTCACAACGCAGTGGACCACCACCTATGTCCAAATCCCTAAGACATAGGGCAGATGAGGAGATCAGAAGGCAAGGTCATCTGATCTTCACTGAGCCACGATGTTCCAAAAATAAGATACTGATAGCACAGGGATGTAGCACCTTCCCAGAAACAGCAACCCATGGCACAGCACGGCACTTATGAAGGGTAACTGCATCCTAAATGAGATAATTGCACTGAAGGAAGGCAAATTCAACGTGAACCCTTTTTGTAGTTTGCTAGCCCAATATACAAGGGGAGAGAGCAGATATGTTAGGCCCTGGCCACGAGAAGGATATTTTGAGCCAAAGACATGGCCATGGCAAAGGATTTCATTAGGCATGTGGGAGGGGGGCCATATTTGGACTTCCTCTACATGCAGCAATGTCTCTCGAAGTGGGAAAAATACATGGAGGACAAGCCCACCATCACTTCAGCAGCAAGGCTATTTCCCTTGTTTCAGTGGGGGCGCAGGGATTGTTTATGCCCTTTGGCCCAGATGGACATGGACAGGCTTAGGACTAAGCTTCCATCTCTACTTGAGGGGGCAGGGAAGTGGATAACCTGCATTGAAAAGAACACAGTAGGCATCACACTCATTATAGGGGACATTAAAAGCCTTCTAAGTAGTCTGATAGGCGACCAGACTAATGCAGTGTTAGCACTAGCTCGCATAACAGCCATAACCCTGACCAATACCCAACATGATGGGGAAGTGTTTAACACATATAGATCTGGACGAACCTGAGAGAAATGTTCCCCAACTGTCTGGACATAGGGGGAATAATTGCAGATACTATGAAGCCTGATGAAGGGATAAACAATTACCTCAGGAGAATGAAGGAAAGATGGGGCCAGGAAAGCCATGGGTTAATGCAGTCCCGCAGCTCACCTTTTTCTTCAATATCCTTAAAAAGGGACTGCCCGCTGAAGTGCAAAATGGACAAGACAACATAGTTGTACAAGTACAGAGGGATACAGCCAAGTTGGTAGTCCAGAAATTAAAAAAGGCACAATTAGAGGGAGCAGTTGTAGCCGCAGCCACACAGATAACCACGATCCCCATGGGAAGAGACACACAGAACTTCCAGGGATTCCAAACTCGTGATCGAAGGGCAGGAGAAGGTTCCAATGAAAGAGGAAGGGGACGTCCAATGAAAGACAATAGAGAATGTTTCCACTGCCATAAGATGGGACACTGTGCACACGATTGCAAGACCAAAATGTATCATGATGAACGAGCCCAGTGCAATAACATGTCCACACAAGTACCAACCTGTGGACCAGGCTAGCCCTTAGTGTAACTGGAGCCGGATTTATCAACAACAAGTAGAACCCCAATGATCAGTTCACCTGTAGGACCATCAATTTGGGGAACAGAAGTAACATCGGGTCCCATGGGGGCGGGTTGAATGACACGCTTCTGACACAATGCCAAGAGACCTGGAACTCAGAGGCAGGAGGGTACACATGGATAGAGAGTAAGGCGAAACTCATAGTAGTCAGGAAACTACTAATGTATTCCTTGTGTTTTAGGGGGAAAGGGATGATACCCTTAGGGGTGAACAGCATTTGCCGGAGTATAACCTATAATAATGATATGCAGTGGGGCACCTTCACCTTGATGGAGAATTACTGACAATGCGGTGAGCACGCCTACATCCAGCTCGTCTCAGACTGGAGAGGGGTGCGCTCACTGGTCACCCTCCTTGGGCCTACCCGGAGAAGATCTTTCCACAGTGCATCACCACCCCATGGGCAGAGGCACTGTGCTTCTACATCAAGTGCGCAAAAGAAGGTCAGCCGAGTACTTTGGCTGTGACAAATTCAAGGACATTCCTGAAAAGTTTTATCTCATCGATGTGCAAATAGGCGTAGGAGGGTCAATCCCCTTCATCACTGTGCAAACCAAGGCTAATGCCCGGTGGCTGCTGATCACCAGTTAGGAACTGCTGAAAATTATGATCACCACAGTAGATGGCCTCATCGCAATCAAAGAAGAGATTCATGCAATCCGCCTCATGGTGATGCAGCATCGGTATGTGTTGGGCTTAATGACTGCAGTGGAAAGGGGCATATGCACCGAGATAGGTACAGCATGATGTAACTTCATCCCCATGAATGACCTGGGCAATGGCACGCTGTCAATCACCATCCAAGCACTGCACAATCTACAGCAGTTCATGGTTAATGAAGGAGGTGCCCCAAACATAGAATGGGTTGCAGGCTGGTTTGCCTGGGTACCAAGGTGAATTGCAAGACTATGCCAAACCTTGTTAGCAGCGGTTATAGCTTGCTCTTGCTGTACTGTTCCCTGCATCTAATATCTGCCTGTGTGAAGAAGACTACTCTGAACACAGGGGGAATACATCTGGCTAGGATACCCAAAGCCGAGGGAAACATGCACACTACAAGCCGGAAACAGGGAAACCCCACATGCAAGACACGAACAGCCAGGGCAGTAGTTGATAACTCAACTAGAGGGGGAAATGTTAGCATTGGATTGATTTATAAAAAGGTCCCGCTCTTAGGAGTCCAGCACACCGCAGAGCAATTGTTGCTTGTGCTACTCAAATTCACAATAACACACTTGTTACCGTTTCACAGTCATCCCTTAGCAGATCAACCTAATACAGCTGCCCTCTGTCCATCCCTAGTGCTTCCTGCGATGGAAACACCATATATGGAACAGCCTCAAACACACCTGGAAGATTGCTGCAGTAAATCACACGTGGCCCAAGGATGTAAGGCCTAAGAAACGAGTCACATGCACACACTCATAAACAAAAAAAAAGGCTCAGCAGAGGGCCTGCCTTCAGCCCTAGGACACAATACCAGAGCAACCGCCCAGTTGCATTAATTAGATAAAGCCCAAACAATGCCTAGTAATAAGCGTCACACTAGATTACACACACACAACACACCTGGCCACCTGGACCAACTTAGAATGTGACCTCCGGTTGGTATTTATGGCTCTGTCTTACAGGCTGGGATCAAGCGTCTAACACATCATTCATGGCCCTTTGTGCCAATATTTCCTGTCGAAAGGGGATGAACTTCTCTTTATTGCACCCGCTGTACAGTATAAAGCATGCCATGTACCTAATGCAAGTTGAATTTCAGTACGCAACTGTAAGAGATGTGGCTGCTTTTCACAGGTGTTATTGTTTATTTAAACGTAAACTGTTCCTGAAACGTAAACTGTTCCTGATTGCCAAGCCTCACTGTTCTCCTTTTTGATAGTCAGAACCTGCTTACAACAGATCCTACTTAGTTTAGACTTATTTTAGGAAAATTTAGTTTTACTCATGTATAAGCAGGAAGACCGGAAATTATATACTGATCACCAAATCTTGTTTCTTATTTTCGGCATTGCCATTACTGAATTCCTTGTGTACTTTATGCTACTGAGGTTGAACTTTGTCAGACAAGTTGGATTAACAGTAGTAATTCTGGATTTGTACAATTTATTTTTGATACTTGTGGAGAGGTGTGGTGCAGCGGCCAGGGCAGCTGACTTCGGAGCACAGGGCTCACGGTTCGATCTCCGGCGGCAGCTCAGCACCATATGACTCTGGGCAATAGCTCACTTAATTTCCACGATGGCCCCCAGCGCCTTGAGACCCGTAAGGGTGAGTAGTTCGCGCTTTACAAATACGGATTTATTTTATTTTTATTTATACTTGTATAAATCAGTTTGCCTTTGAATTTGTAATAAATCCACATTTAATCCCAATATGGACTTTGGGTCCTCACTGTGTAGCCAAATGGGTTACACTGGAATTTGAAGATTTGGATGATGCCAACTCCTCTTTATTTCCCAGAAATCTAAAAAAAAGTCTATTGCAGGGAAATTTAGATATTCGGCTCAGTGCTATGGCACCATCATACGCATGCGTATGCTGCATGTTGCACAGATGGTAGCCTATTTCCTTCCTTGTTATGTTGTGAAGGATGCAAAAAGATCTTGTAAGTTTAGTATTTACGTTTATGACTAAGTTTAAGGTTGTGTATCATTGAAGTAATTTCCACAACTTATGGATGTTTAATTGTCAAAACACACAACTCATAAATGAATCCACATGAATTAGCATGCTTAAATGGCCATCTATTCATGTAGAAACGTATATATTTCTTGGATTAGCATAAATATCACACTAACATTCTATGGGTTCACAAGTAAACACATTAGAAGAGTTGATTTTAAAGACTTACTTTTAAAGCAGACATGTTGGATGACTATAACCATCAAGACAGTGTATTTCATTAAGGCTTCAAAATCTCAGACAAGATATAACTGAAAAATATGCATACCCTAGACAAATAAATTACTTTCAGATGTAAAATGAACTCTGTCTGTAAGCAGATGCATGAGGCTGTACACAGAATTGGATCTTTATCTTCTATAATGTATAATCAGACCGATGTTGACAACATTAAGTTCATAATTGTAGGACAATGATATTTCCCTGATGAAAACACCTTTGCAATAAATCATCTTAGTTAGAAATCACAAAACTTGGACTTTTTCCCTTCTAAAACTTGCATTCGTTTATTTTTAAAATGCTAAATAAAACAAGTTTTGTAGCAATGGCTTATGTTCTGTGCACAGTTTTATATTAACTCTAATAAATCTCGTTTGGAGCATTCATTGAAACTAAAATTGAAATGCAAATTGTGCTACTCTCCAATAGAAACGTTTTACACATTCGCAGTTTAACCTTTTGCTTTTCAAACATAATTGACTTGCGCTTTGGATGTCCACATGCGGGTCTCTGTATCAAAATATCCATATTTGTGGGACATTTGCACAGGTAGAGTGCAGTATATTACATGGGCTGCACAACAACAAGCAATTTGTAGGCGCTGTATATTCCATGTGCAAACAAATGTATTGTTGCAGATTCTCTATTTTCATTCAGTTATCCTTCTTATATTCTTTCTTTTTTATATTTTTATGAGAAACCTTCAAATCCTGTATTGTTTCCAAACAATGTCCCCTCCGTGCAGCTGTAATATTTATTTTTCGTGTTTAGACTCAGTAAATTTGTCTTTCTAAACTGTAATATATGAGTGGCTACCTCTGTCCACTGATGGGCGGCCCTTGCTCAGTTGAAATATGCCGTCTAGAAGACTGGCCTCCAGGTTACCAGGATTCGTGCAACACAACACTGCCAGTAAGTTATTGCACTACATTGCACAAAATGCACACCATTGTGCAGTGCTGTGTTTACTAACTGCCAACACCCTCTTTGTTCAACGCTAAACACGATTTAGCACAGCACCACTGTATGAAGGCGAGTTAACGGTGTCTTGCATGAATTTAGTACTCTTTTGTGCCCTACCATAGTGGAGCCCCCCACCCCCATTAAATCCACCGTGGATAGCTTATTATGAAACGTTTCACCCTACGCAATGCAAACAGGGACATTTTAAGGATTTTGGGGGCCCTGGGCCAAACACATTTTGGGGGCCCCTGTTCAGAACAGCTTTGAATTTATGATCCAATTTGAGCCCCTGTTTCCCACGCAGTTTCCGCTTCCTCAGCTGCGTTAGCGATCCAGTTTGCATCATAGGCATTAGCCTATATATTCCCAATGTAAACGGACGCGTGCAGCTGACAGAGGTAGGATTTAGTGTTTCCTGCCCTGCTACTAGGTTTTTAATACCTTTTAAATTGTATATGTGTGGCTGAATTACTCTGTGCTTTTTAACAATTTCTCCTACCTTCGCGCACTTGCACTTTACTTGATTCTGCTTGCCTACACCTCCTTAGCTGCTCCGATTCGCATCTTGCTTTACCTCCAGTCGTGGTCTGCCGCGGCTGATACGCCCATTGTGTGGAGGGCTGGGGCTACTATCGGGCTCCTCACTTCCGCTGATGGAGCAAGAACTTACAATGAGACTTGCTCGTAAGCAATCCTCTCACAGTATTAATTATTAATCTTTGTAATGTCCATACTAACAAATGCACACATCAATACAATACGAGGGAAGCTTGCCTATGTGTTTAAACTAACAAGTAACGCTTGTCTAAATCTAAAATGGCTGCTAAGCGCGGGAATTTCATTGCGCATGTGTCAACCATATCACGTGGTATGACGTCTTTCTTTGCTTGGAGGGAAATCTTTGCTTCTGTGCAGTGTGTATTAAAATGGCTGCTTACTGTTTTCACGTGCTAAAGCTTGCGGGTAAGCTGCAATTAAAACTGTGGTATTCTAACGCTATTAATGCGGGATAGATTTATAAATAAATGGGAATAGAGTAGACAAAGTGGGTATACAGTGAAACCATTTATATTGTGATTTTAATATTTTCTTCTTTGACTTTTATTAGTTCGTAAATGGGCCTGGGTTGGTTGAACTGCAGCTCGAGAGACATTGGTTCTGCACATGCGCCCTGAAAGGCTGACCAGAGGAAGCGATGAAGTCAACTTGGAAGCTCTCCAAGGTCGCGAAGCCTGGTTCACAAGTTCATCTGAAATGTACCTGAAGACTATACAAATGTATACAAAAATGTATTGCTGAATCAATGGGATACGGGTGGGAAATAAAGCAAATGTATTAATTGTGATGGGCGGTAATTTAAAACAATAGGCTTAAAGAAATTGAACTAAATTGACATGGTGTGAGGATCAACCCCTGTCTCCGTCCAATCAGAAGTAGTGGGCCCATAATTTGGAAACATTAATGGGAGGTACCTGGGCATAGAAGGGTATAATAGATATAAAATTAGTTAATTAGCTAGCACAAGCTCAGAGAACAGGCATTGGCATTAGGACGCTCTAGCTCAGACATACAAGCTGATCGACTGCAGACTGAACCGCTGTCCAGAGAGGTCCTGAGGTGGGGGCGGCGGAATCCATTAGAAGGAAGACAAGGAGGAACTCGAAGAGGAGCGAAGTGTCAGAGAGGGGAACGACGCAGGCGTCGTTGATAGAGAGGTCACCTGTCCTGAACCTGGTCCGGAGGTCTCTGATCTTCATCCTTTATGGGACCGATCTTTTCCAACTCCTTGGCCAAGGGGTTTGGTGTCTCGCACCTTTAGGTAAATATAAATGCAACCTTTAGTTGTGCTGCTGTCTCTATCTTCTTCTTTCTGAGGAACCGTCATTGATCGATAATTGATTATGATGCTTCATCCTTGATATACGATTAAGTATCATGTGGTTCTGTATTTTACTCTGCTAAAACTTTAGATAAACATTTTAAAACTTCTTGACTCAGTGATTATTTTAGAATTTATGAATTGTAATGAACGTCACTCATTTTAAACTTCCCAATTAGCAAAGGGTCCATTGGTAAGTCATTACTCTTCAATCAGAAAAGTAATTGGTAGCAGGGATTTGATAAAGAGTACAACTTACCCACCAGCGGAAATTGCTAGCGTAGTATGAATGAATGGGCCCAGGTGAGTATTCGGTGTATGAATGCTTGTTGCTAGTAACCCGCTGGATCACCGCCCACGCAGTTTCCGCTTCCTCAGCTGCATTAGCGATCCAGTTTGCATCATAGGCATTAGCCTATATATTCCCAATGCAAACTGACGCGTGCAGCGGGCGCGCCACTGGCGCGCCAAAGGCAAGCCCGTCTGCGCCCGTCAGCGTCCCGGAGGCGTCCGACGCCGGCCATGCTGCCCAGTTCCCCTCCGGTGAGTTTCTTCCACTATATTGCAATAGGGAAAAACTGCTTAGCCTTAGGCGGCTACCATTATGTCAGTGTACAGCGGCTGATCCGAGCTTTGAGGTAGACTTTCGATGCAATAAGTGCAACTGGTCTCTCCTCCAGCCCAGGAAACTCGCACCCAAGATCCTCCCACGCAACAGTAAGTGTAAAAACAATAAGAAAACAGAGGACATAAAGGCCACCCTTTTAAATTGTCGCTCTATACAAAAGCATGAACCACACATTTATGACCTACTTTTAGACGAACAGCCTGATCTTTTATTTCTCACTGAGACCTGGCTGTCTGAAGCCTCCAACCCTACTATCACTTCTGCCATCCCTACAGATTATAAAATCCTTAGGAGGGACCGACCGAGTGGGAAGGGGGGTGGTGTTGCCATAATTTACAATAAAAAACTAGACTGCTCTCCCATCCCGATGGAAAATATCGAGGGCACAGAGTCCTTAGGCTTCCGCTGTACCTTATCCCCCCATCACAGCATAGCTGGTTTTCAGTTGGAAATTTTATTACTACGCTTAATGCAGCCACCACCTCCCTGGCCTTAAAATACAACAACTGCCTTATTCTGGGAGATTTCAATATACATATGGACAATGGAAAAGACCCTCAAACAATTTCCTTGTTGGTGACGCTGCAGGCCTGCAACATGTTTCCATCTATTTCTTCGGCCACCCATGAGAAGGGCCATACCCTAGACCAAATCTTTCACAACTTTGACATATCAGTAAGCCTACCTCTTCCCATTACCTGGTCTGACCACCTCCTTTTAAAATAAGTCATTCCCAACTCTGCCATAGCCCATCGGGCTAACGCAGGGCAGAGGGTCCCTAATTACAGGACGTTCCATAAAATATCCATCCCGATGTTAGCAGACGCCCTCGGTCGTTCCTCACCGGAGCTGTCTGGCTGCCCCGACTCGGACGCTCTCTCAATAGATTCATGGCTACGAACCAACATTGGTGCAGCGGTACCGGTTGTTTCCCGCTCCTCAAAGAGGTCGGCCCCACCAGCTCCATGGTTTAACGATTCCCTCAGATCTAGCAAAAGTAATTGTAGAAAAATGGAATGGAAATGGCGTAAATCCTATCTACCTGAGGACAGGAAGGTGTATAAAGACGCCTTAAAAGCTCATTACATTCTCGTGAAGGCAGCCAAGAAAAACTTCTTTCAAACCAAGATAGAAAATGCCCAAAATAAGAGTAAGGAAATCTTTATCATAGTTAAATCCTTTACCGCCCCGAAAGCCGGCACAAAGGAAGGGCCATGCACGGAAGAATGGTCTAAGCAAATAGCTCAATTCTTCCACAAAAAGATCTCCGTGATCCAACAAGCCTTCACTAACATCTCAGAGGAAGAACTGACCTTATACCTTAGTTCTTATAGCAAATTTCACCTCTTGGATCCTCCATCTATATTAGCTTTCCCTGAGTTTCAGCGTGTAGAGTCACTGACCCTTCTCCAAAGCATTAAGTCTGGCTCTCCTACCAACCCATGTCCAGCGAATATCCTGAACCTATTAGATCCCACCATAAAACCCACGGTAAACCAGCTCTTTAATGCTTTCCTCTCATTAAGCAACATGCCGAAATTGTGGAAGAATGCTAAGATTCTTCCACTGATAAAAAAGGCTAACGCCAAACCGACGGACCCTGCCAACTACAGGCCCATCTCCCTTCTTCCGGCCCTCTCCAAAGTATTAGAGAAGCATGTAAACAAGGCCCTCCAAAAACACATTGAAGATGGAAAGCTCCTTCATGAGTCCCAATCCGGTTTTAGGGCTAACTACAGTACGGAGTCCCCTCTGCTGGAAGTGACTGAATTTCTCAAGGGTAAGCTGGACCAGGGAGGCAAGGCTGTTCTGATACTGCTCGATCTGTCGGCGGTCTTCGATACGGTCCGACATGAGAGGCTCCTGGAGAGACTTGCTAACATCGGCCTGGGGGGGAACCGCCTTAACGTGGATGTCATCCTTCTTGGCAAATAGATCTCAGGACATCTGGCTCCCCCCTTTCTTATCCCCGGTTCCGGCCATGAATGTAGGTGTCCCTCAGGGCTCCATTCTCAGCCCTACCCTTTTTAATATATATCTATCCCCCCTTGCATTTCTGTTAGAGGAAGAGGGCATCAAAATTGTTTCCTATGCTGATGACACTCAGCTGATTTTTACATGTGAAAAAGGAACCGACTTTGATGGGGCAATGATTAGGTCTTGCCTCACAAAGGTTTTTAACTGGCTTAAGATCAATCAGCTGAAGTGCAATCCTGACAAAACTGAAGTTGTTTTCTTTGGTAATCCAGAAACGCCTGACTGGAGCTCTTGGTGGCCAAAAGATCTGCCGCCCGCGGAAAAGGAGAAAGTAAAAAACTTAGGAATTGTCATGGACAAGACACTCTCCATGCGCTTTCAAATCCAAAATCTAACTGGCGCTTGCTTTGGCATACTCCGGATGCTAAAGAAAATTCCTGCCACTGTTACCGCTTGAGAGCAGAAAGATCGTGGTGCAGGCTCTGGTGACATCAAAGCTTGACTATGTCAACAGCTTGTACCTCGGTCTTCCCAAATCCCTTATCCAGCGCCTACAAGTGGTACAAAACGCGGCGGCCAGAGCCATCCTGAGACCTAAACCCAGATCTAGTATGACCCTTATTCTTAAGTCTGTACACTGGCTCCGCATAAAAGAACGGATCGACTTCAAAGCGATGACCATGTTCTTTAAAGCTTTCCACGGCTTAGGAGCCGGCTACCTAAATCGCGTTAAAGCGCGTTAATCGCTACACAACATCTAGACCCCTAAGATCTTCCAATGCCAACCTGGCCATCGTGCCTAAAATATGTCATGCCCGCACTGGAGGCAGATTCCTCGGCCTTCTAGGTGCAAAATTGTGGAATAGACTCCCTGAGTCTCTGAGAATAACCACAGACCTACTCTCTTTCAGGAAGAACTTAAAAACCTGACTTTTTAATAACTCATGGGTCTTTTACGCACGTTTTCCTCCCGCTGTCACGTGCCAGGACACTCTAGTCTGAGTAGCTGCACGCTTTATTAAATACACTATTTCATTTAATTTCATTTCATTAGGTCCCTGACAGTGCAAAGGAACACTTGTCCAAATTCTAAGGGCCTTATTTATGAGGCCTTGCTTCACTTTTATGCCGCCGGTGCATCACTTTTAGTGACGCACCGGCAGCGTAAAAAATGTGCCATGTTGCGCCCTATTTACAAAGTGACACATCTAGGCAGATGCGTCACTTTGTAAACCCCTGCACCACATTATACCTGCGCCAGGTATAATGTATGCAGGGTGGGTGTTCCCCCGCAAAAAGCCTCGTAGAAGTGGCGCATTGAAATCTATGAGAACTCAGTGCGCCACTTCTAGGACGCCATTGCGTCAATATCTTATACCTGCCTCACAGCAGGCGTAAGACTGATGCAGGCCCTTTCACATGGGGCTTGCCCCATGTGAAAGGACTCATTGCTGGAGTTGCATCTATTTTCAGACACACCCCAGCAATGCATCACTTTTGAGCCCACAGATACGTCAGAAATACTGACGTATCTGTAACTCCTTGCGACATGATGCGTCATACAGTAAATATGACGCATCCATCATGTCGCAAGGAGAGCGCACTAAGAAGTGACGCATCCCTGTTTTCACACAGCAATGCATCACTTCTCATAAATAAGGCCCTAAATGTGTTTACATCTAATATTCAGGGATAGTTATGTGTGTTTTCAATATTGTAACACTGCAGCAGCTCACCAATATTACTGCAAATAATCTCTGTGACGCCCTCCCATTTCATATATGTTAGGCCTTGTTTTGATCTAAAAGAAACTTTTTTTATGTATATTGCATGAAACATAAACACAACATTTTTCAGCAAAATGGCTGTACTAGACTCTCACACATCAGGTACATAAAAAATAAATTAAAGGAAAACAGTATTTAAAACAATCTGTTTAAGAAATATTCAAGGTCATTAGGGCAAAACTCTGGAGAACGGAGCTGACTCAGTCAGGGGGCCCTGGGCCAGAGCCCACTTTGCCCATGCATTAAAACGTCTCTGAATGCAAAGCTGTCACGCCTCTAGCGCAAAAAATATTGTGCATGTAAAAGTCAAGTGATGCTGTTGTTTGTGCCACATTACATTCCGAACTACCCCTTTTGCGTTATATGAGTGTCTGCACTAAATCGTAGTAATGAGGGTACATCTTAGGAGCTGGTGTCTGCATGAAGCTCATCTATCTGCAGCTTGTGATAAAGACGGCAGAGGTGGTGTCCCTGAGGCATTTATCTATCATCTGCTGCAAAGTATCAACGCCGCTGCTTGCTACATCGTTCAGCACGATGCCCCGTTCAATTTCTGTACTTACGCAGGTTGTGCCCAGTACAAAACTGACATTTTTTTTTCTCGTATAAATTCAGCGCTCTGCCTATTTAGCAATATTCTTTTCTGGTGAATTTTGTTTTAAGTGAAATGATAATCTATGCCTTCACTATTTGAGACCCGTGGCCACATTAAGAGAATTGGGGCCACATGTATGTATCTTTTTTAAGGTTGCGAACGGCTCAATTAGTAGAATCGGGCCGTTTGCAACCGGAACAAGCATAGGCATAGCCAATAGGTCTCGCCTTTGGGACATTATAAGTGTTTAGCCATGCAAGGATATGCACCAAGGATATTGTGCTGCATAATTAAATACTTATAAGGTCCCAAAGGCGAGACCTATTGGCTATGACAATGCTTGTTTTCGCATGCAAGTGGTCTACCTCGCCAAACCCAAATGTAGTGAGTTTTCTACATCCCAGCTAAAGACCTGAAACCAAACAGGATTAGCACAGCTCAGAACCAGCTCCCAGACCATTGACCTCAGCGCTCTGAAGTCACTGTAAAGTTACATATCAGCGCTCTACAAAACACCCAAATAAATAAACCCACTGATCAAAGGAACAAGGTCACATTTATAGTTTTGTAAATCTTTAGACCAACTTAATTTTAAATGTTCTTAAAAAATAATTAGTGTCCGTTCAGTGAGTATGGCCAAAGAATAACCTTGCATTGCTTGAATTTGCAAGTGACCACAAATAGCGGGAGGGAGAGTGGGGGTTAACAAGTGACCATGGATAACGGGAGGGAGTGCGGGGTTAACAAGTGACCACGGATAACGGGAGGGAGGGCGGGGTTAACAAGAGACCACGGATAACGGGAGGGAGGGCGGGGGTTAACAAGAGACCACGGATAATGGAAGGGAGGGCGGGGGTTAACAAGAGACCACGGATAACGGGAGGGAGGGCGGGGGTAAACAAGAGACCATGGATAACGGGAGGGAGGGCGGGGGTAAACAAGAGACCATGGATAACGGGAGGGAGGGCGGGGGTAAACAAGAGACCACGGATAACAGGAGGGCGGGGGTAAACAAGAGACCACGGATAACAGGAGGGAGGGCGGGGGTAAACAAGAGACCACGGATAACGGGAGGGGGCGGGGGTAAACAAGAGACCACGGATAACGGGAGGGGGGCGGGGGTAAACAAGTAACCACGGGAGGGAGGGTAGGGGTAAACAAGTGACAATGGACAGTGGGAGGGAGGGGAAGATCGGGGGTAAACAAGTGACCACGGAGAACACTTACTTGAAATTTATTCAGTGGCCGCCAGCAGGAGAGCAGCTGCATTTCACGTGATGCCTGCTGCCTGGCTTCCCTCTCTCTGGGGTGGCCGGCCGCCCACATCAGGCTTGCTCTGGCCGGTGGCTGGCTCAACTTCACAGTCAGGGGTCCCAGTGCTCTGGGGCCTCGAACGAACCACTCCGGCAACTGCAGTCAGTCCGGATGTTGAAAGTGACGCCGCCGCCCGGGGATGTGGTGAGACCGGCTGAGAGTTGGTCACTTGCAATGCAGAGAGACGCGGGATTCATTACCGTGCCAGCAGCGGAGAGCGGAGCTTACGAACAGGGCCCCCTTTCTAAATTCAGCTGCTGCCCGCTCGCGTCACGGGAGGCAGCACATGACTAGCAAAAGTGAAAGTAAGCTACGCTACTGCGCGGTGATTCAAACCAGTCTTTACATTGTAGAAAGCAGGCAGCTCAGAGCCCAGCCCCCAAGCAGTCTGCTGCTTAAATAAACAAGTGACGGGCTGCTGCAGAAAGTAGAATAACAAGCGCTTACAGACAACAGCCCCAGCGAGCGTCGCAAACAGGAAGGGGAGTGGCCGCCTACAATAATAAACAAGTGGGAGGGGTGGGGGGAGTGCGGCCGAGAGCAGGGACACGCAGGGTTACCTTGCGGGAGCGAGCGCGATAATTACAAACAGATGTCGCCAAAGCTCGCTCCCGCAAGGGAAACGCCAAACGTGCACGCGTTGCAATTGAAGCAATGTAAAGCGTGCACATTTTTGGGCAAAAAAGCTGATCGATTCCAAGAGGTCCCCTCCTAAGCAGCGCATACGTGCTGCGTAGGCGAGACCTAAAAAGGGCTTTCCCTATGTACCAAACGCTATTTGCGATTCGGTACTGAATTGCAGCGGTATGTAAGAATGTTTTGCGACTGAAATGAGGTAAAAAAACATTTGCATTTATCACCAACTTTGTGAATGGTAGTACAAACATTTTTTCAGAGTAGGCCCACGGACCACTGCCTGCTCCTAAAAAATGAAAAGAAAACTTTTCAGTTTTTTAAAAAACATAAGCCATTTTCCTTTAAGGAAAAATGGCTGCATTTAAAAAAAAAATAATCTTTATTTAAGGCAATCACGGACATGGTGGTCTGCTGACCCCAGCCGGCTACCCTTCCTGAGATTTTAGCGATTCCTAATGGGTCGCAAATAGCTACCTACCTCATTAATATTCATGAGGTTGGTCAATTTGAGACTCCTTAGGAATCACTAAATGAAACTCATGGAGTTTCATACATTAGGAATTGTGATTACCTAATTGCGATTCGCAGAAAATCGCAATTAGGCAGTAGCGGCCCATGGTGGGAGTGCTGCCGGGCGCTGACGTGGGGCGGGGGAGGGGAAGGGTGGGGGTAGTAAACTACGGATTATGGCCGATCAGAGGTAAGTAAACATATAAATAAATAAAACGAATTTCGTTGCGCGCGCTGCATCGCATTTGGCGTCAGCGCCCGGCAGCACTCCCACCACGGGCCGCTACTGCAATTAGGTAATCGCTATTCCTAATATTGATACATGTGGCCCTTAGTGCATTATTTTCAACAGCACAACTGAAAGAGGCAATCCTTGCTCACTGCTTTCAAGCTGTACTATCTGAAAATAAACTCTAAGTGCCTGATTACAGGTTTAGGTGCTATTTATCGCACCTGGTAAATAATGATACCACATGGATCGTTATTTATCAGGTGCGATAAATAGCACCTGTTATGAGTTTCTGGGGAATAAAATGCTGATTCAGGCATTTGTGACACCAAAATTTACATGCTACGTTAAATACCGTATGCTTTTCCCAAATAAATTTTGGCAGGTTTGATCTGCTGAAATTTAAAAGATGTTGAGTTATTTAACGCATTCAATAATTACCGGATGCGCTAAACTCGTAATTCCGAGCCATGTATAAACAAGGGTTTACGCATGGGTTGAAATTTAACCTAGAACTTGTAATTAGGGCCTATGGTGGAGAAATCTCAGGTTAAATGAATTCACTTTATGCACTGCAGGCACATAAAAACAGGGGCCGTATTCCAGTATGGGTGCATTTCCTAGTTTGCGCTGGGTGCACCTTTCAAAAGGTGCGCCCAGCTCTAACCAGGAAAATAGTCTGCATTAAAGTGAATGCGCTGCCCCCAGGGCAGCCGCAAATTTGTGGTGCCCTGGGTGCAGCGCATTCAGGTGAAAAATGGCATGGCTGCTTTGAAGCCGCTCTGTGTTGCACAGTGCAGGCCAGAATCCGCCTGCACTTTGCAGGGAGATTAGCGGGTGTAGTGAGTGACTGCACACGCCTGCAAGGGGATGTCTGTGGGGTCCATGGGACTCCCTTACCCCTCTCCAGAGGGCTGCTATCAGGGGAGACACTGACAGTGCGCCAGCTTTTAGGTGCACCTCCTGACAGCTTCTTTGCCTGTAATATGGCATGGGAGCAGAGGTAAAGGGATTCCCTAACTGCATGGGGCCATGCCCCATGCAAATGAGGGAATGCTCTCTGATGATACCGCTGGCGCAGCGTTATGTGTGCCAGCGCTATCTGAATTACAGAAGGGGCTGCACAAGCATCTGCGGCCCCTTCTGTAATACCAAAGTGCCCACTGGGGTGCGCAAAGCGGGCGCAAACGCACGTTGCGCCTCCAGGGCACTCTGGTAATAGGGCCCATGGTGCTCTACTTTGTGCTGAAGCAGAAGAGCCCATCATGATGCTGCCACTGGATTATTTTCTGAAATGAAGGAGGTTTTGAACAGGTCTCTATATGGGCAATATGAGTTCAATATAGTGTATGGCATCTACTTTTTCCCTTGTCTTTTTGATTTTCATACTCCATTTTTTATTCTCATTTTACCATACACACTTATGTATCTGGGCTTAAAGGGAGACTTTTGAGATGTGCACTATAGGTGATGCAATGGTTGGTAGAGAGAGCTGGTGCATGGATGTCTTGAGTGGGTGAAAACAGTGCTCCATAATTAACCTTCACTCTCAGCGGAGTTTCAAGGCTACCATTACAGCATGATGAAGCCCATGAAATGGTTGAAACCAGCACACTATATAACCACTGGAAGCGTATTCTGGCATAATCCCTACTTTTTGGTGTCTGCTTATAATTTAAAATGTCTTGTTTTTAGGAGGTTACACCAATTGTGTCATGCCTTATGTGGTTCGAGCGAAAAACATTTTGAGGGGACTATGAAACTGGATGTGTGTCTCGTATGCTGCACTAGCACCATTCCTTGCACTACTTTCAGGAAATAGATGGATAGAGGTATCTTTTTGTCTAGCCAGACCTGTATTATTAAGTGAAAATAACTTGATAGTGGAATTTGTGCCACAAGCACCCTTCAGAATACTTGGGGCCAGATGTACGACCATTTGATTTTACGAGTGTTTAATTGCGCTTTTTTGAGGCTCGCAACGAGAGACTCGCAAAATCAAATTTACTAATGTGTCCGGCGACACATTTAGCAATTTCCAAATGGGTCACAAATGGGCCTGCCTCATCAATATTAATGAGGCAGGTCGCAGTTTGGGACCCATTAGGAATGGCTACATTCACAGGGATGGTGGCTTGCTGGGGTCAGCAGACCACCATGTGTGTGGTTGCTTTTTAAATAAAGAATCTTTTTTTTTTTTGTAATGCAGTCCATTTTCCTTAAAGGAAAACGGGCTAAATTACAAAAATAAAAATGAAAAGTTTTATTTGTATTTTTTTAAGAGCAGGCAGTGGTCCATGGGACCAATGCCTGCTCTTAAAAATGTTTTCATCCACATTCAAAAAGGGGAAGGGTTCCCGTGGGGACCCCTTTCCGTTTGCGAATGGGTTACTGCCTCCTCTATGGAGCTGGTAAATTATGAATGTTTTGCAACCATATTCTGTTCGCAGAACATTCATACATACCAGTGCAATTCGGTATTAGGAAGGGACGCCCTAATCACGCCCCTTCCTTAAACCAACTAGCAAAAGCAAAATCCAATTCAGCCCGATGGGCCGTTTGCACCCTGTGAAATGCTTTGTACATCTGATCCTTGGTTATGTAATTTCATTTTCTTTTTTTCACAGTGGAAGTGTCTTTGAAACGTCTGTACATATAGTAGCAACTTCCTGTCCTTCAGACTCCTTCCTGGTGTCTGATCAGTCTTTGATCATTTCGGATTTGGATACTGGAGGGGACGCATTCATTGCCTACATCATCCCTTGCACAATTTAAGAAGATCAAGTTAAGTTCTATTTCTGTTTGATCGGCCAATATTTGAGGAAAGCATAGGAGAAGCCGCCAATATATTTTTTAATAGTTGCTGGTAAACCTGGGAGATGTGGGTCCTATATTTGCAGAATTTTTGTCTTCATTTCCAAATGTCCCTTTTGCTTTCTTGGGTGCACCAGGAGTTCTGGCTGGCCCACAGACATTATTGTAGATTTTTTAATATTTTCCCAAATTTACATCTTTTTACCCCAGTGTTTGATGCATGTTGTGTTGTGAGTATTACCCCAACACTATTTCTCTAAACTTCTTATTGGCGTTTGTCAGCCTTCCCGTTGCCTTCATAAAGGACCCTGCTTCCATGGCTGGTGCTCAGATATTATTACAGAATTTCTCACTTTTACTGAACATACTACATATGTGTGTGTGTGTGCTTGTGTGCGTGTGTATGTGAATGTGTGTGTTGCTGTGCTCCAGAAAGGGCCTCAATTTTGTCAATGCTCACAGGTTTCTTAAATAACATATTTATCTAAATTCTTCCTATTTATTTGTTACTGGGCTATCTTTGGTCTTTTGGTCAGGGCTCTATGTGTCTGGTGGGGATGGGTGCAAGTCATTGGTTATAAATGATCTATGCAGGTTTTAGTATTGAAAAATCATCTTTGAATACTTCTGTATTATTAACTTTGCATATCTAGCCACAATATATTTTTTTTATCTGTTATGTCTTTCATTGCCTTCAATACAATTCAAAGGTCTGACAGCTTGCCTAATTTTTTCTACTTACCTACAGATAGTCAAGACAGAGCTCAGAGGGAGTTCAATTCATCCTGCAGCTTAAATATGTCCACTGCGGATTTCTCAGGTAACGAAGAAGAAGTGAAGACTACATCCAGACAACTGACTATTGCCATGAAAATTGGCCATGGAGAAGCCTGACACATTTGAAGGGACCACTAGTACTGCACGTTTGAGCTTCATAGTTTCTTTGCCCTTAGCTCCCATCGAGAAATAGGACATTGTGTTAATCCCTGCACCCCGTGGCAGGCACCTCAGGGTGCCTGCCATGGGGTGCAGGGATTAACAGGGGCCGGAGGCCGCAAGGGAAAGGGGCCCCCGCTTTCTGACAGGGTTTCCATGTCAGAAAGGCCAGCATGAAAACCCTGTCAGAAATCGTGCATCGTAATCCGGATGGCGTAAACCGCCGTCCATATGGATTACAGGCCGGTTCCGATTGGCCGACAGGCTCCTTGAATCTGTCAGAAGCCAGCTGGAATGACCGACTGGTTTCAATTCCGACCGTCTGTATCGTAATCAGCCAGTGGGAAGTGAAACCGACGATGCTGGTCTTAAAGCCTCCGACTCAAGTTCGAGGTTTTACGACCAAAATCGTAATCAGCCCCATAGTTTGTAGTCATCACAGTGACTATGATGGACCTGTCATTGATCATGTTTAGAGTGGCTCTAAAGAAACACAAATCTCCTCTGTTCAGACTGCTACATTATGACTACTTGTAGCACACCACAAGCACTGATTCTCCCAAGCTTCACTCGACATCAGAATTCTGTAAGGGGCAAAAAAAAGAATACCACAATCGCCCAAAAGAATTCAGGCGCCACACCTCCAAGCGGGTCAATCAGGTGAGATATCACAAAAAATGTAAAGCACTATTACAGATCTCTTCAACAAGCAAACATCATACCTCTGAAACAATGGACTAATCCAGTTACACCATGGGATTCTGGTCAAAATGTTATCTTGACCTTCTCCTGTTTTCTTTGGTGGCAGGAGAGCAGTGCTGCCATTTCTTATGAGCATATTATTCCCAACAGAAGGCTCCAAGTGGTCCTATTAGTCAGCTGTCACTGTACCATAGAGCAGAGGCGTTATTGCTGAAATGCTGAGTTAGAGCTTCATGCACACCAGCCATCTCACAAAACACATGTGACCCCGTTTGGCTACAGACAATGAGGCCAATTGAAAAGGGTATTTTCAGCCATAGGCATATGCTTAAGACTGAAAATATCTCCATATTTGACTCCCAGGAAGTAACTAAAGTATTTCTATTAGGCATAAATGATATTAGTACTGCAGATTTCTCTACCAGGAGTGCCGTGAAATCTGAACTAGTAAATCCCATGCAAGAGGTGGGAAGTGGTTGTGTGGTTAGCTTTGCACATTTGGGAACAGAGAGGAAGATGTAGGTTTGTGGGCACTTCTAAATCCTGATCCAACTCGTATCCACCCAGGAAATGGTTGGATATTTACTTCAGCCAAAAGCTGGAGTAACTGCCATTTCAGGATGGGGAAAGGGAATGGATCTCCCACAGATTTGGAGGGGGTGTGGCAGATGGGCATTTTCCACAAGAAAAATGTTTCCCTGTGATGAACAAAAAGATTAAAAGTATGCATTTGCAAAGCGTATTTAATTTTTCTTGTGTTTAAATCCAAGCTGTGTATAATTCCACATGGGGGTGCAGAAACATGTGGAATATATCATATAACATTCACAGTAGTATGCCTGGAAACCTATGGTTGGCTCAGCTTTCTAGGTGCATTACTGGGGTTGTATGTAAACTACAAAAAAGGTAATAACCCTGTACCAATTCCCATACTTTTACAGGTGCAGAGTGATTACTTTTTTGTGAATTGAACTTAATATTGGATCAAGCAGTCTGAGCCACTTTCAAGGGATTTGCCAGCATGCAACAATTGCAATGTTTACCACAGAGAAAGTACACAAAGCTGCAAACATCCGAGAAGAATTCAATACAAACGTAAATGATGGGGTGAGTGAAATTGTTTGATTACTTTTCGTGAAAGCTTTAGCTATTTCAGGAAAAATAAGTTATGTTAAATGTTTTTGGTCAGTGAAAACATCACATGAAGAAATACTTGTGCAAAACAAGCGTTGGCAAAGCCATTATTTTTTGTCTTTATAATGCAAGTACTGATGGAAGTGTTGACTTTGACAATGCTTGTCCGTAAAGTATTGTTAAAAAAAACATTTCAAAATACTGGAAGAAAGGCAAACACATATCTTATGGTATCTTAAAACCCTATGTTGAATTCAATGTTTCCATTCTTTATAAATGTCATGGTTTACTTTTCACTTTGGCAAAGCTGAACAGAATTTAAAGAGAATAAAGAAGTGTCAGAATGTAATGGGAAAGAAAGAGAAAAACTTAAAGAAATCAATCAGGGGTTGGCTAGAAAGTAAACTAGATCGGAAAGAGAAAAGTTGGAGGGAAGACATGATGGAACATGTAAAGACCTTTCCTGCTATAGTTAATAAAGATGAGCAGGACATAGAGAAAAATAAAAATTGAAATATTTGGACTCAGATGACGATGATGATCAAATCGGAAGTGAAATGTTGAATTCTAGACCTACCGTATATTGATAAATTGATGGAGGCAACCAAGTCTGCTATATGGGTCATAAGGATGCTGGAAAAGCTATAGGACTAGCACAAGCCTCTCCTGCGATGGTACCGAGTGACCGGACAGTTACAGCCATAATGACAGTGCCTAGTGAAAGTAGAAGCGGGGTACTAGAGGAGCAGACACAGGTTTCTGCTGTGAGTGCAGTGGTCATAGAGCTACCTCCTAAAGACATTTGTATTGGGATTCCGAAAACTAAATTTGGTGAAATGTTGCAAGGGAATATGGATTTGAACAGATTATTGAATTACAATGCTGTGAACTGAGATACTTGATAAAAGAAGCAGCTAGATGCTCTAATGAAGCTCACCACAAATTAGAATTAGTTGATGAGTCCATGTGTTTTGACTGTAGTTCACTGGGATTCTGCTAACCAGGACCCCAGTGGCAGTGCTCTCTCCTCTAAATTCTCTGATAAGTACCTTATACACCCCAGGATTGGCATACTGGGGTACCATTGTAAGTCCCTAGTATATGGTACTGAGGTACCCAGGGCATTGATACACCAGGGGTCTCCCATGAGCTGCAGCATGTATTATGCCACCCATGGAAGCCCATGCAAACTGTGTCTGCAGAGCAGCCATTTCAGTCTGCGTGAAATAGTGCTTGTACCTTTCAGTTAGGCCTGGGAGGAGTTCACGTAGTCGCGCTACTCGGAACTCCGCAAAGTTTCAAAAAAACTCTGCAGCACTATGAGTAGTTCCATGAGAGGGCAGAGTTGCTCGTCGTACCCCTTCGCATGATACACGCAATGCAAAGTGCGTCCTCGCTCCAGAAATCATGTGCAAACGGCACCACGCAGTTCGCATGGGCGCAGCCATCTTGTTTTTTGCTCTGTTTATGGTGCTGTGGCCTACTTTTTGAATCCCTCATAATCTATTTAACCCTAACCCTGTAAAACGTATGTACCCCTCCTTTTGATGTATTACCTTACTCTGTGTCTTTGTGCTTTTGTATTTTACATTTTTTTTTAAACTTTCTATGTTTTTGCGTGACTTTTGTACTTTTTTATTTTTCACTTGACTTAAAAAAAAATGTCCTTCCTTCCTTCTACTTCCTTTCTGTTTCTACTTTCTTCTCTTCCCCTCACCCAGCGCCATGGCAGAGCAGGGGAGCAGCAGCGCCAGCCCCCCCGAACCAGCACCAACAGCCGCAGACGCCTACTTTGCAGTCGGCCGCGCCGTGAAAGGGTGCAGCCCTATGTGCTTTTCTCAGAAGTGGTGGTGGCTACGCTTGTTTTTTATGTGCAGGGACCCCACCCCTTTCCCCTGCAGCAGGCGGTAAGCCTGGCAGTGGGTACACCCTCCAGGAACGTTGGCAGCGCTGGGAAAGGGAGCACCGGTCAGTGCGCCGCTGATCTGGGGTCCGGCACACTCAACAACAGCTTACACACCGGTGGGCTGGGATCCTGGATAGGGACCAGGACCTGCTTGACCTGCTGGGTGTGGAGGTTGCAGAGCTTGGTGAGTAATAAATATTTATTTGCCATGTTCTATATATGCTAAAATAAAATCCCAAATAGCAAGCATGCTGCTCACACTTAGGTTAGTTAAGTTTACGTTACAAATATTATGTGATCATAGAGTAGACAGGTGCTCGGTGGCACTACCTAATCCTACTCGTTTGTGATTGCTTGGGCTGTTTATTTCAGAAGTCATGCAGAGACTCCTCTGTCCTGTCACTAAGATAGTGGTAGTAATTAGTGTTAGTGAGTTAGTGCATTCTCTAACTTCTCTGTGCCTTTATTTTTTTGTAACTGGTACAGTACTAACCCCAAGAAATTTCCCAGCGATGTGTAATATGCATGCATCTATGCACTGAAGAACATTTCAGACTGAGTTGGCCCTTCAAAGGGGGTTGAAACTGAGAGACCGATAATGAGATGAGAAGCAAAGACCTTTTGTTGCAATTTATTAGTAGTTCTAAAATGTAGTTTAAAAAATTTGGAATAGGGTTAGGTTTAGGAAATTAGGAATAGTAGTACTATAGGAAATCTGATTTAGAAAAGTTCAATGTTACTGTGTTTGCCTTTCTCAGTCTAAATATTTTTGCGGAGATTATTATTAACTGTGCCACTAACCTTATTTTATTTATTTCTTACATAAGCATCCAGGGGCAAAAAGAGGGATGGGCCTGGAGGATCCAGCGAGGCGGGCGAGGGAGATGGAGATCCACTGCCTCCACAATTGCCTCTGCAGATGGCTCTGCTGGCCCCAGTTAGTCCACCTGTTGCTAATATTATTATTTCCCTAACTCTTACCGCTCCACATTTAGAATTATTTTGCTTTTGCTGTGTCTGTCTCCTAACTTTTTTTTCAACTCCTCTTCATTCTATTTATTTGTTTCCTAAATTATTATTATCCCTGCATTATCCTATCTTCTATATTTCAAGTTACTGTACTTTTTATTTTATTATTATTTTTTTTTTTATTGAGCAGAGCATTAGGTTCAAGAAGAACACAATACAGAAAACATTATAATAAAAAAACAGTTTCTACAATAGATCATTATGACAGACTCTCATTATAAAAATGAACTAAAACTATAGCAGCAACTCATCATATAGTCATTCACAAGGCAGACTACCAGTTCGTTTTTAGAAATAGCAGCAGTGAAAGTGCAATAAAAGTGCCAATAAAGTGCTGGTGCTTTAACGATTCATTTCAACTTTAACCAAATTACAAAAAATTCGATTAAATAGACCTTGAAAAGTGCAAGTGCTACTAAAATGCAATAAAAAAAAGTGCTGATTCATTTGATAAAAACTACTTTGTTGAATTGCCTTCCCCGGTGTTATGAACTTTCTTAAAATTGTTCTAGTTCATTAAAAAACCTCCAGTTTTTCCCAAATGTTCTAGTCGCTCCTACCCTCTTAGCATAGATTTCTTCAAATTTTTGTGTTCTTTTCATCTTTTTAAACCATTTCAAATGCGAAGGAGCTTCCCTAGATTTCCAATTTTGTAAAATTAGTGAGCGAGCAATTGTGCAAGAGATAAATATAAAGGCTTTTTCGGGTTCGGATAACCTCATTTCATCTCTACAGATTCCAAACAACGCCGCTTCGGCTTCGAGCACAATGCTCTTTCTGATTGCCTGCTTAATATCCGTAAAGACTGCCTCCCAAAAAAGACTAAGTCCTGGACATGCATAAAAAGTATGGAGCCACCCACCTTCACCATCCATCTGGCAGCGAAAACATCTGTTTTCAGTTCCGGGAAATCTTTTATTTAAGGCGGCCGGAGTCAAATACGAAAGCCATCTCGCTAGGAAGGTCATCCTTTTAAAATTTGCGGCACGCAATGATTTGCTTCCTAAATAGCAGATGGACTCCCATTCCGTCTCGGCCAGTCTACTTCCGGTCTCCCGGGTTATTTTATCCAAATGGTTTTCTATCAGGGTAGCTTGTCTCGATTTATATAGCAACCTATACCAGTTACCTACCCCTTTGACCTTAGCCCCATAAAGGGCTACCACCAGTTGGTTGGGAGTATTTAAAATACTACTGATATTTTTTAGGAGATAAATAACCCGTAAATATTCCAGGAACGTTGGCTTTCGATGGGTCTCTGCTCTCATCATTACCTCTTGCCAAGAAATTGGTCTATTGTGAACTATAAAATGCCTTAGCTCAGAAAATCCACAGTCTTCCCAGGTTTTTATATGCCTTAATTGCAGTTGAAGACCAAGTCTCGAACATTCTCTCAGTTTTAAATACTGAAAACCTGACGAGCCAGTACTTTTAAAAAAGAACTGAAGTCTAAAAGAATAGTCTTTTAAAATCTTATAACGCGTTTTTTTGGGAAATTTGGAGGTCTTTAAGAACACGGGTTGAAGATCCGATTTCTTGAGTCATTTCATCTATAAAGAAGCTGTCTCTAGAACAATTAGATCCTATCAGGCTGGACACTAAGGGGCCGATTCCGATTCGGGCCGGAAAACGTACCGACCGACTCGGAGCCGGAATTTAGTCCGACCGACACGTACCGGTGCAGCACGACCCGCAAAGTACGATGAAATGCGTGCAAAATCCGACCGACTTGTACGGAACACAATACGAACTACCGAACCGCGCGGAAAATAGCCATCCGGCCGGAAAACCACGCGAATAGAACCGACCGACACGCACCAGGAAGAATCCCGAATGAAACGTACCCGCGAAATCCGACCCGCCAAGTACGATGCAACGCGTGGAAAACACGACCGAGTCGCACGGAGCCCAAGCCGTACGACCGACACGCATACAAAACTGCGAGCCGAAGCAACCCAATACACCGCGACCGACGCGTACGCAGCACAGAAAACAGCACAAACACAGCGTGAACGAATCGGAGAAGCTCGCACGAGACAACTGCAGGGTCCGACTCGGTCAGAAGAACGTCTCCTACATGCACAAAAAGTACAAAGGGAAAAACACACAAAAAAAGGCCAAACAAGCAATTACAAAGCCAATAAATACTGGGGGGGGGGAACAGGGAACAAAGACACACCCACAACTCCACCCATAACAAGCATTGGCATAGCCAATAGGTCTCGCCTTTCGGGCCTTATAAGTGTTTAGCCAGAGCTATTGACTTTGCCAATGTCTTCAAGCTGTGCTGTAGAGAAGTGTGGCTGCTTTGCGGCATGCTGAAAAGTTATAATAAAAAAGTGTCAGAAGCATTTTTGTTACTTTATATATGACCAAGAAGGCATTATGTAAAACTGAACGACCATATTAAAAAAAGTATTTACAATAAAAAAATTCCTCAGTGTTCTTTTGTTCTTGCAATGCTGGCAATAGTTGTTTGTTAAAGCTTTTTTTTTGAGGGGGCATAAACAATCGGAGGGTGAAGGTTGGGAACTAGTACCTGTATTATAACACTAGCAGCGGCCAGACGCTAGGGGAGAATCAACAGATGCCAGATTCCGAGAGCAGGCTGAGGTGGTGCTGAGTGATGCTGAGGTGATAGTGGTGGTGGTGACTGTTGCGGAGACGATGCTGAGGTGATGCTGAATGATACTCAGGTGTTGCTGAGTGATGCTGCGGTGGTGCTGAGTGATATTGTCTTGGCGCTGAGTGATGCTGCGGTGGTGCTGAGTGATATTGTCTTGGCGGTGAGTGATGCTGTGGCGGCGCTGAGCGATGCTGTGGCGGCGCTGAGCGATGCTGTGGCGGCGCGGAGCGATGCTGTGGCGGCGCGGAGCGATGTTGTGGTGGCGCTGAGTAATGCTGTGCTGGCTCTGATTGATGCTGTGGTTGCGCTGAGTGATGCTGTGGTGTTGCCGAGTGAGAGATAGAGTGAAGATATAATGCCCAATTAGAGAGGGTGGTGAGAGAGAAAGAGAGAGAAAGGGTGTACATAGAATAAAGAGTGGAGCGGGATAGAGAGAGAAAGAAGGGGAGAGAGAGTGAATGAAGGAGTTTGAAAGAGAAACAGATAAAGGGGTGAGAGAGAATGAAAGGCTAAAAAAGATAGAGAGGGGAGAGTTAATTAAGTAGAGAGAGAATTAGAGAGGGGAGAGAGAGAGAGAAGGAGAGAGACAATAAGAGTGGGGGTGTGGAGTTTAAATAGAGTGAAGAAGTGACGCGGAAAAAGTAACCTTAAATATAGCTTTGTGCTTTGCGCGAATAAATATTTTTAAAAAACAGTGAGAGACAAAAATACTGGTAATTAGGCTGTGACTCCCAATAAAACAAATAGCGATATAAGGGGAAATCAACCCACCGAAGCAATATTTCTAACTAGACAAAGAAAAGCTTGCATTTCAATGCTAATCGCTGTTGTTTTTCATGTGACTGTAGTCCAGGGCCCTCAGTTGGTAATGTGAGCTGCTGCTGCAATTGAAACAACAGAGTCCAGAGAGTTAATGAGCCATGATGAGGAAATGAGGAAGAGATAGGAAACCCAGATGCCAGCTGCGCGTGCACGCCATCGTGAACTCAAGCTGGTCGCCAGCTGAAAGCCAGTGTTTGCACTTCCAAAACCCGCTTACTAAAACTCTCGGCCAGACCAGCGCAAGCGCTGGTGCAGGCTGAGACCTAAAAAGGACACAAATCCCTACCATGATCCTTTGCAAATTCTAATGACCTGCCAGCACTCAACAGACAGCAACCACACACCCACCCACAGCTCATCCATCACACAAGCCACACACCATCAGCACCTCAACAAATAGCACCCTCACATACACCCAGCAAAACACACACTCACACACCCTCACTTGCACACCCCCACACACATCACTCACCACCACCACCCATCACCATGCCCCCAAAGAAGAATCCAAAGTTCCTAGATAGTGAATTGGAAGTCCTGGTAGATGAGATCCTCTGGGTAGAGCCACAGCTGTTTGGTACACTGGTCCAACAGACCCCCATGTCGCAGAAAACCAAGATGTGGGAGAGGATCGTCGACAGGGTGAACGCACAATCACCATGTTTGCGCACAAAGGAAGACATCCAGAACAGGTGGTATGACGTGCGCAGGAGGGTCAGGGACCTGCTTAAGAAGGACTACCTCTTGAGCCAACACACCGGCAGTGGCCCTCCTGCCAAACCAGTATACCTCAGGCCCTGGGAGGAGAAGGTGCAGGCCATCCTACCACCAGTGAGCGTATATGGACTAGAAAACCTCCCAGAGCCTGGTGAGTACACAACAAATGTACACAATATTGTGCGACAATACACACACATCACTGTCAAGGGGAGAGTCAAACCATGCACCCTCAGCAAATACACACCAACCACAAGATAATCATCCCAAGATGTGTATGTCAGTCAGATAAACACAATACATGCCATCTCATAGTGATATGTAACTGTGTCATGACATGTACAAATACAGCTAGGCAGTGGCACAAATCTAACCAACAAACACAGTCAGATATGTAGCCACCACTACAACACCACCTCACAGGAAGCTCACTGAAAGGAAGGAATTCTGTGTATGCTGGTCAAGTCAGTGTAGCCAATAGCATGATGGGAGTTGTAGTCACAGATATTGCCCACCCTCACAATACGCCCATCAACACCACAATCAACCATGCTCACATCACAGGGAGTGGAAAACAACTGACAAGATGGCTGACACTGGCTACTGCTGTGGGGAGCACAAGGCCCTGCTGGCAACTGTGCACCAACCAACAGCAGGACACCACTGACTGACATCCTCAAAGACAACTCGCACTCCCTGCAATGGAAGCACGTTCCATGGTGGGATATCTGGCTGGGTGGGAAGGAGGACTGACAGCACTAACCATAGTTACCAGCTGCTTTTCTCACACACACCCTTAACACAAACTCCACACAACTCACCTGGGAGAATGCATTGCCACACGCTCTAATTAAATATCCCACAAAGAACCACCACCCTGGGTTATGCTGTGTGAAGCACAGGGGCACACATGGGACTTGTAGCCAAACTAACCCCAGGATAACCCTGTCAGCCATCTTGTCAGCACAGGCACACAACTCCACAGGGAAGCAGAGTCAAAAGGAAGGAAGCATGGGCATGCTGGGAAGGGGGTGGAGGCAATTGCATGATGGGAGTGGTAGTCACAGCCCAACATCCCCCACCCACATGGCCCAGCAAGCTCACACCCAAGCATGCACACCTCACAGGGAGTGAAAAGCCACTTCAAAGATGGCTGACACTGGTGCTCAGTTGTGGGGAGCACATGGCCCTGCTGGGAACTGGGCACCAACAAACAGCAGGACACCACTGTCAGCCATCTTGCCATTGCTGTCACACTCACACACAGTGAAGTCCACTCAAAAGCAAGTAAGTATGGGCATGCTGGGAAGTGGGGTGGAGGCAATAGCATGATGGGAGTGGTAGTCACAGATATTGGTCAGCCTCACAATTGTCCCATCAACACCACCCTGAACCATGCGCACATCACAGGGAGTGAAAAGCCACTTCAAAGATGTCTGACACTGGTGCTATGTTGTGGGGAGCACAAGGCCCTGCTGGGAACTGGGCACCAACAAACAGCAGGACAACACTGTCAGCCATCTTTCCATTGCTGTCACACTCACACACAGTGAAGTCCACTCAAAAGCAAGTAAGTATGGGCATGCTGGGAAGTGGGGTGGAGGCAATAGCATGATGGGAGTGGTAGTCACAGATATTGGTCACCCCCACAACTGTCCCATCAACACCACCCTGAACCATGCGCACATCACAGGAAGTGGAAAAGAACTGACAAGATGGCTGACACTGGGTACAGCTGTGGGGAGCACAAGGCCCTGCTGGCAACTGTGCACCAACCAACAGCAGGACACCACTGTCAGCCATCTTGCCATTGCTGTCACACTCACACACAGTGAAGTCCACTCAAAATAAAGTAAGTATGGGCATGCTGGGAAGTGGGGTGGAGGCAATAGCATGATGGGAGTGGTAGTCACAGATATTGGTCACCCCCACAACTGTCCCATCAACACCACCCTGAACCATGCGCACATCACAGGGAGTGGAAAAGAACTGACAAGATGGCTGACACTGGGTACTGCTGTGGGGAGCACAAGGCCCTGCTGGCAACTGTGCACCAACCAACAGCAGGACACCACTGACTGACATCCTGAAAGACAACTTGCACTCCCTGCAATGGAAGCACGTTCCATGGTGGAATATCTGGCTGGGTGGGAAGGAGGGCCGGATGTCAACCAAATATAACCAATGCAGATCATGTACACACCCCAACATTCATATTGAAATGCCCAAAGTATGCAGGACAATGTGCTACACCAATATCAACCTCTGACTGTGACAACTTAGGACAATGCAATGTACAGGCCCGCATCCAGAGGTACAGTCACAACTGTCAGGTGTGTCAACCATTGATGCCTGCAGAAACATAACATACATTGTGTGTGTCTCCCAAAAACAGGTGATGATGGGGACACAGCAGCAGACGCTGAGGAGTCCCCGTCTCAGGCTCAAGGGGAAACGGAGCTCACTGGTGTGGAACAGCCTCTGCCCTCCTCGGATGACGAAGACCTACCTGGCACCTCCAGAGCAAGTCATCATGCAGCACCAGCAGGACCACCAGCTGCACCCCCTGCACCCACCCCTCTAACGACTGTCAACTCACAAACCACCCCTGCCGACATGGACAGACCAAGGAGCACCACCAGCACACGGACCCTGGACCAACGTGGGGCTATGGACACCAACACCACCAACAACCCCCAAGGGGGCCCAGGGTCACCTGTGCGTGCCACCTCAGGTACTGCACGTGTCGCCAGGGGTGGTGGGAGGGGTGGGAGACATAGGTTGCTGATCGCAGAGGGGTCTGGACTGCATGATGACCCACAACTGGTACGCATAGCCGATGCGTACCAGTCCAGCACCGGAGAGCTCAGCCAGGTAGTGGGGCTCCTCAGGGACATACGACAGCAGCAGGCTGCCCATCATGCCCGCTTGGACTTACACATGTCCCGCATGGACTCCAAGTGGGACACACTGCAAGAGATGACGGCGGTGCATAGGGACATATTACAATGCCTCCGCCAGATGAGCAGCAACCAGTCAACACCTCCCTGTGTGCCCACAACATCTGGTGCTGAAACAACTGCAACTGCCACAGGGAGGGAGGATGACTCTGGCGGAGAGTCCCCTGCACCACAGCAGCCTGCACTTGAGGGTCCCCCCCCCAAAGAAGAGGGGTCGTCCGAGGAGGGGCAACTGAGAGGCCGATGGCCATGCGCAACCCCCAGGAAGCCAAAACCTGTTCTGGATAATCACCTTTGTGCGCAAACTGTTCACCCTGTTGAATGCAACACAACTCCCCCACATGACATGGGGAGTACAAGTTGGACCAATGTATCAGATGACTGTGGACTTTACTCAGGACATTTCTACTACCAGGACTTCCAAATCATCTAGGAACTTTGGATTTAAATCACAATGTACAGCACCCACCATCCTGTGCACTATACACACATGTATGACAATAAACACACTAATACACCATACCTGCCTCTGTTGTGATTCCAACGTGGTTTCTGTCATGGAGATGATGACCTGCGAAATTACACTGTGCATGCTAACTGCTACAGCAAGCAAAACACAGGCATGTGAGTCATGGCAACGTGACACATATGAGGGAGACACACCACCAGGGCTACACAACATATACACACCAAGGCCATCTGACTCATCGCCTACACTGATGTTGCCAGGAAATACGGTGCAATGCACAGACACAACACCTATTTCACAGTCTTTGTCAACTAGCCCACTGGTGCAGTAAGCAAATGTCAGTCAGATGTGTGACCACAGACAACGCACATCACAAAGTGAAGCACAGGTTTATTACACATTTGCAACATGTTGTAACCACTACAGATGCAAGGTAATCCCACCTGGCAGCGGGCACACAGTTAACAAGTGTAGAAGGAAGGAAGTCCATGGGTGTGGCGCACATCACCTGTAGGGACACGACAGCTACCACCCTGGAAGTTTAATCACGGTGTCGGGGATCACAGTTGACCAAACAACTCTGAAAGTACCCTGTGAAGGACAGAAATGACACACAGTCAAAAACACTGAAGAACAGGACAGAACTGCAATACTTATGCCCAATACATGTCACAAGATACCCACCCAATCAATCAATCAATCAGGTCACTTATAAAGCGCACTACATACCCGCGAGGGTCTCAAGGCGCTGGGGGAAGAGGGGAGGGGGGGTGCTGCTCCTGATCGAAGAGCCAGGTCTTGAGGAGTCTTCTGAAGGC
This sequence comes from Calotriton arnoldi, assembly GCA_963921515.1. Taxonomy (NCBI): domain Eukaryota; kingdom Metazoa; phylum Chordata; class Amphibia; order Caudata; family Salamandridae; genus Calotriton; species Calotriton arnoldi. Next base: position 300,638 of record CAWUFW010010000.1, read on the forward strand.
CAGTAGGTCTTGGGTCTGCCGAAGGTTGGTGGAGAGGGTGTTCCAGGTCTTGGCAGAGAGGTGGGAGAAGGATCTGCCGCCGGCTGTCGTTTTCCAGATGCGGGGGACTGTGGCAAGGGCGAGGCTGGTGGAGCGGAGCTGGCGGGTGGGGGTGTAGAAGCTGAGTCGTCTGTTGAGGTAGGCTGGTCCGGAGTTGTGGAGTGCTTTGTGTGCGTGGGTGAGGAGCTTGAAGGTTATCCTCTTGTTGACAGGGAGCCAGTGCAGGTCTCTCAGGTGGGGTGTGATGTGGCTGCGGCAGGGGATGTCGAGGATAAGACGTGCAGAGGCGTTCTGGATGCGTTGCAGCCGTCTCAGGAGCTTAGCCGTCGTTCCTGCGTAGAGGGCTTTTCCGTAGTCCAGCCTGCTGGTGACGAGGGCCTGGGTGACTGTTTTTCTTGTTTCGGTGGGGATCCACTTGAAGATCCTGCGGAGCATTCGGAGGGTGTTGAAGCAGGATGAGGAAACGGCATTGACCTGCTTAGTCATGGAGAGGGTGGGGTCGAGGATGACTCCTAGGTTGCGTGCGTGGTCGGTGGGTGTCGGGGCTGTTCCCAGTGATGTCGGCCACCAGGAGTCGTCCCAGGCTGAAGGGTTGCAACCAAGGATGAGGACCTCCGTCTTGTCCGAGTTCAGCTTCAGGCGGCTGGTCCTCATCCATTCGGCGACGGCCTTCATTCCTTCGTGGAGGTGGGCTTTGGCGGTGTGAGGGTCTTTGGTGAGGGAGAGGATCAGCTGGGTGTCGTCGGCATAGGAGATGATGTTGAGGTTGTGCCGTCGGGCGACGTGGGCGAGGGGTGCCATGTAGATGTTGAACAGCGTCGGGCTGAGGGAGGAGCCTTGGGGTATGCCGCAGATGATCTTGGTGGCCTTGGATCGGAAGGGGCGAGGCGGACGCTTTGAGTTCTGCCAGAAAGGAAGGATGTGGTCCAGTCCAGGGCCTTCTCTTGGATCCCGGCGTCGTGAAGGCGTGTTCGTAGTGTGTGGTGGCAGACCGTGTCGAAGGCGGCTGATAGGTCCAGGAGGATGAGGGCTGCTGTTTCTCCGTTGTCTAGCAGGGTCCTGATGTCATCGGTGGCGGCGATGAGGGCGGTTTCGGTGCTGTGGTTGCTGCGGAAGCCGGACTGGGAAGGGTCCAGGATGTTGTTCTCCTCGAGGTAGCGGGTCAGTTGTTTGTTGACGATTTTCTCGGTGACCTTCGCGGGGAACGGGAGCAGAGAGATGGGTCGGAAGTTCTTGAGGTCCTTGGGGTCTGCCTTGGGTTTCTTGAGTAAGGCGGTGATCTCGGCGTGCTTCCAGCTTTCCGGGAAGGTTGCTGTCTCGAAGGAGATGTTGATTATTTTCCGGAGATGGGGCGCAATGGCTGTACTGGCTTTGTTGAAGACGTGGTGAGGGCATGGGTCTAGCGGTGAACCGGAGTGGATGGTGTTCATGATCTCGCTGGTGTCCTCGTCGTTGATGTTGGTCCAGGAGAGCAGGCGGTTGGTGGTCGTGGGGGCAGTGGTCTCGGTGGTTGCCGGGGCGGTCGTGGTGTTGAAGCTGTCGTGGATGTCGGCGATTTTGCGGTGGAAGAAGGTGGCCAGTGAGTCGCATAGGTCTCGCGACGGCGGGATGTCGTTGGTGTTGGAGCTGGGGTTGGAGAGTTCCTTCACGATGTTGAAGAGCTCTTTGGTGTTGTGTGCGTTGTTGTCTAGGTGGTCTTTGAGTGAGGCCCTTTTGGCGGATCTGATGAGGTGATGGTGACTGCGGGTGGCGTTCTTGTGGGCGGCGTAGCTGTCCGCTGTCCGTTCGTGGAGCCAGATCTTCTCCAGTTTTCGGCATGTTCGTTTGGAGGCCTGGAGGTCTTCGGTGAACCAGGTGGCTTTCTTGCTGGTGTGGCTGTTGGGCGGATTCTTGAGCGGGGCGAGGGTGTTGGCGCAGTCGTCGATCCACTGTCTGAGGTTGCGGGCGGCGTTGTCGGGGTCGGAGGGTTCGGCGGGTGGGCTCAGGGCGAGGGTGGTGGTTAGCTGGTCTTCGGTGACTCTGCTCCAGCAGCGGCGAGGCATTTGTTGGGTGCGGTGGTGCGTGGTGGGCTTCCTGTAGGTGAAGTGGATGCAGTGGTGGTTGGTCCAGTGGGGTTCGGAGGTGTGGTTGAAGGAGACGTGTGGGCTTGTGGAAAAGATGGAGTCTAGCGTGTGGCCGGCGGCGTGGGTGGGTGTTGTCATGAGCTGTCTGAGTCCGAGGGTGGCGAGGTTGTCGATCAGGGTGGTGGAGTTGGTGTCCTTGTTGTTCTCGAGGTGGAAGTTCAGGTCCCCGAGGAGGATGTAGTCCGTGGAGGCGATGGCGTGTGTGCTGACGAAGTCAGCGATGGAATCGCTGAACTGTGGTCAGGGTCCGGGGGGTCTGTAGATGAGGGTTCCTCTGAGGGTGGTGTTGGGATCGGTGTGGATCTGGAAGTGCATGTGTTCGGCAGTGCTGAGGGTGTCGTCGGTGTTGGTTGAGACTCTGAGGGTGTTCCTGTGGATGATGGCGATGCCTCCTCTGACTCCGTTGGTGCGGTCCCTGCGGGTGATCTTGTAGCCATCCGGGATGGCAATGGCGATGTCGGGGGCTGAAGCGGGGTTCAGCCAGGTCTCCGTCAGGAAGGCGACGTCTGGGGAGGTTGAGTCGAGAAGGTCCCAGAGTTCGATGGCGTGTTTGCGGGCGGAGCGGGTGTTGAGGAGGATGCATCTGAGGTAGTTGGATTCTTTCCTGGGCGGTGGTTTGGCGGGGCGGGTGCTGGTGAAGCTGCAGTTCCGGCAGGTGAAGGGCCCTTGGGTGCGCTTCGGGGTGGCCCGGTAGCAGGCGTGATCTTTTACGGGGTTGAGTGCGTGGAGGGTGCTGGCGTCGTATCGGCATCTGTTGATGTGGAGGGTGCGGGGGATGCACGGACCAGGGGTTCTGGCGCTGGGAGCGGTCCAGGCGCGGACGGGCGCAGACGGGCTTGCCCTAGGCGCGCCTCTGGCGCGCCAGCGGCACGGCCGCGCAGCGGCCGCCATAAATGGGGAGGTGGGAGGGAGGAGCAGGGAATGGGGCAGCGAATGGTCAGTGAGAGGGCGGGGCCGCAGGGGCGCAGCGGCGGGAAACAGGCACAGAGGAAAAAACGAGCACAATCAGGGGCAGCAAGGGGGCACAGAGGAAAAACGAGCACAATCAGGGGCAGCAAGGGGGCACAGAGGAAAAAACGAGCACAATCAAGGGCAGCAAGGGGGCACAGAGGAAAAAATGAGCACAATCAGGGGCAGCAAGGGGGCACAAAGGAAAAAAACGAGCACAATCAGGGGCAGCAAGGGGGCACAGAGGAAAACGAGCACAATCAGGGGCAGCAAGGGGGCACAGAGGAAAAACGAGCACAATCAGGGGCAGCAAGGGGGCACAGAGGAAAAAACGAGCACAATCAGGGGCAGCAAGGGGGCACAGAGGAAAAAACGAGCACAATCAGGGGCAGCAAGGGGGCACAGAGGAAAAACGAGCACAATCAGGGGCAGCAAGGGGACACAGAGGAAAACAAGCACAATCAGGGGCAGCAAGGGGGCACAGAGGAAAAGCGAGCACAATCAGGGCAGCAAGGGGGCACAGAGGAAAAAGCGAGCACAATCAGGGGCAGCAAGGGGGCACAGAAGAAAAGCGAGCACAATCAGGGGAGCAAGGGGGCACAGAGGAAAAACGAGCACAATCAGGGGCAGCAAGGGGGCACAGAGGAAAAAACGAGCACAATCAGGGGCAGCAAGGGGGCACAGAGGAAAAACGAGCACAATCAGGGGCAGCAAGGGGGCACAGAGGAAAAACGAGCACAATCAGGGGCAGCAAGGGGGCACAGAGGAAAAACGAGCACAATCAGGGCAGCAAGGGGCACAGAGGAAAAAACGAGCACAATCAGGGGCAGCAAGGGGGCACAGAGGAAAAAACGAGCACAATCAGGGGCAGCAAGGGGGCACAGAGGAAAAACGAGCACAATCAGGGGCAGCAAGGGGGCACAGAGGAAAAACGAGCACAATCAGGGCAGCAAGGGGGCACAGAGGAAAAACGAGCACAATCAGGGGCAGCAAGGGGGCACAGAGGAAAAAACGAGCACAATCAGGGGCAGCAAGGGGGCACAGAAGAAAAACGAGCACAATCAGGGGCAGCAAGGGGGCACAGAGGAAAAAACGAGCACAATCAGGGGCAGCAAGGGGACACAGAGGAAAACGAGCACAATCAGCTGGCAGCAGCAGGGCACACAGACGGAGCTGTGTGGTGGGGGAGCGACCTACCAGAACCAAGTTAGCATGTCAACACTGTTGGGGAGTACAGACTACCTGTAAGGACACATCGCTACACGCATACAGTCATGTAGCACATGGACACACTCAAACAGCACCAGAGCACCACCAACACATATCATGCATACTCACATCATTGACATGACATCTCCAGATACTCACATTCAGCTGAAGAAGTTGGTGATGAGCTGAGTGCGGACATCACCATCATCATCATCATCACTGGCATCGTGGTCCAGGCCAGGATCCTCCACAGGTGGCGGATGTTGGTCATCGTCATCCAGGATGAGAGGCAACTCCTTCCGCACTGCCAGGTTGTGTAGCATGCAGCAGATGATGACAATCTTGCACACCTTTGCTGGGGCATATGGGAGGGCCCCTCCTGTCTTGTCCAGGCAGCGAAAGCGGCTCTTCAGTAGACCAAATGTCCGCTCAATCACTCTCCTGGTCCGACCATGTGCCTCATTGTAGCGCATCTGGGCTGGTGTCACAGGGTTCCTGAGGGGCGTCAGCAACCACGGCATGTTGGGGTATCCGGAGTCACCTACATACAGACAATTGCACATTAGCTGAGTTGGAAAAGAGGGTGGAACACTACATTGCAGAACACACACAAAGGTACAAAGTCAGTACACACCAACAAGCCAGGCACGCTGGTTCCGCATCTGTGACATCATCCTCGGGATGCGACTACTCCTCATCACGTAGGCATCGTGTGCAGAACCTGGGAAACGGGCACAGACGTGTGAGATGCTCATATCTGCAAGACATACCACCAGTGCATTGACCGAGTGGTAGTGTTTGCGGTTCCTGTATGCCTGCTCTTGGGCTTGTGGTGGTACCAAAGCCACATGTGTCCCATCAATGGAGCCAATGACATGCAGCATCCTCCCCAGGGCATAGAAGTCACTCTTCACGTCAGTGAATTGTTGGAGTCTAGGGAAATAGATGTACTGGTTCAGGTATATCAACATAGCCTCCAAAACATTGCGGAGCACACGGCTGAACATGGTCTGTGACATCCCACCAGAAGTCGCCACAGTGTGTTGAAAGGTACCGGTGGCAAAGAAGTGTAGGGCTGCCATCACCTTCACCTTGGGGGTCAGCGCTGTAGGGTATGTCCGGCCAGCTTGCAAATGTGGGGCCAACCGCACCGTCAATACCTCAATCTGCGGCATGGTGAAGCGGTACCGTCGGATGCAGTCCCGTTCGACCATGGTTGCAAGGTCAGGGAATGGTCTATGGACAGCTGGTGCCCTGCAGTGCATAGGTGAAGAAAGAAAGATTGTCAGTCACCCCACATATGTGGCATTGACCATACTCAATATCACATGATACATCATTATGAGGCACAAGTACATGATGTGTGCAGTTCCGTAAGGACATGTATGGCACCTACATGGCCAACATCTAACATCACAGTTCAACAAGTGGCATCAACAAGTCCCAGGTTGTGACATGGGATATCATGAGGCCGTGTCACAGTTCCCATCTCCTGCTGCCACGTTCCAAACACACCCCACAGTGACATGTGAGGACAGATGTGCCCCAGGCATCACAGCTCATCGACAGGTAGATTCCCAGGGACCCTGTATTGCCACATGGACACTGGCATGACATGGTGTATCATGAATACACCACAGCAAAACAACCATGACCCCCACAGGTAGTGGTCCCTGTTGCCTCGGCAGGACAGACATGGACGTCTGTGACACACACACACACAACATCAAAGTCCATGCACAAACAACGTGGATGTGGAGACTGTCTCCCATTGTGCACATGGAATCAGAGACATTGTAAACACAACATGCACACAGACTGTGGAGGACCATCACTATTGTGGCAATGGGTCACCCTGGGACGTACATACCGTCCCACATGGGACTCAGGGGGTATGTGACATGACATACACATACACCACCGTGAAATGTGACCATGCCACATGCTCAGAAATGAACAGTTGCACATCACAGTGGTCATGTGCACGACACACCAAGGATTCTGTCCCCATGAACACGTGCACAGCCTGGGAGTGGCTGCCCCCAAGTGACACCCACAGAACAACATGTTCACCCCCATACACGGAATAGGTAATGCAGCCTTACATGCCTTAGGATACAGTGTGGACAGGCTGTGGTGTTGTAGGTGTGCCCCTCACTCCCTGGGAAGTATATTTGGCTGGCATATGTTCACCTGTGACAGGCATGGTGACATATGCCAGTGACTTGTATGCATTGGACAGCAATGGACCGATCGGTGCGCACACATTGGCCATTGCATTCAATGTGAGCGGGTACGTGTTGTATTCGCAATACGCATTGGACAGCAATGGACCGATCGGTGCGCACACATTGGCCATTGCATTCAATCTGAGCAGGTACGCGTTGTATTCGCAATACGCGTTGGACAGCAATGGACCGATCGGTGCGCACACATTGGCCATTGCATTCAATCTGAGCGGGTACGCGTTGTATTCGCAATACGCATTGGACAGCAATGGACCGATCGGTGCGCACACATTGGCCATTGCATTCAATGTGAGCGGGTATGCGTTGTATTCGCAATACGCATTGGACTGCAATGGACCGATCGGTGCGCACACATTGGCCATTGCATTCAATGTGTGCGGGTATGCGTTGTATCCCGGGTACGCGTTGTAGAGCAATGGACCGATCGGTGTGCCCGGCCGGCCCATTGCATTCAATGTGTGCGGGTACGCGTTGTATCCCGGGTACGCGTTGTAGAGCAATGGACCGATCGTTTGCCCGGCCAGCCCATTGCATTCAATGTGTGCGGGTACGCGTTGTATCCCGGGTATGCGTTGTAGAGCAATGGACCGATCGGTGTCACCGGCCTGCCCATTGCATTCAATGTGTGCGGGTACGCGTTGTATCCCGGGTACGCGTTGTAGAGCAATGGACCGATCGGTTTGCCCGGCCGGCCCATTGCATTCAATGTGTGCGGGTACGCGTTGTATCCCGGGTACGCGTTGTAGAGCAATGGACCGATCGGTGTGCCCGGCCGGCCCATTGCATTCAATGTGTGCGGGTACATGTTGTAGAGCAATGGACCGATCGGTGTGCCCGGCCGGCCCATTGCATTCAATGTGTGCGGGTACGCGTTGTATCCCGGGTACGCGTTGTAGAGCAATGGACCGATCGGTGTGCCTGGCCGGCCCATTGCATCTGTTGTGAGCGGGTACGCGTTGAACTGCAATGGGCCGATCGGTGTGCCCGGCCGGCCCATTGCATTCAATGTGTGCGGGTACGCGTTGTATCCCGGGTACGCGTTGTAGAGCAATGGACCGATCGGTGCGCACCCATTGGCTATGGCCTGGCCTGGCAACGGACGCGTTTTCAAATCTTGAACGAGTCTGATGCTGTAAATTCAGTTGGTCACCCACAACAATGTTGCAAATTCATGGGTGTCATGAAGTTGAACTTTTGAAGGATGCTGTGGGCATGTGTAAGTGGTGCAATTCCATGGATTGGCCAGATTCAGAAGATGCAAACGACTTGGACCTATCACTTTGGACACATGGGACAGTATCTGCCTCTGCAGCACACATATAATGCTGGCTGTTCCCCTGAGAGCTCACTTGCCTGCACTATATGCTCCAGGACGACATCTGCCACCACCACTGCTGCTGTATCTGCACCCTCTGGACCCTGCAATGGCACGTACTGTGGAGAGAGCCCCAGCCTTCAGCACTGAGGAGAACCAGGCCCTGCTGGACAGCCTCCTTCCACAGAACAGCAAGCTGTATGGGAAAGCAGGGAGCAGGTGAGTGTGCTGTCCACTGCCTTACTAAATGTGCATGTTGTCTGACTAGCAAGGCTAACAGTCTGCACGCCACTGGCTAGCAGGCTCACTGAGTAGTTGTCACCCCCCATAGTGTGTAGTTACATGCACTGAACAGGTATAGTGCAGTGACAGTGCATTTAAACAAGGTTTTACTTCCCAGGCAATGATACCATGTAGTTACTGCTGGCAAACTGTCCATAGCCATCGTTGCACTGCCTGTGTACATCATGTGCCCCTGTGATTGAGACATGTATATCCAACTGTGTAATGCACGGATATGTTGCATGTGTAGTAATGGCATTCTAACTTTGTCATCCTCACAGGTTGATGCCCACCAGAAGCAGCAGATATGGCTGACCATCGTCCGGGCAGTGAGATCCGTGGGGGTCTACAAGCGCCGGATCCGCAACTGCCAGAAGAGGTGGCAGGACCTTCGGGGCTGGACCCGGAGGATCGCACGGGTCCAGCTGAAGCTGTCGCCTCCTCGCAGGAGGGGCGGACACCGGACCCTGACCCCCACATGCTCAGGATCCTGGTGGTGGTCTTCCCTGATCTGGATGGGCAGCTGAAGGCCAGAGAGCAGCAAGGAGGGGGTGAGTCCATGACTGCATTGTGAACTTTGTCTGCCATGCTATGTGCCCTCCTCTGGCCTGGTTAAACGTCCACAGTACATCAGTCATGTGGTCCAGGACCCATGTCCCTCAATTGTGCACTGCCCACTCCTCATCTGATACCCAGGTGTGGCCCTTACAGTCAGGGAATTGTGTCACTTGGGTACTGTGTCCTTGCATTTTGCTTAGCTCAAGGTGGGGGACAGCATTTGTTCCCCTAACTCTGTGGTGGGCATCATGGGTGGGTCCATTGCTTACACAATGCCTGTGTTCTGACATGTAATCTGCGTGTTACTTTGATATGTGGTCCAATTGCTGAGCTGATCCACCACATGTGCCTGGGGTATCTGGCACACACCCATGCTGCGGGTGTGAACAATGTTTGGGCCCCAGGAGTGTGTATATTATGTGTGTCACACATACTTAGCCACCTGCCTACTGTCCAGGGCTCATCCCTCATTCACGTGGGGCAGGACAGTCATGCCTACTCCAGGCCATACAATACACTCTGTACTCCCACTCCCGTGTATCAGCTGACACGTTGTGCTCAGTGATATGTCCCCTCAGGTGTCTGCCTCTGTGTCAGTGTGCTGTGGCTTCGTTGTCAGGACTGCTGGGGTGTTTCTCGGTTGGGGCTTAGCATGCCACCGGAGATGTGACCAAAGGAGACGATACTTGTGTGACACATAGGTGTTTGATCACCTGACCGTGCAGACTGGGGTATGCGAATGTGAAGGTCAGGCAGCTGTTTCCCATTCACAGCAGATTGTGATGTGCTCAGGTTCAGAGGGTTGTGTTACAGGTCTCCCATTTGTCCAATTGGTATGACGTGGACAGATAAGGGTTCAGATGATGTGGTGTGTGGGGGATGTACATGTGCACTTGTTCAGCTCCAGGACTTGCATTCCCCATGACCTACTATTGTGACACAGTGCAGACTGTTGTTGTCTGGCTGCCCTGCCCATGTGACTGGAGACAGTGATGTATGACTTAGCAGGCATGCCTGTGCCATGGCATGAAACTTACTATGAGTGATCCTGCAGGGGAGTGACATGTGCTACATGCACACCATTGTGGCAATGACTATCAGGACATGGGTGCATCATGGTGTCTGTCGCTGGTATGCATCACATGCATTTCATATTTGACTCTGGGCATCCCTTTCATCCGGACACCTGTACTGACTAAGTGGCAAGAGTTGTGATGTGTGCATGTTCACATGCTTCACCGTGTTCTCTGCACTGTCCAACTACTGTGTAGGTGGTGCATGTGTCCACACTGGGGTATTGCCATCCAACAGACACCAGACAGATGGGTGCAAGGCCAGGAGGGATGTGAGTGCCATGGTTGACCATCAGACTGACAATTGGCTTCTCCTATTCTGTTTGGGCACTTTTGGCAATGTTCAACTAAGGATGCCAGGGCTTGCTCTGTAATGTGCTGTACTTACTGTGGTGTGTGCGTTCGGTGCAGGTGACTGATGTCTGTCTGTTTCCCTATTGTTTGCAGATACATCCACGGCCACAGGAGGGGACAGCTCCACTGACCAGGAGGAGCCGCAGAGCCAGACTGGGTCAGCAGCCGAGGAGTGGTCGGAGGGACCCAGTGGCACGGAGGGCGAGGGAGCCACACCGAGGAGTCCTCAGCAGCATCCACCTCAGCTGAGGACCACAGCAGCTCGGAGGATGACTCCCTTGTGGATGCAGGTGTCAGCAGCCACCACACCCCAGCTAGTGTTGCTGTCCCCGCCACCACCACCACCGCCCTCCCATCGGCTCCCATTCCCGAGGTCCGTGGAGGCTCCCATGTTCGGGAGCGTGTCTCCTTTGGGCCAGGCACGCACCCCCTGCCCCTGTGTCCCCTGCTGCCCTGAGTGAGGAGTCTGTGTACCTCCTTCGCCAGCTCCATGTAGGGCAGACAGTGATGCTGAGTGTCCTCCATGCACACACCACTCTGTTGACTCAGCTGGTGTCGTTCATGGAGGGCATCTCATCGGGCATGTCTGCCCTACAGAGGGGCAATAGGTCCATGGACTCCTCCCTGACGGCAGCAGTGTCCCTCCTCCAACAGTCCCTCACCCCTCCTGCCTCTGCCCCATCCACACTCCCCAGCACCTTACCTGTCCCAAGCACACACACACCAGTACAGGCACACACCAGCACAGACACAAGCAGCACACAGACATACACGCCAAAATCAAGACGCACACGCACGCACAGTCAGGGGACTGAAACCACACTCACAGGGGATGGGGCCCAGGCACACACACACACATCCACGAGCACTGCGCAGTCCTCAGTTACCTCTCCCTCCAAAGCCCCTTCCCTTGCCTCACCTGCAACCCCAAAGACACAGCGGGTCTTCCTCAGTGACCTCGGCCTCTTCCCCTCCGATCCAGCTGATCCAGCATTCAGGGGGAAGATGAAGCCCACACACACGGACCGGAGTGCCCCTCGCCCCCGGACACCCTCCCCCAGGCGCAGACCGAATGACGCCCCCATCCACAAGTCCCCCGGACCCGGAAGAGCAAGACCCCGCCGCCTCCCTGCAGCTCAGGCACCAAGTCTCCTTCCTCCATCACTCAGGCCCCCACTCCACAGGTGCCCCCACCACACCCTGCCCCAGGTTCCCCCACCCACAGATACACCATCCCCAAAATGATCTGGCCTTCTCCCCCTGCCACTTGCTCTTCCGGCACCACACCCCCGCTGCGCATGTCTGTGCCACTGGTGTGGAGACGGTGTCCTCCCCTCTGTCCTGCCCACCTTACCTGATCCCCATTCTCCTCCCCTGGAGGTAGGCACTGCAGTGGAGTCCACTACCACCCGGTCTGACTTGGGCACTGCAGTGGGGAACCTGTCCACTCCATCTGCACGGCCCACTGCAGTCGTGCCGGCACCCACACCATCTGACTCATGCCCCCCAGTTGTGCCGGCACACACCATGTCAGACACCTCCACTGCAGTTGTCAGTGGCTCTCCAGCACCCACCACCCCTTCCCTGCCTCCTTCTGGTGAGCCCTGATCCTGTCCCTGCGGTGCCTGGCCTGCCCCCCGTATGCCCCTCCGAGGGGATTGTCCCTGGTGTTTAGCAGTGCAGGCATGCGTAGGGTGACATCTGCCACTGTCACCCTGTTTTGACTTTCAGGATGGACTGGCCATTGGCCTTTGTTTCTTTTTTACTGGACTTCAACTTTTGGACCTACATATGCTGAATAAAGCAACTTTCTGTTCTCTAGTGGTTTTGCTTCTGATGTACATGATGTTGATGATGCTAACCATGCCCTTGCTGCAGTGATGGTGATATTTGGTCTCATGAAAATGAAGTGTTACTGTGCAGGAACCCATGTGGTCCACGGGCAATGTGTCCTATCCTGTAGTGTATCCATGTCATCCTAAGCAGCATCTGAGGGTGTCATGTTTTCAATATTTGGCAATGGGATTTCCTACTTACATTAGCAATGTCACATCTGTGGCTTCCACCCCTGCACATCTGTTGTGCTTGCCATTGTTCAATTAGTCTACTTCCCTGACCGTGTGGCCATCTCCACTGGACATGCAGGTTTGGGCATCAATGGGGAAGGACTCATCTGTGTTGTCAGTGCAACTTGCTATACATGTGTGTTGGATCTGTGCTGATGATTTCGTTGACACTCCCATGACCAGACTGATGTGACGGGAACCTTCATTTGGTGCTAATTGTTGACTGTGTGACCAAGTGTTCTGCTGACATGATGGAGCCCTACTGAGGCAACATATGGCACAGCTTTCCTCACACAGGAGTGGAGTCCCCTCATGGCAGTGTGTACTCCTGTGACATTGCCTGTGCCCAAGGTGTGTGTTGTATGAGCATGTCTGTGTGTTCACTTCCATTTTGCTGTGCATGCTGGGATCCCTAGTGATGTTCCTGTTTGTGATGCTTGCTGAGTTGACCTATGTTCCCCCAAAGTCTTCTCCCTGGGTTCTCTGTGATGTGGGTGCATGGCACATTACTGGTCATCAGGGTGTCACCCATAGGTGTGTTTGCTGTCAGGGCTGAGTTTGTGGGCAGACGCAGATGGGACACAGTCAGGATTCCCCTTGGCACTTGTTGTTTACACCTGTCATGTAATTTCCAGTTTGTGTTAGCTTTCAGTGATTGTGACACATTGTGTGTGTGACTGCTGGCACTCCTCAGGGTCAGGGCTGCAATGTTGGTAGTTGTCTATGTGTATTCTTTGTGGGTGACCTTGGCTTCTTCATTGGTGTGGGACTGTGGCTGGGATCCCATTGGTTGGTGTGGTATTGCCGTCATGTCCATGTACGGCGTAGTGTGCAGTGTGTCAGACATTCAGGAGTCTTGTTGAGTGGCCATGTGTGATGTGTTTCTGCACCTTGGTTCCCACCACCACCCATGGGATTGTCATGGGTGCATGTGCAATGTCACCAGTGCATGTGAGCTTCACTGCTGTATGCAAGAAGGGGTATGGAGTTCCTCAAAAGCAAGTAACAGAAGAGAGGAGATACTGTGAGGTGTGGGTAGTATAAAGGTAGCTACTTGCCAAGTCAAAGAAAAAGGCAAACTAAGGGGGGGAAAACCCCTTGGTGGAACTAGGGCTCTCACACACCCAGCAAGCTAGGTGTCATGCTTCATCATATGAGCCTGCCCCTCGTCCAGTCGGCGCTGCAATACCGGACGGGCTCCCGAACCGGGGCTCTTTAGCGGGGATCTTCTGTTCCTGCCGGTGGGTGCAGTGGGGGTAAGAGGCCTAGTGTGTGTAGACGTGAGAGGGAAGTGAATTAAAACAGGTCAGTTAATCCTAGCCATAATTTAATTCATAAGGTAAACCGCCTGATTAAAAATATATAGAGAGGGACAGTACACTAGATGTAATGTGTCTAGTCATATAGTCCTACTCTCAGATGATCGACATGTTTCGTGCCTCTAATGTCAGGGGATCTGGGCACTTCCTCAGGATCAGAGTGAAAAACTATCTACACTACGTGGTCAAGTGACATCTACCTACCACGTGTTCAGGTCAGTGACCTGTAAAACAAATAAAAGATAAACCTCAATCAATCACAAGGTCTCATTGGCACTTGTATATCATCGTATCTCATCGGCTTTTAGAACAAAACAAAGACAAAAGAAAAAAGGAGATCCTTATTACACGTACTACTGTGTACTTAAGCAGGTTTGTATAAATAATAGAAATTATTATTGTAAAAATGCACTAGTATCACCATGTTGTGCTCTTGAAACTATTATAAAACATAATGTGATCCGATAGTGCATAGTAATAAAATCAAAACATATAAACACCCATGGTCGTGCCTGATGAACTGATAGGCGATGGAGAGAGTTCAATGACTCACCTATCCTGCTGTCTAGAATTGCTAGCAACAGTACCGGCGGTAATAAAATGGACACCGTTGTGGGTCCTGTAAAAGCAAGCCAGAGGATGGGCGTTATGGCTGACAGTGAAGAGAAAGCCAAAGATAGGAAGACAGAGGGCCCAGAGGGGTCAAACCAGCATTCAGATGCTGCAAGGAAATCAAGCTAACCCCGTGTGGTCACCCATAATACTAGAAGGTTGAAGGCCCACAGGGCAAAACGTGTCCACATGGTGACATAGGGCATCCAAAGAATGGCCCAGCTCAGACAACTGTCTCAGAGGTAGTAGTGCCGGGCTAGTATTGGACCCAAGGCAGAACATCACTCAAAGACAGCGACGGGCATTGGAGGAATCTGGATGCTCTACTGTAAATAGTAATGCCGATATGGAGCGTGAAAATCGGCGGTAGGGGACCACACGGGCAGCCGAGATCAAAAGCTGCAACTAAATTGGCTTACCTCAACATTGGTGCGATCCGAGGTCCTTGGTAGCCACAGTTTGCACTAAGAAAATACTCACCCGCGTGTGGCCACACCAAGCCTGCGACCTACCCTGCCGCCGGAACCGGGATGGTAACTGGTTGTAGGACTGTCCAACAGATAAGGCAGTCGCTCGCTCGGCAGTGGGTGGAGTCACGCGAAAAAGTGTAATCTCGTGTGACTGGGCAGGGTTCGTAAAGGCCTGCACAGAGGACTGGAAAATAAGGCGGCCATATTGGAACGGACCGAAAACGATGGGAAACAGCGCTGTAAGTGGTAAAGCGCCTATTCTTTCTATTAAAACAGGGATTATTTGAATTTAGCCAGTCATGTCATAGTGTAAATTAAATGGATATAAAGATTATAACCAATTTAGAATGTATATACACACAACCCACCATATCAGTGAAGCCAGCCTATGAGCACAGCAAAAACATCTGCCCTAGAGATAAGGCCATCGTTCGCTCAGTGCTGAATAGAGTCGCGTGATAGTGTGTCTAATCGAAAAAATTGGAAAAATGGGATGGCCAAGTTGGAACCGACCGAAAATATGTTGGAAGAGCGTTGGTAAGGCGCCTATTCCGCTCAGTAAATGCGGAAGATAACCAGTCAGGTTGTGGGAGAAATTAAAGAAATACACATAGATATGTATACATGAATATATCAATAGCAATATCTATATAAACATCCAGCAAGAATTCAATACACCATGTACACCAATGCAATACACCATGTTGGTGAGATCCACCTACTGCCATGACAGGATCCCTTGTAGGAAGCATTTAGGGATAAGAGGGTGCAAGGGGGCAAAGGAATACAACTTGTATATGACACCTAAGGATCAAAAGGCGAGGTGCAGGAGGGGCACAAAAACAGCATGAAATCACTACACATAGTTATTCGATTAGATAATACAAGTCTAAGTGTGCATCCTCCTATATGGTTAGTATACATGATGGTGGCTCAATAATGTCTAAATAAGTGAACCCCATGGGATGTCATCATTCAGCCCCTCAATATGTGTAGACAGTCTCAGCACCCACCTCTGCTCGATTTTAAATAGTGCTGATTGTGAAATCTGTGGATGTGCTTCCAACACAATCCAATGCAGTGAGTCTGGGGGTGTGGTGTCTCTTTGAAATGTCTGTATAGTCTAGTGGTGATTCTTTGGCAACGTATGTTGCTCCTGTGTTCGGTTATTCTGGTTTTGACTGTCCGCATAGTCATCCCTATATACTTCAAGCCACAGGGGCAGGTGATCATGTATATGCATTTCTTGGTGTTACAATTAGTGTGTTTGTTCAGGGACCATTTGAAGTTAGTCAATAGGCAAACCTCTTTGGTTGCAGTAGTGAATTGGCACACTGTACAGGAGCCACAGGGGTGATGTCCTTTCACAGCTGGAAGACCCCACAAGTTCCTTTGTGAGTTGGTCGTATGCTGTTTGGGTCTTGTGTGTATTAGAATGTCTCTGAGATTACGAGTTCTTTTGTATGCAAACCTTGGCTTAGGTATTTGTAGATCACCAGTGCCAAGAATGCCCCAATGTTTCAAAATGATCTTTTTGGTTCTAGCTGAATTAGGTGTGAACGTAGTAACACATGTTAGTATATCCGTCATGGGTTTTGGATGCACCTCAAGCAGGGCTGCTCTGGGGTTATTTCTTGCTCTTTTCATCGAGTCATTGAGTATTTTTGCAGGGTAGCCTCTGGCCTTGAGATTGGTTGCCAAAACAGCTGCTTCTCTCTTGTAATCAGTGACCATCTTACAATTGCGTCTAATGCGCAAAAACTGACCGAAAGGTAGATTCTCTTTTAATGTCTTCGGATGGTGACTTTTGTATAGGAGTAAGCTGTTGCGATCAGTGGGTTTCCTATATAGGGTGGTGGTGAGTGTACCCTCACTCAGTATGATGTTGAGATCGAGAAATGGGACAGTAGTTTCTGAAATAGTGTGGGAAAATTTTAGAAACTTATTCTGGTTATTTATCCACTCCACAAATTCTTCACATGTAGTGCGGGGACCATGCCAGAATATAAGGATGTCATCAATGAAGCGTTTCCATAGTATCAAATTATTGTGGTAAGGGTTGTTGTTATTATTGGCCACATCCTTTTCAAATGCTGCCATGTAGAGGCAGGCCACACTGGGAGCAAATGTACTGCCCATCGAAGTGCCCTGGCTTTGATGGTATAGTTGTTGTTTAAACTCAAAGAAATTCTCAGTCAAAGCCAGGGTAGCGCACTCCATAATAAAGGAGATAGGTGTTAATGATGACCACTCTAAAGAGCTTAAAGCTGACTCTACAACTGTCAATGTAGCTCCTTGAGGGATGTTAGTATATAAGGCCTCAACGTCGAGGGTGACCAAAAGGTCAATCTCATCGATGTTCTGTGTTTCTTCAATGATTCGAAGGATATCCGTTGTATCCCTTACATATGACGGTGTTTCCCTCACCAATGGCTGTAGAAAATGGTCACAGAACTTAGAAAGTGGCTCGAGTAATGACCCAATGCCAGAAACAATGGGACGGCCAGGAACCGGGGTAATACCCTTATGTATCTTAGGTAGAGTATAGAAGTAAGGAACCCTGGGTTCCTTGGCAATCAGGAAATTAGATTCTTTGTGACTAATCCAGCCATTGGTCTCAGCTTCATACACCATTGTGGAAATGGCAGTGGTTAAGCGTGTTGTAGGGTCGACTGTAATAGGAGTGTAATACCTATTATAGGAGTGTAATACTAGCTTCACTGCTGCACATTGTTGGAGGTCGAGGTGTGTGGTGTTGAGTGTGTGCAGATGAGAGTTGTTGCCCTTCTAGACCCCTGCCTCCATGTTGGCCTTGGCTTACTGGCCGTGCTGATTGATTTGTGCTTGTGTAGGTGTGATGGTAGTTTGTTGCTCAGGACACATGACTGTGGTTCACAGTGTGAACGACATCTAGCTTTGTCATCACAGTGGGATTGTCATGCAGCCCAGGGTCACCACATTGTGGGGACCCTGGGGGTAGTGCTGTGGTGTGTCTGTGTCTTGCTGTTTCAGTTGCTGTTCCTACATGCTTGTGTGACATGTGTGATTTGTGCTCCCTCTCATCTAACAATGCCTGATTGCCCACATAGGGGATTTGGACCCATGAGTTACCTTTGTGTGGCACCGTATGCGCATCTGTGTAATTGGTATTCAGGCCTCATCATGTGTTGTGTGGTTGCCTGGGGACACTGGCACCCCCCCTCACCTGTTGTGTTTGATGTGCAGTGTGGGTCTGCCTGTTTGTGTTTGTGCATCTGCACCACTGCATTGGCATATCTTTAGTGTGCCATTGGCTGTATGTTTGGTGGGTTTCCCCTGCTGTCCCTGGGACTCCTAGGTCATCAGTCAGCACAATGATCATTGTTTGTGTGTCCCATTGCTGCCATGGTATGGTATCTGTTCACCTCACATCTACAGTCTCCACAGGGTATCTGCATTTGTGTGCCCATTGGTGCAAATATGTGGGTCTGCATTCTGATGGTCACTTCTGTCATTGTGTCATTGATGAATGTTGACAGTGTCAGCCCCCATGGGTGATGTTTGTCTGCACATGGCCAAAGGTATGTCTTATTTGCACTGCACTGCTTGCCTCCCCCAATCTATGTTGCTATGGGACACAAGCACTACTTTGCCACTGATGTGTTTGTTGTTCTGTGACCAGGAATCATCCATGCAGTTTGGCAGTTGCAGCTTTTTCAATGTCAACACTTACATTTTGGTCACTGTGATGATGGGGGTTTGGACCCCATTGCCACAATGTTCAAGATGTGCTTCAGCTATGGGCCCCACACTTACATTTTGGTCACTGTGATGATGGGGGTTGGACCCCATTGCCACAGTGGTCATGGTCTGCTTGCATTGTGGGGGCCACACACATTTATGTGTGACACATGTGATAGGGGGTCACATTGTATGTTCAAAGTCATGTTCAGTGTTGTAGGCATTTGACACAGTCTACACACGCTTGTCATGGTGTTGGGGGATGTCTTTTTGTTGCATTCTTTATGTTGGTGTGTGCTTGTTGTGTCATGCATTAGCCATCCTATGAGTGGGGGTGTTGTTGGTGGTAGGCATCCAGCCCCCATGGGTAGAGGTGGTAGTAGTGGTAGGCATCTGGCACCCCTGGGTAGGGGTGGTAGTAGTGACAGGCATCCAGCCCCCATGGGTAGAGGTGGTAGTAGTGGTAGGCATCTGGCACCCCCTGGGTAGGGGTGGTAGTAGTGACAGGCATCCAGCCCCCCATGGGTAGAGGTGGTAGTAGTGGTAGGCATCTGGCACACCCTGGATAGAGGTGGTAGTAGTGACAGGCATCCAGCCCCCCATGGGTAGAGGTGGTAGTAGTGACAGGCATCCAGCCCCCATGGCTAGAGGTGGTAGTAGTGGTAGGCATCCAGCCCCCCATGGGTAGAGGTGGTAGTAGTGGTAGGCATCTGGCACCCCCTGGGTAGGGGTGGTAGTAGTGACAGGCATCCAGCCCCCCATGGGTAGAGGTGGTAGTAGTGGTAGGCATCTGGCACCCCCTGGGTAGGGGTGGTAGTAGTGACAGTCATCCAGCCCCCATGGGTAGAGGTGGTAGTAGTGACAGGCATCCAGCCCCCATGGGTAGAGGTGGTAGTAGTGGTAGGCATCTGGCAACCCCTGGGTAGGGGTGGTAGTAGTGACAGGCATCCAGCCCCCCATGGGTAGAGGTGGTAGTAGTGGTAGGCATCTGGCACCCCCTGGGTAGGGGTGGTAGTGGTGGTAGGCATCCAGCCCCCCATGGGTAGAGGTGGTAGTAGTGGTAGGCATCTGGCACTCCCTGGGTAGGGGTGGTAGTAGTGACAGGCATCCAGCCCCCCATGGGTAGAGGTGGTAGTAGTGGTAGGCATCTGGCACCCCCTGGGTAGGGGTGGTAGTAGTGACAGGCATCCAGCCCCCCATGGGTAGAGGTGGTAGTAGTGGTAGGCATCTGGCACACCCAGGGTAGGGGTGGTAGTAGTGACAGGCATCCAGCCCCCCATGGGTAGAGGTGGTAGTAGTGGTAGGCATCTGGCACCCCTAGGTAGAGGTGGTAGTAGTGACAGGCATCCAGCCCCCATGGGTAGAGGTGGTAGTAGTGGTAGGCATCTGGCACACCCTGGGTAGGGGTGGTAGTAGTGACAGGCATCCAGCCCCCATGGGTAGAGGTGGTAGTAGTGGTAGGCATCTGGCACACCCTGGGTAGGGGTGGTAGTAGTGACAGGCATCCAGCCCCCATGGGTAGAGGTGGTAGTAGTGGTAGGTATCTGGCACCCCTGGGTAGAGGTGGTAGTAGTGACAGGCATCCAGCCCCCATGGGCAGAGGTGGTAGTAGTGGTAGGCATCTGGCACCCCTGGGTAGGGGTGCTAGTAGTGACAGGCATCCAGCCCCCCATGGGTAGAGGTGGTAGTAGTGGTAGGCATCTGGCACCTCCTGGGTAGGGGTGGTAGTAGTGACAGGCATCCAGCCCCCCATGGGTAGAGGTGGTAGTAGTGGTAGGCATCTGGCACCCCCTGGGTAGGGGTGGTTGTGATGACAGGCATCCAGCCCCCCATGGGTAGAGGTGGTAGTAGTGGTAGGCATCTGGCACACCCTGGGTAGAGGTGGTAGTAGTGACAGGCATCCAGCCCCCCATGGGTAGAGGTGGTAGTAGTGGTAGGCATCTGGCACCCCTGGGTAGGGGTGGTAGTAGTGACAGGCATCCAGCCCCCCATGGGTAGAGGTGGTAGTAGTGGTAGGCATCTGGCACCCCCTGGGTAGGGGTGGTAGTAGTGACAGGCATCCAGCCCCCATGGGTAGAGGTGGTAGTAGTGGTAGGCATCTAGCACCCCCTGGGTAGGGGTGGTGTTAGTTGTTGGCATCCAGGCCCCTATGTGTATATGTGGCATTGGTGATGGCCATCCCGCCCCTATGGTGCTGCAGTTGCTGGTAATTTCTGCATCCCTCTGTGTGTGTGTGATATGTCGGGTACGTGTAGTTTGTTTTTGTGGTTGGTGTCTGACTTACCTTCTGCGCCGTATGCGTCCGTGCCTGTTCCGGTAATAGATGTAGAATATTGGTAGGATCGGCATGATGGGATTCATGGTTGGTTCGTCTCGTTCGTCTTTGTCATTGCTTCGGGTCGTCCTCGTGGCTGGCGTGTTCGTCTCGTAGCCGTGGATCGTCTTGTGGCGCGAATCGGAGCTTATGTGCGCCTCTCCCGGATGCTTAGACGTGCCGTGCGTAGCGACGGGTTCGGCACGTACGGAAAACGCATCGTACTTGTCCGGCCGGACGGGGCTGCATTTTGGCTTCCGTGCGACTCGATTCTGCGTTTACGGATCCGGCTCGGTCGGAGAACAGGACCTGGATTGGGTGAGTACGACTGGGTCGGAATCTATGCAGTTGTGCGCATCGTACTTGCTCGTTCGGTAGAATGTGCGAGTCGGTCGGGAAACAGGCATTCGCCTGGCTTTTTTCCCGGCCGAATAGTGTTAGGTGCGCCTCCGACCGAGATCGGAATCGGCCCCTAAATCTAAGAAAGCGGCCTCGTAATATGTTCTTAACTGAGGCAGCGCTAGCCCCCCAAGGGCTGTTGGTAATTGTATCACATTCAATTTGACTCTTGGAATTTTCTTACTCCAGATGAACTCCCTTAATAAGATATCAATTTCCCTAAAATATGACTGATTTATTTTAATCGGGACATTAGTAAATAGAAACATAAATAGCGGGAGTATGGACATTTTAATCAGTGAAACTCTACCCACTATCGATAGGGGGAGTAATGTCCATTGTTCCAACAATTTTTTTAATCTTTCCCTTCAGTCTTAGATAATTTAATTCAAATAGCTGCTGGTACTGTTTAGAAACATATATCCCCAGATATCTTATAGGGTCAGTTTTTGCAGCTTGTGTCCTTAAACTAGGTGGAAAAGAGTTCAAGTCGGTATTAAGAGCTAAAACTTCGGTTTTATTGGTGTTCATTTTGTACCCTCCTATTTGTTCAAACTCCTTAAATTCCATCAAAACTGTTTCAAGGTTTTTTCTAGTAGGGATCAAATATAAAATAATATCATCTGCAAAGAGTTTCAGCTTAGCCATACCAGGGATCGGAGGTTGGATAGCAGCATTGTTTCGTATTTTTAAAACCAAGGGCTCTATAAAAAAAGTAAAAAGCAATGGAGAAATGGCATCATGGTTAATCTTTATGATGCCTGCACGATTTGAGTTTATTATAACCTGGGCTGTAGCTCCCTGGTAGATATTTCGTAACATACTAATCACCTGTGCAGGAAACCCGAACCAACCTAAAGTGATGAATAAGGTTCTCCAGTTCACAAGGTCAACGGCTTTCTCCGCATCGACCATTAAAATACCAGCCGGGATAAAATTTGTATTAAAATAATCCAGAGCGTGTATTAAAAACTGGGTATTGGCCGCCATTGATCTGCCTGCTATAAAACCAGTTTGATCTGCATGGATTATTTCTTGAGTGGCAAGTGAAAAACGTTCTGCCCATACCTTCATCAGGATTTTATAATCGGAATTCAAAAGACTTATGGGCCTGTATGAATTCACATCCTCTGGATTTTTATCTTTTTTTACGAAAGAAACAATTATTGCTTCTTTAAAGGCTGCAGAAACGGCCCGCCCTTTTTTATAAAGTTAAATAAATTTCTCAATGGGATCATAAGCTCCTTTAAAAACACTTTATAAAACTCGATTGGAAAGCCATCTTGTCCACAAGCTTTCGCCCCGGCTGTAGATTTAATGGCCTCTGAAATCTCAATTTCTCCAACCTCCATTGCCAGTTTATCAATCCGTTCCTCAGAAAGTTTGGGAACATTCATGTTAGAAAAATAATTTTGGATTGATTCCTCCTCCACTACATATTCAGTAGAATACAACTGGCAGTAGTAATCAATGAAGGTCTTGGAAATGGTACTGCCATTAACTACTACTTGATCTGTCTGAGGGTCCCAATCTTAGATATTATTGCTGATTCCTGCTTTTTCCTAGTAGAATTTGCCAGGAATTTGCCGATTAACTGGCTTTCCTCGTAGACCCTCTGTTGGAAGGTTTGTGAACTACACACTTCCTCTAAAATAAAAAAAATCCTTCAATACAGATCTTGCCTGCTCATATTGGTTTGGGAGGAGTTGAAGCTGGAGAGCATATTCTTGGTTTACTTCAGCTTGCAGTTGCGCTATCTTCGTCCTCCGAGACTTAGACTGAGCAGCTGTATAGGCTATTATCTGACCACGAGCTGTTGCCTTAAACCCTTCCCAGACCGCGAAGGGAGCTGCTGTATTCTCATTAATCCGAAAGTATTCCCGAATTCACTCCTTAAACTTCTCAACCCAATCCTCATTTTGTAGAAGGAGACGATCCAGCTGCCACCTGGGACGTTCCCTACCTCCTCCCCCCAGCTCCATATCAAGCCCAACATAGGCATGATCTGAAAAAGGATTACAGCCTATAGTAGCATCATAAATCTGAAGGGATCTAGAGGTCATAAAGAAATCTATTTGAGATGCCGTCCGAAAACGGTGTGAATAACAAGTATAAAATTCCTTGTTTAAATTGATTTCCCGCCAAGGATCCACCAATTGAAATTCTAATATAAGGGCTCCCATTATTTTTTTTGTATTTGGTTTTAATTGTTTTTTATTTTTATTCGAGGTGTCTTTCCTTATATTCTGTATAAAATTTAAATCCCCACCAAATATCACCTGCCCGGGAACTCCTAGCAATAAATCATTGATTTGGACCAGGGATATAGTATCATCTGAGAGAGGGCCATAATAATTTATAAAATTGAACGTTTTTCCTTGTATCTTAGCTGCTACCCAGAGCCACCTCCCCTGCGGATCCCGGTGTACTTGCAGAAATTCCCAAGGTAACTTATTCGAAAAATAAATAGCTACTCCTCTAACCGCTAGGCCTGAAGATGCAAAAAAAACTTTGGGTATAAAAAGTTTAGGGGAATTCGATTTCAAATGTGTTTCTTGTAAGAACACAACTTGGGGATTAAAAGAGGATAACCATCTAATAAGAGCACCATATTTCTTTTTGTTCAGTAGACCATTGGCATTTACTGAAAGGATCTTACATTTACTATTTTCCATCATTAATTCTTATTTGTGTTATTTTATGAAAATTCTGAACCTTCTGCTCCTGCTCATTTTTCTGCTGTGAAACCCACTCTCCCCCCCAAAAGGAAAGCCCCCCCCCCCTCGAAATGCGGAATCTCCCCAGCCAGCCACGCCGACCGCATTTCGACCCACCCAACTACCCTTATAGGTGTCCTGGAATTACACCCTGAGTGACCCCCCGACCACCCCCCCAGCAATCTTTTAACAACAAAATGGTTAATTTTCTGGCCCAACTTGCACCTGCCCATACAATAAATCTAGAATCTGGAAAGTTTTAGAATAAATATTCAGTGAGACTAATCCTCGAACTAGGATCTATCCAGACATTAATACCAACATCATTAGTCTACGGCCCATCTCTCCTACCATGGATGTTTCTGTATATATATACATATGTATGGGACTGGGACTGTACCAGAGGCTGTGATGACACCGAGTCTGACGGGGTTTCACCCATGCCTTCACCGCCTTTGTTAGCTGGAACTGGCAACTGAGAAGGTTTTAGACTAGACAGAGACAGAGATTCTACTGGAAGATTCAGGGAGGTTGAAAGCCTTGAAGGTGTTACCGAAGCTTGTCCTTGTACTTGGGTCTGATCCTGCTGATCCTGCTGCTGCTGTCGCTGGATCTCTGGATGTTCAATTTCTGAATACAGTTGTGCAGGTGTCTGGCCTCCAGGGACTAAGGATCCTGGAATAGTCGGTGCGATCTGACCTGCCTCCGGGAGAGAGACATTAGAAGGTTTTGGAGCTGCTAAAGCTATTGGTGTTACCAGCGCCAACAAAGAGGATTGGAGGTGAGGAGACTGTAAAATGGCTTTCTTTATGAATAGAGGAAACTCCTTTTTTTCCTCTAACCCTTTCTTCAAGCCATCTTGACCTGGAGTGTTTAAAGCGGTGATTCCTTCTGCCCGCTCCGTTGAGGTATTGACTTGATCAATTGCTATTGCCAATAGCTCGGGCTGCCCCTTTGATTGGGAGAAGACAGAGATGGACGGGAGCTCATCTTCTGAGCTTTCGAGGGTGGTGTCGAGGTTAGGGGAAATAGAGTTATTTCCTTTTTCCTTTTCTTTAATGGCTTGAAGCGCGGCTTTCTTTGCTCGAGCGAATGGCTACGGAGGACCACGCCTCCGAGTAGCCACAGGTGACTCACGGCTCCACCCCCAGCAATGGCTGCGTGTACCTGACTGTAGGCTTCCGCGGGCGGATTGTAGTACCAAGACAAAGTCGCGAGCCGGAGAGGGCGGCATCGACGGTGGCGGCATAATTTGGCATAATTTGGGTGTATGTGCGGTCTCCTGGCGATGCGAGTTTTGATCCCTTATGATTGCGGAGCGAGCGGTTCTCGGCGGCTTGCCGTGTGAAAGAGGCGACGCTAATTGAATACAGATTGGAGCCAGACGCTGTGTACTTATCCTCTCGGTGGCCGTTCCGGAGCGCGAAAGAATGAAAATGGGAGGCGAAATTGAATATACTCTACTTTGTTGAAGCAGGCGACCTGAATGAGCTGAGGAAAGCACAAGAGGAGGAGTAAGGAGAGAGGAGGTGAGGAGCTGAAAAGGACTGGGAGAGAGTTGGGGTATAGCGAAATAAACCCCCTCCCTTTTTTATTTTTTTTTAAGAGAGTACAGCAACTTAAATTGTCCAGATTTCGACATAGAAGGGGAAGCAAGAGAGTGAGAATGGGTAAACCCCAGAAGGAGGGGAATATTGCTGGCAAATCTAGTAAAGCAGAGGCTATGACCGGTTTTAAAGCTAAAACTCGCCAAACGTTAGCAAAGAAAGCCGCGCTTCAAGCCATTAAAAAGTTACTGTACTTGACATCAAACTGTCTGTAGTAGTCTGCCTGTTCTGTAGCTTCCTTTCTTCTGCTTTGTCAGTAAGCTTTCCCGCTTGCCTTATATATCTTGTGGACTGGTGGTACTGTAAGACTCAGGGAACCCATTTTAGGTCAGGTACTATTACTCTACTGTTAAGATTGCATGCCCAAGTAAGGTATTGTATACATGTTTGTTAAGAAGGCTTTCTTTTTCTTGCTCATGCTCAAACAGTAAAACGAGAGAGTAGCTATGGTCATGGTGGACCCCCCAATGTTGTGTATGTATTATTATCATAGCATACCAGTTGATGACAGTGTAGCATGCCTCGCAATATGAGGACAGACCCATTGCGTTTGCCAACAAGACCATATGTCCTTCGTTGATCAATTATTCCACCCCTTGATTGCGCTTCATTGACTCAGATTCATCATAGTTCGGCCCCACCATTACAAAAAGATTTTGGTTGGCTTGACTACCTGGCTTTTCAAACATTGCCCAACAACAAAATGCCCAACGTGATATTTTGATAGAAGATAGTGTAACCGAACTGTAGTGATGTATTGTGGTTGTTTTTGCCCGCCCAAAAAATAATGGGGAGGCGTATCTGGCATCTAAAAATCAAATTTGTAATGTTTTTTCTAGCCACACAGAACACCACTGCCGGAGCCGGTGGCAGATGAGGTGAGGGGTGGGCGGGGGGGGGCTAAGTCACCTTGATTGCTGATTGACAATTAGTAATATATATTCACTGCAAGGGTGTTGACTCGTGAACACTCCACTTTAGCAGATACAGTGGGAGCTGAGTAGTTAATGGCTTCTTCTATCTGGAACTCAGCAGACAAAGGTTGATAATGAAGTTTAAAAGCAATGGGTTGATAGAAAAGGGATACGTGGGTGAAAGGATGTATAAAGGTGGGTGAAACGATGCTTGGGTGGGTGAAGAATGGATGATAGGATATATGCCGTGAAATGTCCTGTGTGGGTGAAAGGATGCCTGCCTGGGTGGGTAAAAGGGTATGGGTAAAAGGATGCCTGCCTGGGTGGGTGAAAGGAATGCTCAGGTGGCTTAAAGCAGGATGGGTGAATAGGTGAAAGAATGCATGGGTGGGCAAATGGATGTTGCTGTAAGGTGCATTGAGAGCAATGTTTGGATGGATGGCTATATGTGGGTGGATGGTTTTCAATGATGAAAGACTGGATGAGAGAATGTATGTGAAGCTTAAATGGTGTGTATCCAAGTCAAGGATGAGGAATACTAGAATAATGAAATGATGAATGGATAATTGCTTGGACGAAGAAACAAGGGAGCTCTTCTGGGTAGGGGCGTGCTCACCTACTTCACTTGCTTAGATTTGTTTTATCAAAGCTTTGATTCAAAGGGTTGGGGTGGTATTTCTGTCTATTCCATTGACTTACAGTATTTTTTAAGCGCAGCAGATATTTGTATCCCACCCATATTCAATTATCACCTCCCTCCCTACCCATGGCATTTTGCCAGTCCCACCCATGATGACCTAACCGCTGCAAGGTACAATTTGTCACTGCAGTGTTGGCTGTGCAATGTGTATCTGCTTGAGTTATTGTGGCATTTTCAATGTTTTCAATGCATGGCAATATGAAAAGAAGGTGTGTTTCCCTTCCCTCCCAGTGTCCACTCAGTAACTTCCTAGTACTTCACTCCTTTATTCTTTCCCAAGTTCTGTCCCAACTTCCCCAAAAATCTGGAAAATCCATTCTTTACATGTACCACATTTTTCAAGACAAGTGATATATATTTCATCATGGCTTCATTAACGGATTTACGCCTGTTCAAATTCTTCCCTTTCAACATTGTCAACCAAAGTGACTCAGTAGCCAAAGCTTAGGCACTTGATGATGATCAGTAAAACATCTACTTACCAGGCATAATCCCTCTAACTTACCCTGCAGTAGAGTAATTTAAGTTTCCGTTCCTTACTGCCAAGCAAATGTATTTGTTGGAAAAATAAATTATAAAGTGTGGTGGAGGGTGAGGCCAGGGAGCAAAGTGGGGCTAAGTAACTGCCTTGACTTTTGCGGATGGGATAGTCTTTGAGGAACGTATCAAATATAATCTATATCCTGTTCCTTAATCCTTTCCCTGTACTGCAGTGCATGGATTTTCCCACCGTCTACTTACGATAGACAGGATCTCCGCATGATTGATACGTGACATGTATCAATATTTATCTGCCTTGTAGTTAGGGTAAGATTGAAAGACATTTTGGAGAAGAGCAGGGCCATTGGAATAAGATAATTGTCTATTACAGCTGCCCCAGCTGCAGACTGCTGAGAGTTGCAAAGTATGACAAGTAACGAGTACGACTTGGGCCCCAGCTGAGCTAGCATGCCTCCATTAATTTAGCACAACAAGAGAGAGAATACTTGTACTCCATTAATGAGAGATGATTGATTTTTATTTTTCCACACAAAGTGTCTGTTTAGTTTCTTTTTTATTAGGAAATCCTTGAAATGAAAGAAAAAAAAACAGTTTATTTTAACTGGTGTGCTGATTTTCTGCCTTAATTCCTTTCAGACAGTTATTGCATTTGCCATTTGCCTTTAGTTTTATATCAGGCATGTATGGGTAATGGCAGTGACTCTAATCACATCAAATCGAATGGCCCTAGAGGACCAGCAATGTACTGCTACTGTGCCACCCACTACATAATTTTAAACAAGCATTTTGCACAGAGCATTGATTAAAATTTCTCTTTTTTCTTTCTAGCTACTCCTGCTGTCAGTGATCATCCAAATCAGCAGGATGTAACAGCCTTGCTGTGGCAGCAAAAACTGGAGGTGATACGTGATGCATACCGATGGCTGGAGGCCTAGGAGGAGGAGGAGGCCGCTGCCCAGGGCCCCAGCCAGCCACCAGTACCTCCAGCCTCTCAACACAGGTGCTGCAGTCCGCTGGCAGCCGCCCACTGCCGTTCCATCACTGCTGCCCCCCCACTCAATTTCTGACCGCAACGTCCGCCACACAATGCTCAGGCTGGACCAAATGGAAGCCAGGCAAATAAAGATGGAGGGACACCCTTAAAAGCTCCTGGCCCATCGTTAGTGCCCTCTTCTGCCCCTTATTTAACCTCTGTTTTGGTGGGTGGGACTTGTGGGTGGGATGGGAGTTGGGACCAGGACAGGTTGGACTTTACTTTTTTCTGACATTTTGGACTTTGGTTGGGGACGGAGAGAATTATTTGGGCCTGTTTAGGGTTGAAGGGTTGGGTTTATATAATATTATTGTTGTACTTAGGGTAATAAATATTATTATTTATGCTTCAAATCTTTTTTCAGTGTTTTACTTTGCACTACTGCCTTTTAGCTCAGCAGCAGTCTGTTTTTAAATCAGCTGATAGTGTATAACAATTAGTTATGTGATACTCTTGTCCTACTACTACTCTCACAGTCTCTGTAGTCTGCAACTGTATTGACCAAAAAGGGGAGGTGTGACTGGTGGGTTTCCAAGTTTCCACTTTCCATTGCCCATAATATTGCCTACAACAACAACACTCCATAGTTCTCTTACCTGAATAGATGAAGCGAGGGCTACATGGTTTCCCAAGGTGCCATGGTGGTGGTAGTGGCTAGTGCACTAACAGTGAAGGAGAAGCGAGGTCCCACTCCCACCTAGCTGAACACCAACTGTCGGATTAATCGGAAGGGTTATTCATCTCAGGCACCCAAATTTAAATAAAAACTGAGTTAGTGGGTTATATATATTATTATATCATAGCTTTACAAACAATTGAGAAAAGACTACTACGCAAACAAAGAATACCTGATGGTGAAAATATAACATGGAGTACTAAATTATTCAGAGCAATGGTGAGCCAGTATTTTAATTAAAACTAAAGTAGTAAATACTCAAATCGTGAAAGGGACAAGGTTAAGCATTTACGCAACACAATGCCTGAATGATGATGCTGACGAATGATGTTCTTCTATATCTAAAATATCGATTACTTTATGCGTGGGTGGGTAAATGGGGCCAGTGTTGTCTTTGTCACGCCTTTTGGGGAAAGGAAGACAATATTCACCTGGGCAATGAGCAGCCAACCATCATCAATCTGTTGTGGGAGGAAAAGGAAAAGGAAATGAAGGAATGATAATGCACAGTTAACTTAAATGCAGTACAACCCAAACAGTCCATTAGCCCCAGAGACCAGAGTTATAGTATTATATATCTAAAAGTTCTGTCACCTAGGTCTGAAAAATAGTAAATACAAATTTGGTAGGAGTGAGGTGAACGGCACACACAGTTCTAAAAAATGATTAGTAAAAGAAAATGTATACTGTATTGCCAAATTGGGAGGTGAATCTGCATTCTTCTTGGATTGCCTGTCAATCTTGGGTGCCTGGCTGATGCAGTCCGGTAAGGTAAGCATGAATGTTACGGTGCTTTTGCCTTTTTGTGCAGGAGAAGGGAAGGCCCGCGGATTGTAAAACAAAAACAAAAATGACATTGTAGAAACAAGGAGAAGGACAGAAGTTAAACTTCATAAGGAGTGCACCAAGAAGACTCAGATGCAGCGCAAGAGAGAAGCCTAGTCCTTTTTGCTATCATTCATTTTATGACTGATGCGATCAATTAGGTGAGAGCAATTATAACAACCAACAATCATAGACAAGTGGGCGCATGTACTATTGAGCTGATCAAACTTGCAATTGTCATGATGATCATCATAATAATAATAATATGTAGCCTATAATGTGATGATCACCACATGTCTGTCTCCAGTAACCTACAACAACAGGCCCCCCACTCAACCACCAAATAGTTTCAAATTTGAGCCAGCCAGCACACACACTCAGCAACATTGCATTTCCCAAATCATGCAAAATTAACGCACCTCTCTCACAACTATTCCACCAAATGTTGGTTTCTGTGAAGTTGATAACTTACTTCTTCTGGTGGCAGTTTTTGAAGTAGTCACGCCCTGAGTCCTTCCATCATCCTCATTACTTCGAGTAACTAACGTGTCCAACTCCATACCGACTGAGTCTGAAATGCAATAGATCGACCTGTAGTGAAACGCTGTTGATGAACAAGAGAAGCATTGAGTCATTTTTTGTGTAGACTTGATTTGTGTTTGTTAGCCAAATGGACTGGTTTTGGTCAGTTCTTTGAGGAGTGTGAAGCAGAAAACAAAGCAGTGTGGACCCGGCAAACAAATCTCGCTAAGTGTCAAAGGGGAAGGAAAAGATCACCTTCAGGAAAACAATTATCACCCGTCATTAGGCCGCCAACATTGTAAATCAATCATCTCAAACACAATCAAGCTTAATAGTCATAGTTTAACAATAAACACCCAGTCTCACTGTCTGTCACCACATGAATCATCTCAACACACTCACAAACAACAGTCGCTCTTAATATATATCAACCTTTTGTGCATGCATGCCATTTACATGTTCTATTTCAGGCACAATGACAGTGGTACATTGCGGATCCATTGTAAATCAAATAATGTGGGGCAGTCTCGCTAGGGGAATAAAGAAAGGATAGACAGGCATGGGATGGAGGCAGGCACAAATTTATCTCTTCAGTGTCCCTGAGGGAAATGGGGGGGAGGCTTCTTCTCTGCTGACTGGTTTAACTCCAATCTGGCAACAAAATGTTTCTAAAATGGTAGGGCTGCATTAGTCAGACACAAACAATCACAAAAAATTAATGATCCCTTATCTATCTATCTATCTATCTATCTATCTATCTATCTGTCTGTCTATCTATCTATCTATCTATCTATCTATCTCTCTCTCTCTCTCTCTCTATAAATATATATATATATATATATATATATATATATATATATATATATATATATATATATATATATATATTCACTGAAAAAACCATAGGTTTTAGGGACAGTTATAGTTAGTTGGACATTTCACTCGTACAAAACCATAGAAATTCCCCCATTATAGTTAGTTCAGCTAACTATAACTCGCGCCTCGCAATGCACTGCTGATGACGTCACATATTACATCACTCATGACATGGTCAGTGACATCACTGATGACATCACTGATGACATCTCAAATGACATCACTGATGACATCATCCAGTGACTGTGTGTTTCTGTAAAGTTTAAATATGTTTAATATATATAGGGAAAGGCGTATTGAAGAATGAGTGGGTGTATAAGTGTCTGAATGGATGATTTAGTGCGTGAGTGACTGACTCTACAAGTGAGTGATTAAATGTATCTTACTGAATGCATGGGTTAGTGACTAAACTGTGTGAATGTCTGTATCCGTCTGTCTGTTGGTTTGTAAGCGGCTGCATGACTTTCTGAATAGCTACATGAGTGTCTACATGGGTTATTGATTGATTGTCTGAGTATCTGTATGGGTGCCTGAGTGTTTGTGTGGGTGGGGTGTGTGTGACTCTGTGCATAGATGTGTGAGTTGGTGATTCACTGGGTGCATGGTTTCAAGAGTGCATCTGTGATGGACTGTATGGGTGGGTGAGTGTGTGTATGGGTGTGTTAGTGATTGAATGTATATCTCAGTGGTACATGTGTGAGTAACTACATATGTGAAAGGCAGTATATATGTGTGTTGGAGTATATAAATGGCTATAAGAGTGTGTGATTGTGAGAGTGGCTGTATGGATGAGTGTGTACTTGTATCAGTGATTGTATAAGAGTGTAAGAATGTGCTAGTATTTGTATGAGTAAGTGAGCTGGTGTGTGTATAACTGTATAGGTGAGTAAATGGGTGTGTGATTAAGTTTTTGCATGACTGACTAGGTGTGTGAGTACCTCTATGGATGAGTGGCGGTGTGTGAGTGTTTATATAGGTGTATGAGTGCATATGATAGTCCTGTACTGAGTGACTAAGTATGAGTGACTGTACGGGTGAGTGAGTGGATGTGTGTGTAGACCTAAGAATCAGTGAGTGGGTATGTAGTTTTTGGTGTGGGAGTGTCTATGGTTTTGAGAATGGCAGTCTGTAATTTAGAGTGGGTGTATCAAAAGTTATATTAGGGTGTGAGAAGATGCATGAAATTATCACATGGATGATGTCATCAGTGATGTCATTTGAGATGTCATCAGTGATGTCATCAGTGATGTCACTGACCATGTCATGAGTGATGTAATATGTGACGTCATCAGCAGTGCATTGCCGGGCGCGAGTTATAGTTAGCTGAACAAACTATAACGGGGGAATTTCTATGGTTTTGTACGAGTGAAATGTCCAACTAACTATAACTGTCCCTAAAACCTATGGTTTTTCAGTGAATTTCAAAGGTTTTTTAAATGCTAATTTCTAACTATAACGTGTCTGAAACCTATGGTTTTTTCAGTGAATTTCAAAGGTTTTTAAATGCTAATTTCTAACTATAACGTGCCTGAAACCTATGATTTTTAAGTGAATTTCAAAGGTTTTTTTAAATGCTAGTTTCTAACTATGCCTACAGAGGTAGGACATGTGAAGAAAGAAGAAAAAACGCACAGAAAGAAGCAAAAGATGTGCAGAAAGAACCAACAGAGGAGCAGAAAGAGGCCTTGTTGCAAAATCATCCTGTGCCCACAACTTTTTCAGACGGGTACTGGTGGTAACTGACTCTGACTAACCAGAGCCAGTGCTATGCTAAAAGACACTTAGAATACAGTGAAAACACCTACATACACTAGGGAACACTATGCGTTGGGGTACCCCTGTGATTAGCATGACCTCCTCTGCAAGTCCCTAGTACATAATAGGGCAGGGGATTAAAACTACCTCTTAAAACGCGCTACAGGGCGCGTTTGCACAGTGGTGAAGGGAGGGGGCCTGAGGTGACATGTGTGCAAACGCACCCCGTGGCGCGTTTTAAGTTGCGAGATTAAGTCCCCTTGAATTCTGAGGGTCCCTGGGGCCCAACTAGCCCCCAGGTACCTACAGTTAGGACCACAGAGCTGAGTTGCAGAGAGGCGTTCCGAGGCCACGCACCTTTTTTCACCTCTCTGCAACGCAACTCTGTTGTGCTTACTGAAGGTACCTGGTGGGCTAGTTGGCCCCCAGGGTCCCTCAGGATTCAAAGGAATTAATTCCCCAACTTAAAACGCACCACAGGGCGTGTTTGCGCACATGTCACCTGAGGCCCCGCCCCTCCCTTCACCACTGTGCAAACGCGCCCCGTGGTGCGTCTTAAGTTGGGGGATTAGGTCACCTTGAATCCTGAGGGTCCCTGGGGCCCAACTAGCCCACTAGGTACTTCCAGTAAGCACCACAGGCCTGCGTTGCAACGCCTGTAACAAATTGTGCATTTGTGTTTAGGTAGTGAAGAGGGTCGTGCTGGGGGTAGTGTTTTAGGGTTTAGGGTAGTGCAGTGGTGTTTGTGTAGTGTAGGGGGTCATGCTGGGGGTAGATGTAGGGTTTAGGGTAGTGCAGTGGTGTTTGGGTAGTGTAGGGAGTCGTGCTGGGGGGAGTGTTTTAGGGTTTAGGGTAGTGCAGTGGTGTTTGGGTAGTGTAGGGGTCGTGCTGGGGATAGTGTTTTAGGGTTTAGGGTAGTGCAGTGGTATTTGGGTAGTGTAGGGGGTCGTGCTGGGGGTAGTGATTTAGGGTAGTGCAGTGGTGTTTGGGTAGTGTAGGGGGTACTGCTGGGGGTAGTGTTTTAGGGTTTAGGTTAGTGCAGTGGTGTTTGGGTAGTGTAGGGGTACTGCTGGGGGTAGTGTTTTAGGGTTTAGGGTAGTGCAGTGGTGTTTGTGTAGTGTAGGGGGTAGTGTTTTAGGGTTTAGGGTAGTGCAGTGGTGTTTGTGTAGTGTAGGAGGTCGTGTTTTAGGGTTTAGGGTAGTGCAGTGGTCTTTGGGTAGTGTAGGGAGTCATGCGGGGGTAGTGTTTTAGGGTTTAGGGTAGTGTAGGGGGTCATGCGGGGGGTAGTGTTTTAGGGATTAGGGTAGTGCATTGGTGTTTGGGTAGTGTAGGGGGTCATGCGGGGGGTAGTGTTTTAGGGTTTAGGGCAGGGCAGTGGTGTTTGGGTAGTGTAGGGGGTCATGCTGGGGGAGTGTTTTAGGGTTTAGGGCAGTGCAGTGGTGTTCGGGTAGTGTAGGGGGTCGTGCTGGGGGAGTGTTTTAGGGTTTAGGGCAGTGCAGTGGTGTTCGGGTAGTGTAGGGGGTCGTGCTGGGGGGAGTGTTTGAGGGTTTAGGGCAGTGCAGTCGTGTTCGGGTAGTGTAGGGGGTTGTGCTGGGGGTAGTATTTTAGGGTTTAGGGTAGTGCAGTGGTGTTCGGGTAGTGTAGGGGGTCGTGCTGGGGGTAGTGTTCTAGGGTTAAGGGCAATACAGTGGTGTTTGGGCAGTGTAGGGGGTAATGCTGGGGGTGGTGTTTTAGGGTTTAGGGCAGTGCAGTGGTGTTCGGGCAGTGTAGGGGGTCGTGCTGGGGGTGGTGTTTCAGGGTTTAGGGCAGTGCAGTGGTGTTCGGGCAGTGTAGGGGGTGGTGTTTCAGGGTTTAGGGCAGTGCAGTGGTGTTCGGGCAGTGTAGGGGGTCGTGCAGGGGGTGGTGTTTCAGGGTTTAGGGCAGTGCAGTGGTTTTCGGGCAGTGTAGGGGGTCATGCAGGGGTGGTGTTTCAGGGTTTAGGGCAGTGCAGTGGTGTTCGGGCAGTGTAGGGGGTCGTGCTGGGGCTGGTGTTTCAGGGTTTAGGGCAGTACAGTGGTGTTCGGGCAGTGTAGGGGGTCGTGCTGGGGCTGGTGTTTCAGGGTTTAGGGCAGTGCAGTGGTGTTCGGGCAGTGTAGGGGGTCGTGCTGTGGCTGGTGTTTCAGGGTTTAGGGCAGTGCAGTGGTGTTCGGGCAGTGTAGGTGGTCGTGCTGGGGCTGGTGTTTCAGGGTTTAGGGCAGTGCAGTGGTGTTCGGGCAGTGTAGGGGGTCATGCTGGGGCTGGTGTTTCAGGGTTTAGGGCAGTGCAGTGGTGTTCGGGCAGTGTAGGGGGTCTTGCTGGGGCTGGTGTTTCAGGGTTTAGGGCAGTACAGTGGTGTTCAGGCAGTGTAGGGGGTCGTGCTGGGGCTGGTGTTTCAGGGTTTAGGGCAGTGCAGTGGTGTTCGGGCAGTGTAGGGGGTCGTGCTGGGGCTGGTGTTTCAGGGTTTAGGGCAGTGCAATGGTGTTCGGGCAGTGTAGGTGGTCGTGCTGGGGCTGGTGTTTCAGGGTTTAGGGCAGTGCAGTGGTGTTCGGGCAGTGTAGGGGGTCATGCTGGGGCTGGTGTTTCAGGGTTTAGGGCAGTGCAGTGGTGTTCGGGCAGTGTAGGGGGTCTTGCTGGGGCTGGTGTTTCAGAGTCTAGGGCAGTGCAGTGGTGTTCGGGCAGTGTAGGGGGTCTTGCTGGGGCTGGTGGTTCAGGGTTTAGGGCAGTGCAGTGGTGTTCGGGCAGTGTAGGGGGTCGTGCTGGGGGTGGTGTTTCAGGGTTTAGGGCAGTGCAGTGGTGTTTGGGCAGTGTAGGGGGTCATGCTGGGGCTAGTGTTTCAGGATTTAGGGCAGAGCAATGGTGTTCAGGCAGTGTAGGGGTTTTGCTGGAGGTGGTGTTTCAGGGTTTAGAGCAGTGCAGTGGTGTTCGTGCAGTGTAGGGGGTGGTGTTTCAGGGTTTAGGGCAGTGGTGTTCAGGCAGTGTAGGGGGTCTTGCTGGGGTTGATGTTTCAGGGTTTAGGGCAGTGCAGTGGTGTTCGGGCAGTGTAGGGGGTCGTGCTGGGGGTGGTGTTTCAGGGTTTAGGGCAGTGCAATGGTGTTCTGGCAGTGTAGGAGGTCGTGCAGGGGGTGGTGTTTCAGGGTTTAGGGCAGTGCAGTGGGGTTCGGGCAGTGTAGGGGGTCGTGCTGGGGGTGGTGTTTCAGGGTCTAGGGCAGTGCAGTGGTGTTCGGGCAGTGTAGGGTGTCGTGCTGAGGGGTGGTGTTTCAGGGTTTAGGGCAGTGCAGTGGTGTTCGGGCAGTGTAGGGGGTCGTGCAGGGGTGGTGTTTTAGGGTTTAGGGCAGTGCAGTCGTGTTTGGGCAGTGTAGGGGGTCGTGCAGGGGGTGGTGTTTCAGGGTTTAGGGCAGTGCAGTGGTGTTCGGCCAGTGTAGCTGGTCTTGCTGGGGGTGGTGTTTCAGGCTTTAGTGCAGTGGTGTTCGGGCAGTGTAGGGGGTCTTGCTGGGGGTGGTGTTTCAGGGTTTAGGGCAGTGCAGTGGTGTTCGGGCAGTGTAGGAGGTCTTGCTGGGGCTGGTGTTTCAGGGTTTAGGGCAGTGCAGTGGTTTTCGGGCAGTGTAGGCGGTCGTGCTGGGGCTAGTGTTTCAGGGTTTAGGGTAGTGCAGTGGTGTTTGGGTAGTGTAGGGGGTCATGCTGGGGGTAGTGATTTAGGGTAGTGCAGTGGTGTTTGGGTAGTGTAGGGGGTACTGCTGGGGGTAGTGTTTTAGGGTTTAGGTTAGTGCAGTGGTGTTTGGGTAGTGTAGGGGTACTGCTGGGGGTAGTGTTTTAGGGTTTAGGGTAGTGCAGTGGTGTTTGTGTAGTGTAGGGGGTAGTGTTTTAGGGTTTAGGGTAGTGCAGTGGTGTTTGTGTAGTGTAGGAGGTCGTGTTTTAGGGTTTAGGGTAGTGCAGTGGTCTTTGGGTAGTGTAGGGAGTCATGCGGGGGTAGTGTTTTAGGGTTTAGGGTAGTGTAGGGGGTCATGCGGGGGGTAGTGTTTTAGGGATTAGGGTAGTGCATTGGTGTTTGGGTAGTGTAGGGGGTCATGCGGGGGGTAGTGTTTTAGGGTTTAGGGCAGTGCAGTGGTGTCTGGGTAGTGTAGGGGGTCGTGCTGGGGGAGTGTTTTAGGGTTTAGGGCAGTGCAGTGGTGTTTGGGTAGTGTAGGGGGTCATGCTGGGGGAGTGTTTGAGGGTTTAGGGCAGTGCAGTCGTGTTCGGGTAGTGTAGGGGGTTGTGCTGGGGGTAGTATTTTAGGGTTTAGGGTAGTGCAGTGGTGTTCGGGTAGTGTAGGGGGTCGTGCTGGGGGTAGTGTTCTAGGGTTTAGGGCAGTACAGTGGTGTTTGGGCAGTGTAGGGGGTAATGCTGGGGGTGGTGTTTTAGGGGTTAGGGCAGTGCAGTGGTGTTCGGGCAGTGTAGGGGGTCATGCTGGGGGTGGTGTTTCAGGGTTTAGGGCAGTGCAGTGGTGTTCGGGCAGTGTAGGGGGTGGTGTTTCAGGGTTTAGGGCAGTGCAGTGGTGTTCGGGCAGTGTAGGGGGTCGTGCAGGGGGTGGTGTTTCAGGGTTTAGGGCAGTGGTGTTCGGGCAGTGTAGGGGGTCGTGCTGGGGTGGTGTTTCAGGGTTTAGGGCAGTGCAGTGGTGTTCGGGCAGTGTAGGGGGTCATGCAGGGGGTGGTGTTTCAGGGTTTAGGGCAGTGCAGTGGTGTTCGGGCAGTGTAGGGGGTCGTGCTGGGGCTGGTGTTTCAGGGTTTAGGGCAGTACAGTGGTGTTCGGGCAGTGTAGGGGGTCATGCTGGGGCTGGTGTTTCAGGGTTTAGGGCAGTGCAGTGGTGTTCGGGCAGTGTAGGGGGTTGTGCTGGGGCTGGTGTTTCAGGGTTTAGGGCAGTGCAGTGGTGTTCGGGCAGTGTAGGTGGTCGTGCTGGGGCTGGTGTTTCAGGGTTTAGGGCAGTGCAGTGG
The DNA here is from genome assembly GCA_963921515.1 of Calotriton arnoldi. Classification (NCBI taxonomy): domain Eukaryota; kingdom Metazoa; phylum Chordata; class Amphibia; order Caudata; family Salamandridae; genus Calotriton; species Calotriton arnoldi. The sequence goes on from CAWUFW010010000.1 coordinate 338,799, forward strand.
TGTTCGGGCAGTGTAGGGGGTCATGCTGGGGCTGGTGTTTCAGGGTTTAGGGCAGTGCAGTGGTGTTCGGGCAGTGTAGGGGGTCTTGCTGGGGCTGGTGTTTCAGGGTTTAGGGCAGTACAGTGGTGTTCAGGCCGTGTAGGGGGTCGTGCTGGGGCTGGTGTTTCAGGGTTTAGGGCAGTGCAGTGGTGTTCGGGCAGTGTAGGGGGTCGTGCTGTGGCTGGTGTTTCAGGGTTTAGGGCAGTGCAGTGGTGTTTGGGCAGTGTAGGTGGTCGTGCTGGGGCTGGTGTTTCAGGGTTTAGGGCAGTGCAGTGGTGTTCGGGCAGTGTAAGGGGTCATGCTGGGGCTGGTGTTTCAGGGTTTAGGGCAGTACAGTGGTGTTCGGGCAGTGTAGGGGGTCTTGCTGGGGCTGGTGTTTCAGAGTCTAGGGCAGTGCAGTGGTGTTCGGGCAGTGTAGGGGGTCTTGCTGGGGCTGGTGGTTCAGGGTTTAGGGCAGTGCAGTGGTGTTCGGGCAGTGTAGGGGGTCGTGCTGGGGGTGGTGTTTCAGGGTTTAGGGCAGTGCAGTGGTGTTTGGGCAGTGTAGGGGGTCATGCTGGGGCTAGTGTTTCAGGATTTAGGGCAGAGCAATGGTGTTCAGGCAGTGTAGGGGGTTTTGCTGGAGGTGGTGTTTCAGGGTTTAGAGCAGTGCAGTGGTGTTCGTGCAGTGTAGGGGGTGGTGTTTCAGGGTTTAGGGCAGTGGTGTTCAGGCAGTGTAGGGGGTCTTGCTGGGGTTGATGTTTCAGGGTTTAGGGCAGTGCAGTGGTATTCGGACAGTGTAGGGGGTCGTGCTGGGGGTGGTGTTTCAGGGTTTAGGGCAGTGCAATGGTGTTCTGGCAGTGTAGGAGGTCATGCAGGGGGTGGTGTTTCAGGGTTTAGGGCAGTGCAGTGGGGTTCGGGCAGTGTAGGGGGTCGTGCTGGGGGTGGTGTTTCAGGGTCTAGGGCAGTGCAGTGGTGTTCGGGCAGTGTAGGGTGTCGTGCTGAGGGGTGGTGTTTCAGGGTTTAGGGCAGTGCAGTGGTGTTCGGGCAGTGTAGGGGGTCGTGCAGGGGTGGTGTTTTAGGGTTTAGGGCAGTGCAGTGGTGTTTGGGCAGTGTAGGGGGTCGTGCAGGGGTGGTGTTTCAGGGTTTAGGGCAGTGCAGTGGTGTTCGGCCAGTGTAGGTGGTCTTGCTGGGGGTGGTGTTTCAGGCTTTAGTGCAGTGGTGTTCGGGCAGTGTAGGGGTCTTGCTGGGGGTGGTGTTTCAGGGTTTAGGGCAGTGCAGTGGTGTTCGGGCAGTGTAGGGGGTCTTGCTGGGGCTGGTGTTTCAGGGTTTAGGGCAGTGCAGTGGTTTTCGGGCAGTGTAGGCGGTCGTGCTGGGGCTAGTGTTTCAGGGTTTAGGGTAGTGCAGTGGTGTTTTGGTAGTGTAGGGGGTCATGCTGGGGGTAGTGATTTAGGGTAGTGCAGTGGTGTTTGGGTAGTGTAGGGGGTACTGCTGGGGGTAGTGTTTTAGGGTTTAGGTTAGTGCAGTGGTGTTTGGGTAGTGTAGGGGTACTGCTGGGGGTAGTGTTTTAGGGTTTAGGGTAGTGCAGTGGTGTTTGTGTAGTGTAGGGGGTAGTGTTTTAGGGTTTAGGGTAGTGCAGTGGTGTTTGTGTAGTGTAGGAGGTCGTGTTTTAGGGTTTAGGGTAGTGCAGTGGTCTTTGGGTAGTGTAGGGAGTCATGCGGGGATAGTGTTTTAGGGTTTAGGGTAGTGTAGGGGGTCATGCGGGGGTAGTGTTTTAGGGATTAGGGTAGTGCATTGGTGTTTGGGTAGTGTAGGGGGTCATGCGGGGGTAGTGTTTTAGGGTTTAGGGCAGTGCAGTGGTGTCTGGGTAGTGTAGGGGGTCGTGCTGGGGGAGTGTTTTAGGGTTTCGGGCAGTGCAGTGGTGTTTGGGTAGTGTAGGGGGTCGTGCTGGGGGAGTGTTTGAGGGTTTAGGGCAGAGCAGTCGTGTTCGGGTAGTGTAGGGGGTTGTGCTGGGGGTAGTATTTTAGGGTTTAGGGTAGTGCAGTGGTGTTCGGGTAGTGTAGGGGGTCGTGCTGGGGGTAGTGTTCTAGGGTTTAGGGCAGTACAGTGGTGTTTGGGCAGTGTAGGGGGTAATGCTGGGGGTGGTGTTTTAGGGTTTAGGGCAGTGCAGTGGTGTTCGGGCAGTGTAGGGGGTCGTGCTGGGGGTGGTGTTTCAGGGTTTAGGGCAGTGCAGTGGTGTTCGGGCAGTGTAGGGGGTGGTGTTTCAGGGTTTAGGGCAGTGCAGTGGTGTTCGGGCAGTGTAGGGGGTCGTGCAGGGGGTGGTGTTTCAGGGTTTAGGGCAGTGGTGTTCGGGCAGTGTAGGGGGTCGTGCTGGGGGTGCTGTTTCAGGGTTTGGGGCAGTGCAGTGGTGTTCGAGCAGTAAAGGGGGTCATGCTGGGGGTGGTGTTTCAGGGTTTAGGGCAGTGCAGTGGTGTTCGGGCAGTGTAGGGGGTGCTGCAGGGGGTGGTGTTTCAGGGTTTAGGGCAGTGCAGTGGTGTTCGGGCAGTGTAGGGGGTCATGCAGGGGGTGGTGTTTCAGGGTTTAGGGCAGTGCAGTGGTGTTCGGGCAGTGTAGGGGGTCGTGCTGGGGCTGGTGTTTCAGGGTTTAGGGCAGTACAGTGGTGTTCGGGCAGTGTAGGGGGTCGTGCTGGGGCTGGTGTTTCAGGGTTTAGGGCAGTGCAGTGGTGTTCGGGCAGTGTAGGGGTTGTGCTGTGGCTGGTGTTTCAGGGTTTAGGGCAGTGCAGTGGTGTTCGGGCAGTGTAGGTGGTCGTGCTGGGGCTGGTGTTTCAGGGTTTAGGGCAGTGCAGTGGTGTTCGGGCAGTGTAGGGGTCATGCTGAGGCTGGTGTTTCAGGGTTTAGGGCAGTGCAGTGGTGTTTGGGCAGTGTAGGGGGTCTTGCTGGGGCTGGTGTTTCAGAGTCTAGGGCAGTGCAGTGGTGTTCGGGCAGTGTAGGGGGTCTTGCTGGGGCTGGTGGTTCAGGGTTTAGGGCAGTGCAGTGGTGTTCGGGCAGTGTAGGGGGTCGTGCTGGGGGTGGTGTTTCAGGGTTTAGGGCAGTGCAGTGGTGTTTGGGCAGTGTAGGGGGTCATGATGGGGCTAGTGTTTCAGGATTTAGGGCAGAGCAATGGTGTTCAGGCAGTGTAGGGGGTTTTGCTGGAGGTGGTGTTTCAGGGTTTAGGGCAGTGCAGTGGTGTTCGTGCAGTGTAGGGGGTGGTGTTTCAGGGTTTAGGGCAGTGGTGTTCCGGCAGTGTAGGGGGTCTTGCTGGGGTTGATGTTTTAGGGTTTAGGGCAGTGCAGTGGTGTTCGGGCAGTGTAGGGGGTCGTGCTGGGGGTGGTGTTTCAGGGTTTAGGGCAGTGCAATGGTGTTCTGGCAGTGTAGGAGGTCGTGCAGGGGGTGGTGTTTCAGGGTTTAGAGCAGTGCAGTGGTGTTCGGGCAGTGTAGGGGGTCGTGTTGGGGGTGGTGTTTCAGGGTCTAGGGCAGTACAGTGGTGTTCAGGCAGTGTAGGGTGTCGTGCTGAGAGGTGGTGTTTCAGGGTTTAGGGCAGTGCAGTGGTGTTCAGGCAGTGTACGGGGTCGTGCAGGGGGTGGTGTTTCAGGGTTTAGGGCAGTGCAGTGGTGTTTGGGCAGTGTAGGGGGTCATGCAGGGGGTGGTGTTTCAGGGTTTAGGGCAGTGCAGTGGTGTTCGGCCAGTGTAGGGGGTCTTGCTGGGGGTGGTGTTTCAGGCTTTAGTGCAGTGGTGTTCGGGCAGTGTAGGGGGTCTTGCTGGGGGTGGTGTTTCAGGGTTTAGGGCAGTGCAGTGGTGTTCGGGCAGTGTAGGGGGTCTTGCTGGGGCTGGTGTTTCAGGGTTTAGGGAAGTGCAGTGGTTTTCGGGCAGTGTAGGCGGTCGTGCTGGGGCTGGTGTTTCAGGGTTTAGGGCAGTGCAGTGGTGTTCGGGCAGTGTAGGGGTCGTGCTGGGGGTGGTGTTTCAGGGTTTAGGGCAGTGCAGTGGTGTTCGGGCAGTGTAGGGGGTCGTGCTGGGGCTGGTTTTTCATGGTTTAGGGCAGTGCAGTGGTGTTCGGGCAGTGTAGGGGGTCGTGCTGGGGGTGGTGTTTCAGGGTTTAGGGCAGTGCAGTGGTGTTCGGGCAGTGTAGGGGGTCGTGCTGGGGGTGGTGTTTCAGGGTTTAGGGCAGTGCAGTGGTGTACGGGCAGTGTAGGGGGTCTTGCTGGGGGTGGTGTTTCAGGGTTTAGGGCAGTGGTGTTCGGGCAGTGTAGGGGGTCTTGCTGGGGGTAGTGTTTCGGGGTTTAGGGCAGTGCAGTGGTGTTCGTGCAGTGTAGGGGGTCGTGCTGGGGGTGGTGTTTCAGGGTTTAGGGCAGTGCAGTAGTGTTCGGGCAGTGAAGGGGATCGTGCAGGGGTGGTGTTTCAGGGTTTAGGGCAGTGCAGTGGTGTTCGGGCAGTGTAGGGGGTCGTGCTGGGGGTGGTGTTTCAGGGTTTAGGGCAGTGCAGTGGTGTTCGGGCAGTGTAGGGGGTCGTGCAGGGGTGGTGTTTCAGGGTTTAGGGCAGTGCAGTGGTGTTCGGGCAGTGTAGGGGTCGTGCTGGGGCTGGTGTTTCAGGGTTTAGGGCAGTGCAGTGGTGTTCGGGCAGTGTAGGGGGTCTTGCTGGGGGTGGTGTTTCAGGGTTTAGGGCAGTGGTGTTCGGGCAGTGTAGGGGGTCTTGCTTGGGGTGGTGTTTCAGGGTTTAGGGCAGTGCAGTGGTGTTCGGGCAGTGTAGGGGGTCTTGCTGGGGGTGGTGTTTTAGGGTTTAGGGCAGTGCAGTGGTGTTCGTGCAGTGTAGGGGGTCGTGCTGGGGATGGTGTTTCAGGGTTTAGGGCAGTGCAGTAGTGTTTGGGCAGTGAAGGGGTCGTGCAGGGGTGGTGTTTCAGGGTTTAGGGCAGTGCAGTGGTGTTCGGGCAGTGTAGGGGTCATGCTGGGGGTGGTGTTTCAGGGTTTAGGGCAGTGCAGTGGTGTTCGGGCAGTGTAGGGGGTCGTGCTGGGGGTGGTGTTTCAGGGTTTTGGGCAGTGGTGTTCGGGCAGTGTAGGGGTCTTGCTGGGGGTGATGTTTCAGGGTTTAGGGCAGTGCAGTGGTGTTCGGGCAGTGTAGGAGGTCTTGCTGGGGGTAGTGTTTCAGGGTTTAGGGCAGTGCAGTGGTGTTCGGGCAGTGTAGGGGTCATGCTGGGGGTGGTGTTTCAGGGTATAGGGCAGTGCAGTGGTGTTCGGGCAGTGTAGGGAGTCGTGAAGGGGGTGGTGTTTCAGGGTTTAGGGCAGTGCGGTGGTGTTTGGGCAGTGTAGGGGGTCGTGCTAGGGTATGTGTTTCAGGGTTTAGGGCAGTGCAGTGGTGTTAGGGCAGTGTAGGGGGTCGTGCTGGGGGTAGTGTTTTAGGATTTAAGGTAGTGCAGTGGTGTTTGTGTAGTGTAGGGGGTCGTGCTGGGGGCAGTGTTTTAGGGTTTAGGGTAGGGCAGTGGTGCTTGTGTAGTGTAGGGGGTCGTGCTGGGGGTAGTGTTTTAGGGTTTAGGGTAGTGCAGTGGTGTTTGTGTAGTGTAGGGGGTCATGTTTTAGGGTAGTGCAATGGTGTTTGGGTAGTGTAGGGGGTCGTGCTGGGGTAGTGTTTTAGGATTTAGGTTAGTGCAGTGGTGTTGGGGTAGTGTTTTAGGGTTTAGGGTAGTGCAGTGGTGTTTGTGTAGTGTAGGGGGTCATGCTGGGGGTAGTGTTTTAGGGTTTAGGATAGTGCAGTGGTGCTTGTGTAGTGTAGGGGGTCGTGCTGGGGTAGTGTTTTAGGGTTTAGGGTAGTGCAGTGGTGTTTTTGTAGTGTAGGGGGTCATGTTTTAAGATGCAACGCTCCAATACCTGACCAGTCTGCACTACATAAAACTGCAAAAAAACTAAAAATAAAAAGTGTTTTGCACACTTTTGTCATTGGGCTATATGTGGGCTACATCTGGGTAATATTTGTGCTACATTTGGGCTCTTTTTTCACTGGTGGCCATCTTGGAAGACTTCTTTGTTATGAAGTTTCCTAATTTCCTCATTTACTGCAGTCTCCTCAGTAGGAAATGCTTTCAGGTTTTTACTTTGATTCCATCAAGAAGGCATTCAGATGTGTCACACATTTGCCATAAATTCAGAATGTTATTACTCTAGTTGTTCATTAGATCACTGTAGTAAAGCTACTGCTCACCAAGGAGTTAACTGGAAGTCTACTGCTGGTATTGAAAGTGATTGTTTCAGTCTGCATGTCAGAATTTTCTAATGAAATAGAAGAGGATTTGAGATCTCACTTAAAACATGCACTAAATTTTCTTTTTGCAGCACTAACCATAATTTCTATGGCAAAATGAACCCCCTCATTTTGTTCCTTTTTAAATTAAATGTTTTAAGTGTTGCCAGTTTATTCCAATCAAGATGGCTTCAGGTGTGCCATACTTTTGTCATAAGTAAGGCTGTTAGCACTCTAGTTGTTCTTTAGAACACTCTGGGAAGCTGCAGTAGAACACAAAGGCATCAACTGACAGGCTGCTCCTGTTGAAATATAACAGGAAGATATTTGAGATCTCACTTAAAACATGTCCTAATTTTTCTTTCTACAGCACTAACCATAATTTCTATGGCAAAATGAACCCCCTCATTTTGTTCCTTTTTAAATTAAATGTTTTAAGTGTTACCAGTTTATTCCAATCAAGATGGCTTCAGGTGTGCCATACTTTTGTCATAAGTAAGACTGTTAGCGCTCTAGTTGTTCTTTAGAACACTCTGGGAAGCTGCAGTAGAACACAAAGGCATCAACTGACAGGCTGCTCCTGTTGAAATATAACAGGAAGATATTTGAGATCACACTTGAAACATGTCCTAATTTTTCTTTCTACAGCACTAACCATAATTTCTATGGCAAAATGAACCCCATCATTTTGTTCCTTTTTAAATTAAATGTTTTAAGTGTTACCAGTTTATTCCAATCAAGATGGCTTCAGGTGTGCCATACTTTTGTCATAAGTAAGACTGTTAGCGCTCTAGTTGTTCTTTAGAACACTCTGGGAAGCTGCAGTAGAACACAAAGGCATCAACTGACAGGCTGCTCCTGTTGAAATATAACAGGAAGATATTTGAGATCACACTTGAAACATGTCCTAATTTTTCTTTCTACAGCACTAACCATAATTTCTATGACAAAATGAACCCCATCATTTTGTTCCTTTTTAAATTAAATGTTTTAAGTGTTACCAGTTTATTCCAATCAAGATGGCTTCAGGTGTGCCATACTTTTGTCATAAGTAAGACTGTTAGCGCTCTAGTTGTTCTTTAGAACACTCTGGGAAGCTGCAGTAGAACACAAAGGCATCAACTGACAGTCTGCTCCTGTTGAAATATAACAGGAAGATAATTGAGATCACACTTGAAGCATGTCCTAATTTTTCTTTCCAGAGCACTAACCATAATTTCTATGACAAGATGAACCCCATCATTTTGTTCCTTTTTAAATTAAATGTTTTAAGTGTTACCAGTTTATTCCAATCAAGATGGCTTCAGCTGTGCCATACTTTTGTCATAAGTAAGGCTGTTAGCACTCTAGTTGTTCTTTAGAACACTCTGGGAAGCTGCAGTAGAACACAAAGGAATCAACTGACAGTCTCTGCCCTTGTTGGATGTACATGTTTTACTGAGAATGTCAGACTTCATTCTCACATGACTGAGAAAGATAATGTGAATTTACAGAAAATATGCTCTCATTTTAGCTTCTCGGGCACCTTCCAAAACTGTATGGGACAAGCATGTGAAAATAGTTTTCGCTCAAACATGATTCATGATATCCCAGCAGAAGGTTTTTCACAGGGTAAAATCACCTTAGAACACACCACAATTCCTGAAATTAGTATGGTACCATCAACAAATGAATTCTAATGTAACTAAAGTCTGTTATCACCCTTTATAGTTCTCCTTTTGGTAACCCTCAAAATCTTCGATTCACTACAATGCATTTCGATGGGGTACTATCATTTATATTGGTCCCAAGATGGCTGCCAGCAATTCCAGGATGAAGTGCTGACAGCCAATCAGATCTCACGATGACATGTGTGGTTAGGCTCCGCCCAGATATATATGTGTTTTTACTTTTGATTTTCTCAGCAACTACTGAACGGATTTACACCATTTAACAAAAGGGTTCTTTTTGAACCAAGAACTACCTCTTTGCCAAATTTGGTGTAATTCCGTTTAGCAGTTCGGGCTGTAGCCTTGCATAAAGTTTCCTATGGGAAATTGATTTTTGACTCTTATTTTTTAATTTCTCCGCAACTACTGAACGGATTTACACCATTTAACAAAAGGGTTCTTTCTGAACCAAGAACTACCTCTTTGCCAAATTTGGTGTAATTCCGTTCAGCAGTTCGAGCTGTAGCCGTGTCTAAAGTTTCCTATGGGAAAATGAATGGGGAAAACACGTTTTGGGACCCCCCTTTTTCTTGGCCCCGCTTGACGAATCACCCTGAGACTTTCAGGGTAGGAGCGGACCGGAGCGGGCCATAAAGTTTGAAAATTTCGCGAAGATTCGTCAACCGACGCAAGAGTTATTTTAAATAGAATGTTGCGGATTTCTTATGGAAAATAGGTCCTAACTAGAACCATCTACTGGCGACCGCCAGTAGATAATATATATATATATAGAACCGCTTTGATGACAAAAAAATGATATATATATATATGTGTGTATATAACTTTAATCCTTTGTTTTTTTGTAGTCCCCTCTCATCGTGGAACAAACAGGAACGGACTCTACTTTTGCTTGTGCACAGATTTATTTTGTTTACTGCTCTGCCATGCCGCGTTTCGGCCTTTGCAGGCCTTGATCACATGACGCGGCTACGGAAACTTTCTCATTTTTAAAGTGACAAGTGCATAATGAATAGTGAAAACAGACTTGGTCCAATTTGAAAACACCTTTCTGATTAGCAGCAAATGTATAATCTTATATTGCATTCTTTACATAATTGCCAACAGTGTATGCATTACTAACATAAAAGTATAAATACATATTTAAATAGATAATACAGTACATACGATTGTAAACAAGCTGGATAAAAGTCATTTTCATGACAGTGAATATTGCATTTTCAACAAGTTTTCTTTTTATCCTGATTGACTTGCCACGAGCTACTATATGGATTTTGTTAATAGCCATTTTACTATTCTTGTCTCCTAAAGCCCAAGTGGGCCTAATTTGCTGCTGTTTCTGTCGAAAAGTGCAAGTGTTAAAGTGCTTATGTGCAAAGAAGAAAACACCCTCAGTGCCACCATACTAGTATTAAAAGGGACGGCAAGTTCCTGGTTAAAAGAAAAAGAAAAAAGGGGATGGGGGGGAAGCAGTCATGCAGTGTTGGTCTTCATTTAGATATATAAATATATACCCGGGACATGTTTATAATTTTCATTGAAACTGGCATGTTGCAGGGAATCTTTACACTGGATTATTATTAGATGCTGGTATCTTGTTGCCTTTATAGGCACGTGTAAAGATCCTCACTAGCATTTAGCCCCTGTGGGCTTTTGGTATTGAGCTCTAGTATGTATCGGGTCTCTAGTCGTCTCAGTGCAGCCTCTCTGTTACCGCCTCGTCTGATGCATGGAACTGAATCTACCACATAGTATTTGAGGTGTTCTAAACTATTTCTGTGCACTTCTTTAAAATGACGAGCCACCGGGTACGATGGGTCAGAGTTGGTAATTTCTCTTATGTGCTAGAGAACCCTCTTGTGAACCTGTAGCTTTGTACTACCTACGTACAGTAGTTCACAAGAGCATTCCAGCACATATACCGCCTACTCGATTTTGCATGTTAGACTTTTTTCAATCTTAATCGCCTGTTCCTTTAAGGGTGTTAGGTATGATGTTTTTTTTATGCCAAACCTGCACGCTTGGCATGTGGTACATCTCACGAATCCCTTTCTTTGTGTCAGCCAATTAGTTTTTGTTATAGTTTCAGGGCTGCTGCTGACCAAGGTGTCACTCATGGAGATCGCCTTCCTGAACGTTACGGTCTGGTCTTTTAGGTAGCCTCTTTCCTATAACAGGATCGCTAAGGACGATGGGCCAGTTTTTCTTGATTATATTACATAATCTACTCTTTTGTTTGTTGAATGTTAAGATCAGCCTCGTACCCTCCTTATCTTGTATTGCTTGATCTATTCTCGCTGGCCCGGGCTTACTGTCTGATGTTTTAAACAGTAAGTCTGATCTGCACAGGGCTTGTGTTTTCATAATGGCTGTGTTAATAATACTTTCTGAGTAGCCTCTAGCCAGAAATCTTTCTTTGCATTCCATCTGTGCTGTCTTTAAGTCAGTATCTCTACTACATATTCTTCTCATCCTGAGCATCTCACCAAATGGAATGCTGTGTATAGTGTGTTTATGGTGGAAGCTTGAGGCATGCAAGATAGTGTTGCCGGCTGTTGGTTTGCGATGTAGTTTTGTTTCTATTTTCTTATTGGCGATAAATATCTCTACGTCTAGGAAGCAAACTGATGTATCACTGAGGTTTGCTGTGAAGTGTAAATTGATGTTGTTGACATTAATCTGTGAGATGAAATTCATTGCACTTTCCTTACTGCTGTGCCAGATTATAAATAAATCATCAATATATCTTATCCATTTAACCACATGTTTGTCAAATGTTTCTTTATACTTAGTTTTGAGGATCATCTCCTCCCACCACCCCATATGGAGACAAGCATAACTCGGAGAAAAACTAGCCCCCATTGCGACACCTCTGATCTGTTGGAATATTTGTTGCTGAAACATGAAGAAATTGTTTTCTAGGCACATATATATATATATATCCATATATAATTTGTTTTGTCATCAAAGCAGTTCAGCGCTAGAAATAGAAAGTTCTATGTTTGGTGGCCCAGGCCTAATAGTCAGGGAAGTAGAGTTCATCCTCAAACTCAGGTGGTTCACCCAGAAGTAGGTAAGCTAACACACTACTACCATGACCTGAGTCTGACCAAGCACCCTAAACCTGCTCCTGTTTTACTTCAGGTATTGTGTAATTCGGTGGTGTAAAGTGCTGAATCGTTTTGATAATGGTTAATCTCTCCACGTTTTGGGGTGAGAGACTGGTCCTTCTCACTGTGACAACTGCATCAGCTGCACTGAACACATGCTCAGCGGACACACTGGCTATCGAGCAAGCCAGTTAGTTTATTGCCAGCCTGCTGAGCACTGGCCATTGGCACCTCTTCCCATACCAATACACCAATGGGTTTTGATCAAGATAGACCTCTGTTGGGTCATCCAGATAGGTATGGACCATTCTCTCAATAGTCATTGGTACTCCACCTTGCTCGACCTCCCTTGCCTTTGCCTCTGCACTGGACTTAAACCCTGCCTTTAGAAACCAATCATATGCAGATTTTGGGGCTAATGCTCCTTTTCCTGTTGTTGCGGGTGTTCTTGTTGTTGGTTTTGGCTACTGTGAGCCAACAGCACTGCCCTCAGGCTCTGAAGTGGAAGGCTGAACCGCAGCCCTGGAAGAGTGGGCCTCTAATTCTCAGCCATTCTTTTTCTAGGTCACTGGCTTGTTCTACAATCTAAGTCATGTGGTTTGAAACATCCCGTCTGAAAAAGGAATGAAAGTGGCCAGCAATTGTTTGTACCATGGATCAGGAATTGTGACACAGATGTAATGTTTGGATGACACAATGCCTCGTTGCACCCTTGTATTAACAGATAAGTGAAGGATTACGCTCTCCACCAAGTCATGCTCATCTTTTTTTACATCCACACCTGCGTACATTTCAGACACCTCCTTTAGCTGTTCCTGTAGCATATGCAACAGGATACTTTGGCCCATGGTACTGTTCTCCTTGCTGACTTCCCGTGTGAAAACCTCAAAAGGAAGCAGCATCTCTATCAGGCATTTGACTAGGCCCCATTGGTCCATCTCAATGATCATGCCTTTTCAAATTTGCATCCCCTCTTTGTATGACATATTCATTGATCGGTCAACATGTAACAAGTCGAGTTCCAATGTGTTGGCACCTCCTGTATGAGTGTTTTAACTGGCATTCTATTTCCACACTGAATGACCCTCAGCTGCTTCCGGGCTTTAAAAGAATGGCTGAAATGTGTGCAGATTTTTCTGCAGGTGGACAGTATGCTGCTGGCTCAGTCTTCTCTTCTTTGAGAAAGTCCTGTACAATGATGTTGATGCAGTGCGCCAAATACACAGACTCTGAAATAGCCGCCAACGACCATGGTCTTAGCTATATTACTGCCATTGTCTGTGGCAACAAATGCAATGTTAAGCCCTCTTCGTCACAGACATTCAAAGACCTTGTTGTTAAAGTCTTCCAAAATGTTTGCAGCAATATGGGATTTCTCCATAGCGAACATGGCTACTGTTGCATGCTTCCAAGCACCATTAAAAATCTAAGCACTATCAACACCTGCAGATATCATTTCTCTAACCCCCATAACAGATATCCAGTGTGCAGTGATGCACATGCAATCAGTGGCTTGGCAACTGGTCCACATGTCTGTCGTCAAGTGGATAGTGTGAACAAGACTCTGCTGCAAAGCTTGTCCAAGCAAACCCAGCACATTGTGATGCAGCGCTGGAACAGCAACTCTGGCAAAATAGGACCAGCTGGGAACCTTCCATTTGGGGAAGATGGCTTCCACAAATTCTAGAAAACCCATCCCTTTTACAAAAGAAAAAGGGAGGAGGTACAGCGCTAACATTTTAGCCAGCTTCGCGTTGTACAAACGTGCTGTTGGGTGGTTGCATTCGTACTGCCCCTCCTGCCTAAACAGGCCAGGAATAGCAGCTTGGATTTTTTTCTTTTCTGGTGCCACTGATGCAGGTGACCTCTTGAGAGCAGACGTGATAGGCTCAATGTGCATCTCAGCGGGACAGTCACTATGTGCTCTTGCCTTGGTGTTTTGACTTGAGTCTTGTGCCATTGCAATGTTGCTGATGTGGGCGATACTACTGCACTGCTGGGGACAGGGCTGATTTGCATAACAAAAATGTCTTCCTCTTCTTCACCTTCCACTGTGATCGGATCGGATTCTCTGCTCAGCCTTTCACCCCCTTCACCAGCACCACTTGCAGTTTTTTGGCCGCTAAGGTGCTCCTCCCACTGGATTGTGTGGTGTTTTCTCAAATGGGTTGTTTGGCTTCCGGTACCATAGTTTGTACCAAGCTTACTCCGACAAATACTTGCTCCACAAATGGAGCGTATGGCAATGTGCGGCTCCTTCTTGCTAATCATAAAGAAGTCACAAACTGGGGAGGACCACTTTCTGACGCTGGTGTCACTGCCAATGTCGGATAAACTGGCGGTAGGTGGGCGTTTTGACGTTTGCCTCTCTGTAGTGCTTACTTCTACTGATGTGGTTGTGGATGTAGGTCGCTGCCGGGGCCTTGCAAATATGGCAGCTGGTGGTGGGGGTGGTAGTATCTGTGCCACATCCCTCAGAGCAGATTGAGATGGGGTAACGTCAGTCTCCACTGGGGCTGAGCTAACATCCATGATAACTGGCCATTGTCATCCTCCTCTTCTACATCCATAACTCTGAGGCTTTCTGGAACCTTCCTTTTTCTTAGGCTCTCCTGGCGTGTCTCACCCTCAGGCTGAGGTGGCATCCAGGTGGAGTCTTGATAATCAGAAAGGGGGCATGGAGGAGAAGATGGTGGACTAACCCTCCTTTTTCTTGCTGGAGATCTGGAAGACAATGGATCTTCTGAAAGAGTGGCTTCTTCTACTTCCTCAGCATGAAACTCAATCTTCTGAAATGCTCCTTCTTCGGGAGGAACTACTATTGTAGGCTGCGGCTGTTGTTGTCCACTTATCTGAGTTTCCTGCAATGATTGGGTACTACTTTGTGAAAGAGATACATACATTTTAACATCACTGCTCGTTGGCGTTGCCATGATTAGACTGGCTGCCTCTGTGACAGGCTTGGATTTGGGCCTAGGTTGGGGTAGGTCCGCAGATGCGGGGGTGCTGTTCCCAGCTTGCTCCCCAGAGGCCGGTGCAGGCCGGCACACATTTGCTGAAAAAGGTCCTGGCCGGCACACCAGTGATAGGAAATCGGCTGCCAAATGACAGCTTCAGATGGCCCCAAAGAAAGGCGCTGCCTAGAAAGTGGCCAGTGGGGAGGCCACTTTCTAGGCAGCGCCTTTCTTTGGGGCCATCTGAGGCTGGCATTTGGCAGCGGCACTTAGCTTCACAAGCTGAAGAGATGTTTGTGTTGTGTGGCCACTCGTTATGTTGTGCACAGGCCTTCTGTCTGTGGGTGATGTCTCTTGTGCACCTAAAAGCAAAGAAGCATGAAAAACATCAATGAAACGTGGCATTGTTGCAGTTCAAATAATAGTACAAACAAACAATAGTATTTAGTGTGGTTACTTAAGCTATTATAAATAATTAACAATACAGTGTATCAATTCGTAAAACCACACCAACATAATCTTTCATGGTTTACTCTCAGGAAGGATAAGAAAGAGCAACAACAACATACAGCTGTAACTGTTTGCTTTCTGTGCATCAAGTTGGGATGTGGCACTCAGGAGGGTGCAGGTGACAATGGAATAATCCTTAGACAACAAATGCTGTTGTGTGCCTATAGCAGACATGGGGTTGATGCCGAATGTTAGGAAAATGGAGAAAAAAATTAGATTTGTATTTTTACAAAATTACAATTAATTTTTTTCACAGAAACTAATTAAAAAATGAAATAAAAAAATGAAATAAAAAAAAATAAAACTAAAAAACCTAAAATATTTTTTTTAAATAAAAACATTTTTATAAATAAGTGAAATTATCTCTAAGCATAAGATTTATTAAACTGCTATCTCAACCATCCATGCAAGCTTATGGCAAAGGGGCACACTGAATGGACCCACAAAATGGCTGCCAACCAGTGCCAAATGGTCACAAACAGCAACACTGTGCAAGAAGGCATTGGGAACAAAGAGAAGGCATGTAGGCCTATGGCAAAAGCACACTGGTTGCCTACACAAAATGCCCACCAGCCACATGGTCACAACAACAAGCAGGAGGCCTGGAAAACAAAGAATGTATTCAGGCCTATGGACACTGACTATATAAAATGCCCCCTGGCCACATGGCATGGGGAACAGAGACAAATGGTGGCCTATGGCAAACACACTCACACACTGGACAGACAAAGGAGGCATGGTAACACAGAGAACACATAATTAATTAAGCAATGCCAAAAACGAAAATTAACAGGGCCAAAAAATGTTTAGAACAACACACATCCTCCAAAGGCATTACCCCACCTATACACTGTTTGCAGGGAAAAAACGTGAAATACCACAAAAAAAGATACATGTGTTTTAATCCAATGCCATCCATGGCCTAAATGATGTTTCATTTCAATAGACACCACAGAAACAGTTGTTTCCATTACCCATCACTGGTACTGGGCCTACTGGCTGGAAAGCCCATTGTCAGACAAGGCCACATAATAAATTTAAATAATATTGCTAATTTATTAAAAAAACATGGAGAAAATGCACTAAAGTGTGCAACATGTTTCCTATACAAAATAGGAAAAATTACATGCAATTAACTAGGCCCCTACTGAAACTGTAGGCCACCCCCCACAATAATTTTTAAAACTCAAATATAAATAAATCCTGGTGCACGCCCTCTATCAAACAAATAAAAACCTTATTCAACAGTTTTTTATCTTACTTGTGGAATCTCAAATATAAAGTCCTTAAATCGAATGGTATGTGCAGCAGACACAAAGAGTGATCCTTCCAGCTCTAATTCCAAATGAAAAGTGACCAGGAGATGGACAAAGCACTGGGAGTAGCCTGCTGAAGAGGAACAGGAAGTTGGAGACTCTGGGGCACTTCCTTCCTGTTGGAAAAAAAGTTTTTACAAAAATGGACTCCTCGCACAAAATAACAATGTGAATGGTCCATTGGAGAAGGTTTGTTCTCCAAATTGTCATTTCGGGAAGATTTAGATGCTTCTCGAGGAGAGAATCTTCCCCAGGCTCACAATCGCGTACGTCACAAAACAAGCGCCGAAAGTCGCTGGCGCGGCCTAAAGCCGTGTTAGCGGCTGCAAAATCTCGTGAAAGCTCGTGGGTGGCTTGCAAATCTCAAGGCGCTCCCGCTTGAATAGAAAATCTCGTGGGCACTCACGACTGCCCAGTAAGTCGCTCCCGCTTGTGCAAAATGACATTTTGAGTGAGTCAACAAAAAAAAATCTCTGCTCCATTGCATAGTGTAAAGCTTATCGGTAACTCAGCATTCTCCGCGGAATGCAGAGTTGACGAATTCTGCAAACTCAGCAAGGAGTTTTAATCCCAGGCCTACTTTCACTATGGATATAGGGTTTCCCTTTTATCCCGGTCACTGCAGTTTTAACCTATAGGCCACCCCTAAGGTAGGCCATTTAGTCCAAGGGCAGGGTACTTGGTTCTAAGTGTGTGGGTACCCCTGCATGAGCAGAGGTAACCCTACAAATCCTAGACTCCATTTTCTGGGCTTTGTAAGTGTGGGACAGCCATTATAATGTATGTAGTGGACACTGACAAGTCGAGATGTGGAACTACAGAATGGCTGCCCCAAACCTGGCCATGTTTGGTATCAAAAATGTTGGAATCATACAACTACACCTATTCCAGTGTTACTTGCATGATGCCAGGTACTGGGGGGTTCCTTAGAGGACCCCAGTACCTACCTTCGTAGCCATACAGGGTCTGACTGCCAGCCCATGCTGCTGCCGATCCTAGACCGTGTTCTGCTCCCATGCTGAAGAGCTTCACTTGGGCAGGGGAAGCTGAACAAAGGATTTCCTGTGAAGGAGAGGTGAGACCACCTCTCCTTTGGAATTAAGTAGGGTGAGAATGCTTTAGAGTGCCACCAGACTGCATTGAAAGGAACATTTGGTGCCCTCCATGCATAAACCAGTTTTTCCCAGTTCAGGAACACTTGGCTCATGCTCTGGTGCAAAACTACACAAAGGACAGGGGAGTGACCACCCCCTTGTCCAGCTAGGGAGGGGCCCAGAGCTCCTCCAGGTGACCACTAGATTCTGCCATGTTGAACCTTGGCCCCTGGTAGCATCTGACTGACTAGAACAGCTGAGTAGCATCCCTGACCCCCTCTGATAGATGGGTCACCAGAGAAGAGGTCCTTCCCCTTTTTAGGATTATTTAAGGGCTCCCCTGAGGGTGGATCCTTAGATTCATCCCAACAACAACTTCTGGAACCAACTGCCTGTCACTGAAAATTGTTCAAAGACTCTTCTGCTGGTGGACACTGGAACTCTGCAGTTCCTTAAGCCAGGACCCACAACAAGACTGCTCCCTGTTAGGAAGATTCCTGCTGCATCTTTGTCCCTCTGCTTTTCCTAAGATCTGCAACTCTATGGCCGTACATCCACCAAGTCACCAAGGACTCTGCCTGCAACTTAGCCTGAATGAATCTCCCTTGAAGTGAAGGAGTCCCTTCCTTTCATCTGCAGGCAACTCGACGCCGATGACCGGTTTGCTGATCCTGTTGTCCCGTGGACATTGACTCGGCTCTGCAACACAGGTGGTGGTTTGTTGGTTCTCTAGAGGCCTGACCAGTCATCCCTGCAAGTTGGAAGACTTTAACACCTCTCTAGCCAATGTGGACCACCTCCCTGTGCCTCGTGTCTGTTTCACGTTACCAAGGCTTGTTGGCTCTCTTCACTGAAGATATTCAAGCTTCAAGTGGCCCCTGCCTACCGCACTGAACAGCTCCACGCCTGTTGTCCTGCCTGCATCCTCTTCATTGTGGGCCTTCATCTCCTGTGTGCTGCTGGGGCTTCATTGCGACCTCCTTTGCCTGCTACCAGAGAGTCCTCAAGCAGGCTTCACCGATTCCTGCTGGCTCTTCATCGTACTGAGGGCTGACGTACCCTTGCTGGGATAGTCCCTCAGACCTTGCTGGTCTGCAACAAGCCATTCTCTCATGTGGAACCGTTGTTTGCGTTTGCTAAGGCTTGTTGGTGGTCCTACCTGCCCTTAACCTTCCTGCACTCGTTGACCGGAGTGGGACAGCTCGTGAAAGGCTCCTGGGCCCCTGAAACATTGACTGGTCTCCACAGCTGCTGTTTCTTCTACTTCGTGCTTTACCAAGAACCTTCAACCAGGGCTGGTATTGTGCTCCTGTGCCTCCTGGTCAACTCCGGGTGGTTTGGACTCTGTCCCCTCTGCTTCCAGGTTCTTCTCATCTGGATTCTTCATCCTGTTTCACCGGCCTGATCCACGAGACGCTGTAGGTCTTGTACTTCCACGATCCTCCAGTGGGGTCTATAGAGGTTTCTGACACCACTTCACTCCTATGCACCTGGGCTCCCTGTGGAGGTATCCATATCTTTTGGGTATCCTTGGGTGGGGTGACTCTTGAACCTTCCTTGATCCAAGTGTTTCCTTCGGGATCCTTTGTGAAGGGTCCTAGAACTCTAATTTTCCAACCACAATTTACCCTGTGTTGTCCTACGGACGTCTGACCCGATGTAACCACTCTGCCCCGGGTGCCTCGGGGTCCCTGGCTACTCACCTTGGGTGGTTCCTTGTTTCCCCTGGGGTCCACCAACCTTGGGTACTAGTCCAGTTTTGGTACTCACCTCGCATCCCACTATTTTAGTATATGGTTTGGCCCCTGATTGGGCCCAATGTGTTTTTCTATACTACTTACCCCATTTCCCAGTGTGTAATTGATATCTCCGGGTAGGAGATATACCAAGTTAGTGTCTAGTGTGTAGTAATAAATATAACGTATTTTTCTACTCAGCTGGTGTGGTTCTTTCTTGTGTGAAAAGCTTACTGACCGACTATAGTGGTGCATGCAACTGCTTTACACCCTCCCGGATAAGCCTTAGCTGCTCTCCACATCTACCCCTTGAGAGCTTTGGTTTTTAGGGACCTAAACACTATCACTAAGGGTTGCCTGGACTCAGTGAACAGTGCTTCACTATAGGTGGACACTATATACTGAGTCGGTCTCCTACATATTTATTATTGGTATTCAGGAGATTATTGGGGTCCGGCTCCCACTTGGGAACTCTGTCAATTTGCCAAGAGTCTATACAAAGATACTGTTATTTTACCTCCAGGTCAACCACAGACTTTGCCATATACAATGTCTTCTGAAAGTGACGCTAGAACTTCCAGAGAGAACTGCTTCAAAAGGATATAGTCGATGCCCTTTTGATTAATTGTATTACATTATGAATTACATTTCTGAAGTTGTCAAATGAATTACATTAAGAATGCATTGGTGTGAGTGTATCTCCTTTTTCAACCTGATCATTCCCACATGCCTGCATATAAAGAAAATGTTTGGGTCAGTGCTGACACATGTTGATACCCATCCAAGACAAATGGCGACAAAGATGGAATGCAGGCCAGGTGTGTAACTCTTTATATAAATAGCAGTAAAAGTTGAGGAGACAGAGATTATTGGAAAGGGGCCAAATGCATCTTTACCTAACGTATCCACTGTTGCTGGGTGAAGTCAGAGGAAAGGGTTAGGTGAAAGTGCTCATCACATTATGTAAGAAAAGGAAGTGACGCCTCTGTCTGCTGCCAGGCCCCAGATAGCTTGTCTAGAGTTTGTGGAAGTTTGCTGAATGCCAGCTTTTAGCAGTAGTGGCAAATTGCAGCATCCTCGAAACAAACAGCCAGTCTTGCTTTGTCAGTACTTGTTAGTTGCTGGTATTGACTTTGTCAATGAGGCTCAAACATTGGCAAAGACAGTAGCATCAGGTATCCATCTTGGATTGCCATTTTCTGCCCTTCCAGGATGGCCAATGTAGCCTGGGTACTCTACAACGACCACGCCACTAACAGAGCTTTAGTATTACATGTTTTTATTCTGCAGCGTGTAACTGGGAACTCAACATTCAGAAAAAAATAGGCTTTCAAGGCATTGCACTCTGACACCTACGTCACAGCTCTACGGAGTCTGTTAGGACCCAAAAGGGTTCTGTTATGAAATATTGCAAGACACTACATCTCTTGCTCTATTAAACAAAATATTTAAATTTTTTACAAATCAACAAATATATATTTACAGTCACATTTCTTCAATCAACCTTCTTGGCCCTCTAATTATTCGACCTGGTCTGGTTACTGGAAGCAAGGAGATGTCATCTTTAATGTCAGAGATCTTCAAAGATGGTGAAGAAGTAACAGCAGTCACTGGTTTGTCAGGTTCAGTCATTCTTTCAATCAATCAATCATGGGTTTGTTGAGCGCGACTACTCACCCGTAAGGGTCTCAAGGCGCTGGGGAGGAGGGGAGGTGCAGGTTCCAGTCCATCAAGGAGGAGGTCCATCGAAGAGCCATGTTTTGTGGTTTCTCGTGAAGATGGGGAGTGATGTCGTCTGTCTGAGGTGGAGTGGTAGGGCGTTCCAGGCTCTAGCCGCGAGGAAGGAGAAGGAGCAGCCTCCTGATCTGGACTTCCTGGCACGGGGGACCACGGCGTAGGAGAGCTGGGCTGATCGTAGGGTCCTTTGGGGTGCGTGGAATTCGAGTCGGCTGTTCAGGTATGCTGGTCCGGTGTTGTGGAGCGCTTTGTGTGCGTGGGTGAGAATCTTGAAGGTGATTCTAGCCTCGATGGGGAGCCAGTGGAGTGTGCGCAGGTGCTGGGAGATGTGGCAGTGTCTTGGCAGGTTGAGGACCAGTCTTGCGGCGGCGTTCTGGATGTATTGTAGCTTGCGGGTGAGGTTTTTATTTATTCCGGCGTAGAGTGCGTTGCCGTAGTCAAGTCTGCTGGTGACGAGGTCGTGAGTGACGGCCTTTCTGTGCTCGAGGGGGATCCATTTGAAGGTCTTGCGTAGAAGGCGGAGGGTGTGGAAGCAGGAGGATGAGACGGAGTTGATCTGGCGGTCCATTTTGAGTTCGGAGTCCAGGATGATTCCGAGATTGCATGCGTGATCCGTGGGGATGGGTGGGCTTCCGAGGGCGGGGGGCCACCAGGTGTCGTTCCAGGCATCGGGGTGTGGGCCCATGATGAGTACTTCTGTTTTGTCAGTGTTGAGTTGTAGGCAGCTGCTTTTCATCCATTTGGCGACTGCTTCCATGCCTTCTTGAAAGTTGTGTTTGGCTGCGTTGGGTTCGTTGGATAGGGAGAGGATGAGTTGGGTGTCGTCTGCGTATGAAACAATGTTGAGTCCGTGGGTTCTGACGATGGGGGCGAGCAGAGCCATGTAGACGTTGAACAGCGTGGGGCTGAGGGAGGATCCCTGGGGGACTCCGCAGGTGGTTGGTGTAGGGTCCGAGAGGAAAGGAGGGAGTCTGACCCGCTGCGTTCTGCTGGAGAGGAAAGAGTGGATCCAGTCGAGGGCCTTGTCCCGGATCCCTGCGTCGTGAAGTCTGTGTGTTAGGGTGCGGTGAGAGACTGTGTCGAAGGCTGCTGAGAGGTCAAGGAGGATGAGGGCTACTGTCTCTCCTCTGTCCAGGAGGGAGCGGATGTCATCTGTTGCGGTGAGGAGGGCGGTTTCTGTGCTGTGGTTTTTTCTGAAGCCGGATTGGGAGGAGTCGAGGATGTTGTGCTCTTCGACGAAGGTGGTGAGTTGGCTGTTGATGGCTTTCTCGATGACGTTTGCTGGGAACGGGAGCAGGGAGATGGGTCTGTTGTTTTTGAGGTCGGTGGGGTCCGCTGAGGGCTTCTTCAGGAGGGGGTTGATCTCGGCGTGCTTCCAATCGTCGGGGAAGGAGGCATTCGCTAGGGAGCGGTTGATGGTGTGGCGGAGCATGGGTGCGATGGTGTCGCGGCTCTGTTGAAGATGTGGTGGGGGCAGGGGTCCGTGGGGGCCCCGGAGTGGATTGACTTCATTGTCTTCAGTGTGTCTTCGGTGATGAGGGCTGTCCAGCTGTCAATCGTTGGCTTCAGGGTGTCAGGGGTGGTTGGGGAGGGTTCGGTGTGTTGGCTGTCTTCGTTGAAGTTGTCGTAAATGTTCTTGATTTTGTGGTGGAAGAAGGTGCTGAGTTTGTCGCAGCGGTCTTGTGAGGGAGGGATGTCTGTAGACTCGCTGGTGGGTTGGGCATACTCCTTGATGATGCTGAAGAGCTCTTTGCTGTTGTGCGCGTGTGTGGAGATTCTGTCTTTGATCGCTGTTTTTCTCGTAATTCTGATGAGTTGGTGGTGGGCGTTGGTGGTGGCTCTGAAGTTGTTGTGGGCTTCTGTAGATTTGGAGTTCCTCCAGGCCTTTTCCAGGCAGCGGCATGTGCGTCTGGACTCTCGAATTTCGGTGGTAAACCATCTGGCTTTCTTGGCGTGTGTGTTGTTGTTCTTCTTGAGGGGGGCTATGGTGTTGGCGCTGTCGGAGATCCATCTGTGCAGAGTTCGGGCTGCGGTGTTGGGGTTGTCGTCTTCCGCGATGGTTGGGGTGGTGTTGCCGAGTGAGGAGGTGAGCTGGTCGTTGGTGATTTTGGTCCAGTTTCTTCGTGGGAGCAGGTGCTGGGGTCTGTGGGTGGTGGGTGTTCTGAAGGTGAAGTGGATGCATCGATGGTCTGTCCACGGGAGTTCGGTGGTGTGGCTGAAAGTGATGGAGTTTCCTGTTGTGAAGAGGGGGTCGAGGGTGTGCCCTGCTAAGTGCGTGGGTTCAGTCACGATCTGGCGGAGTCCAATGTTGTGGAGGTTGTCCAGGAGGGATGTGGTGTTGGGGTCTAGTTGGTTGTCGAGGTGGAAGTTGAGGTCTCCCAGCAAGGTGTAGTTGGTGGATGCGATGGCATGCGGGGAGATGATGTCCGTGATGGAGTTGGTGAAAGGTCTGCGGGGTCCGGGGGATCGGGGGATCGGTAGATGAGGGTTTCTCGGAGGGTGGTGGTAGGGCTGGTCTGTATCCTGAAGTGTAGGTGTTCCATCAGGTCTGTGGGCTCGTCGGGGAGTGTGCTCAGCCGGAGGGTGGATTTGTGGACGATGGCGATTCCTCCTCAAGGGCAGGTGGGGCGGTCCTTCCGGGAGATCTTGTATCCTTGGGGAATGGCGATGGCGATGTCCGGTCCCGAGGTGGTGTTGGTCCAGGTTTTGGTGAAGAATGCGACGTCCGGGGTGGTGCTGTCGAGGAGGTCCCAGATTTCGGTGGCGTGTTTGTGGAGGGATCGGACGTTGAGGAGGATGCATTGCAGGGTCTTCGGTGCGGTTGTTATCTTGCGGGCGGGTTGTGCTGGATCCGTGGTCCTGGTGGTGCAGCAGGTGTGCCGGCAGCGGTGACAGCTGAAGGGTCCGTGGGTGTCGGCTGGTGAAGCTAGCTTGCAGTTGTTGTTGCGACCTGGGTTGAGTGCGTGGAGTGCCGCTGGGTTGTAGTGTTGGCGGTGCGGAGGTCCAGGGTTCCTGGCGCTGGTCGCGTTCGGGTCGCGGACGGGTGCAGACAGTCTTGCCTTTGGCGCGCCTTCGGCCCGCCAGCGGCGCGCCTGCTGCGCACAGCTGCCATTAAGTAGGGGTCGGGGAGGGCTGGACAGCTGGGAGGCGGGAGCAGGGAGGGGAATTCTTTCACCATCTTGATCAGAAGACTGATGAATCAAATGCCGAAAGAGAGAAGAGTCTCTGGTAACAGACTTCCCAGGGTGCTGGGCAGTCACCATATGTCCTTTTGTGGACACAACGTGGAAATGTGCAGCACCATATGAAGCATCAGATTTTCTCCTTTACAGTTGGTGAGCGATCACTAGAGCTCCTGTTTTAAACTAAATGTTCTTTGCATGTCGCCTCTTGTCAGCATAGGGTTTCATCTTTTCTTTATGAATCAAGTCCTTCATTCCAGTTGTATTATCATCCCCTTCTCTTTTGTTGGTCCATTGAGGTAACTTGGTTATCATTGCTCTCTCGATAGGCTCGTAAGGTGGAATTCAACACAGTTTGCAAATTGAGCCTCAAGAGCTGCACTGCTTTCTTTAGCATATCTAAAATCCTCAACAAGTCAGTTGGCCTGCCGCTACAAAAGTATACTCTTCTGATGCTTAACATTCATAAGCTCCAGAAAATCCTTGAATTCCTGACTGTTGAATGGTGGGCCATTATCAGACTTCAAAATGGCTGAAATGCCCCAAGTTGCAAAAATGACGTCAAGTCTTGCAATGCCTCACTCATGAGTTGTGAATGAGAGATCCTCTATTAATGGAAATCGAGAGTACTCATCCACAATTACCATCAGATGATGTCCATTGTCTAGTGGACCAAAGAAATCGATGGTTATTCTCTCCCATGCATGCCGAGGGAGTTCTGACAGGGTAAGAGTATGTTGAGTATTGTTTCTTATAGAGGCAGTTACATAGATGACAGGCCTTGAGCTCCTTTTCAACCCTCTCATCAAAATATGGAAACCAAACTCGATTTGGGAGAGCTCTCTTGGTGGTAACAATACCACGATGCCATTCGTGAGCCACCTCAATTATTTTCTGTCTTAAACTGTGTGGAATTAGGATACTCGACCCTCACACTACAACTCCTTCCTGAGTTATAGACAGTTCAGCTTTAATGTTTTTGTACTTTTTGTATTCAACATCACTGGTAAGAGGTCGAACGTGTCAGTTCAATGACTGAAATGTAATTATATCTTTTAACTTAAACATGCCTATCATGGCTCACGGCAGTCATGATCTGGGCTAACAATATGGCAGCTGGCGTATGAAATTAAAGTAGGTTTCATTCACCTTGGATGGAGTACCTTGACCTTGGAAAAGTAGTCAGCAGGGTTTTGATCTTTTCCTGGACGATGTACAATGGCGTAATCATACTCTCCTCCACGTTCAATGCGAGGAGGCATCTTGGCTTTTGGATTGCTAAAGGTTGTCAATAAAGCTTTATCGTCAGTTAACAGCGTAAAAGGCTTTCCACAAAGGAATACATAGAAATGTTCACAAACCCATATCACAGCCAAACTTTCATTTTTGGTTTGACAATAAGCACGTTCTGTTTGGGACAAACGTCTACTGGCATTTGCCACAATATGCCTTCGCGCATGGGGGTGTCCGCTGTGCTGTGTCAGAATATCGCTTAACCCAACGGGGCTAGCGTAAACAACAACCTCAGTATAAAGCTTTGGACTGAAATAGGCCCTTTCAGTAGCAGTTTCAATGGCTTGTTTGATTTTCTTCAAACTTCTCTCACATTCTTGCGACCACTTGAATGAAACATTTTTGTTCTTAAACTCTCGTAAGGGAGCACTTATGGTTGCAAACTCTCGTATATATCTTGAACAGTACCTGGTCATGCCAAGAAATTAATGTATCATAGAAACATCTTTTGGGGGATCAGCATTTGACAGAGATTGTTCTTTTGAAGGGTTGGGTGTCATACCCCATCAGAAAAGATATGGACAAATAATTTTAACCTGGTCTTGTGGAACTCACACTTGTCTGCATTCAAAGTCGGGCCTGCATCAGTCAGTAAGTGACATACTTAGGTGAGAGCCCTATCATGTTCCTTTTGTGTAGCTCCAAAAAGCAATATGTCATTGCTATAGTTGAATGCATTTACAACCAGCTGTATGACACATTGAATGATGTCTTGGAAAAGTTCTGCAGCCAGTGCCACACCAAAATTGCGGGCCCGATTCACAAAATCTGAGACAAAATCCTAACTTTACGACTTTCGGTATTCACAAAAGGCATTTAGGAGTAGTAAAGTTAGGATGTTGTCTTAAGTTTGTCTTAAGTTTTGGTCTTAAGACAAAATCCTAACTTAAGGTAAACTTAAGTTAAACTTAAATTAAACTTAAGTTAGGATTTTGTCTTAAGTTTGTCTTAAGTTTTGGTCTTAAGACAAAATCCTAATTTAAGTTAAACTTAAGTTAGGATTTTGTCTTAAGACCAAAACTTAAGACAAACTTAAGACAAAATCCTAACTTAAGTTTAACTTAAGTTTAACTTAAGTTAGGATTTTGTCTTAAGACCAAAACTTAAGACAAACTTAAGACAAAATCCTAACTTTACTACTCCTAAATGCCTTTTGTGAATACCTAAAGTCGTAAAGTTAGGATTTTGTCTCAGATTACTTTTGTGAATCGGGCCCTGCGTCTTTTATATCCAAACAGACCAATGTTTGTAGAAAAGGTTGTAATATACCTGCAATCTTCTTCAAGTTCTAACTGATGATAACCTTTATTTAAATCAATGTGAGAGAAAAACTTTGCACCATTTAATTGCGTTATTATGTCAGCAATATGTGGACCTCGATGTTGTTCTCGTTCAATTGCCTTGTTTGCTTAGGACTTGTCAACGGATGTGCGTACAGCTCCTTCAGAGACCTTTTTGGGCACTACCACTATGGGAGAAACCCATGGCATCGGACCTGTTGAACGCTCAATAATGTCATGCCTAAGTAATGATTAAAGTTCTTTTTCAACAGCTTTTTTGAAGATGAAAAGCAACTCATTTATGTCTCTGAGCAACAGGATGGACATTGTCATTAATGTGTAACTTTACTTTCATAGTCTTTAGCTTTCCCAAACTATGAAACAATGAAGGAAATTGACGTATGATTTTGTGGTGAGCATTCAGGTTGTATTTCACAGAAATCAGTCCCATTTCAGCAGTGGTACTGAAACTGAGCAAAGCAAACACAAGGAGATGATGGACGGAGCGCAGAAACTTTTCAGACGCTCACCCCCAGTTACAGATCTGGGTTGAATCCATCATCGTCCTTTACCTCACTTCGCCACCCCAGTTCAGACCTAGCCATATGCAAATCAGTCTCGACCCTGTTCTCATGGGAACAGTCCAGCCCGAACTGCCAAGCCACGTCTTCCCTGGACCGGAAACAAGCATCCTGGGACCGGTTTCGGGGTAACACCCCTCATCAGCCAGACTAGCATAAATCCAGTGGCAAAGCGAGCAAGGGCCCCATGTCTGGGCATACCCTGCCAACTTAGTGCGAACAAAGCAAACACAAGGAAATAATGGACAGAGCGCTGAAACTCACTTCGCCACCCCAGTTCAAACCTAGCCATATGCAAATCAGTCTTGATCCTGGTCCTCATGGGAACAGTGCAGCCCGAACTGCCAAGCCAGACAGACTGGCACTTGCTGCTGTACCTTGAAGCACATGGATAGGTGCTTGCACCTTCGTTTTCTTGTGTCTCAATGTCACTACAAAGGAACCTTGACTTTTTATACCATCAATGCAGCCAAAGTATACACTTTGGTTTTTGATGGAGTAAGTCGAGGCATTGGAGGCATTATATTTATCTATGCCCAACTGTCGATGATGAAAGGTGTTGAGCAGTCCTTTATTTTTAATGCAATTTACGGACAATGTTTGTATGACTTCGGTACTTTGGCATGTCCATTTTTCTGTGACTGACATGTGTCCTTGAATGTAGCCAGTCTGACATGCACACGTTTCTCTAAGGCAA
This sequence comes from Calotriton arnoldi, assembly GCA_963921515.1. NCBI lineage: Eukaryota > Metazoa > Chordata > Amphibia > Caudata > Salamandridae > Calotriton > Calotriton arnoldi. The sequence goes on from CAWUFW010010000.1 coordinate 366,234, forward strand.
ACGTTGACATGGCGCAACCATCTTCCTCACACTCACTGGATAATGAGGTGGCCGAACTGTTTGACGATGATTTAGATGACAATCGACTTCGTTCAGTGTCAATTTGCCTCAATTAGTGTGACCGCTTGGCCTTGTGGAAGTGCGTCAAACGTTGCCTCTGGAATATGCTGACGGCCATTTTGTCTTCGCGTCGTGACGCACTTGCTTTTTACGTTGTTTTACAAACCTTCACAAAATGGTTCTCTTTCCTACAGCCTTTACATATCTGTCCAATGGCGGGACATTTGTCTTCCTGTGGGATCAAAAATCCACATCTAAAACACAACTTCTTTTTATTGGTAGACAGCACTTTGTGTCCTTCAGTCTTTTGCTTTGCCTTAATTTTTATGCTCATGACTGATTCACTTTGGGCACCTCCAGCCTCCATGTCAGTGACTTGTCTTTCAGTACTCTCCTCAGCTTGGGCAGCCATCAACACTTGTTCCAGACTTAGGGCCTCATTACGATGTCAGTCAGAAACCATTCCGACCGACTCCTTGTCGGAATCATTTCTGACTGACTCCGGTTCGGGGAGCCCGAACGACCGATTACGATGGTTCTGAACACCGTTCGGTCGGACTCCCATTGACTTCAATGGGAGCCTGTGTTCCGACCGACACCACAAGCTCCCATTGAAAAAAGGGGTGGTTGCGGAAAACCTTGCACCCTGTGGCGGGCATCCCATGGTGCCTGCCACACTGCATGGTTGGAAAGAGGGGACCCATGGGTACCCCCACGGGCCCCAACCGGAGGCTTCTGGGTGAAGGGGGGCCTGCTACGGGCCCCCAAAGTCGGTTTCCGACAGCTGATCTGTGTCAGACAGACCGAGTTGGAACGGTTGTCTGAATCTGACATCGTAATCGGTCGGTCGTAAACGTGGCCCATAGAGCTCTACAATTTGGCTCCGACTGACTCGTACTCTCTGAATGCCGGTCGGAACCGATTCGGAATGACCAACCGACTACCTTGTATCATAATCGGTCGGTCGGAAATGTTTCAGAGTTAGTCGGAAACATGGCTTCCGACATGGGTTCGGTCAAACCAAATGCCATCGGAGCCTTTCCAACGGACATCGTCATGAGATCTAAGTGTTTCTCTCAGCATTGGTCATCGGAATGAATCTGACAAGCATCTATCAATAACTCTAAGTCGCATAGCTTCCTCATCATTAAATTAATTGAATTTACAGTATTTGATGAGCCTATCACGTATCTCAACAAATTCATCAATGGTTTCACCGATTTTTTGATGTTCTTGACTGAAAATGTATCTTTCATAATCAACATTTGGTATTAGATTGAACTTTAGATTCAGCATTTCTTTAATCTGACAATATGTAATTTCTTCGTCACTTCGCAGCATTTTCTTTATGACTTCTTCCACACCATCACCAGAAAGATTTTTGAGATACTTGATAATCTTTTTGTTATCAGTTTCTTCAAGTGCATCAATTAAATCATCAAATGTCTCTATCTACACAGACCATCTATCGGCAATATTTTGCTTTTTGGCGGTATCGAAAGGGGGTGGTGGTTTCAGGAATGCAGCAGTGTTGTAGACCAGTGTGGAACTTACTAACACCGTGGGTGGTTCCTTGTGACTTGGTGTGTGCAAGTCGTCTAAGACCTTGCGACGTGCTGGCCTCTGACTCATCTTTAATGAGAGCTGGAAACATGACTTTCTTTACACCCATCTGAAAATTTTCACTATTCGGAGAGTCGCTCTCCGCTTTTTATTCTTTGAAGACCTGTGAAGTTCTGAGCCCCACTCGGCAACTTTTTGAATGACCCACATCGGGTATGGACGGCTCTGTGAGCACAACCCTGAGAATTTCTCCTTCAGCCACCTTCACCAAGTGCTGTGATACGAAGACTTTCTTTAGTGTACTCAGTAAGTCATTTATTTCTTTTCTACATGTCAGTTTGCATTTTCTAACGTCTGGTTGATCTCCACCTTGCAGAGCTTCTGTTCCCAGCGTTACTTTGCAAGTTATTATTATGAGCGGCTGTATTGCATACACCAGTATGACTCCACCTTCAGCATTAGCACTCCGTATAATATACAATTTTATCTTCCGTGGCAATGCGGTACCTTTGTGCATGTCCCAACCAGCAGGTTCTACACCATCACCTTGTGAATTTTTGCAATGCTTCCATTGTCTTCATTTGCCTTACAGCAGCTGGAGTTTCGATTTGACTCCACATGCATAAAGCATTGATTCTGTTCTTCGACAGCAACACACGTGGCACACACAAGAAGTTTGCTTGGACCACAGCAAACTCTCTGGGAGAGCACAGTCATTCTTCTGGTTACTTAGCCCCTATCTCATCGCCATTTGTAGCGTCTTCCCAGCCTAGGAGCTCTCCAATCACCACGCCACAGACGGAGCTTAGTATTACACATCTTTATTCTGCTGTAACTGAAAACTGAAAATTCTAAAACAAGCTTTTAAGGCATTGTGCTCTGACAACTACATCACAGCTCTGCGGAGTCGATTAGGAGCCAAAAAGGGTTCAGTTAATAAAATATCTCAAGATACTACATCTAACATACTGTATGTAGAAATGTTTGGCACCCATCTTGGGAAGTATAGAAAATAGCATTCCAAAAAAGCTAAACATTACTTTCCATACCTCCAAGATGGCTGCCATGGCTGCTAATGTTTGTAAAATTGCATCACAAAATTGCATGTTATTTTCTATGATTCCAAGATGGCTTTCACGTTGCTTCTGCATGTAATGCTATGGCCATCTTGCAAATATAGCAAATAACATTCCAAGGTAGCTGGTCACTATTATTGGCTTTACCAACAATGGTGCAATAGTACTGGAAAACCTGATAGTAGTGGGCTGGAGCATATGGAGAAAGAAGCGGAGGAGTGGAGCGTGACAGACACCAAACTGAAACAGTGCTGGTGTCAGGGGCTTAGAAAGCCCTCTGAAGGCAGAGAGGCAGGAGGCAAAACTAAGACTGACTAATGGGGCGGACTTAGGAAGAGAGATGTGGAGAGAGGTGAAGAGAGAAAATGAATGAGAAAGAGAGCAAGAGAGAGAGAGAGAGAGAGAGACAGAGAGAGAGAGAGAGAGAGAGAGAGAAAGGAACAGGACATGCACACCATCAAGCTCTAAAGCTCCAATAGCACAAAACAGCAAAAAGTAAATTTGTTCCCTGATGTCAGAATTGGAAGGACACCTACCAATCAACCAAAATGTATAGGACAAACACAGTGATAAGGAGGAAAGCCATTGACTAAGAAGGGGACTGAAATAAACAAGAACGCCTTTCCATCAAACTTACAGCCCACTGTAAGTATATGATAATGTATCGTTTACACACTGCTCTCTGTAAACGATGTCTGTAGCAAGAGCCCAACAAACAACTCATTCCTCGGACGATTATCCTTAAGAGTCTGCAGGAAGAGGTGTTTTCTTCCATAACAACTGTAAAACTACCTATTTTGCCATTTAGTAATTAGTTTTTCATTAACTTCTGATATTTTCCTAGTTTAGAATAGAAAAAGGATATTCTAAATGAAAGAGATGTGTAAAAAATTTAAATGTGCACAAATCCTCCAACATTCGTGACATTGTTTAGTCCCAAGAGCTACTATCATACGGTTTCCACTTTCTCAGTAGGAACTGTTCGTTTGGTGGACAACACAAACTTTGGGATGGTGCCAGACTGATTCCATGCAACACCTCAGGATATATAGGTCAATAGACCTGCTAGCTTACAGTGCCACCATAAGTACCCCTAAGCCTGTCCAGATAACAAATGGTTTGGGCGACCTCAGAACATGACAACCCTGAATCCCCAAGGAATTGTGGAAACAGATCTAGAGCCTTTTTGCTCAGTCACTGGTGCTTGCTCAGAGAGATACACAAGAAATACACAAAGGGGCATTTTCAATATTTATTGAACCATTGTGATTCTTGTATAAAATATATGCTCTGCAATAATCAATAGACAGAAGCAAATTAACGTTATTAGCAATAAACGTACAGTGAAAAGAATGAACGATTTAACCATTGTGCTAAAACAGTGTATATACACTGGCATATAAGTACTTGCCACATTGTACTCCTACTATGCGCTCCCTAACCTAGTAGTTAGGGCAGGTGTTCTGCCAAGATTCCCTTGCTGGATGATCTAGGTCCCTGTTACCTGAAGGCAAGGTTTGTAGGTCCCCTTCTTGGTCACAAGTTGGACATCCCTCCTCGCAGAGTGTAAACAGGAATCAGCTGGGCTGAGACTCCGACACAGCGACAACCTTGTAATGACAGCAGAGTGCTCCTTTAATTTGATCACAGAAATGCATGTGTATTTATAATAACATCATCCATGCTTCTGTGTCAAAGCTTCAGCTGGCTGACATTATTTTTTGTCTTTGTGATAGCCATGTAGCCACATGGATGAAAAACAAACAACAACATTTGCATAATGTGTGTCAAGGCCTTGTACTAAATGTTCAGGGTGTCGTGATAGTGTACTTACAAAGTGGAATTGTAAGCAATGCTGTTTCAGAAAAACTAATCCAGCAATGTCATGTAGACAAATGTGTGTCAAAAGTCATTGTGTCAAAAAGAAGTAACTTAGGAAACGTGTACATGTAAAAATGGCAGCATATCTTCCCGGGCCTAACCTAGCCATGTTGCATCCACTCCTTGGACATGAGTCAACTAAAGCTCATCTAATAATAAGAAGCTAGCCAGAGCAATGCTACAGCATATGTTCATATAAAAGGCGCTAAAATTATTAAAAGGGCAATCATACTGTTTGTAGACCAAAGCACACAGAAAGCCCTTAATAAAAAAAGTGGAATGCGAAAAAAAACTAAATTTAAAAGGAATTTAAGATGCTAAAAAGAGGCTAGATCAAAATGTTCCCACCAAACAGAATAGCCAATTGTTTATGTGTTCTGAGATGTAGATGAAACATTTCTGTTCCCAGCAACTGCAGATGATGATCCCAGAGACACACATCAGAGCAGGTTTATGGAGAAAATGTGTTCCTATTCTACTCCCACAGCAGCTGCTGAAGGAGTGACTACAGCCAGTGGTAAATCCGTAAAATCAGAGCCAAGATCCAACTCGCCAGAAGCTTCCCAGGAAGGATCGTAGAATGCGTTCAGAAGCAATGGTAAACTCAAAGGACAGTGATATAAATGGGCCTTTAAGGGGCCCATCAGTACGTCCATGTCCAGAGGCTGAACCGATTGCGTTCCTAGACACACGTTCCAGGCACACTCAAAAGTGCACAGCAGACAGCAGACAGCAGAATACAGGCTGCATGCAGTGAAGCCACACAGGCCGAAATGATAAGAACCAACGCTCATTTAGTTCTCAAAGTAGGGGTGGGCCGAATCATTGTACCATGCGTTCATGGCACAGTAGCACATGTGGTAGTGCCAGTTCCATTAGATCTCGAAAGGAGACATCCATTGTGGAGTAGAAAAATGTTAATCACAGCCCTGACAATCAAGAACAGGACTAGCGGAAGACCGCCCAAAACGCTTCTAAGCACAGAGTGAATGAATGATTGAATGACTCAGAAGACTGGAAGGTATTAACCAAACCAGAGCCTAAGTTCTTAAAAGGTGTGCTACCCCCGCAGTATGAGACATGTTAAAAATGCGGTGCACCAACTCTCCAAAACGTTGTTGGAAATTAGTTCGGAGTAGTGGCTGTATGTCAGAAAAAGACCTTGCAACTTGAAGTTCAAACATCTCCTTTGCGGATGTTAAGGCCACATCTTTGTGAAATAGTAAGGCTTTCAATCTGCTCAGGGCATGAAAGTGCACTTTCGAAAGTTTTATCAAAGGCCAAAGTGTCACCTCCCTCACTATTCGGGCAGGTGGAAATAATACTTGTGTACAGCAAGTGACCACGGAAGAAAACGTGACAAGATAGGCTATCCCTGGTCTCATCCCGCATCAACCCTGATCGTTCAACATCAAATAACTCCCATTCGAGAGTAATCCAAAAGCCGGATGAATCTTGGCCGCTGGGCAACCTTTCAAGTAGCAAGATAAGTTTGCTATGGAAGAATTACAAGCCCCATGGAGCGAAACCTCCTTGCACACTAAGGAACCACTTAAAGGATTCACGCAGCCAGAACACTGAGAAAAACTTCAGCTTCTTTATTCCGACACCGGAAATTGAAACGTACCCTTCCCTTCATACCTGCCCACTTTATGGTGTTCTAAGCAGTGTAGGAAATAACATTTTGAAATTAACCCAGGGATTATCCAATCCGCTGAAGGTGCTTCAGCAACAGTAGCCTACCTAATTTCTCTATGTGTAACATAGTGTATGTTGCATCTTTGCGTGCCATGAGCATTTGCTGTTTTGTTAGTTGGTAAGGTGAAAACAGACTTGTGACATTAATATGTCGCCATACTACACGACCAGAACGAAGTATCTGAAGTGTCCAACTCAATAGCAGAATTGAACTAAGTTGCGACTGCCCATGTTGTAATGAAGACATGTTATGTTGTATAATATCTATTGTCGACGACACTATGTTACCCAGGGAGTACATTCTAGAGGACAAGGTGGTCATGCCATTGTCAACCACTGCTAGACTTTTCTAAATTAGCCCTGTCAATCTCACACAGACTTTCAGCAGCTTCCTGCTGACGAACGTTCCATATTTCATTGTATATTGTATACCAGAAGTGTTTTTGACGTGGTTTTCGAGAACCTAGCAAGAAGTCCCATAACTCTACCTTATCCAAAATAAGGGACAAGTGTTTCACCTGGGACAATGTTGAGGGTTTAAGCCAATCAAGGCACAACTTTCTAACATTGTAAGTTGTCACGACCAGAGTGTTCTGTCTGCATGTAACGCAGGTCAGGCCTGCTGATAATGAAGCCCTCGGTGTTACCGAGGAACCGTGCTTGACATCTGTTAGTATCTAACAGTCAAACTAACCATTCCCTCCAACTGGTGTCTGATAAATTGCAATTGACGTTGTACAGCATGTCTAGTGTTTCCTCCTTGTATTTTGTAAACTGCTGCCAGTTTTCAAAACGTGCGAATGTGGTAATGAGGGGTGTGATCAAAACTTTTCTCTTAGCTAAACCAAGACATGTTGTTTGTTGCACAGTTTTGTTCAGGAAAATCATTTGTTGTGGTATAAGGCTTGCTCTAAACAAAGACTCATTCACCTGTATTTGCCAATCTTTTGTCCCCTAAATTGATTTGACATCAATAGTGTACCTCCAGAAGTCGAATCTTTGTGTGGAAAGCTGGGAAAGAAAGGAAGCAGAATATATCAGCTTGGTGTTTGTCAGTATATTTTTCTTTGCAGATGCAAGTTTATAATAATAAGACACAGGGTCTACTGTATCAGAGACCAAGGGTCATGGGGGTGGTTCTTTCCAATACAAGGGACACGGGATGGAGGAGTGGGTCACCTCCAGTGGGCATGCTAGCTCCGCGTGACTAGTGCGGGGAAGGAAAAAATGTCTTTTTATATGTAACCCTCACACACTCTAGTAGTGTCATGCTTCATCATCGGGTTCACCCTGACTCCTAAGAGTCAGGATGGGCTCGACCGTATTTCAGGGAGCACTTATTAGAAGGGTGACCAAGGGGCTTAACTAGAGATTAAAAATCCCTCACCTTCTCCAAGGTATCCCTTTATTTGTGGAGATGGTGGGGAGAGTAAAAACAATAGCTCGCGGGTAATGTAGACTATTAAGGCCCCTTTGACCCTATCTCAAACTAACATGTTTCAGCCCTACTCTAAGGCCTAAAAAGTTCCAGGGCTTTCATCAGGGTAACAGATTGCACAACTACCGTCCCTTCAAGTGCTGTCAATAATTTGCACAGAGATACCTAATGACAGTGAGCACAAATAGTCTCACGCAGACACGCGTTAAACATGCATGCAGTGGTATATGCATGCCTTCTGATACCTACAGACACAACATGGCCTCTCACTCTGCGATCATGACATATGTATGCATACTGTAATATCTACTTTGAATCCCTTCTCTTTCAGGTGATATTTCACAAAGACTATGTATGGGCAAGTATTATCACTGCCCCTGTATACTTGTTTGGCACTACTCTGCCATCTGCTAATTTCACGTATAATCCAGGAAGGTACCGATCTGCTACTCTGGTGAAAGCCTCGGACCTTTTTAGGCCTTAGAGTAGGGCTGAAACGTGTTGGTTTGATATAGGGTCATAGGACCATAATAGTCCACATTACCCGCAAGCTATTGTTTTGACTCTTCCCACCACCTCCACGAATAAAGGGATAACTAGGAGAAGGTGAGGGATTTTTAATCTCTAGTTAAGCACCCTGGTCACCCTTCTCATAAGTGCTCCCTGAAATACAGTCGAGCCCACCCTGACTTTTAGGAGTCAGGGTGAACCCGATGATGAAGCATGACACTACTAGAGTGAGTGTGAGAGTTATATATAAAAAATAATTCTTTCCTTCCCCGTACTAGTCACGCGGAGCTTGTAAACCCACTTGGGGTGACCGACCCCTCTAAACTGAGTCCCTTGTATTGGAAAGAACCACCCCCATGACCCTTGGTGGGATACTTCTTGATTAAACTGATTTATTTGGGAGGACATATCCTCCATATCCCCTTCGCACACGAAGTGTCCTCTCAACCCTCTAGAACCAGCAAGGTCTCCTTTGCTTGGATCTTAAGTTGATCACATCTACTGTATCATAACCAGAAAAATAAGCAAACTTCTGCACAAATGTTGTTGAACAACCCTGTGGTGGTGTAGGGCAAGTTCCCCACTGTAAGTATTAAAAACAGTGGAGTGCTTACTTTATGCAAAACAATGATGACCGTAATGTTGAAAACAGAACATTTCATCATAACTAGATGTGCCTTCGCATGGTTTATCAGATGAAAAAACAGTAAAATGCCCCAAATCTTCTAGCATTTCATGCACTGTGTCTATATCCCAATCATCAGAGATAGTACTAGGGGTGACGATGGCATTTAAAAATAATTTAAACAAATATGGAATTTGTAAAGGTTCTGTGGGGCCATACACATCATGTGATACCCTATCCCAAACAATCCCATCAGTAACTGGAACAGCTGAAATGTTCACCAGCCTAAGGTCTCTTCGATCTTTGTGTGAGTGTGGTTTGAGAACCAAGTTGACCAGGAGCCATATTATGAAAGTGCCCTGGGGGCGCAAAGGGTTTTTGCTCCCACTTAGCACCCCCCTGGTGCACTTTGGTATTACAGAAGGTGCCACTGATGCTTCTGCATCCCCATCTTTAATATCTAGAGCGCTGGCGCACATAAAGCACCTGCGCTATCTTCAGAGGGCGTTCCATCACATGCATGAGGGTGTGGCCCCCTGCAAATGAGGGAATCCATTTGCCTTTGCATCCCCGCCATATTATAGATGCAGGCGCAGAGGCAAAGAAGCTGTCAACTGGTGCACCGGCAGTGCGCCAGCTAAAAGGTGACGTACTGTCAGTGTGCCCCCCTGATGGCAGCCCTCTGGAGGGGGTCCCATTGAGCCCCCAGACATCCCCTTGCAGGTGGGTGCAGTACTTACTGCACCCGCCTGCAAGGGGATCTCAAATTCCCCTTAAAAGTGCAGGTGGGTTGCCATCTGCACTCTGAAACATGGAGCAGCTTCAAAGCAGCTGCTCCGTTTTTCACATGAATGCGCTGCCACCAGGGTAGCGCAAGTTCGTGACTGCCCTGGGGGCAGCACATTCTATGTGATAGGGCGCAATTTCCCTGTTTTCGCCCGGTGCACCTGTTTTAAGGTGTGCCGGGCGCAAACAGGGATGGTGCACCCTTTACATAATAGGGCCCCCTGTTGTACTGCTAAGCATTCTGGGAGATAGTATCCATTAAGGAGCAAGAAAAAGACTGTCACAAAGCCAATCCAAAGGACCAGAAAAAGTAACACAATTGTCTTTTTCAGCAAAAGATAGAAAACAAGTAGTCTCATCCAAAATGGTAGAGGTGGCGTTGTTGGTGGATCAGATGAATCAGAGGAAAAGTCATCAAAGTCGATAAAGCAGCCAGAGGCAGCTCGATCTACTTGAGGCAGCTCTGCAGGTTTGGTAGAGCTAGGAGATGACTCAATCTGTGGTAGATGGATGTAAACAGGATTTGTGTCAGGATTCCGAATTCAAATCTGTGTTTCTGTACTAGTTGAATGTACAGTAGTTGTTGTAGTAATAGGTAGAACAGATACTTCATTGTTCGTTATTGCTATCTCCCTGTGGGGAGAAGATGCTACATCAGTAATTAAAGCTTCCATCCGAACTTCCTGTATGGTAGCGAGAGGAGGCAGATAACTACCCAGGAGCCCACATGGCCTAATGTTGAAAAGTGGGCACATAATGTGGTTTGATCAGGTCAATAGAGACAAATCTCATGCTTTTGCAGCCAGCAAGAGGCAGAAGAAGTACGGTTTTGGTACCTTCAGTGGCCAGGACAGGTATAGGTGTTCTGTAGGATGGTCCAAATTCTTTCTTATCCACAATTTTCTCCCTGACCGATCCCCAATCCTCAGGATACAGCCAGGCCTTACTGGTACTTCCTTCACTTCACCAGTGGCGGTGCATTTACTTGGATGTTGCTTTGCTCGTCCTGTAAAATGTTCAGTACCTGTAAAACAGCCCTATGGTCTGGGACCTATATTTGTACCCCAAACAGGATTTAATAGGGAGTCTGACCACCTAGGGATTTTCTAGGCAGATTGTTGAGTGCCCTCTGGACCCTATACAGATGATGGACCCCACTGCAACCTGAGCCTTGTAACCTAGCTGTCAAAGACTGCTTTAAGTCCTGTTTTTTTTCTCTCTACTACCGAATTTCCCTCGGGATGGTACTGGGAGGAATACCTTAGGGTCACACACAAATTTCCCATGGCATCTTTGTAAGCCCTAGAGGCGAATGCCGGACCCTGGTTAGAATGTGGTGTGCCAACTGCATATGTCCTGATAAAGACTCGCAGATACTTTATAACAGTTTGTGCGTCAGCCAACCGCTGTGGCCATACCCACAGGAATCTACTGCAACCAAGATGTACTTGTAAGCCCCATCAATCAATCAATCTATCAGGGTTCTTATAGAGCGTGTCTTATCACCCGTTAGGGTCTCAAGACGCTGGGAGGGGGGGTTGCTTCTGCAGTTCAGTCGAAATGCCAGGTCTTGAGGTCCTTCCTGAATTGAGGCAGTGAAGGTGATTGCCTGAGATATAGAGGTAGAGAGTTTCATGTCTTCGCAGCAAGGTCGGAGAAGGATCTTCCTCTGGCCAAGGCTTAGCAGATCCGTGGGATAGTAGCCTGGGCCAGTTGGGCAGAGTGGAGATGTATGGTGGGTGTGTAGGAGCGGCAGTGGTTGAGGTATGCAGGTCTGGTGTTGTGGAGGGCTTTGTAGGGGTACGTGAGGAGCGTGAAGGTGATTTTTTTGTTGATCGGGAGCCAGTGAAGGTCCCTCAGGTGACCGGAGATGTGGCTGTGGCTGGGGATGTCCAGGATGAGTCTGGCAGAGGTGTTCTGGATGCTCTGCAATTTAATTTTGAGTTTTTGGGTGGCACCAGCATAGAGTGCGTTGCAGTAGTCGAACTTCCTGCTGACGAGCACCTAGGTGACCGGTTTCCTGGACTCAGTTGGGATCCACTTGAAAATATTCCGAAGCAGGTGGAGCGTGTGGAAGCAGGAGGGTGAGACGGTGTTGATTTGGTGGTTTATTGAGAGTGAGTAATCAAGGATGATGCTGAGGTTGTGTGCATAGTTGGTGGGTATGGGGGAGGTTTTGTGCGCTAAGGGTCACCAGGAGTCATCCCAGGTGGAGTGAGTGGTGCCCAGGATGTTGACCTCAGTTTTGTTGGAGTTGAGTTTGAGGCAGCTGTCCTTCATCCAGGCGGCGACTGCCTTAATCCCATTGTGAAAGTTGCTCTTATCGGCTGTAGGTTCATCGGTGAGGTAGAGAATCAGCTGGGTGCCATCAGTGTAGGAGATGATGTTGAGTCTGTGGTTTCTAACGATGGCTGCAAGTGGGGTCCATGCAGATGTTGAAGAGGGTGGGGCTCAGAAAGGAGCCCATAGGAACTCCGCAGCTGATCTCAACAGGTTCTGAGGAGAACGGTGGGAGCTTGACTCTCTGGGTTCAGCCAGTGAGGAAGGAGAGGATTCACTCTAAGGCTTTGCCATGAATGCCGGCATCGTGGAGTCTTGTGCAGAGGGTGTGGTGGGAGACAGTGTCGAATGCAGCAGAGAGGTCCAGGAGGATGAGGGCTGCATTTTGCCTCGGTTGAGGAGAGTGCGGATGCCGTCTGTTGAAGGGAGGAGTGCAGTCTCGGTCCTGTGGTTGCTTCTGAAGCCTGATTTGGAGGGGTCCAGGGTGTGGTTTGTTTCAATGAATTTGGTGAGTTGGGTGTTGATGGCCTTCTTGATGACTTTGGCTGGGAAGGGGAGCAGAGAGATAGGTCTGTAATTCTTGAGGTGCGTGGGTCAGCAGAGGGTTTTTTCAGCATGGGTTTGATCTCTGCGTGTTTCCAGTCTTCAGGGAAGGTGGCGGACTCGATGGAGCAGTTGATGGTGCGGCAGAGTTCGGGGGTGATGGTGGCACCGGCTTGGTTGTAAATGTGGTGGGGCAGGAGTTTAAGGGGGCTCCAGAGTAACACTATCTGATGACAATTGGCCACTCTTGATAAACACAAGCCAGAGGCTTGTTGGAAATCAGTAGAGGTGTCTGTGGTGGACGTGCCTTAGTGGAACCCTTCATTTTGATGGCAGATGTCGCATTTGAGGACAAAGTCATTGGTCTGCTTGTAGAGACCTGGCCACTAGTAGTGTTGCTGCAATAGAGTAATTGTAGCAGCCACGCCTGTAAGTGCAGATGCAAGACTCTCCTGTGCAACTGAAATTTATCCTAACCTGGAGTCTGTATTTGGTATTACTCTATCCCCGACTCCAGGAATATGACCAAATGGTATGTTCTGCACATCAAACTTGTAGGCGTACTTGAGTGGAAAACCTTTCGGCAAGTGGGTGTCATTGTGTGCAGCATTGACAGCCGTCATGATGTCATTGTCTATTCTCATACTTGAGCAAGTTATTGCAGCGACCACAGCAGTTTGCATTGTTGCTTTTGCAGTGTCATCAGCCATGGAATTCCCTGCAATGTGTAAGCCAACTCGCTGATGACTCAATGTGTGGGTTACATGAGTCCGTGGCAAGCAATCTTTCAGCTTTGCCGCCTGCTCCAAAAGGATCTTGTGCTTTATTGTGCACCCCTTTGAATCTCTGTATCCATTCTGGCTCCAGTAGTGTAGATATTCATTGTAGGACTGGACACAGTAATACGAATCACACACTATGAGTGTGGGGAATCGGGGATGCATATTTTCCAGTGCCAGTATTAGAGCCCTAAGTTCAGCCAACTGCGCAGTGCAGTCAGCAAGTGACTGCGTGTAGGTTTTTTTTAGGATATAATTCTCCATCCTGCATGCGCCCCTTCACAGCAGCACATGCGCCTGAATATTGGTGCTTTGTCCCTATGGCAGGCTGTGCACAACCATTAGTATATATGATATCATCATACTGATCTAGAGGCATTATTTAATTAGGAAGCAAATATTTCTGTTCGCACTGCAGAAAGGCTTGTTTGTAGTGTACAGTCAAATCTGCAATCTGAATGTGTTGCGGTGAGTGAGTTAGCCCATTGTATCCAAAGTGAATGTAATGCTTTTGTGTTTGGTATGCTTCCTCTTGTGACGGCCTCTAAGGTCAACATCGGGGTCATTCCAATAGTTTGTTTTCCCTGAGCCCGTGCTCTTTCCCTCACCGCAGCAATCTGTACCGCTGTCAGTATTTTTTCTGACAGTGCAAAACGCATTTCAGCATTGGTGTAGACATGCGATTTATATGAAATCAGTACAGTGTCACCTTCATTTAATGTCACATAGGTGTACTCTGATGCCCCCACAATTACCCAGAACACAAAGTTGGTTGTGTTTACATGTGTGTGCAAGTGTTTTCAAGCTAGCATGTCAGCTTGTACTGAACGTAGTATTTGTGTGTGTTCAGTGGTCCAGTGTGTGCTTGAGAAATATGGATGTATCAGGTCGTAGAATGGTTTAACCAGTTCCACGTAATCTGGAATGTTCCGCCAAGATGTAAGAATCCTAATATAGCCGTATAGCCCGCCGTAGCGGGCTACACCGGCTATGAAAGGCCAGCTCCAGCGTTAAAGGCCCGAGCTGAAGGCGAGCGCCTTTAACAAGGGAGCGGGACTTTAATAGCCGGTATAGCCCAGCTACGAAGGGCTATAAGGCTATTAGAACATTGTGCCACTAGAGGGCAGAATGTTCTAACAAATTAAACAAAGGCCTCTCGGAGCCCGAAGGGATTGAAATCCCCTAGGGCTCCGAGAGGCCTTTGTTCAAACAACATTGGAATGTTGCTCTGCGGGCCTTTACCGGCCCGGAGAAGCTCGGAGCACTCCATTGTATTCAATGGAGTGCTCCACATTCCAATGTTCTAATATGGATTATAACCACTTCAACATAAGTGGAGGTTGTAGAAGGGCACACTTCTCTAAGAAGTGTATTGACAGGCTTTTGCCTTCACTTGACATCTCATATACCAGACACAGGAAATTGAGATGGGCAATCTTTGATTTTTTTAATTAAATTTGTAGCCCAAATGAGCCAATCCCATGACTATGCAATCTACTCTTTTCAAGTGTACAGAAAGGTCATCATCCATCAAATATATGTCATCGATATAGGACAATGCCTGGTCATAAAAAGTTTCTAGAAGTTCCGTCACCCTGACTGAAAACAGCCCTGGGCTATTATTATACTCCTGTGGCAATCAACAGAAGTGTTTTTGAGAATCCTGCGCACTGAATGTGGTCAAATATATGCTTTCAGGCACTATATTTTTGCTGTAAAATCCAATTAGAAATATCTAGTGTGGTTTTGGATTTTTTTTCCCACTATGTTGATCATCAGTGCCACGCTTTGTGCGTTTTGTACTGCAAATATGCGAGTAGCTGTGTTTAAATGTCAATATTCTAACACTAAACAATATGAGTGGTCTGGTATCATTATGGGAAACAAGAGATTATTCATTGAAGAGCTGCAACTTTCTATTTCACCCTGGTATTCAAGTTGTTCTAGAATTTCCCTAACTTGTTTTGTAGCCTCATGTTTAATGGGGTATTGACTTTGAGGTAGTGGGGTCGCCCTTAATGGTATTTCATAATATGAGGAACCGCTATCCCACTCCACATGGTTGTGGTATAATGCAGGAGCTTGTGCTAAGGCCCACTTCTTGTCATATGAATGTTTCCCGTGTTCTGGAACAATGCTGGAGAAAGCAGGAAAAATTACTGATTCTCCGTTTGGGCAGTCCATGACGAATTCAGGTGGCCAATCCTTTTCGGTCAAAAGAATGTCATAGCTGCATGACAGGTTCTCCCAAAAGAGAACATTAACGGATCTTTGCATGTCCACCTCTAACTGAATTTGGATCTTCTATAGGTGATGCCGGACACTCACCCTCGCATCCTGTGTTTCCATCTGGATATAATCACTCAGCGCTACTGCCGCCAGACAATCCATCTGTTGAGGGAAAATGTGACATCTGCCACGCTGTCCAGCATGGTCAGAGCCCACTCCACATTCAGAAGCAGTGTCCTCAATAGCCTAGGTATGCCTGACCTTATGTCCAGCTACCTTCCTCTTTTAAATTGAAGTTTTGTCATTTTAGGTTTATCTTCCTGTTTGATGATGTATTCAGATAAGCATTGTGAGCCCTTCTTTGGTTTCACATACTCCTCCGTTCTGTGCTCTGACTGTCCACCTCTCTCTGAACGTTTATCAGATTACTCCTGACAGGAATGAGACGAACGTGTATCAGTATCCTAATACTTGTCAGATGGTCTAATATTATCACAGTTACGCAAATTATAGCATTACTCAGTGTCTTCATGTGGAGGAGACCCACCCCGTGATTTGGTTTTGTCCTTGTTTTTCTTATTTTCCCACTTCTTCTTAGTAGAAGACTCGGCGCTTGCTTAGAGTTATCCTTTTCAGAAATCCACTTTAGTTGTGGTTTACCAGGTCTTGATCCCAAATTATCTCTACCCAACATAGCATAGGTTCCCTCTATAATTTTAGGTAAATCGCGCTCCTGTTGTCCTGAAGCCAAATTCTTTAGGCGTTGGCATATAGCGAATGCTGCTGCTTCCCCTTTTATGTTACTTAACATAATGGCAGCTACAACATCAAAATCAGTTTCATCCCCAATTCCAGGGCAGGTGCTGCCCCGTACTCATTCTAGATCTGCTAAAGCACTTCTGGCAAAACAGCTAATGAAGGGGTACCATGTGTTCTGGTATATACTGCAGCAAAAACTGTACCCCATGTGCGGCAGTCTTTCACAGGGGAAACCATACCCATCCGCAAGCAAATTGTTAAAATCCTGTGTTTTTCCTGCAGTCCTGTATAGTGAAACACCTCTTCAAGCTGACTTGTTTTTGTGCAATCCAGAATGGGGTCTCCTCCTGTCCGATGGGAACCTTATCCATGACTGCATTTAGTGTTTGCAAGCTGTTGCTCGGTGTAGCCAATTGTGGTTGTGCGGCTTGATAAGCCCGTGCAGGATTAATTGTCAATGTTTGCCTAACAAACTGTGTCAAACATTTGTGTATTGTCACCAAGTGTTTGTATAGTCTACGCAATTGTACTGCTGATAAATTATCAATATCCTGATGTGGTTTTTATCCGGCTTAGATTGGCCATGTTGCACCCTCATTGCTAAGGCAACCTAGTCTAATGTTTTCTGTTGTGTGTGGTAGGGCACCATCAAATTAATTTCTGTGTTCTTGTTATGTTAAAGTTGTTTCTATTTCTTCATATGGCATGTAGTTGTTTAGAACTTCATCTTGTTTGCATTTGTGAAATAGCTTTGTTGTGTTGTCTGCTGCCTGGGATGTAACCCATGAGTAGAACACCTCTTTCCTATATGTTTTTTTCAAGCCTCAAACATGAAGGTCACATCTCCACCTGTAAGTGTGAGACCATGTTGTGATAGTTTCTGTGTAACCCCATGTCTGCAGTTCTCAGGAATGTTAAGTGCCACTGGGTCTTGTGTGTCAGACATATTTCTGTAATGCAATCAGAGAGGTAAACACATTGGGAAAAATCCTTTGAAAAGTTCTAGCTTGAACAACCTACAACCAATACATAGGAGTTACCTACTCAGCTGAGGAGGATAGTCCCTACCACCAGGGACATCTCCGGTTGAGAGGTGTGTAGGGGTCTCTGGGTATGCACGAGAGAACTACTCAGGTGATCCATTAAATAAGAATCCAATCTACCAATGTTGGCAGCGCCATGTCATATGGTTTCCACGTTCTCAGTAGGAACTGTTCGTTTGTTGGACAACAGATACTTTGGGATGGTGCCAGACTGATTCCATGCACCCCCTCAGGAAATGTTGGCCTATAGACCTGCTAGCTCACAGTGCCACCATAAGTACTCTTAAACCTGGCAAGGTAACAAATTGTTTGGGCAACCTCAGAACATGACAACCCTGACTTCCCAAGGAATCGTGATACCAGATCTAGAACCTTTTCGCTCAGTCACTCGTGCTCGCTCAGAGAAATACACAAGAAATACAAAAAGGGGCATTTTCAATATTTATTGAACTATTGCGATTCTTGTATCATATATATGTGCGGCAATAATCAATAGATAGAAGAAGATAAAAGTGATTAGCAATATAAGGATAGTGAAAAGAATGAACTATTCCACGAATGTGCTAAAACAGTTTATATATGCTGGCAGATAAGTACTGAGTATATTGTACTCCTACTATGCGCTCCCTAACCTAGTTGCCTAGGACGGGTGTTCTGCCAAGAATCCCCTACTGGATGATCTAAGTCCCCATTACCTGAAGGCATGGTATGTAGGTCCTCGTCTTGGTCACAAATTGGACATCCCTCCTCGCAGAGGGTAAACAGGAATCAGCTGAGCTTAGACTCCGACACAGCGGCGACCTCGCGATGTCAGCAGAGTGCTCCTCTAATTTGAGCCCAGAAATGCATGTGTATTTATAATAACACGATCCATGCTTCTGTGTCGAGGCGTCAGGCGGGCTGACATTGTTTATTGTCTTTGTGATTGCCATGTCACCTAATGGACGAATAACAAACAACAACTTTTCCACAATGTGTGTCTAGGCTTTTTTACTAAATTTTCAAGGTGTCGTGATAGTGTACTAAGAAGCAGAATTGTAAGCAATGTTGTTTCAGAGAAACTAATCCTGCACTGTCACACAAGCAAATGTGTGTCAAAAGTCACAGCATCAAAAAGGAGGCAACAGAAGAAACGAGTACATGTAAAAATGTCAGCTTTCTTTCCGGGCTAACCTAGCCACAAGACACTACACCACCGCACGTTTGCAGTTTTAAAGAGCGCTTTACGTGAGCACCAGTTTGCAATACACACGGTCATGTTAGTCATTTTTTTTTTTTGAGGTACTTGGAAATTAATTGATCTTCCCTGACAAAGAGGATGTTGAGCTGAAGCCGGGATTCGAATGCGATTCCCTAGTTTTAAAGTTGGCAGCACTGGCTGTCAGCCCATAGGTCCACCCAAAGACAAAGTGTTATTAGTATTTCAAATATTTTACTTTTAGAAATTCAATGAAAATTTACTTTCATAAAACTATTGTGGAGACCTCTTGTTTGGTGACAGGAGCATGAGTTGCAAAGAAAAACCGAACACACTCTTTCAGTACAACATAAAGTAACTCCACATATTATGCTGTACGTTTGATTCTGATGGCTTTTCCTTTGTGACCTTGTCTTTTAGCACTTTTCAGTTTCCTCTCAAGCTCACCAGGTCTGTTTCAACAGCTAACAGTTAGTGACTTTGGCTGACCGCTAACTTTCCATTGCAATGAAACTTTTTATCGCTCCATCTGCTGATTAATCGGGTGCGCGTGCATGGGCATATACATTTTGGAAGTTGAGTTGGCAAAACATACCTTGACATTGACAGATTAATTAATGACCAAACAATATGCCAGGCAAACACTGGAAACAGGCAAAATTCAATACTTTCCCTAGTAAAGAATTGGTGAAAGTCTTTCCGTTTACATTCGTACCTGTTCAAATGTCTGCAGGTTTGGCAGGAAGAGGGGATACAGACATTTTACTTTTAAATACTTTTTTTGCAGTAAATGACTGTTATTTCAGTAATGTTAACGTGCTACTAGATGCAAATACCGCAGACACGGGGCCATACTAATTACAATGCAGCACTATACTTACTTAGGGAACTTAATATACCACAACATAGCCCTGATGCTTTTTCGAGGTCTCCTTAATTATCATAATGTGTTTAACTGTTTCGCTGCTGGGGCACGCATTACGAGTTACCACATGACAGGAAATACCACGAAATTGACATGGGGGCATTCCATTAATGAGGATGCAGGCAGAATTCTTAGTTTCAGATGACATACGGCATTGGTAATATTACTGGAGATTTTAGCAATAACACTGACCTTGATTTCCATCCTGAAAGGTCACGCGTGTTTATCTTGAAGTACCATCAGGCTCTATGGCCTTTGATCTTTTCTTGTTAAAGGCTTTCTCCGATCATTTTGCACTACTCACTCCAAAGTCGCAGTAATCCCTAAGATTCCGTACTGGTAATTGCAATAATTGGTCTGCGGATGCTCTGAAAGCCTAATGCACACAGACTTCATTAGTCTTCAGTACCATATGGCTTTCCAAAGCGCTCTAATGTTCCAAAAATGCATTTTGCACTCCATCCTTCAGAAGCTGGATGTTGACAATACGTGGTCTGAGGCATTGGCTTCAAAAATATAAACTGCAAGGGAATGTGTCAGTCTCTCCTTGTGGCCAGCATTCACTACTTGTCAGTGCTTGTCCTTATTAGTCCTGGTGCGAAGAGGGTGCTACTAACGAATCAATCCAACATAATGTGTGCAATAATTCCCCTGCATTGCTCCAGCAAGGTGGCTTCAATCACAGCTAAAGCAATAGTGTGCACTGCTTTCAGTGATTTGCAATTAAATATTCCATATTGTTGGCACCTATTGCTTTATTATTGGTTTTCTATGTTTAAATCCCACCATGTGTGTAGACAGGTCTACTGCAACAAAAGAGCTCATATACAATATTTCAGGGGAATTTCTCAAATATAAAATGCATTACACAAAATAACATCCACATGTGCGCAGTGAGTTCTATGACACTACGGGGCACATTTATAAAAAAAATCATGCAGCTTAGCTAGCCACCTTGCTGTGCTGCCTGATAGGGAAAGGGCAGGAATGCGTCGTATTTAACATTATACAGTGCATTTGTGTCTCTTCCCTACCCTGGCACAGAAGGTGCTGCCGAGCGCCAACGCAAGGGTGTGCCCCATGGTGCAAGGCTGCCTTTGTAAGCAGGATTGTTTTTATGCAGAAAGGGACAACTTCCTGCCCAAAAACAATCCTCTGAGGCACTTTCCTCTTTCTATGTGCTGCGAAATGCATAGAAAGAGGAAGTAACACGGAGAAATAAAGATATTTCTTCTTGTTATGTCCCCCCTGGAGAGGCGTAGCATTGTGATGCATTACCAGGTCTACCAGTAATGGTAAATCTGGGAATGTGCCAAAATCCACGTGTGGATGCGTGGGAACACCTCCCTGGGGCAGAGTAATGCAACACAGCTATTTGCGCTGTGTTGCGTTACTCTAGATTTATCAAGCCAAGCAGGGCCTTACAAAATGGCCTTGCATGGCTTGATAAATGTTACTTAGTAGATCCGTCGTTCTTGCGCCCCATTGCGTGGCACAAGGTTGACACAACTGCATGGTAGATATTCCCCTAATTACTGTGCTATAATTCTGTATACTATAATGCTTGCAGGGGCTGGCTTCACACAATCTTACAAATGATGCTGCCATGCTCAATCAATCAATCAATCAATCATGTCACTTATAAAGCGCACTACATACCCGCGAGGGTCTCAAGGCGCTGGGGGAAGAGGGGGGTGGTGCTGCTACTGATCGAAGAGCCAGGTCTTGAGGAGTCTTCTGAAGGCCAGTAGGTCTTGGGTCTGTCGGAGGTTGGTGGGGAGGGTGTTCCAGGTCTTGGCGGCGAGGTGGGAGAAGGATCTGCCGCCGGCGGTCGTTTTCCGGATGCGGGGGACTGTGGCGAGGGCGAGGCTGGTCGAGCGGAGCTGGCGGGTGGGGGTGTAGAAGCTGAGTCGTCTGTTGAGGTAGGCTGGTCCGGAGTTGTGGAGTGCTTTGTGTGCGTGGGTGAGGAGCTTGAAGGTTATCCTCTTGTTGACAGGGAGCCAGTGCAGGTCTCTCAGGTGGGGTGTGATGTGGCTGCGTCGGGGGATGTCGAGGATAAGACGTGCAGAGGCGTTCTGGATGCGTTGCAGCCGTCTCAGGAGCTTAGCCGTCGTTCCTGCGTAGAGGGCGTTTCCGTAGTCCAGCCTGCTGGTGACGAGGGCCTGGGTGACTGTTTTTCTTGTTTCGGTGGGGATCCACTTGAAGATCCTGCGGAGCATTCGGAGGATGTTGAAGCAGGATGAGGAAACGGCGTTGACCTGCTTAGTCATGGAGAGGGTGGGGTCGAGGATGACCCCTAGGTTGCGTACGTGGTCGGTGGGTGGCGGGGCTGTTCCCAGTGATGTTGGCCACCAGGAGTCGTCCCAGGCTGAAGGGTTGGAACCAAGGATGAGGACCTCCGTCTTGTCCGAGTTCAGCTTCAGGCGGCTGGTCCTCATCCATTCGGCGACGGCCTTCATTCCTTCGTGGAGGTGGGCTTTGGCGGTGTGAGGGTCTTTGGTGAGGGAGAGGATCAGCTGGGTGTCGTCGGCGTAGGAGATGATGTTGAGGTTGTGCTGTCGGGCGACGTGGGCGAGGGGTGCCATGTAGATGTTGAACAGCGTTGGGCTGAGGGAGGAGCCTTGGGGTATGCCGCAGATGATCTTGGTGGCCTTGGATCGGAAGGGGCGAGGCGGACGCTTTGTGTTCTGCCGGAAAGGAAGGATGTGGTCCAGTCCAGGGCCTTCTCTTGGATCCCGGCGTCGTGAAGGCGTGTTCGTAGTGTGTGGTGGCAGACCGTGTCGAAGGCGGCTGATAGGTCCAGGAGGATGAGGGCTGCTGTTTCTCCGTTGTCTAGCAGGGTCCTGATGTCATCGGTGGCGGCGATGAGGGCGGTTTCGGTGCTGTGGTTGCTGCGGAAGCCGGACTGGGAAGGGTCCAGGATGTTGTTCTCCTCGAGGTAGCGGGTCAGTTGTTTGTTGACGATTTTCTCGGTGACCTTCGCGGGGAACGGGAGCAGAGAGATGGGTCGGACGTTCTTGAGGTCCTTGGGGTCTGCCTTGGGTTTCTTGAGTAAGGCGGTGATCTCGGCGTGCTTCCAGCTTTCCGGGAAGGTTGCTGTCTCGAAGGAGATGTTGATTATTTTCCGGAGATGGGGCGCGATGGCTGTACTGGCTTTGTTGAAGATGTGGTGAGGGCACGGGTCTAGCGGTGAACCGGAGTGGATGGTGTTCATGATCTCGCTGGTGTCCTCGTCGTTGATGTTGGTCCAGGAGAGCAGGCGGTTGGTGGTTGTGGGGGCAGTGGTCTCGGTGGTTGCCGGGGCGGTCGTGGTGTTGAAGCTGTCGTGGATGTCGGCGATTTTGCGGTGGAAGAAGGTGGCCAGTGAGTCGCACAGGTCTCGCGATGGCTGGATGTCGTTGGTGTTGGAGCTGGGGTTGGAGAGTTCCTTCACGATGTTGAAGAGCTCTTTGCTGTTGTGTGCGTTGTTGTCTAGGCGGTCTTTGAGTGAGGCCCTTTTGGCGGATCTGATGAGGTGATGGTGACTGCGGGTGGCGCTCTTGTGGGCGGCGTAGCTGTCCGCTGTCCGTTCGTGGAGCCAGATCTTCTCCAGTTTTCGGCATGTTCGTTTGGAGGCCTGGAGGTCTTCGGTGAACCAGGTGGCTTTCTTGCTGGTGTGGCTGTTGGGCGGATTCTTGAGCGGGCGAGGGTGTTGGCGCAGTCGTCGATCCACTGTCTGAGGTTGCGGGCGGCGGTGTCGGGGTCGGAGGGTTCGGCGGGTGGGCTCAGGGCGAGGGTTGTGGTTAGCTGGTCTTCCGTGACTCTGCTCCAGCAGCGGCGAGGCATTTGTTCGGTGCGGTGGTGCGTGGTGGGCTTCCTGTAGGTGAAGTGGATGCAGTGGTGGTCAGTCCAGTGGGGTTCGGAGGTGTGGTTGAAGGAGACGTGTGGGCTTGCGGAAAAGATGGAATCTAGCGTGTGGCCGGCGGCGTGCGTGGGTGTAGTCACGAGCTGTCTGAGTCCGAGGGTGGCGAGGTTGTCGATCAGGGTGGTGGAGTTGGTGTCCTTGTTGTTCTCGAGGTGGAAGTTCAGGTCCCCGAGGAGGATGTAGTCCGTGGAGGCGATGGCGTGTGTGCTGACGAAGTCAGTGATGGAATCGCTGAACTGTGGTCGGGGTCCGGGGGTCTGTAGATGAGGGTTCCTCTGAGGGTGGTGTTGGGATCGGTGTGGATCTGGAAGTGCATGTGTTCGGCGGTGCTGAGGGTGTCGTCGGTGTTGGTTGAGACTCTGAGGGTGTTCCTGTGGACGATGGCGATGCCTCCTCCGACTCCGTTGGTGCGGTCCCTGCGGGTGATCTTGTATCCGTCCGGGATGGCAATGGCGATGTCGGGGGCTGAAGCGGGATTCAGCCAGGTCTCCGTCAGGAATGCGACGTCTGGGGAGGTTGAGTCGAGAAGGTCCCAGAGTTCGATGGCGTGTTTGCGGGCGGAGCGGGTGTTGAGGAGGATGCATCTGAGGTAGTTGGGTTCTTTCCTGGGCGGTGGTTTGGCGGGGCGGGTGCTGGCGAAGCTGCAGTTCCGGCAGGTGAAGGGCCCTTGGGTGCGCTTCGGGGTGGCCTGGTAGCAGGCGTGATCTTTTCCGGGGTTGAGTGCGTGGAGGGTGCTGGCGTCGTATCGGCGTCTGTTGATGTGGCGGGCGCAGGGGATGCCCGGACCAGGGGGTCTGGCGCTGGGCGCGGTCACGGCGCGGACGGGCGCAGACGGGCTTGCCTTAGGCGCGCCTTTGGTGCGCCAGCGACGCGGCCGCGCAGCGGCCACCATAAATGGGGAGGTGGGAGGGAGGAGCAGGGAATGGGGCAGCGAATGGGCAGTGAGGGGCGGGGCCGCAGGGCGCAGCGGCGGGAAACAGGCACAGAAGGGAAAGCAGAGCACAATCAGGGGCAGCAAGGGGGCACAGAAAGGAAAAACAAGCACAATCAGGGGCAGCAAGGGGGCACAGAAAGGAAAAACGAGCACAATCAGGGGCAGCAAGGGGGCACAGAAAGGAAAAACGAGCACAATCAGGGGCAGCAAGGGGGCACAGAAAGGAAAAAAACGAGCACAATCAGGGGCAGCAAGGGGGCACAGAAAGGAAAAAAACGAGCACAATCAGGGGCAGCAAGGGGGCACAGAAAGGAAAAAAAACGAGCACAATCAGGGGCAGCAAGGGGGCACAGAAAGGAAAAGCGAGCACAATCAGGGGCAGCAAGGGGGCACAGAAAGGAAAAACGAGCACAATCAGGGGCAGCAAGGGGGCACAGAAAGGAAAAACGAGCACAATCAGGGGCAGCAATGGGGCACAGAAAGGAAAACGAGCACAATCAGGGGCAGCAAGGGGGCACAGAAAGGAAAAAAACGAGCACAATCAGGGGCAGCAAGGGGGTACAGAAAGGAAAAACGAGCACAATCAGGGGCAGCAAGGGGGCACAGAAAGGAAAAAACGAGCACAATCAGGGGCAGCAGCAGGGCACACAGACGGAGCTGTGTGGTGGGGGAGCGACCTACCAGTCAAGGTCATCTCTCTCTTCCTAGGAGCTGATACTCTATATTAAATTCGCCGAGTTGTCAAGTTAGCCTATAGAAAACAAATTACTCAGATGAACCCTTTAGTCAAAAGCTTGAACATCGCTCTGATTCCTGAAAGTGCCTGCTTAGCACTGACAAAGCACCAAATGAAAACATTTATAAATGTTTTCAATCAAATATTCAAATGAACATTATTAACAGAATGTCTCCTGACCCTTGTCCCTATAAAAATGGAACAGAATAAAATAGTACTATGAATAACTCAACCAGGATTTGGATGCCGGGGATAATGGGAGATTTCTTGTGAAACAGGAATGCAGAGTTGGTGTGATAAATGCACGTCTTCTCCTTTCTTATGGCAAACATTTGTAATTATTGCTCAAAGCTTTGTGGATTATGGAATTAAACCTGCCCTTCAGAAATGTTTAATTTTCAATGCATATATATGGGATAAAATACCCCCTCATGTTATTTACATTGAAAACCAGACCCTTATTTCTTTATAATCCAGGGCTTCAGACACACCCAGTTGCCTACTATAAAGAAATGACATAGCTTCTCAACTGCAGTAGCTTTTCACAGTTGAATTCTGATGTCACAATGTGAAACACTCACACCAGTCAGAGATCTGGGCCTAACTCCATAATTTGTTTGGTCTCCACGCCAACCCAGTTTGGACCCAGCCATATGCAAATCAGTCTTGAGCCTGCACCCCGATGAGAACAGTCCAGCCCGAACTGCCAGGCCAGATCCGTCCTGGACTGGAAGCAAGCATCCTAGGACCAGTGTCGGGCTATCACCCCTCATCAGCCAGGATAGCTTGAATCCAGTAGCATATGATTTGCATATGGCTGTGTCGATACTGGAATTGCATGGTAAGCAAAAAAAAGATGGATTTAGGCCCAGATTATGTACTGGGGGTGAATGTTTGACCATGTTCAGCATTCTGTCCATCAATTGTTCTTTTTGCATTTGTCACCCTAAGTACGACGGGTATGCCCAGACGTGGGTCCTGTGCTCAACATGCCATTGGATTCAAGATAGCCTAACTGATGAGGGGTGATACCCCGAAACCAGTCTCAGAATGCATGTTTCCAGTCTATGGAGGACCTGCCTGGCCTGGCAGTTCGGGATGAACTGTTCCCATGGGGAGCATGGTCAAGACTGATTTGCATATGGCTGGGTCCAAACTGGAATGGCGATTGAAAAAATGATGGATTTATGCCCAGATCTCTGTAATGGGGGTGAATGTTTGACATTGTTCAGCATTCCATCCATCAATTGTCCTTTTTTGCATTTATCGTCCTAAGTGGGACAGGTATGCCCAGACGTGAGTCTTATGTTCCCCATGCCACTCGAGTTATGCTAGCCTGGCTGATGAGGGGTGATACCCCGAAACCAGTCCCAGAATGCTTGTTTCTGGTTCAGGGAGGATCTGGCCTCCCAGTTAGGGCTGGACTGTTCCAATGGAAAGCAGGATCAAGACTAATTTGCATATGGCTGGATCTAAACTGGAATGGCATGGTGAGCAAAAGAAATGATGGATTTAGGCCCAGATCTCTGTACTGGGGGTGAATGTTTGACATTGTTCAGCATTCCGTCCATAATCTGTTCTTTTTGCAGCAGCTGATGGCAAGGCAGGTCAGGTCACAGAAAGGTTGCTTTGATTTCTTCTGATTCCTTCTTTTGTTTTTCTAGCTGTACAGTAGGAAGTAGAATATTTATGGCAACATGTTTATTTTTTGCACTCCTTATGCAATATAGAAAATTTGGAATCTTTCTACATTCTGAGCAACTGCGCCCTTTTTA
This sequence comes from Calotriton arnoldi, assembly GCA_963921515.1. Lineage (NCBI taxonomy): Eukaryota > Metazoa > Chordata > Amphibia > Caudata > Salamandridae > Calotriton > Calotriton arnoldi. Next base: position 392,976 of record CAWUFW010010000.1, read on the forward strand.
AATAAAATGAGTCATATTAAACTGATTAAACGTATTCTAATATCTTTTTGCTACAAATATCTAATAGCTTTTTTAATGTGTTTAATTTTGCGCTAGGGATTGTATTTCTATTTTTCAAGTTTGCAAACATGCTCTTTATTTCACATGAAATATATACGTACCATGATTCAATACATTACAGGGAGATTTTTGTTTCCACATATTATAAAATAACATAACTAGCATAGTATTGTTGGCAAGTAGCATGACAGTGAGCATGACAGTGTGCACAGCTTTTAGAATAGTTCTAGAAATTCTGTAAATGATAATCAAAGAGTTCTACATTGATAAAAAATTTCCGTTTTCAATTAAGTCATTTAGTCGAAAAGAATGGTTTAATGGTTGCATGCAGAAAGAAAAATAAAATGCATTTTATATTGCAAGTTATGTCTGCCAAATAGCTATAATGATATTATTACTGCAGTTCTCAGGTAAAATAAACGTTCGCTTTCACGAACTTTCACCTTCTTGAAGAAAAGACTTACTATAGCTTGAGGAAAGGCAGTGGACAGTGTGTGTTTCGCTCATCTATCTGAGGATACTTAAGCATTCCTTTTTGACAAATACATTAATAATATTTACATACCAGGTCGTTATAGAGGAAATGGAAGATGGTTTTTAATTTGATGGTTTGATGAAGCGATTTCAATTTCAGCCAAGAGGCAAGAAATATCTCGAATAATGGTGTGCAATTTCTATTTATATACGCAAATGTAAAATTGTATATCATGTCGATATTATTTTTGTAGCGTACATCCATCCTCCCCCTTGTGAGTACATTAAGATATTGTAGATAACGAGAGTGTTTATATATGCATACAACTCAACTCATAGACAAGATGCCTTTTTATTGTGATTTGACCTCACAAATTTAACCTCTTGCTTTCTGGTTTTGGTTGAAAATATTTCCTCAAACAAATACACCTAAAAAATCTCCATGGCGTAAACCACATAATGATGTGCTGAGTGTAATATTCTATTTATTACCATTGTTAGAGGGGAGCAGCAGAACCCAATTCGAGGTCAATCTAGTTTTCAGTTATGCTTCTTGAGAATCTTGCCCCTCCCCACACTCAACAATTGTAAGAATTAGCATATTACACTCTGCACAGGTTCTATACAGGGAGTGGCATCATGACCCACATGTGGATTCACATATCGTGGGTCTTGATCCCTACAATCGTAATAAAAAGCATATTACACTCTGCACAGCTGCATATAGTAGGCCATGCAGCCTCTCCCTACACACTAGTGATAAATAACATTAGTCTATGAGCGTCTCCATATATGGTCCCTACGGGGGGAGCGTCCCTTTTCTACCTGGCTCAGGTTGGGGGGGCAAGGGACCCCCCAGATGTTGTAATGCATGTAACATTGTCATTCTGTTATAATGTTTGTGAGTCCCACACATATATTTTTTATGGCACAAAGTGCAGTTATGACTTGTGCGAATTATGGATTGCGGTCCAACTCTATTTTACGAATTTCAGTGATTTTTGGTTTTCATTCAAAATCATAACTACGTTTTTACTGTTTTTTTAAGATGAATATCTGTGCTTTTTTAGCATATGTTAAGTTGTTTAATCAGAGCTAAGCATAATTACCAGTTCTCGGAATCTGAAAAGCCTGATTGGGTTTGCATCAAGAATACCTACATTTTATGGACTAGTTGATAAGGAGTTCAGCTATTGGTGTTGAAAGCTGCCAAACAACCAACAAGGAAATGTGCAAGGGAAATAAATGTTGTTTTGGGCTGGAGGTACATTTTTGGAATGGAAACTGAACAACAAATCATTGAAATGGAAACAATGTTATGAGAATTACTAGAGGCCTGTGCACACGTCAATTTTTTGTTGCAGAGTAAGTACTCTGTATCACAAAGTTTAACATCAATAGGCATTAAAGAAAATCTGTATTAGGAAAACAATAAACACTCTGAAGTTTTTGTGTTCTTCTTTAATCCTGGACGATTGCCCAGCCTATGAACACAAACACGTCAGAGTGTTTATTGTTTTCCTAATACAGATTGTCTTTAATGCCTATTGATGTTAAACTTTGTGATACAGAGTACTTACTCTGCAACAAAAATTGACGTGTGCACAGGCCTCTAGTAACTTTGTTAGACCACTGGTCTGTAACTCAGGGGGTTCAGGGTCCCCCCCTTCCTGTTGGCACCGTCCCAAGCAAACATCAACCAGATATACGTACACTTGCTGCAGGCGCCAGTTTCTACCACATACGTCGAAACCCTGTCCCTTGTTCAATGTTATGAGAATGTATAGTACAATACAGCAAACATGGGATAATAGTCTGGTTTATTTATCAAAATAATTTCAAAAGAAACACACAAAGATATCAAAGACACAGTAACATTGATAAGTCCGAATACTCCAAAACATGAAGGGGGATATTCTCAAGAACGTGCAATAAACATCGCCAAAATAGGTTAACGCAATTTTTCACATCGCTGTCTATCGCGGGAAAATAACTCTGTGTTAACGTCTCATTCTCAACACGGCGGTAACATGCGATAGTTTCCGATAATGCGTAAAATGTCAGAGATAAAATTACCGGGACGGCGATAAAAATCTAAAGCCTAACGTGAAAAAACTTGCGATGGGCCCAACTGCGATAAAAAATCCTGCGATAAGCAGCGCCAGGCCTGCAAGTTCCACAAGTCAGGCGGGAAAAACCACAATAAAAGCAGCAACAAAAAACACAAACAACAAACACAAACAACTATGAAGCACCATGGAGGTAGCCGGAGCAAGTACAGAGGACAACCAGAACCCCACAAGCCCCACGGAGGACCAGCCTGGGACCTCGGGGTCAGGGAAGGGCAAGGAGAAGAAGAAGAGGAATCCGCCTTTCAGTACGCAGGAAAACCAGATCCTCATTGCGGAGGTGATAGAACACCACCACCAACTGTTCATCACCTCCACTGTGTCATTGGCAACTAAAAATACTATATGGCAGTCCATCTTGGCCAAGGTGAATGCAGTCGGAGTGAAGAGAAGGGAAGTGGACGACTGCAAGAAGCGCTGGACTGATGTGAAGCGCAAAACCAAGCTGAAACTCGCAGCCAACCTGAAAGCAGCAATACAGACTGGAGGTGGGAGTCCAGCGACACACCAGGAGCTGGATGAGATGGAGGAAATGGTGACCGGAGTCATCATTGGGGAGACGGTGGCAGGAGTTGGGGGACCGGACACTGCACAACATGACCTGAGCCAACAGCAACAGGGTGAGTAACGACCAGGGACTGGGGGACGGGGGGAGATGGGCACAATGGCACACATGCACAATTAAGTATAGCACATCTGCGGACAAACCATGCCCAAGAGTCACAACTCCGACCAAGAGCCCAATTTACCCAAGTCTGCAATATCTCAGCACTGTATAAACACAGAAGTGAAAGGCACACCGCCTGAAAGGGATAAGGGCCAGCAAAATCAGAGCTGAAGGGGCAACACACCCACAATGCAGCACACACACATAAGAATCAGAGCACCTCAACATTGACAACAATGTGGTACAAACTGCAACACCTTCACAACAGAACAGAGGACACAACTGCTGCCGCTTGTGTGTAGAAAATGGCCATTCGCATTTGGCATAGCAGGAAACTGTGAGATGATAATGTACAAGTACAACCTCACATCCCTGATGGTGTAGAAATGTCAACTGTCCCGCATCAAATAGGCATCTCCTCACAAACAGTCACAATGTACATTGTCATGCAGTCTGTAAGTAAACTTGTACAATGCGTGAACATACATGTGAACACAATGTCAATCTGCATCTCCCCTTCACATTGCAGAGGGAGAATCAACACATCCTGCAGAGCAGACCCAACAACTCCGCACTGATGATGAAGAGGACCTCCCCAACATCGACACCGACGCCCGTCAACAGCTCACAGACAGCTTCGGCACCCCACCTCCAGGAGCAGGGCAGCCCAGCTGCATCCAGGAGACCCCACCCCCTGCACAGACCACACAGCAGGAAGCACCCACCACCACAGCTGTCTCCCAGGACCCCCGACCAACACATGGCATTCCAACGCCATGTGTTAGGGTGCCTGGAGAAGATGGCTGATCAGCTGCGGGTGGGGTTCGACCTCATGGCAGCCAAACTAGATGCCATACGTGGGTGTCTAAGTCCCATCAGAGACCACTCACAGTCCCTAACGGACACCCACTGTCCGCTCCATGCTCTCCAACAATCCATGGCTGACATCGCTGGAGTCATGTCACTGAGCCAAGAACAACTGTCTAGTCAGAGTGGCACCAGCGATGTCAGCCGGGAGTTGGGACACATAAGGAAAATGATGGAGAGCTTGGAGCGGATGCAGGCGTAAAGAATGTTTGCCACGGCTGCACACCAGCGAGATGTAGCTGTGATCTTCCATGCCCTGCAGATCCTCGTCATGGCATTGCCGCCACAAGGCCTGGCACGGATGAATGCTGCTGCTACTACTCCATCCACATCTCCGCCCCCTGAAGTGTCAGTGCCACACAGTGATGCAGACTAAACACCACCACCCACATGTGAGGCACCTGGCACATCAGAGGACGAAGATGATGATGAATCTGGCTTTGTGGTAAGAATGAAGTGGTAGCATTCATCTCCGCCATATGGCCTGTTTCAGCTTGGTTCTGCCCTCTGCATCATGCCCTGGAATAACACCTCCCACTGTCCCCCTATACACCCAGCGACACTCACCTTGGACCTCGACATGGACTGCCACATATTGTTTGGTTACCAATGACACAGCAATCACACTGTGGACTGAAGTCTTCCTCTTCCGATGAACTTGTCAATCCTTAAAGGACTCTGGCTGGCCCTCCACGGGGCAACAATGTAAAGTGGGGTTTGCATGACCCTGTACTGGTCCAGCTTCAACACTCCACTGAATGCGAATAAAACATTCTTATTCACACAGATGTGTCATGGCTATAATCAATCAAGTATGAAAGTATGGATGAATGTAGGGACAGTTATTCCACAAAAAGGGTACTCCCTGGGTAAGGCTATCAATGCACATGTATGGCCGTGACCCAGATCGGCAGTGAGACACACATTGTCATACAAATCAACACTCATCACAGTTGAATACAAGTGAAGGTGCGTAGACTTTATTAGCATATGCGTGTCAGTACGGGCAAGATAAGTGCCACAACATGCAGACCAATGCAGCAGTATGTCAGAATTTTGGAACGTTGCCAAGCGCCGCAGTCCACTCCGGGGGGGTGCCTCACCTTTCACAGGTGTGTGTTAACCCGAGTTGTTGTCCGCTCATGTATTCGGAGTCCAGGCGAATGCAGCCATGTCCACTTTTGTTGTGGGATATGTGACCAGATCTCCAAGATGCAACAAGGTGTTGGGACATGTGCAATGGGTTCCAATCTGTTGTGGCTGCAGGTACGTAGTTACTCGCCCATGAAAGCGATTGCAGCTTCGTAGGCTATCATTTCCAACATGAGGTCGTTGTCGACTTCATCAAACAGGACGGCGAGGCAATGCATTAGCAGGTCCGGACAGATGTGCTGTGTCCACCCCCTTTCACCAATTAGCACTACAGCCCAATAGGCGAGCGGTTCAATGTGGTCACTGCACACGAGGAGTTGTGCAATCTCCCAGGTCCAGCTGCCAGCATGTATGCCAAGTATCAAGGCATCCCATAAACGGGTATCACGGTGACACTCCTGGTCGTGGGCCAACAGGGGGCGCACGCACATGTCAAAATCCAGTTCAGCTACCGCCGTGTTGGATAGGCAGACATCCATGGACCACTCGAATATGCACGATCGACAATGCAACACAGGCTGAACGCAGGTGACGTTGGCAAGGCAGAAGCTTAGCCGGTAACTGATCCGCAGCACTGCCAATGGCAGTGCCCCCAGTAAATGCAGCATACGTGCACGGTATAGTTCCACTGTGTAGGAGAGTAGGATCTGCCTCTTATGTTGCCCCCACTTTTGTTCTGATGTTTACACTGGTTTCTGGCTATAGTCTGGCTGGGTCCCTGCCAATCAGGGCCCCAGCCTCTCTGTTCTCTCTAAATGACTTGGAGTGCACTCTAGGTGCACTAGTGATTGGATACTGTGGTACCTTATGAGTCCCTAGTATATGGTACCTTAGGTACCAAGGGCATAGGTACTTCACAGGCCTACCAGGGGCTGAAGCATGTATTATGCCACCCCTGGGAAGCAGACTAAATCTGACACCACAGGCCTGCTACTGCAGCCTGGGTGAGGTGGTGCTAGCACCCCTCACTGAGATATAGGTTTCCTATATCTCTCCTGCACACACATTTAAACCTATCAGTCACCCCTAAGGCAGGCCCTATCAATCCTGAGGGCAGGGTGCTTGGTTCCTATGTGAGAGGGTGCCTCTGCCTGAGCAGGGCCCCTCTGCAGCTCTCAGAGTCCATTCTCTGGGGCTGTTTGTGGATGCGGTTAAACCATATACTCTTAAGTGCATTATATCCTCGCGGTAGAATGCTAACTTTGGAATGGCTGCATCGAAACATGTCGTGTTTGGTGTCAAACATCTTGGAATACTACCCCCCCGCCAGTTCTGGCAGCGGGGGTAGCATTCTACACTTCTAGAGGGATAGACATGTACCTACTGCGGAAACGCGGTAGAATCCTGCAGAGCCCTGGCATCACAAAATGGATGCCACCAGTCACAGACACTGGGCTGCCCTCCTGCTGATGACCGAAACTCACAGTGGAGGAAGCCCAACAATAGGTATCCTGTCACAGGAGGGTGTGACCACCTTCCAGATAGGGTTTAGTGTATTGGGGCTGGGTGGGTGCACTCTTAGAGTGCTTTGAAGTCCTGCACTGGTGGAGCAGAAGGCTCCCCTGTGCATATGCCAGTTCAAACCAGCTCAGGGGCTACCTGCCCATGCTCGGGCGCGAAACTGGACAAAGGGAAGTGGGTGTAGCCACCCACTCCCCTGACCCTCCCATAGGTGGGGTCATAGAGCTAGTCCCTCCCTTTCTTTTAGTATAAGAGGGGGAACCTGTGCATTGCAAACTAGATACCCCTGGATGAAGCTCTACAAGAAGAATCCCGGACCTTCGACGTTCCACTACCTTTGGAAGACGGAAGAATCTCCCTTGGAGTCAAGGAGTGACTCCCCTGCTTGGCAGGCACCAAAAACAACAATGACAGTCGCAAACTACGCCGCTCCTGCCGGAGCCCGAAGTCCCTGCAGCCCAGGAAGAGGATTTCCTGACCCCTCCAAGGCCATCATGAGTTCCCAGGGAAGCTGAGGCAAGTGGACCCCACGAGCAACAAGGAACCGCAGCCCCTGGGTACTGTACACTATTGTCGAGTGCAACCCCTTCACGACGTTCTACGAACTTGTGCTTTGGACCACGTGTGGTCCCAGCCTCCCGCAGAGATCTCTCCCAAAATCAGAGGCCTACACCATCCCAAGTGACCGTGGGCCCCTGTTGAGTGAATCCTCCTGAGGCGTCTTTGCAATCCCTTGCCAGCCGGCTTGTGGGTCCCCAGAAGACTTTCCAAAGAAACCAAAGGGCTCCCCTGGTTGCTCCAGGCCTGCCCTGACCTACCCTTGCTGGGTAAGTTCCTCAGACCTTGCTGGTCTGCACCATTGATTTTTCCGTTCTACCACAAGACTTGCTGCTACCAAGGCTTGTTGGCTCCAATCGGGTCGCCGACACCGCAGTCAGCTGCAGACTTCGTGGGACACGCTGAATCCAGCTCCTGGCCATCCTCGACACCTCCTGGACCTCTTGGTTGAAGAGTCAAGACCCCAGCGAACGACCTGAATCTGTCGACGACGGTGGGCATTCATCTTCCTTGCCCCGGGTCACTGCCAAGTGCCCTTGAACACTGTCCCCTCTGCTTTCAGGTCTTCCTCCTTCCGAATCCAGGCTTGGATTCCAACGGACACTTCTTCTGTCGCCGCAAGCAGCAAGTCTTCACTGGCTCCCATTGAAAACGACGCCGCGACCCGACACCAAAGGACACCTATGCACCCGGCTCCCCTGGGTGAGGTAACTTTAGCATTATGGTGCTCCCGTGGGTGTGGGCCCTAGAACTACTTACCCTGTAAGTGGCTTGCTTGTAGCTACCCTAGAAGTGCCCTAAAACTCTTATTTTCTAAGTGCGACAATTGCGCTGTCTCGTACAGGGTTCGCGTCTGTGTTAGACACATCGCGCCCATCTCCCTTGTAACACTATCTATAACCGTGTCCTTCGACTCGTACTGAGTCCGATTGGTGTTCGCCTCGAACACACAAGGGGCCTGTAACATTGAAATATCCATTGCGCTGACTCGTACAAGGTTCGCGTCTGTGTTAGACACAGCGCGTCCATCTCCCTTGCAACTCTATCTGTAACCGCGTCCTTCGACTCGTACAAGGACCGATCAGTGTGTTCGCCTCGAACACGCAAGGGACCTTTAACATTGAAATCTCAATCGCGTCTGTTCGCATAGACTCGTACAGGACTCGCACCGGTGCCAGGACACCGCGTCCGTCCCCTGTGGGTCTCCTACAACTACCTGGGGTGGTTCTTGGGGGTCCCTCGATTCTAACTGCTCTAGACCTAGGTCTAGCCAAACTAAGATTGTGATATTTGATTGTGCTAACTTATTTTGATAACATTTGATTTGTACATATGTTCCTGACTTCTAATCTCATAAAGAGATTAGTAGAGAGTTGTTTATTAATAAATACATATATATTTGATATATATACCTGTGTGGTGTCTTTACATTTGGTGATTCAAGAGATTGTGTGGTAAAACAAGCTGCTTTACATTCCTCCAAGACTTAGCCTGAAGGCTGCTCTCCACAGCTACCACTAGGATAGCTTTCTATAAATGTTGTCTTAAACCTACCAACCATAAGAGTCGAATTGTTCTGGTGCAAGGTGTCCTCTTTAATTAGTGAACAGCATATACCAGGCCAACTTCTCACATTGGTGGCAGTGTGTGGGATTCCAGCTTGCTATTGTTTTACCAGAAAATCTCTATTTGAATTACTAACTGAAAACCACTATAGGTACTCAAGGTACATATAAAATCAAGCTTAGTATCAATAAGTTCTACTGAACTTAGAGCTGTGTGCAAAAGGGATAGCACACCCTTTCTACAGCTCAAGCTAGTATCAGTAGGCCACAAACTAGTGTAGGTAGTACAACACTGCACAACGCTAGAATGTCCCCAAGGGATGGACCCAGTGGATCCACCCAGCTTCAGTATAAGGACATGACTTTCTGTGACTTGAAAGCCCTGTGTGCTGAGAGGCACCTGAAGATAGGACAGAGTCCCTCCACACTACACTTGATAGATCTGCTAACAGCAGATGACCTTAGATTAGCTCTAGGAGCTAAGGGGTCTGGATCAGTGGGTGGGTCAGTCATAGTGTCTGGGTCAGATGATGAACATCAGGATGACCAGGACTCTGTCATTGTAGGGCCAGGCCCAAAGGGGTCTGAACAAGACAGAGGAATTCTCCCTAAGAGAACTGACATAGTGGAAGACAGGCACAGGTAACTTTCCAGGGAATCTGAGCACTCCTTTCACTCTGGCAGAGAAACTGTCTACCAGAGGAACTCCTTCTTCCCAAGAAGAGAGACCTCCTCTGAAAGGATGTACAAACTGCTGCAGTATGAGGAAGCAAGATTTGCCCTCAAAACCAAGCAGTTGGCATTAGACAAAGAAGCCTTTGAGTTCCAAAAAGCTTCTAGAAGAGAGGGTTAGAACCCCCTGGTGGCAGCAACAGTGTCCCTAGAGGCAGAGAAAATATTCCAGACCATAGGAACCTGAGCAAGGTTGTTCCTCCCTACCAGAGTGGGGATGATATCCACAAGTGGATAACTGCTATGGAAAGGGCCTGTAGAGTACAACAGGTCCCCCAAAAGCAGTGGGCAGCAATCTTGTGGCTCTCCTTTTCAGATAAAGGTAGAGACAAGCTCCTCACTGTTAGAGAAGAGGATGCTGATGACTATGAAGTCCTGAAGAGTGCACTGATAGATGGGTTTGGCTTAACCACTGAGCAGTACAGGTTGAAGTTCAGAGACACCCAGAAGGCAAAGACTCAGGACTGGACTGACTTTGTAGATTGTGCAACCAAGGCTCTGGAGGGTTGGCTGGTTGGCAGTAGGGTTACTGATTTCAAGGGATTGTATAATCTAATGATGAGAGAACAGATCCTTAATAATTGCCAGAACCAGTTGTTGCATCAATACCTGGTGGACTCAGATCTGACCTCTCCCCAAGAATTGGGAAAGAAGGCAGACAAGTGGGTCAGAACCAGGGTGAGGCAGAAAACCCAGAACCAAGGGGGTGACACCAAGAAGCAGGATCCTAAGGGCTCTGAGAAAGGTGGGGATAAGGCAAAAGACCAGAAGTCTTCACAAGGGCCCCAAAAATCTGCATCTGGTGGGGAGTCACAATCCAACAAGGGAAAAGGCCAAAAGAAGCCCTGGTGCAAATTCTGTAAACAGAAAGGGCACTGGACTTCTGATTGTAACAAGTCCAAAGACCAAACCACCACCACTCCTGCCCCTAAGGCAACTGTTCCCCCTAGCTCAGCTACTGGTGGAGGTGGTACTCAGAATAAGGGTGTAGTAGGGTTGACCCTGGGTTCTGAAGTGGACTCTGACCTAGTCAGAGTACCCACTCAGGCAATGCTGATTTGTGATGGAGACCTTGATATGTCCTTCCTAGTAAGCCCCAGTAATCTGGGCAAATACAAACAGCAGCCTGTAATAAATGGCAAACAGGCTTTGGCATTTAGGGACACAGGTGCTAGTGTCACCATGGTGGCAGAGGATCTTGTGGACCCTGGACAGATCATCCTGGGTGAAATGTACCAGGTGACCAATGCAAGCAATGTCCAGACCAACCATAGTCTGGCAGTTGTGAATTTCTCCTGGGGAGGGGTAACTGGCCTCAAGAAGGTTGTAGTCAGTGCAGACCTCCCTGTAGAATGTCTATTGGGCAATGATCTAGAGACTTCAGCCTGGTCTGAAGTAGAGTTATGGACTCATGCTGAGATGTTGGGCATTCCTGCAGAGGTATTTGCATGACACTGAATCAGCTCTGGATCCTGGAACAATGGACCAGATGCTTCCCAAGAAGAGGAGCAGTAGGGTAAAGGCAGTGCCTTCCCCTCTGTCTCAGATCACAGATTCACCTCTTGAGGGAGGTGAAGCAGATCCTGAAGAAGGAACTGCCCCAGAGGGACTTGAGCCTGATCAGGTTGAGTTCTTGGGGGCGGAGGGCCCTTCTAGGGAAGATCTGAGTAAGGAGCAACAGTGCTGCCCCTCTCTTGAACCCCTCAGACAGCAGGCTGGGAGTGCTAGTGGGTCCCCTAAAGTTTATTGGGATGAGGGACTCCTATATTCTGAGGGTAGAGACCCAGCCCCTGGAGCCACCAGGAGGTTGGTAATACTTCAGAAGTTTAGGGGGTTCCTCTTGACCCTAGCACATGACATCCCTTTAGCAGGACACTTGGGCCAAAACAAGACCTGGGACAGGCTTGTTCCACATTTTCATTGGCCACATATGTCAGAGGACACAAAGGAGTGTTGTCGCTCCTGTGTCACATGCCAAGCCAGTGGTAAGGCAGGTGGCACAACAAAGGCCCCCTGATACCACTACCTGTGGTGGGGGTACCCTTTGAAAGGGTAGGGATTGACATTGTTGGTCCCCTTGACCCTCAAACTGCATCTGGGCACAGGTTTATCCTGGATTGTAGTGGATCATGCCACCAGGTACCCAGAAGCAATTCCCCTGAGGACCACCACAGCCCCTGTGGTGGCAAGAGCCCTCATTGGAGTTTTCTCTAGAGTGGGTTTCCCAAAGGAGGTAATCTCTGACAGAGATGCAAACTTCATGTCAGGATACTTGAAGGCAATGTGGAAGGAGTGTGGGGTAACTTATAAGTTCACCACCCCCTATCACCCACAATGCAAAGGTTTAGTTGAACGCTTCAACAAAACCCTGAAGGGAATGATTAAAGGACTCCCAGAGAAGCTTAGGCGGAAATGGGACCTTCTTCTTCCCTGCCTGTTGTTTGCATACAGAGAGGTTCCACAGAAGGGGGTTGGTTACAGCCCATTTGAGCTTCTGTTTGGGCACCCTGTAAGAGGTCCATTGTGTTTGGTTAAAGAGGGCTGGGAGTTACCTCTCAAACCCCCAAACAGGATGTGATGGACTATGTACTTGGTCTCCGCTCCCGGATGGCCGAATACATGAAAAAGGCAACCAAAAACCTGGAGGCCAGCCAAGAATTGCAAAATGCTTGGCATGACCAAAGGCTGTGCTGACTGTGTACCAGCCAGAACAGAAAGTGTGGGTGTTGGAGCCTGTGGCCCCAGCAGCCCTCCAGGACAAGTGGAGTGGCCCCCATACAATAGTTGAACAGAAGGGAGAAGTCACCTATCTGGTGAATCTTGGAACTCCCAGGAGCCCCCTGAGGGTGCTCCATGTCAACAGATTAAAGCCATATGTTGACAGGGCTGACATGGGCTTGCTCATGGCAACTGATGAGGACCAGGAGGAGGAGAGTGACCCTCTCCCTGACCTGCTCTCTCAGAACTCTGATGATGGGTCAGTAGATGGTGTTGCTTTGGCAAGCAGCCTCACTGACCATCAGCAAACCAAGTTCTGCAACAGTATAGACATATGTTTAGCCTGACCCCTAGTCAGACTACCTGGTGAACCCATGAGGTGGACACTGGAGACAGTCTGCCTGTCAAGAGTAAAATCTACAGGCAACCTGACCATGTCAGGGACTGTATCAGGACTGAAGTCCAGAAAATGTTGGAGCTAGGTGTAATTGAGCCTTCAGATAGCCCTTGGGCTAGCCCAGTAGTCCTGGTACCCAAGCCTCATACCCAGGGTGGTAAGAAAGAAATGAGGTTTTGTGTAGACTACAGAGGCCTCAAAGCAGTCACTAGGACTGATGCCTACCCCATACCAAGGGCAGATGAGCTGATTGATACTTTGGCCTCAGCCAAGTATCTGAGTACATTTGACCTAACAGCTGGCTACTGGCAGATCAGATTAGCTGATGAGGCAAAAGGCAAAACAGCATTTTCGACTCCTAGTGGGCACTACCACTTTGTGGTGATGCCCTTTGGATTGAAAAATGCACCTGCCACTTTTCAGAGGTTGGTGAATAAAGTTCTGGCAGGGATGGAAACTTATTGCTCAGCTTATCTAGATGATATTGCTGTCTTTAGTTCCTCCTGGCAGGATCACCTGGTCCACCTCAGAAATGTTTTGGAGGCTCTGCAGAAAGCAGGCCTCACTATCAAGGCCACTAAGTGCCAGATAGGGCAGAGTCAGGTTATGTACCTGGGCCACCTTGTAGGTGGAGGCCAGGTTCTGCCTTTACAGAGCAAAATCCAAACCATAATGGAATGGGTTGCTCCAACCACCCAGACACAGGTGAGAGCCTTCTTAGGCCTGACTGGGTACTATAGGAGGTTTGTCAAGGGATATGGATCTATAGTGACCCCCTTGAATGATCTGACATCAAAGAAAATGCCAAAAAGGTTCAGTGGACAGCTAGCTGTCAGAAGGCATTTGAAGACCTAAAGCAGGCCATGTGCACTGCCCCCATCTTACAGAGTCCAGACTACACCAAAAAGTTCATTGTCCAAACAGATGCTTCTGATCTGGGTGTGGGAGCTGTACTGTCTCAACTGAATGATGAAGGTCAAGACCAGCCAGTAGCTTTTATTAGCAGAAGGCTGACCCCTAGAGAGAAACGTTGGTCAGCTATAGAGAGGGAGGCCTTTGCTGTGGTGTGGGCCCTGAAGAAGCTGAGGCCATACTTGTTTGGCACTCACTTCATAGTTCAGACTGACCACAAGCCCCTCCTATGGCTTAAACAGATGAAAGGTGAAAACCCAAAACTTTTGAGGTGGTCCATTTCCCTACAGGGGATGGACTATACAGTGGAACATAGACCTGGGACCCAAGATGCCAATGCAGATGGACTCTCAAGGTAATTCCACTTAGAACACGAAGACTCAACTGGTCAAGGTTAGTTTAGTGTCCCTGCGTTTGGGGGGGGGGTTGTGTAGGAGAGTAGGATCTGCCTCTTATGTTGCCCCCATTTTTTTTCTGATGTTTACACTGGTTTCTGGCTATAGTCTGGCTGGGTCCCTGCCAATCAGGGCCCCAGCCTCTCTGTTCTCTCTAAATGACTTGGAGTGCACTCTAGGTGCACTAGTAATTGGATACTGTGGTACCTTATGAGTCCCTAGTATATGGTACCTTAGGTACCAAGGGCATAGGTACTTCACAGGCCTACCAGGGGCTGAAGCATGTATTATGCCACCCCTGGGAAGCAGACTAAATCTGACACCACAGGCCTGCTACTGCAGCCTGGGTGAGGTGGTGCTAGCACCCCACACTGAGTTATAGGTTTCCTATATCTCTCCTGCACACACATTTAAACCTATCAGTCACCCCTAAGGCAGGCCCTATCAATCCTGAGGGCAGGGTGCTTGGTTCCTATGTGAGAGGGTGCCTCTGCCTGAGCAGGGCCCCTCTGCAGCTCTCAGAGTCCATTCTCTGGGGCTGTTTGTGGATGCGGTTAAACCATATACTCTTAAGTGCATTATATCCTCGCGGTAGAATGCTAACTTTGGAATGGCTGCATCAAAACATGTTGTGTTTGGTGTCAAACATCTTGGAATACTACCCCCCGCCAGTTCTGGCGGCGGGGGTAGCATTCCACCCTTCTAGAGGGATAGACATGTACCTACTGCGGAAACGCAGTAGAATCCTGCAGAGCCCTGGCATCACAAAATGGATGCCACCAGTCACAGACACTGGGCTGCCCTCCTGCTGATGACCGAAACTCGCAGTGGAGGAAGCCCAACAATTGGTATCCTGTCACAGGAGGGTGTGACCACCTTCCAGACAGGGTTTAGTGTATTGGGGCTGGGTGGGTGCACTCTTAGAGTGCTTTGAAGTCCTGCACTGGGGGAGCAGAAGGCTCCCCTGTGCATATGCCAGTTCAAACCAGCTCAGGGGCTACCTGCCCCTGCTCTGGCCCAAAACTGGACAAAGGGAAGTGGGTGTAGCCACCCACTCCCCTGACCCTCCCATAGGTGGGGTCATAGAGCTAGTCCCTCCCTTTCTTTTAGTATAAGAGGGGGAACCTGTGCATTGCAAACTAGATACCCCTGGACGACGCTCTACAAGAAGAATTCCGGACCTTCGACGTTCCACTACCTTTGGAAGACGGAAGAATCTCCCTTGGAGTCAAGGAGTGACTCCCCTGCTTGGCAGGCACCAAAAACGACAATGACGGTCGCAAACTATGCCGCTCCCGCCAGAGCCCGAAGTCCCTACAGCCCAGGAAGAAGATTTCCTGACTCCTCCAAGGCCATCGTGAGTCCCCAGCGAAGCTGAGGCAAATGGACCCCACGAGCAACGAGGAACCGCAGCCCCTGGGTACCGTGCACTATTGTCGAGTGCAACACCTTCACGACGTTCTACGAACTTGTGCTTTGGACCACATGTGGTCCCAGCTTCCCGCAGAGATCCCTCCCAAAAACAGAGGCCTACACTGTCCCGAGTGACCGTGGGCCCCTGTTGAGTGAATCCTTCTGAGGCGTCTTTGCGATCCCTTGCCAGCCAGCTTGTGGGTCCCCAGAAGACTTTCCAAAGAAACCAAAGGGTTCTCCTGGTTGCTCCAGGCCTGCCCTGACCTACCGTTGCTGGGTAAGTTCCTCAGACCTTGCTGGTCTGCACCATTGATTTTTCCGTTCCACCACAAGACTTGCTGCTACCAAGGCTTGTTGGCTCCAATCGGGTTGCTGACACCGCAGTCAGCTGCAGACTTTGTGGCACACGCTGAATCCAGCTCCTGGCTGTCCTCGATGCCTCCTGGACCTCGTGGTTGAAGAGTCAAGACCCCAGCAAACGACCTGAATCTGTCAACGACGGTGGGCATTCATCTTCCTTGCCCCGGGTCACTGCCAAGTGCCCTTGAACACTGTCCCCTCTGCTTTCAGGTCTTCCTCCTTCCGAATCCAGGCTTGTATTCCAACGGACACTTCTTCTGTCGCCGCAAGCAGCAAGTCTTCACTGGCTCCCATTGAAAACGACGCCGCGACCCGACACCAAAGGACACCTATGCACCCGGCTCCCCTGGGTGAGGTAACTTTAGCATTACGGTGCTCCCGTGGGTGTGGGCCCTAGAACTACTTACCCTGTAAGTGGCTTGCTTGTAGCTACCCTAGAAGTGCCCTAAAACTCTTATTTTCTAAGTGCGACAATTGCGCCGACTCATACAGGGTTCGCGTCTGTGTTAGACACATCGCGTCCATCTCCCTTGTAACACTATCTATAACCGTGTCCTTCGACTCGTACTGAGTCCGATCGGTGTTCGCCTCGAACACACAAGGGGCCTGTAACATTGAAATATCCATTGCGCTGACTCGTACAAGGTTCGCGTCTGTGTTAGACACAGCGCGTCAATCTCCCTTGCAACTCTATCTGTAACCGCGTCCTTCGACTCGTACAAGGACCGATCGGTGTGTTCGCCTCGAACACGCAAGGGACCTTTAACATTGAAATCTCAATCGCGTCTGTTCGCATAGACTCGTACAGGACTCGCACCGGTGCCAGGACACCGCGTCCGTCCCCTATGGGTCTCCTACAACTACCTGGGGTGGTTCTTTGGGGTCCCTCGATTCTAACTGCTCTAGACCTAGGTCTAGCCAAACTAAGATTGTGATATTTGATTGTGCTAACTTATTTTGATAACATTTGATTTGTACATATGTTCCTGACTTCTAATCTCATAAAAAGATTAGTAGAGAGTTGTTTATTAATAAATACATATATATTTGATATATATACCTGTGTGGTGTCTTTTCATTTGGTGATTCAAGAGATTGTGTGGTAAAACAAGCTGCTTTACATTCCTCCAAGACTTAGCCTGAAGGCTGCTCTCCACAGCTACCACTAGGATAGCTTTCTATAAAGGTTGTCTTAAACCTACCAACCATAAGAGTCGAATTGTTCTGGTGCAAGGTGTCCACTTTAATTAGTGAACAGCATATACCAGGCCAACTTCTCACACACGTGACAGGGGTTGTGCATGTGTCCGGGATGTCTTGCCATTTCGTTAGTGGCTCTGGTTGAAGCGGCACTGTTCTGACCTTCGCCAGTTCTGTGGATGAAATGCCACAGCTCGGATCAATGAGTTGTTTTAGTGTGCAACAGTTGTACGCCTGGGATGGTGTGGGAGTACGTGTGAAGAACATTCCATGCAAGACAACTTCGAGCAAGGACTTCTGTGTGTGGGGTGTGTATACGTTGGTCTTTCGTCGGGATGTGCATAGTGTGGGAGTCGTCATCAGCTGCTATAGTATCTATCCGGGGGTGCCGGGCACATGCCATTCCGAGGTCGGAGGTGCAGATGTGCTTCCGCCTGATAGCCCAGACAAAGGAGCTTTCATCCCTAATGTTGGTTTGTCATCTGCTTGCATTCAGGAAATGTGATGTGGCTTGTTGGGGGTGGGGTGGAATGTGTGCGACTTTGGGATTCATGTTTGACATGTCTTGCATGTGGGAAATGAGTGGCATCACTGTGTGTTACGTTGCCTCACAGCTGCTCCTCCCTCCCCCGAGCCTATTTACTTGTGTGCGCTGTGCGGTTGCATCACTTGCACTCCTACGGCACACCATTGTCATGCCTGGCTGCGCATGTCCACAAGCCTGACAACGACACTGTGATGTTGGCCGTTGAAGGTGGGCGGCCACATGAGTGTAGGCCCATGGTAAGGATAGTGCAGACACAGATATAGAGTTCGTGCCTGGCTGTGCTCGTGCTGCGATTAAGGCTAGGCATTTGGCTCATGCTGCGGCAATACAGATACACACAACACTTGGAATGTATGAGCCAAGACCTCGAGCGGTCTTGCGCTCCTTCATTTCTCCATTCATGCGAGCCCGCCCTCCGGGTGCATGCTACATTGCAACATTGTCGATTGCGGGCCGGGTGGCGCCGACACTACAACAGAGACACACGCATTAGTCACTTCCTTGTCCAGGCCAGCACTGAACCATGCCCATTGCCCCGGGCAAATTCTTCACACCCCTACGCTGGACTGGCTTACGCCAGCCTGGCCCACTCCGCTTACGCTTACAGGGGGGGACGACAAAGCTACGTGTCCAAGGTCTTACCCACTGCCTGAGGTGACATGGTTGCGTCTGCTGTCCACAGCACAATGTAATGTGGTAGGGCCCTGGGCCATCATGCATACATAATGACCACACGGACACACTTAGATAGATAGTGGAACTAGCTACGGGCACGTGTGCCTGGCCCATTTTATTACCAGGGTCACAGTGATGCCTGTGCTGGATGGGTGTGGGGTGAGTGTAAGCCAGCCCTCAGGCAGTGGTTGGTGCTGGCAACAGCTAGAACAGTGATCATCGAATCACACACACAGATTCAATCATAAAGGGTCCATGACTTGCAGTGCACTGAGGTAGGGGCATCAGAACTGGACTCACACACAAAAGATTACATCATAAAGGGTCCATGACTTGAGCTGCACTGAGTTCGTGGCACCGGAAGTGCTCGGCGGGTGCGCGGCCTGCGATGATGCATCGTATGGGCGGGCCGCCCTGGAAGCAATGTCTGTTGCCTACTGGACTGCGCCATCCATAAATGAAGACTCTATTTGAGTTGGGGGACCTGCTGACCGCAGTGTAGGCCGGAGGCAGCGGCCAGCAAGGGCCCACAGCCACGTGGCGATGACTTGTGGTGCACTGAGTTAGTGGCACCTGAAGCGCTCAGCGGGTGTGCAGCCTGCAATGATGCGTCGTCCGGGCGGGCCGCACTGGAAGCAATGTCTGTTGCCTACTGGACTGCACCATAAATAAATCAAGACTCAATTTGAATTGTGAGCCCTGCTGACCGCAGTGTAGGCCGGAGGCAGCTGTCAGAAAGGGCCCACAGCCACGTGGCGATGACTTGTGGTGCACTGAGTTGGTGGCACCTGAAGCGCTCAGCGGGTGTGCAGCCACGATGATGGTGTGTCCTCGCAGGTCAGGATTGGATTTGATTTGAGCGCCCTGCTGACCGCAGTGTAGGCCGCAGACAGTAGTCAGCACACACATAACTCTGCGGTGCTGTGCCGCTGGGTGCGCTGGGGGCCTGTGTCGCGGGAGCCAGCGATCGGCTGAGGAGGCTGGTGGTCATGGCGGCGGACTCGTGGCAGGGTGAGGGGCACCACCCTGGCAGACGCGTTGGCCATCCCGGAAGTGAACCATGCCCAGAGCCCCGGCCTATTTATTCACACTCCTACGCTGGACTGGCGTACGCCGGCCCAGTCCACTCCGCTTACGCTTACAGGGGGGACGACACAGCTACATGACCGAGGTCTTCCCCACTGCCTGAGGTAACATGGTGGCGTCCACTGTCCACAACACTACAAACACCAGCAGTATATGTCCACATGGACATGTTTGTGCTCTGCATACTGAAGTCTGTCCAGCACATCACCGCCACACTTGGCATTGTGTACATTCTTTTTCATGGGTGACTTGCCTCCTTCACACATACTTGGTTCCCACCTCTCCCCACATTCTACAATTGTGTGGCTGAGGGACCATGCCATTTTCGGAATGTCAGCTGTCTTCTTCTGCGCTGCCTAGGTGGTAGTCCTGGGGGGGGTGGTCCGGGGGGGGAGGGTCCTGGGGGTGGTGGCGGTGGGTGTTGTGGCGCTCTTGGGTCTTCAAGCTGCAAGATCATTGGCTTCATGGCATCTGTTGGTCTTCATTAGTGGCTCTGGGCTGGGCTCCCTTTCATGCTGCAGGTTGTCGTCCTGCTCAACACCAGTAAAAGGCAGGTGTTAAATTCCTGCTGCTAATGCGCCTTATCGCATGTTTTAGGCCCGCATCGCCAATCTGGCTGGTCGTTGTGAATATCGCGAAGTGGTGTTGTCGTGAGTTTTTGCACGGGAATGCCTACTCTGCATATCATTAGCGTTAGTTGTCTCTCTCATCCGTGGCGATGTTTTTGGCGTCAGCTATTGCTGGAAAACTGTCGATATCAGCAGTTTGCACCAGCTTGAGAATAGGGCAATAAATCTATCGCCACTTTTGCTGCGCTAAAGTGCCGATAAATCGGCAATGGCTCCTTGAGAATATGCCCCGAAGCTGTTTCCTCCTGCAACTTCCGCCAACAACACAAATGCTTTCTTGGACGCGCCATTTCTTCAAATGTTCTTGTGATACTGCCCGGTCGCAGATAGAAAAACTACAGTTCATGGATGGAGCTGCTTAGACACTGACGCTTTGAAGTAAAGTGATGTTGTCCCCTTTCAACATGATACGACCCAACTGCTTCCTGGACTTGGTCTTCAAGTGAACTTCTTGTGCATCATCAAGCACTAAGTTCATGTATTCGTCGAATCCAATGATACAGCCTTCTATCCGCATGTTCACCTGTTCATACAGCCATACTTGGATTTTGGACCCATTTTGAAGGTATCTGAAGATGAGATTAATGGGCTGTACCATCACCTTCTGCACCTTTGGACCTTGCCCACAATAAGCCATGACTGTGGCTGTTGGGACTGAGAAGGACCGGAAGACAAACGAGCCCAAACGCATGGGATAATAGGCAGAGTAAATCTGAAAACCTCAAAGGGCAACACTTTCCCCATAGTGGTTAGGTTTGGAGATGGAATAGTACATATACCCACTCCTACAGGCGAGTAGAAAGCCAATTAGACACAAAAAAAAATTACATTTAGGCAGAACAAAAGGATAAGGGCATTTCACCTTGGCATTTGACCATACCTAATCCCAAAATTGGTAATAAGGCTCCCTGACCCCCTGAGGGGCAGATAGGGATGTTTGCCCCTATTAGATCTGGGGGGCAGAAAGTCCACTAAACACCTGGGTTTTCAACATAGCACCATAATAAACAGATGGATGGAGGCTGCCTACCCTGGCATTGAGTTTCTAGCCCACACCAGAAGGGGCAATAGAGTCTTTCTGCCCCAGGGTGTAGAAAGCCCGCTAAAAACAAAGGATGTTTAATTTGGCCAAAAGAAGGGGTGGAAGCCCCCAGGCTTTAGATTTTGTATTTGAGCAACAGAAAAGGGTTTCTTCCTGGTATTGGGCCGTATCCCAACTCAAAACGGGACAAACCCAGCCTTTCTGTCCTTCTGGGGTAGAGAGAGGGTTTGTCCCTGATTTGCCCTGGGCAAGCAAAAAGACCATAATACACCAGAGATTTCAACATGTTGCTAAAACTAACAAACAGATTGGATGGTCCTCCCAGGCATTGAGCCATAAGCCCACTCCAGAAAGAGAAACAGAGTCTTTCTGCCTCCTAGGAGCAGATAGAAGATTTGTCCCGATGCTAAGGTTGCCCCTAATCTACCCCCGGGGTGGGAGACAAGTCTACTAAACCCAAGGGATTTTACATTTGGGCAAAAGAAAGGGGTGTGGGTGTCCCACCCTGGCATTGGGCCGTGTCCCTGTAGTGTCTTGTGTATTATAGAGCGTGGGACCCCTATGGTCCCTAATGCATTCCGTAGTTTAGTGACATAGGTGAATGGGTGTGGTTAATAAACTTCATGATACAGTATGTGTCAGTTAATGGTTACATTCTAGAGAATAAAGACATGTCATACCGAGCTCCGTGTGTGGCGTAATTAATTTACATGCAACCAGGCTGGGGAGGACACTACAACTGGCAATGAGATAGGGGATACATAAATCCTGCAACCTGAAGAGCCATGAGTGCCCTCCCAGAGAGTTTGCAGTGGTCCAGCAAAATGATTGTGAATGCCATGTGTGCCTTAGTCGAAGTGAAGAATCAACGGTTGGCATATGTGGAGTCAAAGTGCAACTCCAGCCAGTACAAGACCTTTGAAGACAGTGAGGCCCCCACGGAAAGTTTCAGTTATTGTCGGTCAGAAAATTGTAAATACGACAGAGATAAGAAGAGCTACTCCAAACACAACAGAATATCCGCGGGTCTAACAAGCCTAGTGAAGCTCTAAAGACATGTAGCACAAGCAGGGACCTTTAATTAAACATCCCTGAGCTCCTCCCTCACAGTGAGGGGGTCGTAGCCCTTGGCTGCACTAGGCTTTGCAACCAAGAGGAGATCCCAGATGATGAAGCATGCCACTTCGGTGGGTGATGGGATTCCGTCCTTTTTAAAGGATTCTCCCTAAGTATAATTAAAGGTCCCTGCTTGTGCTACATGTCTTTAGAGCTTCACTAGGCTTGTTAGACCCGAGGATATTCTGTTGTGTTTGGAATAGTTGTGTTTGGGGAATATATCCGCGCTGGTCTTAAAAATTCTCCCTTAGACCCTCCTTCATCCTTTGTGCATATTTTATAAGAAGAGATACGCCACAAGTTTACACACAGCTGTCATTTATACAGCGTGGAAATATCAAAGGCAGTATCAACCAGGTACAGAAAGAGCAACAAGCGGTGACAGTCAGGTGTAAGAGAATGCTGCGAGCAGAAGTAGATAAGCACAGAGAAGCACTAAGAGACAGAGACCAACCAGGTGTAAGAAAGTGTGAAGAAATTTCAGAGGGTGGTTCACCTCAGATACAAGAAACAAACTTCTACTTACCGAACATCTAGAGTAAAGAGAGTCATCCTACCTCAGCACCAGGCAGGGCAACCCAAGCATAAGCACGGGGCTGTGCTTACACAGCCGTCAAATCCTGCTGAACCAACAAAATGGTCGTGAGAGGTCGTCAGAATAGTGCCATTTGCCAGCTCTCTTACGGCTGCTGAAGAGAGCACCCGGTACGGCGCTGCGCCTTCCAAAAAGCCACCATCTGCTTTCGATGTTGCCAAGAAGCAGAATATTGTGCAAGATGGACTGTCTGGATTGAAGCTTTTGATGTCTTCATTGATGTACTGGAAGAAGAAGATGACAAAAAGATCATCAAATATCTAAAAAATGTAGCAGGTGACGGAGTGAAAGAAGTGATAAAGAAAATACCCATAGGTGAAGAAACTTTGTACCATCATAGAAATGCTGAACACCAAATTCAATCCATTGCAGAATGTTGACTATGAAATGTACATCTTCATTCAAGAAAGACAAAGAGTTGGTGAAACAATGGATGAATTTCTTGAAAGACTTGAAATGCTCATCAAACACTGTAAGTTCAACAACTTCAATGATGAAGAAGCCATTCACCTCAGAGTCATAGATGGTTGCCTGTCCAGTTCCTTCAGACACCGAATTCTGAGGAAAACACTCAGTCTTGAGCGTGTGCTCATGGCGGCCAGAACTGCAGAACATGCCGATACACAAGCCGCTGACATGGAGGCCAGGGGAGCCCAGAGTGAATCGGCATTGAGTATGAAAAGCAAGCATAAAACACCAGGTAAAAGATCACAGAATGATGTCTCTGAAGAAGATTAAGCTGTGTTTTCGATGTGGATTTTCCTTTCCACATGAAGGTAAATAAAAAAACGTTGTGAAGACAAAATGGCTGCCAGTGCATCATATCTTGAAGACAAGATGGCTGCCAGCAGGTCCCAGAAGCATTCCAGGTACGCCCACCAATGTAAAGGGCAACATCAGTTGAGACAAGTAGAAGCTGAAAAAAGTAGATTGTCATCTACTTACCCGTCGAAAGGTTCTTCATTGTCACTGTCGAGCAACAGTGAAGAAGATGGATGAGTGATGTCATTGCTCACTACTGAAAGATGTGCGTATGTAGGTCTGATTTTTTGCAAGAAAGAATACAGGTCGGAAAAAAATCAACAAGTGAAATCACAATATTCATTTGGACTTTGTCCCAAAATAAAATTAAAGGTTAATGGATGTTATAAACCATTTTTCATGGACAGTGCACTTCAATAAATATCATGCCAGCCGAAAAGTACCATGAACTGTCTCCGGTGCTCTGTCTAACACTATCGATAACCAAAGTATACACGTGGGCAGCCTTGAAACTATTCCAAAGTCATGGTTCATTTATGGCGACTATGAAACATAAAAAGATGCAGGTGCAAGCCCCAATCCATATCCTTCAGGACACTTTGTCGAGTGAATGTATGCTCAGCATAAGCACTGCTGCTGAAATGAGGCTAATTTCTGTGAATTACAATGTCAATGGTCACCAGGACATAGTGAATCAATTTCCGTCATTGTTTCATGGGTTAGGAAAGCTTTAGACAATAAAAGTGCAGCTCCACATTAATGAGGACATTCTTCCTGTTGCGCAACAACATAGTCAAATTGCATTTCATCTACAAGAAGCTATTAAAAAAGAAATTGAGACTTTGCTAAAACATGATATCATTGAGCACTCTACCGGTCCAACTCCATGAGAGTCGCTGATAGTGGTGGTATCTAAAAAGGGCTGTGGAGGGTCTGTGCGAATCTGTGTTGACATGTGTCAAGCAAACAAGGCAATCGAGAGAGACCGACACCCAGGTTCGCACACAGCCGAAATGATTACCCGTTGAATAGTGCCAAAGTCTTTTCGTGCCTTGATCTGAACAAAGGATAGCATCAGTTCGAACTGTAAGAAAATTGCAGGTATATTAGTACCGTTTCAGCTCATGCTGGTTTGTTCAAATACAAAAGACTGAGTTTTGGAGTGTCTCCAATTGTCGAACCTTTCCAAGATGTCATTTGTTGCATTATACCCCCTGTCACGCATGCTTTCAATTACAGCGACGATATACTAGTATTTGGGGCTACACAAAAGGAACATGATAGAGCCATTACACAAGTGTGCTTTCTACCTGTTGATACAGGTCTTACGCTGAATGCTGAAAAGTGCGAATTTCACAAAACAAAACTAGAATTCTTTGGGCACATTTTCTCAGAAGGGGGAATGACTCAAGATCCAGCCAAGGTTCAGGCTTTGTCATCTACCTCCCCTCCACAAGACGTAACCATGCTGCTTTCTTTTCTTGGTTTGGCCAGCTACTGTTCCATGTACATCTGTGACTTTGCCACCATGAGTGCCCCATTGAGAGAGTTAATGAAACAGAATGTTTCATTACAGTGGTCACGGGAATGTGATCAAAGTTTCAAGACGATTGAGCATGCAATTGAAAATGCTACCAAGATGGCTTACTTTGATCCGAAATTGCATACATAGATTGTTGTGGATGCTAACCCATTGGATTTAGGTGCAATTCTTGCCCAACATAGTGCACATGCAAATGCACGAAGGTTTATTGTGACTTATTGTAGGAAAGTGCCTCTTTTTGCATGGTTAGCCCCCACTTTTTGCCTGATGTAACTTTGAACTGTAGGTGCACTGGGTCCCTGCTAACTAGGTTACCAGTACCAGATCTCTTTCCCAAAACACTGTACCATGATTGGCACAACTTCAGCTACACCTGTAAATCCCTAGTAAGGGGTAGCCCTGGTACCTAGAGCATGGGTACTGGAAAGGGTCCTCTGGGGCTGCAGCACTGGTTGTTCTACCCCAGGGCCCCCTCACCAAGGCTATGTACTCTGCCATTGAGGGTGTGTGTCTTGGTGCAAGAAAATCTGAAGAGTCGAAATGGCACACAGCCCTGTGTGTCATGCCTCACTATGCACTGCATAAGATATAGGTAAGTCACCCCTACTGCATGCCTTTAGCCCTAAGGCAGGGTGCACTATATGCTATGTGTGGGCATATCACCATGAGCAGATATGCCCCTACAATGTCCAGCCCATTCTGTGATGTAGTAAGTGAACAGGGAATCCATAAAGAGTACATGGGCTGGATACTGGTCAACACGAGTTTCCTAGCTCCATGATGGCTTCACTGATTTCTAAGATGTTTGCTACCAAACATCTTGTCTTAATAAACCCTCACTGATGCCAGTGTTGGATGTATTAATAAATTCACACAGGTGACCCTTTTAGAGAATCCCCTGAAACTTAACTAAACACTAGTGGGGTCTCTGGCCAGTTTTCACCAGCCTTCCAGCACAGATATGTTTCTGACCACATGGGGTGAGAGCCAGGGCCCTCGGAGGACAGAAACAATATCTGTTCTGGGTGGGGGTGTCTCACATCTCTTCCAGGATAGAATGGCCATCCCGGGCGGAAAGCTTCAAAGGCAATGTCACCTTTCAAATCCAACACAGGAACCCCCACATAGTGGGTGAGGCAAGCCCTCTTTTCTGCTCCACATTTGGTGGGAGGAAAGGTGGGAAAATTAGTTAGATGAGGAGGATGGTCCCCCTCAGCCTGCACCACCCCTAAGGCCGGGCAGGCGAGGTGAACCCCTCTCCTGAAATTCCACCATGTTGAGATGGTGGGAAAACCTCTAATCAGGGCTAGGGTAGTGCCTCTTCCCACAGGAAGTGGTTACTAAAGGGTATAGACACCCTAAAGGTAGATAGCCCATTGGCTATTACCTGTCTCCCCTTGTAACACCCCTAAATTCAGTATTTAGGTGGCTCCCCGAGACCTGAACCTCAGAATCATCAGACCAAAGAAGACTAAGACAAAGAAGACCTGCTGCGCGAGAACTGAAGCACTGCTGCAGAAGAAAAAGGCGCCAAACCCTGCCAGCTACAAGAAGGACTAGACAATCACTGCTGCTGTGTCATCCTGAAGCCTGCAAGGACTCCAAGAATCCCAGAGCACCTCCAGGATTCGAGAAATCACAGAGAAACTCCCCTGGAGTGAAGATATCACTTCCCTGCACTCCGCAGGCACTGCTCCTGTGAAGTCCGGTTTGTCGACTTGCTGCTCCCGACGACCTCAATGGAGCACCAAAGCAAAAAGAAGTACTACTGCTCCACAGGGTCAGATCTGCTTCTCCACCAAGTTTGAAGGCACCAGGACCTACCGGAGACACGGCATACCAATACTCAGTGGTAAAAACTAAGAATAAGAGTCCACACTGAACTGTCAAAGCTCCAGAAGCAAGCACCCTTTGAGAGACATCGAGACACCCAAGACCCACTTCCTGAGTGGCCCAGATGTCCTGTAATTGCCTCTCCAAGTTGCCTGCTCCTGACCTCAAGGCCCCTAAAGACGCCTGGCTGACCTGTTCACTCTGCAACCGGCCCCACCAGTCCCAGCACCTGTAAGTCCACCTGTACAGTGCATGTTCAAGAGGCCCCCTTCGTCTTTGTGCACCAGATTCTAAGACCCTCCGCACTCTGCTCCCGCCAAATCTGGGACGCTCCCAAACTTCTCCTGCTGGAACTTTGGACCTGGTCCTGACATCAACCTAAAAGGAGAAGGTGAACTTCGTGAAAGCATTGTCCGATTTTATATGCAATTTTCTATTTTCTTCCCATTGATTCCTATTGCGTAATTGTGCACATAGCTGATATATTTTCTGAACTCTTTCAAAATCGTAACTTGAAAAGTACCTACCTTAGAACTGTGTTCTTGGTCTCTAAAAATACATAAAAATAGTCTTTACTTGTACAAATTCGTCTTGGATTTATTCTTGAGTGTGTGTCTCATTTATTGCCTCTGTGTGTTACAACAAATGCTTAGCACTACCCTCTGATAAGCCTAACTGCTCACCCACACCACCACAAAAAGAGCATTAGAATTATCTACTTTTACCTCTGCATAACTATTGGGGAATCACTTGACTCTCTGATCAGTGTACTCCATTTTAGTACACTATATAGAGAGCCTGCTTTCTACACTTATGCTAGCTGAAGTTTGTCACAGACTGAACGAGCTCACTTGCAACCTGAGAAAGAAAGCCTAGCTGTTCTGTGGGCTTGTGAACACTTTTAATCTTTCTGCATGGGAAACATTTTATGCTTGTTTCTGATCACCACGCATTGCTTACTATCCTTGGCAATCCAAAGGCCAAGATGTCCCCTCGGATTGAGAGGTGGGGGGCTGAGACTGCAAGAGTATAACTCCACCATTGTGCACTAGCCGGGAAAAGATCAAAATCCTTCTGACTACTTTTTTTGAGTGCCCCTTCAGTGCCAGGGTACCCCTTCTGAAATGGCTGAGGCCTAGGTTAAGTTTATTGCGAGATCCAGCACTCCTGAAGCTGTGTCCATGAAGCAGATAAGTGCTGCTATCAATGCAGACAGGAATATGCTTATCCTCAAAGACGTTATAATGCAGCAATCCTGGAGAACACATACTCGACTTCTTGATAATGACAGTGAATATCAGATGTAATAAACTGTCCATTACAAAAGAAGGGGTTATATTACGAGTGTTGAGAATTGTCATTCCTGAAAGTCTACGATAGCAAGTCATTAAAATGGCACATGAGGAGCATTGTGAAATTGTCACAAAGCTAGCCCTCCGCGACCATGTTTGGTTCTCTTATCTTGATGAGCAAGCTGAGAGAGAGCTCCAGGCTTGTCAATGTGTAACTGTTTATCTTGCAAAACAACACAGCATCCTTTGAACATGTTAGATCTTCCAAGACACGTCTGGGAGAAAATTAGAATTAACTTCCCCAGGCCACTTGAAAATGGTTATTACCCCATCGTAATTGTAGATTAATACATCCGGTTTCCTCTGGTGGAAGACCTCTCGTCAATCACTCATGATTGAGTAATTGAAAGACTAGAAGGCATGTTTGCAACCTGGGGTGTTCCATCTTTCTAAAATCTGACAATGGCCCACCATTCAGTGGTAGAGAATTAAAAAACTTTCTTGCTCATTTAAATATCAAGCATCCGGAAAGCACAACATTATGGACCCAGGCAAATGGTGTTGTTTATTGTTTTATGAGCACTCTTAAGAAGGCTGTCCAGCATATAGAAGGACTTGAGCACAATTTAGTTCTTCATTCTACTCTTTGTGCCTACAGATCTACCTCTTATTTTACAACCGGCGAAAGCCCGGCCACCTCGATGTTTGGAACCGCCATGGGTACCAAGCTGCTCCATTGGACAACTGAAAGAACAATTGATACTCAGAAAGTTCAGCTCACTGATTCATCACACAAGTCCAGAAAGAAGACTTATGCAGACAAGCACCCTAGTGCTCAGGACATTACAATTCAGAAAGGAAACTGTGTCCTTGTCAAGCAGAGGCAGAAATCAAATCTGATGCTCTATTCAATGCTGATCCATTGAAAGTTATGACTAGCATGGGACAAATGGTGACTGCTCACCGTCCTAGAAAGTTTATTAAGAGGGATTCGTCAAATTTCAAGCACCTGCCTCTGAGTCTGTTGGCTCCAAACTTCCGGAGTGAGACTTTGTCATCAGAGGGCCAGGACAGCCCCAGAACTGCATCAGTGTCAAGACCACCAGTGCCTGCTGCGGTTGTTTCTCCTGTTTCCTCAGCCTCACACCAAGAGATCTGGAAGTGTGGTTTGAGCGCCTCATCAACTCATTGAGGAACATATATATGATTTTTTTGTTTATACTTTTTTTTTAACAAAGGGGGTATTGTAGGGGCCCATTATACGTTTGGTGCCCCCCCCACATGTACCCCCATGTGCAAATTTGCACGGGGGTCCTGTTAGGGTCCACTTGCTTACATGTCCACCACCCTTTTCATGGCGGGCTCACTGCCATGAAATGGGTGGTGGAAATGCAACTAGGAATATCAGCATCGGCACCACCAGCATATTCCTGCTCCTTTCCACACCACCACTGCAGCGGGATCCTGGATCCCAGCAAAGGCAGCGGTCCTGTGGCGGTCCAACCACTACACAAGGACCGCCGTACTCGTAATCCTCCCCGTAGTGTCTTGTGTATTATAGAACCCAGTCCCCTATTGTCCATAACGGACTCCGTAGTCTAGTGACGTAAGTGAGTGGGTGTGCTTAATAAACTTCATGATGCAGTACGTGTCAGTTTACGGTTACACTTTAGAGAATAAAGATGTGTAATACCGAGCTGTCTGTGGTGCGAAATTCATCTACATTCAACCGGGCTGGGTAGAACACTCAGGGACAAATCAGACTTTCTGCCCTCCCGGGGGAGGGGGGTGGAGAGTCCACTAGACACCAGGGATTTTACCTTTGGGTAAGGAAAGGGGGCAGGTGTCCCACCCTAGGATTGGGCCAAACACCAATCCCAAACAGGGGCAAACCAATCTTTCTGCCCTCACAGGGACAGAGAGGGGGTTTACCCAAAATTTGTTCTCAGGGGCAAAAAGCCCATTAAGCACCAGTGATTTCAACATGGTGTCAGAACAAAGAAAATAATTGGGGGACACCTATCCTAACAATGAGCCATACTCCCACCTCAATATAGGGATGAGGGTCTTTTTGCCTCCTGGGGTGGATAGGTGGTTTGTCCCGATTGGAGAGGTTGCCCCTAATCTGCCCCCCTGGTGCGGGAAGGGGAGGAAAGTCACTAGGACCCAGGAATTTTATGTTTGTGTGAAAGACCTAAACTTCCACCGACACCAACGCCACCGACCTCCTGTAAAGATTGGACAGCATCAGCCCCAAGCAGCTGGTCACTGACCCCGATCACAAAACTGGACACATGCTGGACCCCATATTCACATTCAGCAACAGAATCAGAAACAGCCACATCTCTGAATTCACCTAGCTGGACCACTCCATTGTATACTTCACCCTTGCCGGACCTGATCGCACCACCCCCAACCACCACAGCACCCCCTTCTGCAGCTGGACCAAGCTAAATCAGGCAACCGACGACGCCCTCGGCACCACACTGCCCACTGTTGATGTGGACCAGGCAGTACAGAACTTCAATAACTTGATCATCAGCACCACCAACCCAGTCGCCTCAACCAAACCAGCCAAAACCCACAGACACTCCAAGCGAACAAACTGGTATACCCCAGAACACAGCACGTCAAAATGGAGGTGCAAACAACTGGAAAGAAGATGGTGCACCCACAGGAACCTCAACGACCAAATAACCTTCAAATCAGCCCTCAACAACTACCACCACCAGATCAAAGCCACGAAAAAGGAGGCCACCGGACGGAGACCAGCACCAACCAAGCCAAGGAACTCTTCACCATCGTCAGAAAGTTCACCTGCCCATCAGCCACCGAAAACTCAATCCCTGCCTCAAAGGAAATCTGCGAAGCCTTCGCTGACCACTTTCACAACAAGATAGCAACCATCTATAGAAACTTCAATCCCCAACCCTCCGACCTCCTCAGCACTCAATCAACCACCACCGCCGACCAAGGTTTATCGCATGGGAACAACTCTGCACACCCATCAACCACCACTGCCGACCACCCGCTCACCACATGGGAACAACTCAGCACACCAAACACAACCACACTTATGAACTCCATCCACTCGGGAGCATCCACTGACCCCTACACCCACCGGCTTTTCAACCTCAGAAGAGACGAGACAGTCCCTAGCTCACCACCATCCTCAATGCCTTGTTAACCACATCCATCTTTCTTGATGCCTGGAACATGTGGAGATCAGACCCCTCCTCAAGAAACCCTCCGCAGACCCCAGCGAGCTCCAGAACTACCTTCCAATATCACTGTTCCCATTCTCTGCCAAGTCCTGGAGAAGGCTATCAACCTCCAACTCACCAAACAGCTGAAGAGAAACAACCTACTGGATCCATCCCAACCGAACTTCAGAGTTAATCATACCAAAAGACAACTCTGATCGCTGCCACTGATGACATCTGCATCTTACTCGACAGAGGAGAATCACAGACGATGCGGTCAGATGGAATGCATCCTTTTTCATGGGGTGCACCCAGAGAGTCCTCCTCCCTCCCTTTACATCGCAAGCCAAGCACACTCTCTGTGGCTTTCCCCAAGGCTCATCCCTCAGTCCAACCCTCTTCAACGTCTACATGACACCACTCGCAGACATCATCAGATCGCACAACATCAACATCATCTCCTATGCTGATGATACGCAGCTCATCCTCTCGCTTTCAGTGGACCCCACCTTGACTAAGACCAACTTTGACAAATGTATGAAGAACATTTCAGCCTGGATGAGGGACAGTTTTCTGAAGCTCAACTTGAACAAGACTGAAGTTCTGATCTTCGGCAGACACACCGCCCTCTGGAACAACTCCTGGTGGCTGTCGGAATTGGCACCCACCCCCATGCCAAAAGACCACACCGGCAACCTCAGCATCAACCTCAACAGCGAACTCCCCATGAAACGTAAGGTCAATGCTGTCTCCTCAGCCTGCTTCCACACGCTCCACATGGTCTGCAAAGCTTTCGCGTGGCTCCCCATCTGCATCAGGAAGACAGTGATGCAGGCCCTCATCACCAGCCGACTGGACTACGGCAACACACTCTATGTAGGCCCACCACTGAACTCATACAGAGGCTCCAGACAATGCAGAAAGCAGCCGCCAGACTCATTCTCAACCTGCCCAAGAGGACCCATATCACCCAGCACCTGAAGGACCTTCAATGGCTCCCGTTCCAGAAGATATGTCAGTTTGTGCTTCTGACCCTGGCCTACAAACCCCTCCATGACCAAGGACCTGCCTACATGTACCACTGCTTGCATTTCCTCTGACCTCCTAGGAACCTCCGCTCTGCACACCTCGCCCTTGCACAGATACCTCACATACTCCGCTCCAGAGTACGCTCCTTTTTCCATCTCGCTGCCAAACCCTTGAACGCCATCCCTCTCCACCCCCACACCAAAGCCTCACTGACCCACTTCAGGATGGGGCTCAAGAATCTTCAAGATCTGGCTTTTTGACTAATACCTGCAGCAAGCGCCTGGATACCCTCTCGGATGACATGGCGTGCTTTATAAGTACAACCTGATTGATTGAAAGAAAGTGGTATGGGCATCGCACCCTCGCATTGGGCAAAACACCCATCGCAAAAG
The DNA here is from genome assembly GCA_963921515.1 of Calotriton arnoldi. Taxonomy (NCBI): domain Eukaryota; kingdom Metazoa; phylum Chordata; class Amphibia; order Caudata; family Salamandridae; genus Calotriton; species Calotriton arnoldi. The sequence goes on from CAWUFW010010000.1 coordinate 425,780, forward strand.
GGAAAACCCTCCGAAGGCAGAGAGGGACTTTTCCCAAAATATGCTGCCAGTGAGGCAGAAATCCTACTGGACACCTGGAATTCCAATATAGTGCCAAAACAAGCAAAAGGATAGGGCGGACTACCCTGGCATCGACCAATAACCTCACTCCAGAAGGGGCAATAGAGTCTTTCTGCCCCCCCTCAGGGACAAATAGTAGGTTTGTTCTGATTGGGGAGGTTGCCCCTACCTGCCCTGGGGGAGTAAAAAGTGCACTAGACACCAGTCATTTTACATTTGGGCAAATAAAAGGGGTGTGGGGTTTCAAGCCCTGGCCATATATCCACCACAAAAGAAGCAAACCAGTATTTCTGCCCCCTAGGGAGCAGAGAGTGGGTGTGCCCCCTGATTTGCCCCAGGGAAGGCAGAAACCCACTATGTGGCAGGGGCAATTAAATAATGAAATTAAATATTGGGTTGGGGTCTGGCCCATCCTGGCATCTTGCTCCCCTCCTAAAGCCTCAATAATCTTTCTGCTCTCCTGGGGACTACAGCGTTCTCATCCATACAGCATTCCTGTAGGCATAAATGGAGGTATTGTTGGCCCTCCATGTATATTTGTGACCAAAAATACATTTGTGAATTGGCCTCCCAGACTCTGACCAGGTTGTTGTAAAGTTGGAGTTGATGGTGAATTCAGTCAAAGCCTTTGCATCACTCGTTGTGATGCTTCAGCTATCTGCAGGGTTTGAAACTATTGATCACATTATCCTGTTAGATAGACTGAAATTAGTGGCAATAGTCAGTACACACTGTTCTAATTCCTATGGGTTCTTTCTCCATAGATGTATCACCAGGGTCTGTATGGAGCCATTTGAGATTCATGCTAGTACACTTGAATAGGAGTCACTCCATGCACGCCTTCATCACTACATTTGTAGTCCATCTATAATCTCTTGGACTCCAGAATGTTGGAGTACTGTAACTGTAGTAATAATACTCAGCTTCACTTACTCCTCTCTGGGGATTATTGGTCATTATGATGCTCTAAAACTTTGGATGGACTTTGATTGGCTGGTGGTACATGTCAGCAAAGAGTAGCTAATGATACCAGGGTTTTAAAACATTATAATTATTGTTCCCTTAAAATCCAAAGCATCCTCTATGGAGAACTGTCAAATTTCCACTTTCTCTCAAGCCCTAGACTCTGGATTTAATTTTTGATCCTGAGGTAAGTATGGAGCAAAAGATACATGGTATTCTAAAAGGATGCAAATGTTTCTTGATGCTCTTTCGTTATTCTTGCTACTACTTCTACAGAAAAGAGATAGGGCAACTCTGACTAGATCCCTCATCTGTGCCATTTTAGATTGATGAAATGCACTTTTGTAGACATCCCCAATAAACTATTGAACCGATTGCAATGACTCCAGATTTCTGCAGTGCGAATAGTAGCAGTTTTACCAGAGTACAATTATATATCATCTTTACTAAAGAGAATTGGCTTCCCTTTTCCAAATATATCACCTTCAAATCATAAGACAAAATTCACCAATTTATTTGATCAATGTCCCCACTTCACATGAGAGACCTTCTTCTGTGTATTCAGCAGTGAGAAAGCTTTGGTCTGCTCTCAAATCTCTCTTTATCCTGAGATTGTTTGAAGTTTCTAGAGTGGAGGGATCCATATTCAGTGGCCGGAGCACAGCTGTGGAATACCCTAACACATGCATTGAGACAGAAACCAAGTTAAAAAGATTTATATTTTGCTATTTGTCATGTATTTTAGCAGGGAGAGCCTCATCTGAATCTGATCTGGTAGCTCAGGCATGTGAGTCTGTGCTCTTAGTACCATACAATGTTATGTGCTGGATTGAGGCCCTAACATAGGTGCGCCGTTTCAGAGGCACAAATCCTTCGTGCCACAGAGACAGGCAGGACCTTTCACCTACATTGGCCCTCCCTTCACAAATAACGAGCAACAGAGTCTGTCCCTTATCTGACGTGTGCTCTGGGTGCAGAAGACGGTCCATCCTAAATACGTCATATCCATGTCCAACAGTGACTAACCTACGTCACAACGAGTTCTTAAAAACAGACCCTTAGCTCTTGGGATTTTCCCTAGCACAGGATTATTGATTTCTCCAAGAACTCATTAAATATGCATGAACCACTATTTCCTAAGGGTTCATTCCTGACGTCTTCCTCTGACCGACTGTACGTCAATACTAACATTCCCAGGCACCTATCAGGTATAAATATACCTCCCTTTGCCCAAGCAAGGTAGAGGGGACCGAGACTTTCTATGCCGACACTCTGACCTGAGACGCTGCAACCTGCATCATGCCACAGCTCCAGCTGGCAGAGGTCCATCCACCCATCCTGGGGTGTCCAGCTCAACACCAGGATGAAGTCCCACTGAGGTAATGGGGTTAGACTAAATCCTAGGGGGATTCTTGGCTCTCTAAGACCTACACACATGTTAGGTACACTTAGGTACATCTAGTTAGGCATCATAGGGGTATAGGCTTTATCTTAATGCATTCTGCATTTCATGTCTGTGTTCATTACTATTGCACATTAGTAAAACTGTACCATGCATTTTTATTTAACTGCACTGCTGGCCATATTTCTCTGCTACTGTCCAACAGTTGTCGCAGCACATATAACCAGTACTAGAATAATAACTGTGCAATAAATTTTATTGTAAACACACCCGGCTGTTTCTTCTATGTACTTCTCTGAGATGAGTGACTGAATGAAAAGTAGTATATTGTTTCCACGATCCTGAGGGATCAGGGTTTTATGTTATGCGGTTACCAGAAGCTATTCCCTTCTTGTTGTCAAGAAGTTTCTAGTGGCCTCTGAGCTAGCTGGTACACAGTAATTAAGTTTAATATACGCGATAGGGGCATACCGACCTCAGTCCTATGCCAAGCCTATAGAGTATGTTATTCCAATACGCAGAACCTATTAGGGAAATAGGAATTACACTACATGGCGCCCAAACGTGAATTTGGCACTTATTTAACAGTAGAATCTGAGTAGTTCAGTCATGCTTATTCTCAGAGACCCCTACTCACAAAACGCCAGAGACGTCTGGAGTGGGTAGGCACAAAATTCCGCCACAGCTGAGTAGGCAATCTTCCTATGTATTGGCTGTTGGTTAATCAAGCTTGAAGGAAAAAGTTCCCGAACAATTGTGCCTTTTAAAACCTTATCTTAAAACCCTTTTTTAGGACATTTTGTTTTCACAACACAATGTCTGTCGAGGCAGCTGCTCCTGTCACTGGGACACAGGTCTCAAACGACGAAGAGGAAGCGAATGCAATACATTTTGCATCCAAAATCAGGCATACACTCACACAAAAACCCCACAGACATGGTTTAACAGACCGAGAGGGTACAGTGATATTAGTAGAGGCACACGAAGATTATCAAACAGATGTGTTCTATTCTTGGGTTACATTCCCGGCAGTACATGCAACAACTCAGACTTTTCATTCTTACATACATTAAAAAGTCCCAGCGGTCTACACTCCGTTCGAGGAGATTAAGATTCCGCACACTGACCAGGACCACAATTTCTGGTTTAATGGCGCACTACAACAAATAAATAAAACCAGGTTCGGTCCACTAGGTAGACCAGGAGGTACAAGGCCAATATTAGCTGGCTACACACCACATCCTGACATTGATATAATGCCACAAGATGCACTGCTCTTACAACACAAATAGTTGGTAAAACTCTTACAGAGCCATGACGCAACTCGTCATGAGGACACTTGGGGGCCGATTCCGATTCGGGCCGGTAATCTCTCCGACCGAGCCGGACCCGGAGAGAATTCTGACCGAATCGGACCCCAGCAGTCCGACCGGACGAGTACGATGCAGTCGCATGCAATCGGACTCGATTCGGTCGGACTCCCATTGAAGTCATGGGGAGCCGGTCGTACGACGCGTACGCGGGCTCCCATTGACTCAATGGGTGCGAGGCGAACAAGGGCGCCCCCTACGGTGGGTACGCGTCCATGCGCATCGCGGCGTACATGCACAGGTAGGGGGGACCCATGGCTCCCCTCTGTGTGCGACTCGCGCACCTACGCATTTAGGGGGGTCCGACGCGGACCCCCAAAGTCCGGCTCCGACAGCTCATTCGAGCCGGACGGCGCGAGTCGGTCGGACTGCTTGCGGCGCGCATCGTACTTACCCGGCTGGGAAACGTCTCCATAGCGCGGTGCGAGTCGTGTCCGTGCGAGTCGGTCGGAGCGTGTTGAAGCCGCGTGACTGAGTCAGTCGGTGATTTCGCGGGCGCATGCATCGTACTCGCTCGGCCGGACCCGCGTACGATTCGGTCGGGAAACAGGGCTCCGAATCGGATCCGGTAAATCCGAATCCGATTCGGAGCCCTACCGGCCGAGATCGGAATCGGCCCGTTGGTGTCCAGCCCACAGTAGCTACAAATAACACAGCTCCAACACAGAGCACCGCTACTAAAATCACTCCACAAACATTACACACAGTAATGGGTAAACTGCCCACAAAATGTGAACAGATTCCTTTCTGGGTAGCTCAGAAAATTACCCAGTTAGAAGCAGTATTTCCAAATACCACACCATTTGAAAGCATATAATGCTAACACTCTGCTTGCCCATGGGGATCACACCACAGTTAGAGGACTGCACCACTTGGGGTACAGTCTTTGCTGCCATATACACCAGGACTCATGGTATTCCTTCCTTAGCGGTAATTCCAGATGTCTTATGACAGATACAGAAAAAGTATGGAGCTGAACCAGCTCTGACCTTAGGTATGAAATTACTAGGTAACTACCACCAGGTATCAACAATAATACTAGCTAACATTAAAGGGGAAGCAGCTTCAGTGGCGATCCGCCAACACCTAAAAGAGGTCAGTCTTATAGACCAACCACAAGAACTTCCCAAAATAATTGAAACTGCATATGCAGAACTGGGAAGGGACAGTTTGGGTGGGAAAGCTTTTAAAACCACAGCTAATGGGCAGTCCTGGGAAGGACAATTCTAAGCAAACACCTACTTCTTTTAAAAAGAAGTGGGATAATAATAAAAAACAAAATTTTTCAGAAAAGATTCTCAGTCCCGAGGTAGGTCTCCTCAACAGGAGCCCTCTGCAAAGAGGTATAACCTTAGGAATAGGGATAATATTAGGAAACCTGACAGGTATCAGGATACTGATACACATTCTTCTCGACAAACAACACAGGGAGAGAAGGAAAGTCAGCACACAAAGAAGAGCGCAAGCAGTCCAGGGACAAGCACGCTCAGGACTCTTCTAAAACAGAAGACAAGCCACAATACAAACCTCAATTTAAAAAGAAGAAAGTTGCAGGTCTCAAAGTTAGACATGCACAGAATCCTAAGGACTCAACTTCTGAACGGGGAATGGGCTCAGACAATGCTAGACAGCGCGGCAGAAGTAACAATAGCTCGCCAGAACCTGAAGGAATTTCTGGACAGCAAAATTGAATGATTACATCACGGTGGAAACACCAGACAAAAGGGTGAGCGTCCCACACAAGTTATATGAAATAACACTCCGCATGGAAGAGGACAAACACAGGAGAGTAAAAGGTATCTTTGCGAAGAACCTATCGTCTGGTTTTGACATACTGTTAGCAGAACAAGATTAGACGCCAGCATTCGTCAGGGAGCGCCCAAAGGGAGAAAGTATATTTTTCCTGCATTTTCCAACCATGTTCCCGTTCACCTTAAACATACATATGCACGGGAGTGGGCAGTAGCCCAAGCTCCAGTATTGTATAAAAATCACGCTGGATGGGTTGATGCCTCAACCCACCACGTGATCCCATTAATAGTTTCACCACATGCTCAAAGACATTATCGTATTAAGCAAGAAGCTAAAAACACAGGTCTGGGAGATCTTAGATCAACTTGAATACCAGGAGATCATTGAAAAATGCACTTCACAAAAGAACAATCCCTTGTTTCACTTATCAAAACATGATAATACATTTCGTCTAGTTTTCATTTACAGACACTTGAACACTTGCACAAAGACATATGCTGTCCAACATGCAGATAGTGCCGCATTAATGAATAACATTATGCGGGAAAAAATACAAAACGACACTTGTTGTCTCAAATGGATTTTTCTGTCAAACTATAGCACCTGAAAACAGGTACCTAACAGCATTTAGTATATTAGAGTCCCAGCGACAATTTTTTGTCATCTCCCCCGTGGGTTTAAGAACAGCTCAGGGGTATTTTCTGAAAGAGTTACTGAATGGCTAAAGCACTTTGATGAAGAAGCGTTGTCCTATTTGGATGATATTTATCTAACGGACGACCTATTGGGGAAACACTTGACCAGGGTGAGCACCATTATTATGGGATTCGCCTCTGAGGGCTACAAATTTAATTTTGAGAAATCAAAAATTGCCCACCTCTGTGTCCTATTTTTGGGATACTAGTTTTCAAGTGAAGGGAAAAGCCTGGCAGCTAACTTTTTAGAAAAAGTGTGCGCTGCTCCAGCCTCCAAAGACATTAAAACAACTTCCAATCAGTACTGGGATTCCTAGATTTTGGCAGAACATACATTTTGGATTTCGCAGAGAGAGTAAAACCTTTCTACGACCTTTTTCAAACCTGACTTTTCAGTCAAACACTGGACACAAGAACACACCAATATTCTTTGTTCACTCCAGGAAGATATTATTGCTTCCAAACACATACACATACGTGTAAACTTGCACCACTTGGTACTCAGTATCATTTTGGGTCAATGCGGGTACACTTATTAAACCTTTAATGAAGGTGAAACTGTACCAATCGCATATAAATCTCATCTGTACAAAAACACAGAAATGAGTTTTAATTCAACAGGAAAAAAGTCTGACAACCATTCAGACTGCTGTAGCAAAAGAAAGAGCACTGGCTCATGGGATGATGCATTATTGTCGTCACCCCAGTACCGGAGCTAGCATTCCTAATGCCAAAGCCTTACATCCAGAATGGATACAAAGGGCTAATTCTTTTGCTGCATCAGACTTTGAATCCAGATTTGATCAAAGTTTAAAAACACAGGCATTCCTGTAATATGAGAAAGAACATCATCTACCAAATGAAATCTTGCCTCTAGATCAGTATGAATTTTTAAGATTTACACTGATGGGTCTGCCCCACCGGCCGCCTTTGTTGAAGATCAGATGCTGGATGGCAAGTTCCATCCTCATTGCACCAAAAAACTACCTCTAGGTAATAGCACGGCTCGGTTGGCAGCTTTAAAAGCACTGATACTTGCACTTGTAAACATGGATCGAGAATTCCCCACACTCATTGTGTGCGATTCCTTTTACTGTGTGCAATCATACAATAAAGCATAAAACGCTTTGGGAACAAGTAGTTCAGTTGAGAAACAAACTACCTCTGCCCACTGAAATTTTGCCTCTCGATCAGTACGAATTTATAATTTATACTGACGGATCAGCACAACCCGCTAACAGGGAAGTAAGCAAGCTTGCAGTGCAGCGTGCGCAATCGTTAAAGGTCGCATGCGCGATGGTAACTTCAGACCAATGGTCACTAAAACTCAATCTCTAGGAGATTGTACAGCTCAGCGAGCTGAACTACAAGCGTTCAAACTGGCACTTGTAAATACAGATCGCGAATTCCCCACACTTATAGTGTGCGATTCCTTTTACTGTGTTCAATCATATAATAAATATTTACACCATTGGGAACAAAATGATAAAAAGATGAAAAAGGTGGCATAATTAAACACAAAAATTATGGGAACAGGTAGTGGAGTTGAAAAATACGACCTACCAAACAAAAACTCACGTGATTACCACACTGAGTCATCAACGTGATGGCGTGCACGTTGCAGGGAATTCATTGGCAGTAGAAGCCACACAGGGGGCTGTTCACACAGCTTCCGTAGCTGCTCACACTCGTTCAACAACGAGAATAGACGGTTTGAATATGGTGGCTGTAATTGCTTCACGCAAAGGCAGCACAGCAGTGCTTAAGAAATTTCTACTCATATACTCCTACAAGTTAGGTGCAAACAACATTCCATTTGCTCAGATTCCTGGAGTGAGGGATAGAGTATTTCCAAATATGGATAGTAGGCAGGAATTAATCATTTAAAGCACACAAGGGCTTGGGCTCCGCGCATTCAGGGGTAATAGCTACTATTTCTTCATTGCAAACAGTGCTATTGGTGGCCAGGGTTCAGAAGTCAGACTATTGGCTTTGTCTTGAACTGCAAAATCTGCAAACAAATGCCAGGCTACACCATCGCAAGACCCGCGCAGGTCCCATTGCTAGACAGCATCAGACTGTCCACTTGATCATGTCATGTAACAGGACCACTGTGGCCCCTCAAATTTTGAGGTGGCTTAAAAATATATCTTGGTGGCAGTGGATCCTTGCTCAAGTTTCCTATAGGTATGGCCTCAGCACTCGGCTGACGCTCAAAACTGTTATAGAAAGATTTGCGAGTCCATAACAGGAGATACGCAATCAACGTTACACCCTGACTGTGGCTCCACGCTTAGCTCTCGGGCTGACAAAGAGGCCATGGAAGGGATGGACGTAATATTGCGGTACTCCTCTCCAACGCCATCCTGAGGGAATTTAGGTAGAGTAGAGGAAGGACTGGGGCATAGAGCAATCCTTAACAGCTAGAGTATTAGGCGGGGCGCTAGTGAGGTCAAACACTTATATGGATTCAGGGGGCAATACACACCCAGCCAAGAAGCTCTCTAGGGGGTCTGACTCCATTTACGAATGTGGGAACCTGATCATAAATGTGAAGGCACAGTGGCGGATGAAAACCATTCTGTATCTATGATCGTTTGGCTGTTTTACAGGAACTTAAGGAAACAACGAAACAAACAAAGATTCTGTCAAAGTGAAACAGGCCGCCACTGGGAAGTCGAGGTAATCACGGCAAGACCTGTCTGAATCCCAAAAGTCGGGGATCTGGGCAGAGAGAGATAAAGATCGCGGACACAAAGGAATTTGGCCCCTCATACAGGAAAAACTGTGCCATTCCTTGAAGTGAAAGGAACAAGTACTGTACTTTTGCCGCATCTTGCCGTGAAAAAGGAAAACAGATTCATTTCAAATGAAAGAATCAACCAAAACTATGTGGCCAATACTGAGCAGTAGGCCTCGTGAACTCCACAGTAGTAGACGTCCCTCTCACTACTATTCAAGAACTTCAAACTGAAAAGCTAATCACGTTTGAGAAATCAAATCCATGGAGTGGGGGACTATGCAACAATGCAATGGAACTAGTTCTCCTTGAACCAACCTTTCAAATTCAAAATAAAAGTCAAGACAACACTCAAGTTGCAATTTGGCCAAAAACAAATGTATACACCAACGTTTTTTCAACAAAAACATCAAATAATAAATGCTTCAACGTTTTTCAACAAAAGCATCAAATAATAAAAGCTTCAATGTTTTTCAACAAAAACATCAAATAATAAATGCTTCAACGTTTTTCAACAAAAGCATCAAATAATAAAAGCTTCAATGTTTTTTCAACAAAAACATCAAATAATAAATGCTTCAACGTTTTTCAACAAAAGCATCAAATAATAAAAGCTTCAATGTTTTTTCAACAAAAACACCAACTAATAAATGCATCAATGTTTTTCAACAAAAACATAAAATATTAACTTCACCATCTGAACGTTTTTCAGCAAAGACATCAACTATTGACTTCAACATTTCAACGTTTTTCAACAAAAACAGCAGAAATAACTTCAGCTAAACACGATGCAATTTCATGTACAGCTACTGGCTATTTCATTAACTTTGATACGTTTTCCATGGCTCCACGTGAACAGGAATAGCGAAGCCAGCCTAAAAATAAACAATGAACATGCAAGTACAAACTTTTGAACCTTTTCTTTTTCCAAAAAGATACAGACCTGGCTTCACCATGGGTAGAACTATGGAGTATTTCTGGGTTCATCTTTTTCTGTTCTAGCTTTGCTTAGAGCTAGCTTTTAGTATGACTTTTAGTGGACACTTTCTACAACACAGGATCAACATAAAACTGAAGCCACGTCCTTTTTCAATTCAAATGCAAAAGAGACTTATAAATGTATTCGGCCTGAACAAGCCTTTGTATTCTAAATGATGTATTTAATCATCCGGTTTTTAATTCTGATTAATGTATTTTGAACTTTCATTCATTTTCATTCATTTTATCATTCATTCAGTGATGTCATTACCTGCAGTACATTTTTCTGAAAATTGGGTTACTGATACAGTGAATAATATGCTGTCTGTTTTAGGAATAATTGCTACATTTTCAGATCATGAAATGTTAGAGATGTATTCTTATTGTGACGCTTTATACCTGTTACCTTCATTAAGGTTATCAACTCCTACACAATTGTAATGCATCTAGAAATGTGGTTGTTTAAACACCAGTAGGAACGTTGCCAAACACCACCAAACACCAACGCACGGGGTGGAATAGTTGACATACATCAGCAGGGGCAACATTAGATGCCATTTACAAAACAACTGGACAGACCCAGTTAGGAAAGTATGGGTGGTTTGGCCTTTTGACACAAATACCTGTCACAAAAATGATTCCTGAACATCACCAAGGGACTCAGTATACATAAGCCAGACCTACGTTATGTACAGATAAACATTCATAGGTAGTGAAATCCTACAGTGTAGGGAAGTTGTGCCCTTTTGGCTAGAAGCCCCAACACTGAAAGTAGTGAACCAAAAGTTTCCTTTATAAAATTCAAATGCTTTAAGCAATCTGAAAACCATGCTTGTGCAGCACTTTTATTTTTTATTTCACATCAGCTAAAGAAATATTTTTTCTTTTTTGCAAAATAGCACTCTTAAATACAGACTGCCCCTCTTTCCTTTTTGATAAATGTTATCTTTTACACACAAGCAGTGTGATGCACCTTGGGAATACCTCACGAACAGGAACTATGCTTTTCATGGTTTCTAATATTTAAAAGACCAGTCTGAAAAGACTGCAACTGCAACATACCTGTTCTCTGATGCCTGTTTTTTGCAGTGAAGAATGCGTGGTCATCATCTGTCTGACACTTCCAAAGGAAACGCCAGCGGCATTTACCACCAGGCTGGAACTGCTGAAGTCCCATGCTTGGCTGTGTCCCAAGCGTATTCCCATCAAACCCAAGCATTCCTTGCAAATCCAAGGTATCGATTACAGCACCGGCTGCCTCAGAACCAGCAACTGGCAGCACTGCTCATTCTGTGCTCCCACAATGAGTCTACGAGGTATTACAAAGGTCCGTCCCCTGCAGTAACTAGCAACGGAAATGTTGTGTCTCTCAGCCACTTGTTATCTCGAATTTGCTAAAACATGTCCTGAAATAAATTTTTTCTCTTATTGTTTCAACTCTGACCGAGTGCTTGGAGTTTTCCCTCTAAAATGACCTTTCTTTTTCTTTTTTTTTTCTAAAGAAAGCATGGTCTTCTGAACAGCTTGTAAGAGTTTTCAATTTTATTAACAGGAACTTTTATAAGTAACTACTGACTCTAAGAGAGTATTTTTTAATGACACTATAGATTTTTCCTGTCTCCACAGAGTCTATAGTAAGTTTACATATTTTAACAGCTGCTATTTTTTCAGCTCATAAACCACTCTCATGCAACTACCTGCCAATCATATGCAAATGCCTATTTAAGACACGTAGTTTGCTTTTAATGGGTTATTCACGATTGTCCATAGATTGGAGTGGGTGTTATGTGCTGGATTGAGGCCCTAACATAGGTGCGCCGTTTCAGAGGCACAAATCCTTCGTGCCACAGAGACAGGCAGGACCTTTCACCTACATTGGCCCTCCCTTCACAAATAACAAGCAACAGAGTCTGTCCCTTATCTGACGTGTGCTCTGGGTGCAGAAGACGGTCCATCCTAAATACGTCATATCCATGTCCAACAATGACTAACCTACGTCACAACGAGTTCTTAAAAACAGACCCTTAGCTCTTGGGATTTTCCCTAGCACAGGATTATTGATTTCTCCAAGAACTCATTAAATATGCATGAACCACTATTTCCTAAGGGTTCATTCCTGACGTCTTCCTCTGACCGACTATACGTCAATACTAACATTCCAAGGCACCTATCAGGTATAAATATACCTCCCTTTGCCCAAGCAAGGTAGAGGGGACCGAGACTTTCCATGCCGACACTCTGACCTGAGACGCTGCAACCTGCATCATGCCACAGCTCCAGCTGGCAGAGTTCCATCCACACATCCTGGGGTGTCCAGCTCAACACCAGGATGAAGTCCCACTGAGGTAATGGGGTTAGACTAAATCCTAGGGGGATTCTTGGCTCTCTAAGACCTACACACATGCTAGGTACACTTAGGTACATCTAGTTAGGCATCATAGGGGTATAGGCTTTATCTTAATGCATTCTGCATTTCATGTATGTGTTCATTACTATTGCACAATAGTAAAACTGTACCATGCATTTTTATTTAACTGCACTGCTGGCCATATTTCTCTGCTTCTGTCCAACAGTTGTCGCAGCACATATAACCAGTACTAGAATAACAACTGTGCAATTAATTTTATTGTAAACACACCCAGCTGTTTCTTCTATGTACTTCTCTGAGATGAGTGACTGAATGAAAAGTAGTATATTGTTTCCACGATCCTGAGGGATCAGTGTTTTATGTTATGCGGTTGCCAGAAGCTATTCCCTTCTTGTTGTCAAGAAGTTTCTAGTGGCCTTTGAGCTAGCTGGTACACAGTAATTAAGTTTAATATACGCGATAGGGGCATACCGATCTCAGTCCTATGCCAAGCCTATAGAGTATGTTATTCCAATGCGCAGAACCTATTAGGGAAATAGGAACTACACTACAACAAGTCCCAAAGCTAAATTGAGAATCACTTTCAGATTGTAAGCAAGTCAGATGCCAGAAGAGAAAAACCTTTGCTCGTGGGATGTAGGCATGAGCTCGTTATCTTTCAAATATGCTGTCTTGCTCTGATCTCTGTAGTCATTTAGTACCTCACAGTACAGTGAACCTATGCCGAAGTCTGATGCTTCTGCACACTGTTTTATATGCAGCTTGATGTAACTGGAAAAAAACCTATGAATATTTCAGTAAGACATTTTGAGAAGCAATGTAGAGGGGCAAAGTAAATATACTTAGGCCATCGATTATGAATGTCTTGCTATTTGTTTATAATGCATAGGATTCTGTAATCCCTGTATAAACGTCAGTCACTAATTTCTTTATAATTGGTGACTTGTGGCGCAACAAGTCTCTGATTATAAACAAAAGACGTCACAGCTCATCTATTATGAGGCTATTACAGTTGAGTTCTGATGTCACAATGCCTGCTGCCAGAGCTAGCAATTGAGATCAATGGCAGGTCAAGGAGCATAATTAAAGCAGCTGTTTTAAGCAACAAATGGAATGTTTCTTTCTTCTGCTCTATTTTAACAGCTTACAATGGCAAGCAGAGAGAATATGTTTATTTTTTCCACTCCTTAGATAGAGAAAAGCTCAAATCTTTCTACATGTTTCTAAATGTACCGAGCTACTGGAGCTTTTTTTTTTTAAACTGTTCTGATTGAACTGTTTCTAATATCTGTTTACAACAAATATTTAACAGGTTTTTGATTTGTTTAATTTTGCACTAAAGGTTTTATTTTTATTTGTCATGTTTGCAAACATGCTCGCTCTTTCATATGAAAGAGCTATGGACCAAGGTTTTAAGAGGTTTGTGAGAAAGGTTATGATGTGACCATGTATTATATGGGATAAAGTACCCCCTGATGTGTACATGATAAGGATATTGCAAGTCACCTTGGAGTTTCATACCTTATGAAGGAGCACAACCTTCGGCCTTATTCCTCTATATTGTTATGGTACTCCTCAGTGACTTGCAATATCCTTATAATGTACAGCAGAGGGTACTTTATCCCTAATATTATATTGCATAAATACCAACACTCTGGGGATTGATATTTTCGGATGGGATAAATCAAGACTTGCCGCGTGAAAATTGTGCCTAATATCCAAACGTTGGTGCTATTATTCCAAAATTGCATGTTTCAAAATTTAGCTAGCAATTTCCGTTTGTATGATGAAATATCGTTCACAAACATATTGTATTACTAAGATATCATTGTGAAATATTGACAACCAAAAGATCGACTTTAAGGATATATGATGGAAAGTACAAGAATATCAACTACAGAAATACCATGGACCAAAGTATCAACATTGCTTTGGTATGCATTTGTTTATAAACATAATTAACATAATTGTAATTTACAAAAAAAAGTTACATTAATTTTTTAACAAGTAGTACATTTAAAATAATGTATTATCAATAATGTATTAACTTTTTTTTAAAAATGTCAAACATACATGCAACTTTGAAATAAACTTACTAGTTAAAATACAAATTTCTAATATTAAAGTAGAAATCAAAAACCTTTATTCTACAAATAAATAGAATTTTTATAAAAATAATATGAATTTCATAAATAATAAAGCAATATATAAACACTAAAACATGTTATATTTGTAATATCATAAAAAATGTTTTTGTAAATATGTAACAGAAACTAAAACATTTTAAATACTAAAAATACTTGCCAAAAATAGTAAATAATCTAAGAAAGAAAAAACACAATAAAAAATTGAAAGAAATAAATAATTCTAAAAATAGATACGTTTAAATGAAATAACGTCAAAAATCCAGAGTGAAGAAAAAATAGAAACCTAACTCCAATCTAAAAAGAATTAAAAAAAAACAAATAAATCATCATTATATCATTTTTATTTCGGATAAACTATCCTTATAAACAATAGGGCCCGATTCACAAAAGTAATCTCAGACAAAATCCTAACTTTACGACTTTCGGTATTCACAGAAGGCATTTAGGAGTACTAAAGTTAAAATTTTGTCTCAGTCAATCTTAAGTTTTGGTCTTAAGTTAAACTTAAGACAAACTTAAGTTTAACTGAGACAAAATCCTAACTTTACGACTAGGATTTTGTCTCAGTTAAACTTAAGTTTGTCTTAAGTTTTATTGCTTTGACAGAGTAAGAGATCAGATACATATGTAGGTCAATTAGCTGTGGTAAATGAAGGGCACTCTGTGGGAGAGTTATTAAGGACAGCAAAAATCTGTTTTCGACCACACATAGACTAATGTCTTTGACATGACCCCATGATCCATCGCCTTATAGGGCCGTCCCCTTGGCCTTGATGTTATATTCTTCTAGGGCTGGTGGACCTAATTTTGGTATTGCTTTCTTACGAAATTTTAAAACAGGTATGGATTCATGTTGTAGTCTAATTGCACTTTTGCTAATCTGTTGAGACCGTGAAAGATTACTTGTCAATCTGACTCCTAGGTAGTCAAAATCTTTTATCTGCTCAATCGCTTCATCGTGGGCTTTAAATTGAACCTTCATAGATTGTTAGGGGTTGAAAGACATCCATTTAGTTTTAGAACTTTTTGCTCCAAACCCTGTTCTGTGCAAAATAATAAAAAACAGTCAATTAGAGCCTATAGCTCAAATAGTCTTAGAGATAAGGAGCAGGGACTTTTGAGGCTCGCAGCATCATTACCCAGGAAGACTAGGAATTTATGAATAGAGAAAGGAAAGTTGGGGCAAGGACGCATCCCTGTTGAACCCTCTTCTCTATCCAAATACGCTTGGTCACCTCACCCTTGCTTCCCCATCTTATCCGGGCATAATGGGTCTATTGTTGTCTTATTAATATGGATAAAATATTGCCAGGGACACTCATGGTGCCCACTATGCTCCAAAGCTTATGGTGGTGGAGTTGGCAGCACATGCGCGATGCAAGATGGCCGCCGCATTCTAAGCTCCCTCCTCACCTGCCTTATCGACGTTTTTTTCCCAATGAAAGGGGAATTAAATTGGACCCATCTTCACACCAGCTGCTCTTTCTTGCTTGGGGAGGCTGCAGGCTGAAACTCAGGAGTCTAGTGCACTTGTGTGCAGTGCGGTAGGCACATTTCTTTTCTACTCAGGTGGGCATATCTTCCTCGGAACCTCCTCTCTTCAGAAGCCTTCCACCCCCTTAAAGGGATTTTCTGCCTCTTGGTTTGCTTGGATTCTTTCACTTTCCCAAGTTTAAAGGGATTTTCTTCTTTTTTTTGTACATTGTAACTTTATTGAAACCTTGTTGAAGACTTTCTTGCTCTGTTTTTTCTTCAACTATCGTAATATTTCACCAGGAAATCCATATTATACTTCAAGGTCTCTGTTTATTATATGCTATTTGCTTTGTAATTTATTTGCTATTATTTGCCTGCTCTCTGTATAACAAAATGGAGTCCAAATCGGTGTCAAATCATTAAAATAAGCGTAAATAAGCTGTTTCGCCTCCTCCTACCAAATCAAAAGCTATAGATTCACAAGACAATTCTCTATCAAAGATTTTGAAGGAAATTCAAGCTATTCATATAAATACTGACACAATTTGCTCAGATATTAAAAATATTCAGAGAGATATTGCCTCCCTATCTATGAGAGTAGCAGATAATGAGATAAAAATTTGTGACAGCACTAAAGTTATTACAAATATGGCTTCACTTATCCCTCCGGTTGCTTTTCTCCAACGTTCATAACTAGACTTGGAAAATAGAAATAGACAGTACAACCTACGCATATTTAATGTCCCAGAGGGAGTTGAGGAACAGAGTTGTCGTCTTTTCTTAGAAAATCTTTTACCTAAACTTTTAAACGTCAATGTTCCAGAATGTTTGGAGATTGATAAAGCTCACAGAATCCCCTCTATTCTTAAACCTCACCAAGTCAAACCGAGACAAATCATATTTAAAGTTCTGAGGCATCATCACCTCCTACTCATAAGGAAGGCTGCCTGAGAGATCCCTTCTCTCTTGATTGAAGGAAATAAAGTCTTTATTCAACAGGATTTTGCAAAGGAAACAGTTCAAATAAGATGCCAATTTTCGGATTTGAGACCACGTCTACGAGAAGCTGGATACAAGTATGGCCTCTTTGATCCTTCGGTTATGCGCATCTGGAAAAATGATGTCTCCAAGTCTTTTTCCTCACCTTCAGACTTAATACGATTCTTGGACCAGCATGAACCTATTCTCATGGATTCTCAACCATCTGGATCTCCAGGCTAACATTACCTCCCCTTATTAAAGGATGTTATTCTTTTTTCTATAGCAGGTGCACATAAGGCGGTTTTGTTGCTTTGTACCTCCGTCTCCACTGTTCTATTGATATGAAGTCTTGGAGATTGACCTCTTTATATGTTGTATGTCTTGTTTTGTCTTTTTTATGTGGGCTACTTTCTTTTCTTTCTCTGTTTTCCTCTATCCTTTTTCTGCTATTTATAGGGTAATATGTCCATGCCACAAAAGTTAGTAGTTGCTTCATTAAATGTCAAGGGTTTGAGGCACCCAGTTAAAAGATGAAACATTTTAGAATATCTAAAAAAGTCTGATGTAGGTATCTGTTTTTTACAAGAAACGCATGTGGATGATAAAATGTTACATACTATGTCCAAGGGCTGGGTAGGTCTTATAGTTTCATCTCCAGCTGCAAGACATAAAAATGGGATAGCTATACTTTCCTCACGTAGCGCTCATGTACAACTAATGTCTCATCACCATGACTTGTTTATGCTCAAGCTAAAATTGACAAACTTATTTTAAAATTGGTCAATATATACGCTCCTACATCTGCTGATCCTGCCTTTTGGTCATATGTTTCTGCTGAAATACTAAAAATAGGTAACATGTACCTTATAGTGGGTGGTGATTTTAATCTCATCAAGGATGCTTTGTTGGACCGTTTTCTGTATTTAAATTTCAGCCTTACAAATTGTTCTTTGCTTTGAAATCTTTCATTTCTGTTACTAAATTGATTGATTTCTGGAGATTAGAACATCCTACAGACAAAGAATTTACTTCATATTCTAATGCACATTCTTGTTTTTCTAGGATTGATTACCTATTGACTTCACATAATTTATGCCACATGATTAGTGAGTCTGCTATACACCCTATTACAGTTTCTGATCATGCCCTAATTTCTTTTTCCTTTTGTATTTCTGACCCTCACACTCGTAATAAAAGATGGAAAATGAGCTCTGAAGTAGTTATTAATTTAACTAATTCTAAAAAAATTGCCTCAGCCATTAGTGAATATTTTTTTAATAATAATCCATGTGATACCTCCAAAGTTATCCATTGGGATGCTTTTAAAGTTTATATTCATGAAGTTACAATTTCTATTATGGCGCATGAGAATAAATCATTTTACACCAACCTCTCCAAATTAGAGAAGCATATAGTACATGTGGAAAGACTTTTCATTTCTTCTCGAGACCCGCAATATAAGTGCCAACTTCAGAAATATAGATACGAATATAATTGTGTGCTTAGTAAAAGAGCAGGTTTACTTATTTCAAAAGAAAAATCATACTTTCATTTTAATTCAATCAAATCTGGCCAACTATTAGCTAACTATATATGCATCAAGCGTGACAGAATTCAAATTCCGGCCATCAAAACAAATAATGGTACTCTATTGACAGATGTTGAGGAAATACTGAGAGAGTTCTTATCCTTTTACTCCTCCTTATACTATGAACCTCTCGCTCTTCAAAATAATGTCATCATTGACTTCCTTAATACTTGTCAACTGCCTCAGATTTCCGACACTGATAGATTCATTTTAGAAAATCCCATCGATATTCAAGAAATAATTGCAGCTATTAGTGCTCTAAACTCCAACGAAACACCTGGCCCTGACGGTATTCCTGCTGAATTCTACAAATGTTTTCAAGACCAATTATCTCCTATCCTACTTTCTCTTTTTACAGACTTTCAGCGCACTTCCATGATGGGGGGCTCTTTCAATGAAGCCACTATCATTGTCCTCCCCAAGCCTAATAAAGATCCTACTTTAGTATCAAATTATCGTCCCATATCTCTAATTAATCAGGACTGTAAAATATATGCCAACATTTGAGCAAATAGATTATCTCCCTTGCTTTCCAACATTATTCAACCTGACCAGACTGGCTTCATGAAAGGTAAACTGTCAGCCCATAACACTCGCCTGCTTTGTCATGCCTTGTCTCTTGCTAAAGACACCAGCTGTCCAATGGTGTATTGGCCTTGGATGCGGAAAAGGCATTTGATAAGGTAAACTGGCAATTTTGTCTTAAAACTTTGGAAGTTTTTCGGTTTGGGCCTATTTTTATCAATATGATTAAAGCATTGTATTCGGCACCCTCATCCTCCATTTGTGTCATTGGTGTTTGTTCTTCTCCATTCCGTTTGTATAGAGGCACACGTCAAGGGTGTCCATTATCTCCTTTGCTATTTCTTATTGCCATAGAACCCCTCTGTGTTCTCTCTGCATTAGCGATAAATACACAGGTGTTATTTCGAAAAATATTAACATTAACATTTCTGCATATGCTGATGATGTGTTATTATATGTTAATGATCCCCTTACCTTTGTACCTATTATTCTCAATATCATTCATAAATATGCTGATGTTTCTGGATATTCCATGAATACTAATAAAACAGAGTTTTCTCCATTAAATGTTTTTTGTACCTCTACAATATTGACATATACCGATATAGTGTGGTCTCCAAAAAAACTCAAATATCTAGGCATAACATTTACTGATTCGATTAAAAGTACAGTTGACACCAATTGTTCCACAATTTTAGCTAGTACCAAAGAGAAACTGGATAGATGGTCTAATCTTCATTTAAATTGGTGGGGACGTATTGAGGCAATTAAAATGTCTATAACTCCACAAATCCTTCACTTGTTGTCCATGCTACCCCTTTCTTTCCCCTCTACTTTTTATGTTAAACTATATAAACTATTTACTAAGTTCATCTGGAAGAATAAACCTGCACGCATTAGTCTTAAAAAATTGCAATTGCCCAAATGTGATGGAGGGGTTGGTCTTCCAGATTTAAAAAAATATCATTTTGCATTTCTTGTGGCACAATGTTCGTTATGGTTTCATAATATCTCTCCTTCTAATGCACCCAAATGGCTTATTCTGGAGAAGAATATTTTGGCACCATATCCATTACCTGCATTCCTTACTATGGCCAATAGTTCATTTGGCAAACTTTCGCCCATTATTGCAAACTCTAAACTTGCCCTTTTATCATTTGATGGAAGATTTTTTATTGCCATAACATCCACTAAGAACATTTCTCTTTGGTTCAATCCCAAACTCCAATATGGTAAACATATTTCTTTTTGGAATTTATGGATCGCTGCTGGTATTTTCTTTGTTGCTGATATATGTCATGATGATATGTTTTACTCATTTGATGATATTCAAGCTAAATATAATTTACCTTTATCTGACTTTTCAAAATATACATTACTATGTAACACTGTTCTTAATGCATATCCACAACTGCTTCATATGTCTTAATCCTCTGGTATGGAGTTTTGTTTTAATGTGTTCAGTCAAACAAGACATATAGCCTCTAAAGTCTATAAAAAACTTTCTACTCCTATACCTCCTTCACACATCTTACTCAAAAGTGGTCACCATACATACATCTTCAACCCTCTAATGTGTCCTGGAAGGACATTTGGAAGTCTAACACTGCTAGTTATCTCCCGGCTACTCTCATACAAGCTAATATTTATCTGCTTTACTAGTGCTTTTTGTCTCCGGACAAATTATTTAAAGCTAAACTATTAGGCACTCCAAACTGTTGGCATTGTAATTCTGCGATTAGAGATTTGCACCATTTATTTTACAACTGTCCTAATATTTATCAGTTCTTGTCAGACATATGGAATATTATAACTCGGATCCTTAAGATCCAAACACCTTTATCTTTCCATATTCTAATCTTTAAATCATCTTCCCTTAAGTCTACATTATCCCCTATGGATTGTAAACTTTTGGACTTCATTATTTCTACTGCACTCAAATCTGTCACTTCTAATTGGAAAAATGCTACATTACTTTCAGTTAATGCGTGGTGGGAATGGATATTTTTTCTTAGACGTGGGCAATGCTCATTTCCACGTACTCCTAATGATTCATCTACTTCCAGGCCTAACATGTGGTCTAGTCTTGACTCATATATTATTGCCTGCTCTTCAAATTAAAAGCATGTATTTTAGTGTTCATCAGTCAATATACGTTCAATGTAGCTCCTTTATTGTTTTTTATTATCATTTATCTCTTTTTTATGCAATAGTTTTGTTATAAGTATTATATTTGGATGCAAATGGATGTTTATATCACTTGTATTTGTAATGCTTTTTAAAATTTACAGTTCGTGTTATTCTCTGTATTGTGTTTAATATATGTGAAAAATACATTTAATAAAACATTTTGAACACAAAGCTTATGGTGGGGGATATGTCAAAGGCTGACCTGAGATCACCAAATGCCACATTAAGGTAACCATGCCCCAGAAACATGGATTTCCAATGGAGGGCACAGAGTAAAAGAATCTGTACAATTGTACTGGTTTTGGGAAAAACCTTGTCTGTACATCTGATAGTATCCAGTTTACATAAGCACATTCAGTGTGTTGCCCATGAATTTGCCGGCAAAATATGTCTCTAAGGCATCAATCAAACTGATTGGCTTGTCATTGCAGGGATCTTCTCGTCTGCCCTTCTTATAGATTGCTATAATTAGTTCGGCTAAAAAATGTTTAAAGTAGCTCAGCACCCTCCAATATGCTGTTTGAGAGTTTATTAAGATACGGGGCCCAAACAAGGGGTGAAGAGGCGTACAAATCATCAGCCATGTCTCATTCTGTGCAATGCTCTTAATAATTCATATGTCAGTGGTTCATGATCATCCGCTGCCCAGTATTCACATACGTTGCACAGGAGACAGGCATGTGTTAGTAACAGGGTGTTTGGGAGGTTGTTTGTGTAGATAAAGTCTACATGTGTCATGAGGGTGCTGTTAGCAAAAAGATCCCCTACAGTGTGCTCCCTTCGCATTCCGAGGGTATAAGCCTCCTACTCATTAGCGTACCTGAGGCAGTGGGGAAGCTTCGTAGATGGATGTTGGGGGCGTAAGGTGCTTGAGTCGAGGAATACTGTAATGCAATCTTTCAGTAAGGGATGTATGACACAACCACGCATGCTTTTACATCGCATGCCATTACAATGTGGGCAATAAAATGAATGTGTTGTTACCACGAGTTCCATTACCATGCAAGTTGTTACAACAACTTGCCTTAGGGAAGTGCTGGACTTTGGAATAGTATATATTACTATTCCAACTCCCGTCTGTGCAACAGTAGGGAAGGTGTTGGATTTAAAATCCAACAACACGTTCCCTAATGCAAGTCGTTGTAACAACTTGTGTGGTAATGGAACGCATGGTAACAACATGTTCATTGTATTGCCTGTGTTGTTTTGGTACTGCATAGTGCTGGCTGCGTAGGCAAGGCTGTTTCCCTCCAGTAAGACAACACAACTCGCAATAGTAGTGTATGAGTAGGTAATGTTGGGCACCCGGGCATTACACGCAATGAAGCTGGCCACATTCTAAGTGCGTAGCAGTGAGATCTGTTTCTGATAGATTATGGCCAGCAAGCCAGTATAACTATTGCAGTTGAGCAGCTATACAGTATTCCCTAAAGTCTGAAGCTCCCAGCCCTCCTTTATCCGTTGGAAGTTGAAGTTTTGCTAAACTGACTCTACAACGACCCCGTCCCCATATTAAATCAGTCAACAGAGTATTAAGCTGCTGGAAAAACCCTGTGGGGATCCCAATTGATAGGTTCACAAAGTGATACAAAATTTGTGGCAACATCACCTTTTTAGACAGTGCCAGCTGCCCAGCCACGGATAGGTGTAATGTTGTCCAAAAGGCCACTTGTGATTTGAGCATTGCAATTGCTCATGAGATTTTACCTTCTAATATATCAAAGCTATCTCCGTATATCTGAATCCGGAGGTACCAGAAAGTGGAAGGGGCTACTAGAATCATAAATTCACCAAAATGTAGATTGGGTTCAGCATATGTGCCAGCAAAGGAGTATGCATTAGATTTATCCACATTAATGTGGAGGCCAGAAAGGGTCCCAAATGTAGAAAGCAATTGGGCCGAGTCTATCTGCTCTTCTTGGATATCTTTGAAATACAAGATCATGTCATCGGCATATAGCGAGATGGTATGGATTGTGACACCTTCTGGATTCCCCCTACCACCTGCTTCCTGTCTAAGTCTTTGCACTTTGGGTTCAACAGCGAGGATAAAGAGGAGCAGGGAAAGGGGACAACCCTGTCTAGTGCCTCATTTA
Source organism: Calotriton arnoldi (assembly GCA_963921515.1). Taxonomy (NCBI): domain Eukaryota; kingdom Metazoa; phylum Chordata; class Amphibia; order Caudata; family Salamandridae; genus Calotriton; species Calotriton arnoldi. Next base: position 449,111 of record CAWUFW010010000.1, read on the forward strand.
ACTGATTAAGATTGGGAAATATATAAGCCAGTTTTATCCCTGGCTGCGGGGGCAGTATATAATAATTTGACCCATATGATGTAGGCTGGAGGTATCCCAAAATGTGCCAATCTAACAAGCATGTAATCCCAATCCAAGGAATCAAATGCCTGACGGATGTCTAAAGATAGGCAACCGGCATTAGGGTAAAGGTCCCGGCTGGCATCCATGATCTGGAACAAACGTTGGATATTTAATGAGGTGTTTCAGCGAGGTAGAAATCCACATTGATCAGTGTGCATTAAACTAGGCCTGGGCGGAGTTCGCAGAGTTTTACTCCGCAGAACTCCATGAAGTGCCAGAAAAAGACCACCGTGCTCCACAGAGTTCCGCCAGAAGCGGCGTTTGTTAAGTTTCACTTCTAGCACTGATTTTTCGCACCAGGAGTTTGTCCAATACTGTAAAATCAGAGCAAATGGCAATACGTGTTGCACCAGGGGGCGCTGCTGCTTTCTGCTGCTCTACATTATACTCGAGTGGCAGCTTCCTCAACGCAAATGGTAGATTTCTCAACATGAGCGGTCGTGACCTGCCGCGACTGCCCGCAATGAGAAATCTCACTGAGAGGAGGTCTAGCATGTGGCTTTTTCTCACAAGCACTCGACAACTTACCATTGTCGAGCTGCTCGAGAGAATAAACTGCCCACCATGTCACTTTGTGGAGCTTTTCAGAACTACGCAGGGAGCGCAGAGCGGGAAAAACTCAGCGAACTCCGCCGGCAGAGTGGAATTTTTGCCCACCCCTATATTAAACGAGAAAGTAAGGGAAGCAGTATGCTGGCAAGAATCTTGCTAAGTATCTTATATTTGGTGTTTAAGACCGATAGTGGATGGCATGAGGTTAACTAACGCAGGGGTTTTACGGGTTTCAATAGGGAAGTAACCAAGGCTTCTCTTGTGGAGGGAGGAAGCAGGCCCCCATCCAGGGAGGTATTATAGAGTTTTTCTAACTGGGGGACCAATTAAGTAACCTAGGCAGCGTAAAATTCTATAGGGACTCCATAGGATCCTGGCGTCTTGTTACTTTCTAATTCTTTTAGGGCCCCTCTGATTTCATTCACTGTAATAGGTGCAGCAAGGTCCTCCCTATCTACCGCCTGCACTGTAGGCTGGCGCGCCACCCGTAGGAACTCAGAGTGCTCCGAGGGTCAGCAGTGTGGTATGTAGAATATAGTATTGTGTAATAGTCCTGAAATGCTGCATTAATCTTGCATTGTGTGACCACCTCACCCGTCTGAATGTTTAAGGCTAGTATTGGTGTGGGCAAGAGGTCTGGATGTATCACGCAAACCAATAGTGCACCTGATTGGTCCACCTCTGCGTGCACCCTCTGCGGGTATTGGCTAAAGTCCAGCACTCTGAGTTGTTCCAACAGCTCTGCATATTGCCCCCAGGCTTCCTGTAAGCAAGGCTCAGCATCTGTGTTTTGTGCCGCTGAGCTCTCAAAGGGGCCCAACGAGTCCTGCACCTCACGTAGCTCCTGAAGAATCACCTTCCTGGCACCCACTACTGAATCAATGGCAGCACCACAGATCACTACTTCCCATTACTTCCCACTACTTCCCATTCTATGATGGGTGAGGAGACAGTGCCTGTATTAGTTGCAAAATATGTCTCTAAAGCAGTCAATATGGTTTCGCAGAAGACCATGGGGGATATTCACAAGAACGTGCGCTAAACATCTCCAAAAAATGTTAACGCAACTTTACACATCGCAGTCTATCGCGGGAAAATAACCCCGTGTTAACGTGGAATTCACAACACGGCGGTACCATGCGATAGTTTGCCGAAAACGCGGCCAATGTCCGCGATACAACCACTGCGACGGAGATAAAAACACAAACCCCAACACCAAAAAAGTGCGATGAGCCCATTCGCAATGAGGAAAGCAGCGATAAGCAGCGCCAGGCCCGCGACACACACACTGCAGGCGGGAATAAGCACAACAAAAGCAGGAAAAAGGAAGACGAACCAAACAGAAAACAACAGCGAAGCACAATGGAGGCAGCCAGAGCTAGTACACAACCCCACAAGCCCCATTGGCAACAAAACATTGTACATGGCAGTCCATCGTGGACAAGGTGAATGCAGCCGGAGAGCGGAGGAGGACAATGGAAGAAAACCAGAACAGCTGGAATGATGCGAAACGCACAAACAAGCAGAAACACGCCAACAACCATAAGGCAGCAATGCACACCGGAGGTGGGAGTCCAGCGCCACACCAGGAGCTGAATGACATGGAGGAAATGGTGTCCACCACATCAGTCTGGAGATGGTGGCAGGAGTCGGGGACCGGAAACTGCTCAAAATCAACAGACACAACAGCAACAGGGAGAGGAATGACCAGGGACTGTGGGGACGGGGGGAGATGGGCACAATGGCACACATGCACAATTAAGCCCAGCACAACTGCAGACAAACCATGCCCAAGAGTAACAACACCAACCAAGAGCACAAGTCACACAACTCGGCAATATCACACCACTGAACAAGCACAGAAGTGAAAACCACACTGCCTGAAAGGGAAAAGGGTGAGCCAAATCAGAGCTGAAGGGCCATCTCACACACAATGCAGCACACACACATAGGAAGCAGAGCACCCCAACATCGAACACAATGTGGTACAAACAGCAACATTTGCACAACCGAACACAGGACACAAGTGCACCCGCTTGTGGCTGGTAAATGGCCATACGCATCTAGCAAAGCACGAAACAGGGACATGATAATGCACAAGTACCAACCCACAGTCCTGATGGGGTAGCAATGCATGTATGGCAGGGACCAAGATAGGCCGTGACACACACATTTGCATACATATCAACACTCATCACAGATGGAGACAAGTGAATGTGCGGAAACTTCATCAACAATTGCGTGTCAGTACGGCCAAGAGAAGTGCCACAACATGCAGACCAATGCAGCAGCATGTCTGAATGAGGAACGTTGGAAAGCGCCCATGTCCACCCCGGGGGAGTCCATCACCCACACAAGTCAGTGCCAATGCGCGTTGGTTGTCCGCGCATGTATCCGGAGTCCAGGCCAATGCAGCCATGTCCACTGTCGTCTTGGGACATGTGACCAGATCTCCAACATGCAACCAGGTGCCGGGACACATGCAATGGGTCACATTCAGTTGTGGCTGCAGGTACGTTGTCACTCGTCCATGAACGCGAGTGCAGCAGCATAGGCCAACATTTCCAACATGAGCTCGTTGTCCACTACATCTAACATGTCGGCGACGTAACCCATCAGCTGTCCCGGACAGATGTGCTGACTCCAACCCCTGGCCCCAATTGGCACTAAAGCCCAATAGGGGAGCGGCTCAATGTGATCACTGCACACAACGACTCGTGCAATCTCCCAGGTCCAGTTGCCAGCATGCATGCCAATCATCCAGGCATGCCATAAACGGGCATCACGGTGACACTCCTGGTCGTGGGCCAACAGGGGGCGCACACACATGTCGAAATCCAGATCAGCTACCATTACGTTGGAGAGGCAGACATCCATGGTCCACTCGAATATGCACGAGCGACAATGCAACACAGGCTGAACGCAGGTGACGTTGGCAAGGCGGAAGCTTAGCCGGTAACTGATCCGCAGCACTGCCAATGGCAGTGCCCCCAGTACATGCAGCAGACGTGCACGGTACCTGTCCACTTGACTGGAGTTGTGCTTGTGTCCGGGATGGTCTGCCATTGCGTCAGTGGCTCTGCTTGAAGCAGCAGTGTGCTGACCCGCGCCAGTCCTGTGGATGAAATGGCACAGCTCGGATCAATGAGTAGTGTCTGTGTGCAATGGGTGCAGGCCTGGGGTGGGGTGGGAGTACGTGTGAAGGCCATTTCACGCACGCTAACTGCGACCAAGGACTTCTGTTTGTGGGATGTGTACACGTTGGTCTCACGTCGGGCAGTGCGTAGTGTGGGAGTCGCCAGCAAATGCTATCGTATCTGTCAGGGGGTGCTGGGCACATGCAAGTCCCAGCTCTGAGCTGCAGATGTGCTACCGCCTGATAGTTCAGACAAAGGACCTTTCATCCCTGCAGTAACTTTACCATCTGCTTGCATACAGGAGATGTACAGAGGCCTGTCGTGGGTGGGGTGGGATGTCTGCGACCCAGGGAATCATGGATGATATGCTGAGCACGTGGCACATGAGCGGCCTCACTGTGTGTTACGTTGCCTCACAGCTGCTCCTCCCTCCCACGAGCCCCCACACTTGTGGGCGCTGTGCGGTTGTATCACGTGCACTCCTACTGCACACCATTGTCATGCCTGTCTGCACAAGTCCAGCGGCATGCCAACAACACCGTGAAGCTGGCCGTTGAGGGTGTGCGGCCACGTGAGTGTAGGCCAATGGTCCGGACAGGGCGGACACAGGTGTACAGTCCATGGCTGGCTGTGATCACGCTGCGATTGAGGCTAGGCATCTGACTTATGCAGCCGCAGGACTGATACACATAACACTTGGCATGCATGAGCCAAGACCCTGAGCGGTCTTGCGCTCTTACATTTCCCCGTACGTGCAGGCCCACCCTCTGGGTGCATGCTACATTGCAACATCGACTACTGTGGCCCTGGCGGCGACAACACTCCAACACAGAGACACGCTCACCGCACTTCCTGCTCAAGGCCAGACCAGAGCCACGCCCTGATCCCCCTGCCGAATCAGCACACCCCGGCGCTGACCTGATGTATGCCAGACCAGCACACGCCGCTTGTGCATGCAGGGGGGGGCGGGCGAAGCTACATGTCCAAGATCTTGGCCACTGCTGAGGTGACATGGTATCGTCCACTGAAGACAGCACACTGTGATGTTGCAGGGCTCGGGCCCATCATGCTGACATAATGACCTCACGGACACACTTGCTTAGATGGTGTGAATGGCTACGGGCACATGTGCCCAGCCACGTTTATTAGCAGGCTCACATGTCGAGTGACACCTGTGTCGGATGTGTGTGGGGTGTGTGTACACCAGCCGTCATAGAGTGCCTGGTGCAGTCAAAAAACAACAACAGTGTACATCGTTAAGGACACAACCATTCAACCATAAAGGCTCCATGACTTGAGCTGCACAGAGTTAGTGGCCCCGGATGCACAGCGTCCTGCACGGGCCTACCGCCAACGGCCGCTGACTTGCGGTGCACTGGGGCAGGGTCACGAGAGCAGAGCAGGTTCTCATAGATGACAAAGGGTGTTGTCGCGGAGTGTCACGGTGGACAGTGGAAGGTGTACCCCCAGGGCATGATGCAGAGGGCAGAACCACGCAGAAACAGTCACCATGGTGGAGATGAATGGAACAGACACATGTCGAACACCAAGTCCGTCCCAGCTAGATGATGATGCAGACAACCCCCAGGCCATGGACTCAGACGCCACCAAAGTCCAACCAGAAAGTGCCCATGACTCATTGCACACAGAGTTAGTGGCACCAGGTCAGTTGTTGCTAGTGTTCGGTCACCTCCGTGACGAGGATCTGGCTTTCATCCAGACTGAACCGCATCTTCCTCTTACTCCTCTCCATGCGTTCACTGGTATGGACTCTGCCATTCATGTATCACGACTAAGTGCTGGATGTGGGACCTACAGGACCGCAGTGTAGGCCGGGGGCAGCCGTCAGCACGGGCCCACAGACACGTGTCGTGTGCTTGCGATGCAGGGTTTGGGACACTGATCGAAGGGAGTTCAGTGATATAAACGCGGCAATTAACATTTGGTCACTGCCATTCTGAACTCAAGACACAGTTCCACATGTGGGACCTACTGGACCGCAGTGTAGGCCTGAGCCCTCATCCAAGTGTCGCCGGCTTGCGTTGAACAGGGTTAGTGGCACCACGTGTCGCAGGCTTGCGATACAGACTTTTGCTTCACTGATCAGAGGGAGTTTAGTGATGTGGACGCTGCCACAGACTTGGGGTCACTGCCATTAAAAACTCAGGACACAGTTCCACATGTGGGACCTACTGGACTGCAATGTAGGCCGGAGCCCTCATCCAAGTGTCGCCGGCTTGCGTTGAACAGGGTTAGTGGCACAACGGTCGCAGGCTTGCGATGCAGACTTTGGCTTCACTGGTCGGAGGGAGTATAGTGATGTGGACGCTGCCACAGACTTGGGGTCACTGCCATTCAAAACTCACGACTCAGTACAACATGTGCCAACAACTGGGCCGAAGAGTACTCCGATGGAGTATGTCAATGAGAAAGGAGTACTGTGGGCCAGCGTCGTGGAGGCCAGCGATGGTCTGCGGAGGCTGCAAAGGACGCGGGACTGGGCTTGGAGCTTGCACCGGCACGTGGTGGGCCCTCTTTGACACACGCCGGTGTCGGCAGGTGAGCGGAGCCTCCTTGGTGCGCTGGGGCAGGCATGATGGGTCTGGGGACCAGTGGCCCGGGGTGCAGCAGGCGCACAGGGATGCAGGCCCCGCCGCGCATGGCGCCGGCCTTGTGGCTGGCTGAGAGGCGCCGCCCTGGCAGACACGTTGGCCATGGTCTGCCACGGTCTGCCACCACACACTACGAACACGCCTTCATGACGCCGGGATCCAAGAGAAGGCCCTGGACTGGACCACATCCTTCCTTTCCGGCAGAACACAAAGCGTCCACCTCGCCCCTTCCGATCCAAGGCCACCAAGATCATCTGCGGCGTACCCCAAGGCTCCTCCTCAGCCCAACGCTGTTCAACATCTACATGGCACCCCTCGCCCACGTCGCCCGACAGCACTAACCTCAACATCATCTCCTACGCCGACGACACCCAGCTGATCCTCTCCCTCACCAAAGACCCTCACACCGCCAAAGCCCACCTCCACGAAGGAATGAAGGCCGTCGCCGAATGGATGAGGACCAGCCGCCTGAAGCTGAACTCGGACAAGACGGAGGTCCTCATCCTTGGTTCCAACCCTTCAGCCTGGGACGACTCCTGGTGGCCAACATCACTGGGAACAGCCCCGCCACCCACCGACCACGTACGCAACCTAGGGGTCATCCTCGACCCCACCCTCTCCATGACTAAGCAGGTCAACGCCGTTTCCTCATCCTGCTTCAACATCCTCCGAATGCTCCGCAGGATCTTCAAGTGGATCCCCACCGAAACAAGAAAAACAGTCACCCAGGCCCTCGTCACCAGCAGGCTGGACTACGGAAACGCCCTCTACGCAGGAACGACGGCTAAGCTCCTGAGACGGCTGCAACGCATCCAGAACGCCTCTGCATGTCTTATCCTCGACATCCCCCGACGCAGCCACATCACACCCCACCTGAGAGACCTGCACTGGCTCCCTGTCAACAAGAGGATAACCTTCAAGCTCCTCACCCACGCACACAAAGCACTCCACAACTCCGGACCAGCCTACCTCAACAGACGACTCAGCTTCTACACCCCCACCCGCCAGCTCCGCTCGACCAGCCTCGCCCTCGCCACAGTCCCCCGCATCTGGAAAATGACCGCCGGCGGCAGATCCTTCTCCCACCTCGCCGCCAAGACCTGGAACACCCTCCCCACCAACCTCCGACAGACCCAAGACCTACTGGCCTTCAGAAGACTCCTCAAGACCTGGCTCTTCGATCAGTAGCAGCACCACCCCCCCTCTTCCCCCAGCGCCTTGAGACCCTCGCGGGTATGTAGTGCGCTTTATAAGTGACATGATTGATTGATTGATTGATTCCGAATGAGAACCACGCCCAGTGCGACGGGCTTTTCATTCACACCCCTACGCAGGCCTGGCATACGCAGGGCCAACCCACTCTGCCCGCGCATACAGGGGGGGATGTAACGAGTGACATTTCCGCGTTCTGCCCCACAGCCTGTGGGGACATGGTAGCATCCACTGGCCACTACACTCCATGCACCAGCAGTTAATGTCCACATGGCCATTTCTGTGGTTTGCACACTGAAGTCTGTCTGGCACATCCACGCCACACCTGGCATTGGGTAGGTTCTCATTCATTAGTCACTTGCCGCTCTCACACATGCCTGCTCCATGCCTCTCCTCACATTCTGCTGTTGTGTGGCTGTGGTGCCATGCCGTGGCTGGGTTGTGTGCGTGGCAAGCCCAGGTTCCCAATGGAGTCGTGTTGTCGTGTCTGGTCAGTTGGCATGTTGTGTGGCATGTTGCATGTAGTTTTGCTGCGTGCCCATTGCCAGTGTCGTGAGTTGCATGACTGTGGAATGGAGGTGTGTGGTGTGTTCATTTGGTACTTACCACCGAGCAATGCATTTCCATGGGTACCATCCTGGGAGCGCTGGTTGATGATGGACTGTCGGGAGATGTATGAATCATGCACACTGCCTGGGAAGTTGGCCACAACATTGTTGAGGGGTCCCAGGTGGTCCACTATTGCCTGCACATTGATGGAATGTGTGTGCTTTCTGTTGCAGTAGTTGTGTGCAGTGTCGGCAGGGGGCACGAGGGGTACATGTGTGCAGTCGATTGCCCCCAACACGTGAGGGAATCCAGCTATGGCGTAGAGGCCTTGCTTGGTCTCCAGCTGCTCCTGCGCAATGTGGGTGGAGTGGAGGTGCTGGGGTATCAGGCTAATGATGGCATCCAGGACAGGTGTGATGAACTTGGATAGGGCTGGCTGTGAGACTCCTCCGACTCTGGCAGTTGTGGGTTGGAAGGTACCAGAGGCCAACATGTGCAGCACAGCCGGCAGCTTTGTCTGCAGAGGGATGTTGGTTGTCCGCTGCGTTGGTACCGTCAGCCGGTGGGCACTGTGGGTCAGGATGCGGGGGATGGTTGTCCTTTTGGGCCTGTAGTGGGCAATGTCCTCCCATTGCATTGGGTCTGTGCGGCTGTTGCGTTTATGGTGGGACCACTGTCTTTGTGTACGCTGCCTCTGTGGTGGTCTGGGGGGGCGGGGTGGGTCCTGGGGGTGGTGGCGGGCCTGGGGGTGGTGGCGGTGGGTGTTGTGGCCCTCATGGGTCTCCGAGCTGCATGATCATTGTCTCCATGGCATCTGTGGGTCTTCAGATGTGGCTCTTGGCTGGGCTCCCTTTCATGCTGCAGGTAGTCGTCCTGCTTAACACCAGCAAAAGGCAGGTGTTAATTCCCTGCTGCTACCGCGGCTTATCGCCTGTTTTTGGTTCGCATCGCAGATCTGGCAGTTCGTTGTGAAAGTGGTGTAGTGGTGTTTTCGTGTGTTTTTGCACGGGAACGCCTACTCTGCATCTCATTAGGGTTAGTTGGTGGTGTCACCCGTGGAGGTAAATTTTGCGGCAGTTATCGCGGGAATACTGGCGTTGTCTGCAGTTTGCACCCGCTAGTGAATGGGGCGTTAAATCTATCTCCACTCTTTATGCGTTAAGGTGGCGATAACTCAGCGATAAGTCCTTGTGAATATGCCCCCATGTCTTCTAATGAAGCCAATTCGAGCCGCCTTGTATAAATAGGGGCTGGTACCCGGCACCATGTCAGCAGAATCTCCATGTGATCCGAAATGGTCTTGCCTAAGTAGGTGGCATGAGGGATGGAGGTGTGCTGGGCATAGAAAGCGATCTAAACATGTATGCAGAGCATGTGGGTGTGAGTGAAAAGAGTATTCTCTCATACCTTTGTCACGAGCGTGCCACACATCAGTCAATTCCCACCCATCCACCCATTGTTTCAGCATTCAGGTTTGATGGACCGGTGTGGTGCTCAATCAATCAATCAATCAATCAGGGGAATTGTAAGCGCGCTACTCACCCGTGAGGGTCTCAAGGCGCTGGGGGGGGGGTGAGCCGCTCCCTATCAGTCAAAAAGCAAGGTCTTGAGCATCTTCCTGAAGATGTTCAGGGAGGGGGCGCATCTGATGTTGAGCGGGAGCTCGTTCCAGGTCTTGGCTGCGATGTAGGAGAAGGTTCTTCCACCTGTTCTGGCTCTGCGGATGCGCGGGGTTTCGGCGAGGGCGAGGTCGGCGGATCGGAGGTTTCTCTTGGGTACGTGGAAGGAGATTCTCTCATTGAGGTATTGGGGTCCGGTGTTGTGGAGGCATTTGTAGGAGTGGGTGAGTATCTTGAAAGTGACTCTCTTCTCAACGGGGAGCCAGTGGAGGTTCCGTAGGTGTTGGGAGGTGCATTCGTATCGAGGAATGCCAAAGACGAGTCTGGCTGCGGTGTTCTTGTGGTCTGGAGCTTGTGGAGCAGAGACTTGTTGATCCCGGCGTAGAGGGCGTTTCCGGAGTCCAGTCTGCTGGTTATGAGTGCGTGGGTGACGGCCTTCCTTGATTCGGGGGGATCCACTTGAAGGTCTTTCGGAGGATTCAGAGGGTGTTGAAACAGCTGGAGGCGATGGCATTGACCTGTCGTGTCATGGAGAGGGAGGAGTCGAGTATGATGCCGAGGTTTCGGGCGTGGTTTGTGGGTGTGGGGGGACTGCCAAGGGCCGTAAGCCACCAGGTGTTCTCCCATGCCGAGTGGGAGGGTCTGAGGCCGAGGACGTCTGTCTTCTCCGAGTTGAGCTTCAGGCAGTTTCTGCTCATCCAGGATGCGACGTCCTTCATTCCTTCCTGGAAGTTGAGTCTGGTGGTGATTGGGTCCTTGGTGAGGGAGAGGATGAGCTGGGTGTCGTCAGTGTAGGATACTATGCTGAGTCCATGCTGTCTGACGATGGCGGTGAGGGGGGCCATGTAGATGTTGAAGAGCGTGGGGCTGAGCGATGATCCTTGGGGCACTCCGCAGTTGATTTCTGTGGGTTCGGAGAGGAAAGGTGGAAGTCTGATTCTTTGGGTTCTGCCGGTGAGGAACGAGCAGATCCAGTCGGAGGGCGGTTCCTTGTATGCAGGCGTTGTGGAGTCTGGCGGTGAGTGTGCGGTGGGAGATGGTGTCGAACGCTGCAGAGAGGTCGAGTAGGATCAGTGCCGCGGTGTGTCCTTGGCTGAGGAGGGTGCGGATGTTGTCTGTGGCGGCGAGTAGAGCGGTTTCGGTGCTGTGTTTGCTGCGGAATCCGGATTGGAAGAGGTCGAGGAGGATGGAGTTTTCTTCGATGAATTTGGTTAGTTGTGCATTGACGGTCTTCTCGGTGACTTTGGCCGCGAAGGGGAGGAGGGAGATGGGTCGGTAGTTCTTGAGGTCGGTGGGGTCTGCTGAGGGCTTCTTGAGCAGGGGTCTGACTTCTGCTCGTTTCCAGTCGTCGGGAAAGATGCCGGTCTTGAAGGTGGTGTTGATGGTGTGTCGTAGTTCGAGAGCGATGGCGGTGGCGGTGATCCAGCGGTGTACTAATAACAGATACTCCACTACCATATACTCACCTGGGCCCATATAACCTCTTTCACTAATACCAAGTAGACCGCTGGAGCTTGGAGTTTATAGATTTCATGTTTTTCAGGAATAGTTATATTTCTTGTTCTAACTAAACCTTTCACTGATCAAAAAGTTCTTTCCTCTGGTCGATGGACCATTAGTTGGAACTAATTGATAGTGATAATTAACTTAACTTATTAAAACATTCTTTAAAATAAAATAATCACAGACTCGGGAAGTTTTAAAATCTTTATCTAAATTAATTGCACGTGAACCATCTCAAAGTTTCAGTACAAACACCCTCATTCTCGAGAGTGTCAACACAATCAATAATTAATAAAAAAATATTTCAGACTCACACAATAACTATGCCTCAGAAAGGAGAGGACAGAGAGAGAAGAACATCTATCAGTACGATATATTCATAGTTACCTAGAATGGTGTGAAGACCAACCCCCTGGCCAAAGGGCTGGTAAGGGTCCCCCGGTATAGATCAGGAGACAAAGACTTCAGGACAGGAATCAGGACAGGATACTTCACCTCTCTAAATACCGACGACTACGTCGCACCCCTCTCTGACACTCTCTTCCTACTCGTTGTTCTTCCGCGATCTTCTTTCTAACCCAATTAAGTTAAAATAGATGGTTCTCTGCAGTCAGTTTCTTCATCAGCGTCTCACAGCATCAGCACCACCCACAGCACCGACAGCTTCCCGAGCTCTGCATCGCCTCCGCTCCCACTTCTGCTGCTGCTCTCCCGTGTCTGCTAAACTAACTAACTACAACTACCTCAGTTATACCTTTCAATATTCCAGTACCACCCATTAATGTTTCAATTTCATAAAATACTAACTCTGATTGGTCAGGCGAGGGGGGATGATCGTCACACCATGCTTACATTTCACTTATTTTCATTGAACTTTTTTTTTCAAACTCATCCCCTTAAACTTTATTAAATCATTTCCTTTCCCATACTTCTCCAAACTTTATTAATACAAAATGTTTCAACTTTATGAATAAGGCTTCTTCATATGAACTCTTCACCCCCATGTTCCCAGGGCACATCTTCTCTGGCCTTGGACGCGTGACAAATCCTTACTTATTCTTTCTCATCTGCGCCTGTGCGGGGTCAAGTCAGTCAGCTCAATTCAGACAAGTGTGGTAGGTCCAAATGCGCACTAATAATAAAGTCAAAAGAAGAAATGTTATTCTAAAAAATAAATGGTTTCACTGTATACCACCAACCTCTACTCTAACCCACTTTAATTATTATTACCCTTTTCTGCATTTGCGTTAGTATAAAACTTATTTTCTATTTAGCCAAGCAGGTGCCATGCATGTGAGCTTTCAAACAGCCATTTTAATGCCTTTTGCGCATGCGCAGGATTTTCCCTCCAAGCTTTAAGACGTTATACTACGTAGATGCAGTAGACGCATGCACAGTAAAGATCCCTTGTTAGAGTGCGTTTTAGTCCTTCGTTCATTTTGTTATAGTTAGTAAACACATACGCAAGCTTCTTTGTCCCGCGTGTCTTTCTAAAATGCGAATTATTAATTACAAACACATAGTTAGTAATTCGTTAATGAGTTAAAAACGAAAGGATTGCTTCCGAGCAAGTCTCATTTACGAGTCCTTGCTCCATCAATCCCCTCTCTGATGGCATTTTAAGCCATCAGAAAATTACCCATCCCATCCCAGATACCAACTTTAGCACATCTCAGTTCTCTATTTCTCCTCTCAATTTTCCATCAATCAACTCGTTTCCTTCTAAATCCTTCATTTTCTTATATAATTTGCCTTTCATTTCTTCCAACTGTATTTCATCATATTTTCTTTTTCGTTTCTTTCCCTTTCCTTCTCTTTCAAAATGTATTTTTCCTCTCCTTCCTTTTCTACAACACTTATATGTAATCATTATTATCATCACTACGGTTATTATCATAACTAATGGTATTATTATTTGACCTAGGAAACGTTTCCCAAAATCGGCAAACCATTTCCCTATTGATGTTATACTTTTTGTTAGTCTTCCCCACACACTGTCAACCTCCAGTTGGGTCAAGTCTTTATGCATTCTTGCAATGTTTTCAATATATCCTCTAATTTCTCTGCTCTTGTCTGGAATGTAAGTGCAACAATGTTGAATTTTCAACATACCACAGACTCCACCTTCCTTTGCTAATAATAAGTCAAGAGCAAGACGGTTCTGTAAAACTATAGACCTGATTGCAACCATCTCTGTGTTAATCTTTAAGAATCCTCCTGCAGTATCTGTAGAAAGACGATCAACTATGGTTGATAACTTACAAATTTTCTGTGAATTAAGAATGACTCCAACTGAGGGTATCAATGCACTAAAAATATCCCCTACAATTTCAGAAAAACTAGCTCTTCTTCTACGTGTTAGTCCATTAGAATTTCCATTGGTTCCACTAATTCTGTCCACATGATACATTTTTGGAAAAACTATTCCAAAGTAACAGCTCCCGTACCATCTTGCAGGTAACCTATAATATGCATTGTTCCCGCAAACATAATAAACTCCTGGAAATACAGGATCTGTTCCCCCTTTTAGTCCCCATCCTCCTAAAATTAGGAAGTTGTGTTCACATTCACTGGAACCAATGTAATTATTGTTATAATCTGTCTTTAATCTATGGAGGCAGAATTTTCCCCTTTTCACAAAATCCAGGGACATCGCAGCATGAGCCTTGCCATTTGCACAGATTCCCTCTTTCCCAGCCCATGGAGGTATATGGGGTTTCTGTTCAGTCGCTTTCTTTATTAAATCCTGACTCCTCACTTCTATTAAATCCAGAAAATCTTTTTCTTCTTTTCTCAATGTACATGTTAGATTATCTTTATTTGCCTGAACTAAATCTATTGAACTCATTGTTAAGAAAAATTCACCCATAAACTGTGCATTTTTACTACTAACTACTGGATTCATATTCTTTCTAATAGGTAAATCAGAAAATACTACATCTAGATTTGAATAAAAATACTTAAGTCTCCCTGTAGCATAAAATAGACTTGATAAAATACTACATGACACACCATATGTTAAAGGTATATGGTGATACGTCACCCCTTCTGATACTGATGAGGGTAACTTAATACACACATAGCAGTTACTAATCTCCATAGTACTAACATATTGAAATAACAATTTAATAAACACATTAGAGGACGTATTATAGTCTGATTCATTATGATAATTTGCTTCATCTTCTACCCCTATTTCTATTTTAGTTCCTTTTATTCTATCTATCTTATCATTAGTATCTGTATTATTCTTGTCACTTGTTTTCATTAACAAAGGTACTCCTACTGTTAGGAATAACCATACTAATGCTACTAATAAAATACTACAAAAACAAAATCTAAAATATTTTCTTTTCAATCCACTTTTTGGTCTTTCGGTAACTTCAATTTCTGCCATTTTACTCTGAGAAAATTTATTTTCTCTTATCCTTTCTTTGTCAATTTACCTTTCTTTCCGTTCTTAAGGAGGCCTCAATTTGCTTTCATCAAACTGTGCAACATGAACTTCTTCTGTTTCATCACTCAGATCTAGGGATTCAAATTCTTAAAGTATGACATAGGTCCATTCAGGAGCCTTGTATCTTCTGTTTAAATTTCTCAATCTTGGACTTCTTTGAGTTATTTTCGCTAAGGTTTGTTTAGATCGTGTTTGACTTGTGATTTCATTTACTTGTTCTGGTTTCTTGTCTGATTTTCTCAAATGATATCTTAATTTCTTTACTCCAGTAGGCCAATTATCTCCCTTTCTGATTCTTTTGATTTGTACTGCACTTTCACCTTCTTTATCTCCTCTCAAAGTTCTTTTAATTTCACTTAATCTAGGCACAATCTGTTCTTGTTCTCTGTTTTCTGTGCTTGAACCTTCTTTTGCTTCCACCTGCTCAGGTCCTATCGTACTTTGTTCTTCTTTTTCCTGAGCTTGTTCTTCTAATTCTATCTGACCCTGTTCAGGTCTTATTTCAAACTGTTCTTTTTCTGCCTGAACTTGTTCTTCTAACTCTATCTGATCCTGTTCAGGTCTTATTTCAAACTTTTCTTCTTCTGCCTGAACGTGTTCTTCTAATATTCCCTCCTCAGGTTCCTGAAAGTCTTTTTCTGCTTCCACCTGAGTATGTTCTTCTTCCCCTGTCTTTTCCTGACTACTTTCTTGTCTTTTCAGTTCTGTTCTTCTTCTTGTTTCAATAGCATCATCAATTACTTCAATCACTGGTATCCACTCTTCCTGACTTGTACTTGGCTGTTCGTTATATGGTTGTCTTTCAGAATTAATTACTCTAGATTCTTCAATTTCACAGCTTACAACTCCTGACGCTTCAGCCTGTTCAGTCAGTGGTTGCTCTTGTTGTTCTGATGGGCTCGGAACTCTTCTGGTATGACTGGCATGAATCCAATTGAGCAAACCTGCACACTTCACTGCTGTGGTAGTGACTAGTATGACTTGACGTGGTTTATCCCACCTTGGTGCTAGGCACGACTTTCTTGTGTGTTTCTTCACTAGCACCCAATCTCCAGGATTCAAATCATGTGCTTGGTCTGGCTGTCTTTCAACTGCGTCTTCTCCAACCTGGTGAGAGACAGAACGCACCATTTCAGCCAATCCTTTGCAATAGTCCAATACCAGATCATCAGTTATATTCATTAATTTATTTCCAGGAATAAATGCTTGTCTCATTGCCCTTCCCATGAGGACTTCATGTGGGCTCATTCCTGTTTTTCTGTCTGGGATACTTCTGAGACCCATCAATACAAGAGGTAATGCATCTGGCCATTTCAGCATTGTGGATGCACACACCTTCCCTAGTCTTGACTTGATTGTGCCATTTAGCTGTTCAACTATTCCAGAAGCCTCGGACGATAAGCACAGTGCTGTTTTTGTTCTATGTTAAATGCAGCACAGATTAATCAAATTATTTCATTATTAAAATGAGGACCTCTATCTGATTCCAAAGTGACTGGAAACCAAAGCGTGGAATTAACTCCCTCAACAACAATTTAGCAACTGTAAGACTGTCATTTCTTCGAGTGGGATATGCTTCCACCCATCTTGAGAAAAGGCATACTATGACAAGTATATATTTCAGTCCATTGCTAGGGGGCAACTCAATAAAATCCAACTGTAATCTGGTGAAGGGTCCTTCTGCCTTTCCAATCTTTCCCCAACTAACCACTGTCTTCCTACCTGGATTTTGCTGCTGACAGGTTAGGCATCTTTGGCAAAGGCTCTCTGCGACTACCCTGAATTTCGGATTGTACCAACTCTGTCTGAATAGCCTGATCATTGAGTCTCTCCCTATGTGTGTTGCTCCATGATACACTCTTGCCATTTTTGAAAGCAAACAATCTGGCATGACTGGTCTTCCGTCTAAATACACCCATACCTCATCTTCTGGTCTCTTTGTACAAGCTGCTTTTATCCAAATTTCCTTTTCTTTTTCCTCAACTTCTTCCTGCAATTGTCTAATCTCATCCCATGTTTCTGGTACTGAGAAAAACATAAGTTGGCATCTGGTTTCACCCATTTCAATTTTTCTGTTAATGGCCACTGTATTTTTGGCACAGTATTTAGCCACTTGGTCAGCATATGTATTGCCAGCAGTCACATAGTCATTTCCTGACTGATGTGCAGTGCATTTTACAACTGCTATCTCTTTTGGCAATTGTAATGCTTCCAGTAAATCCTTTACATTTTTGCTGTTTCTAATAGGAGATCCTGAAGAAGTCAGAAATCCCCTCTGCATCCAGAGCTGGCCAAAATCGTGCACAACCCCGAACCCATATTGACTGTCCGTAAATATGGTTA
Organism: Calotriton arnoldi; assembly: GCA_963921515.1. Taxonomy (NCBI): domain Eukaryota; kingdom Metazoa; phylum Chordata; class Amphibia; order Caudata; family Salamandridae; genus Calotriton; species Calotriton arnoldi. The sequence continues at coordinate 466,218 of CAWUFW010010000.1, forward strand.
CTCTCCAATTTTTCCCCAATTTGCATGCCATGGTTAGGGCTACCAATTCGGCTACTTGTGCAGATTTGACTCCCGGTAAACAGGATGCTTCAATTACCCCAGATATCTTACAAACAGCATATGCAGCACTTAATCCTCCTTCTTGTGTCCTGAGGCAGGACCCATCTACAAATAACTCATGGTCAGCCTCTTTCAAAGGTGTCTCCTTTATGTCCGGGCGGGGCTTAGTACATAATTCAGTTACGTCCAAACAATCATGATCACTTTCATCTCTCACTTCTTCATTGCATGGATCTGGCAGTAGGGTAGCTGGGTTCATAATCGTACACCTTATCACTGCCACGTTCTCAGCTCCCAAAATCACTCTTTCATACTTAGTCAATCGACTAGGGGTGAGATGTTGTGTTCTTGTTCTTGTCAAAAGAATCTCAACTGAGTGTGGAACATGAACTTTAACTGGATGTCCCATCACTATCGACTCACTCTGCTCCAGACTCATACAAGTAGCAGCTACAGCTTTTAAGCAGCCAGGTAATGCCGAAGCCACTGGATCCAATGTAGCTGAAAAATATGCTACTGGACGTCGACTCAATCCATGTCTCTGTGTTAAGACTGAAAGTGCACAATTTTCTCTCTCACAACAAAACAACGCAAAGTCTTTTGAATAATCAGGCATGCCCAAGGCAGGAGCCTCACACAAACAATTTCGCAATTTCACAAATGCCTCTATGCAGTCATCATTCCAATCAATCGGATCTTTTGCTCTTTTTCGGGTCATTTGTATTAATGGTTTCGCTAACATAGAAAAACCATTAATCCATTGCCTACAGTACCCAACCACTCCCAGGAACATTCTCATTTCTCTCTGAGTCTGTGGCAATTGCATTTCTTTGATTATTTTTATTCTTTCCGGTGTCACTTTTCTAACTCCTCTTTCTATTTTATGCCCTAAATATCTAACTTCTTGTCGATAGAACTGTAAGTTTTCTGGAGACACCTTGTGTCCTCCTTCAGCCAAATGGTTCAGTAATGCAATTGTGTCTGTGACACAGTCTTCCCGTGTTTTTGATGCCACCAGTAGGTCATCAATATACTGGACCAGAACAGATTTTCCAGGCATAATCAATGATTCTAGACACTTTTTCAAAATCTGATTAAAAATTGAGGGTCTCTCTGTGTACCCTTGAGGAACTCGACACCATGCGTAAATACGATCCTCAAACTTAAACGTAAAAAGATACTGGCTGTCTGGGTGCAAAGGAATAGAAAAGAACGCTTGGCATAAATCAATTACTGTAAACCAACCTGCATTCCAAGGTATCTGATAAAGGATCACTGCTGGATTTGGCACTATTGGACAACATGGCACTACAATTTTATTTATTTTTCGTAAATCCTGCACTATTCTATACTTTCCGCTGGGCTTTTTCAGTCCCATTATTGGCGAATTACAAGGACTACCCATCACTTCTTTTAAAATTCCTTGTTTAACCATTCGTTCAATTTCTGGAATAACTCCTGCTTTTACTTCTGGACTCATCTTGTACTGTCGGGTGTTTGGATACACTGCACCTTCTTTCACTGTCACTTTAACTGGGTCTATATTTGTCATTAACCCAATGTCTTTTCCTGTAAAATCCCACACTTCTGGATTAACTGTGGCTCTCAACTGTTCTGGTAATTCATTTTCAGTCATTAGTGAAAACATTTCATCTACTTCCGTTCCCTGTTTGGCTAACATCATCTTGTATACAACGTCTTCATCAGGGGTTTGGAAAGCGACACCATCTGGTGTACAATAGATTGTGCAGTTCATTTTGCACAGTAAATCTCTTCCCAACAGATTTACAGGACTGGAATCGCAAACTGCAAACCGATGCATTTCTTTAAAGTTTCCAATGTGTACCTCCATTGGTTTTGTGACTGGAGTTCTAATCTGTTGGTTAGACACGCCTACAACTTGGATTGATTCTCCCAAGAGGGGTAGGTTTGGGATGTCTTCTGTTCTCACAGTAGACCTGGTAGCACCAGTATCCAATAGGAAAGTAATGTCTTTACCTTCTACTTTCCCATCAACAAATAGACCTGACTGATCTACTGGCAAGGATGCGCCAAGCACGCACTCCTCTTCCTCCCCCCTCAGGCACTGTCATTGTGTGAAATCTGAATTTTCCTCATCATTCTGCAACAAATATTGTGTAATTGTTCTATTATTCTTACCACTTTCTCCTTGAAATCCGGTGTTAGCACTGAAACTTTGATGATTCACAAAATTTGGCATTGGAGCTGGTGGCACCTGATATTGTGGAGTAACTACCTGCTGCTGCTGATTCACAAGTACTTCATTCTGCATCTGTGGGATTAAATTTTGATTTGGCCATTTATTACTCTTATTATTCTGAGTACTCTTACACTCGTTCTTCCAATGTCCAAGCTTTCCGCACGCATGACAAGGAAACTTCTTTTTCGCTTCTTCTCTGTCCATTCGTCCCCTATATTTATTACCATTCGTTCCTTGATCATTCTGACTCTTCTCTTTCGCTTGATTATTATTTTGGGCATTTGTTTTCTCCTCTTGCTGTTCTGCCAGTTTTACTTGTGCCCACATCATTTTCTCTTTTAGCTTCCTACGCCTGGCCTCAATATCATCTCCGCAATATTTAGCGTACTAAAAAATCTCATCCACTGTCTTGCTTTGCCAACACAACATGTGCTGCTGTATCATCTGACCAATCTCTGGTTTAAAACCAAATACAAACCGATACACAAAATGTCCCATATCCTTGTCACCGATATTCTCAAAACCACTATACTGCTTAAACACCTGTAATAACCTCTCATAATATGCATGTACAGATTCATTTGGTTCCTGAGTTGTTCTATCTATTTTTACCCAGTCTGTTTCTTTTGGAGGAATTTTCCCTTTCAAATATGTAATCACTTGGTGATACTTTTTCATCACCTCCTCCGAGGGTGCTCCTGTCTTTGCGTCTCTAGCATACTCCTCATTAGGCCAGTCAATTGTAATTTTACATTCCATCCATAAATCAGCAGGTACCACTATATCAAATAGACCATCCAAATCCTTCAATAAAACCTTTGAAACCTTCACAAATCTCTCTACCTGTTTATACCATTCAACTGGTTTTTCTCTCAGCTTTGGAAAATCATTTGTAAAGGACAAAATATCTTGTCTACTCCAAGGAACATGAACATATCCTCCTCCGTGAACCTCTCTCATTGGACACAATTTTTCCATTTTGCTTGATTCTCTTACTGGAAATGCAGCTGCTGCTTCTCTCGCTTGTACTTCCTCTTTCTTTCTTATCCATCTAATTCTCCATTTATCAATGTCTCCCCATTTTCGCAAAATGCTCATTAATTCCTTTATCTGTAGTCTCTTTCCAGAAGCATTTACACTTTCTAAATCTTTATCAGTAAAGTCCACTCGATATGGTTTCTGTAACAACTTTGATTTCCCTATGTCTATTCCAATCTCTGAAGCAACTTCAGTCAATTTCTCATGAAATACCCTTGCTCTCCTGGTTATGCTCTTACATAAAAATAACAATTCTTCTTCATTGTAAGCATTCAATCTTTCTGTGCCCACACATCCTGTCATCATCTCTTCCAATTCCACTTTCAATCTGCTGATGTCTAAAATCCTTGGTGTTGGGTTCTGATTATCTCTTTCCTGTGCCCATCTTTCTATATCTTCAGAGGTAACTACTGTTGCACCTTCAGTTCCTGTATGAACCAAAGGTCTTCTTTCTCTCAAATTCATGGGCTTAACTCTCTTTGGAGTTTCCGTCAAAGGTTCCACATTAGGGAGATCCATTAATGAAATAATTGACTCAATTTCACTAACCTGATCATCTGTAATTATTATTTCTTTCCTAGGACTATTTAATGGAATTGTCACAGGTTGTGGTTTTTGGCAAATCTTTTTATCTCCATACAATGGGATTACTGGACCAATAGTCACTGGCACTGTCAAAGCTTCAGTATTCAAATTTAATTGACTTATCTTCTGAACTAGTTCTTCTCTAGTTTTGTTTAAAACATCTCTTTCATTATCCTGTAACACTCTGTTATATGACGTATCATGTAAAATCTGTGGGGTCAATGGCATTCCCATTACTGGCGCACTTGGGGTAACTTTACTAGTTGCTTCTTGATACGGCGGTGGATTTTTAATTAAAATATCTTCTAACAACTCGTCATCTGATTCACCATATCCTGCTGTATTCATGTGTTTCATTTTCTCCTTACACTTTCCTCCAGACTGTTCCTCAGCCATTAACACTGGATATAAACCTTCTGATACCATAGCTCTCCTCCATTGTTTCATCTGCCCTTCGCGTGACTCATGCAAGTGTCTCGGAAAGAATCCTCTATATCTCCCACCTCTGCATCTCTCTCGTTCATATGACTCAGTCTCCCATTCTTCCAAAGCCTCGTATTGAGTTAACCTAGGTCTAGGTTCTAAATCATTCATTTTCAATCTCAAATTCTGAAGAATCCTCCGATTAAACGTACCATCTTTAGGAAATGATAACACTCCATCATCCTTCGTATATTCTATCCAGTTTTCCAACCACACGCAAGTATGATATCCTCTTTCCATCATCATGAAAGATTCTGGTGTTTTCGGTGGCGGAATAGGAATTCCCTCTCTGGTCAACAAAGGCTTATCTTTTATAAAGAAATTCTTAATTTTCTTTATAAATGACATCTTTCTTTTCTCTCCATACATCCTAGAGGAATGATGTATAAAATTGTATTCTGCGAACCCTTGAAATCTTCTGCCTGTACGCCTTGCACTAACAGTCAAATCAAAATCCTGCATACAATCTCTCTCTCTACCAATCCTAACGCAGCTTCTAACTAGCTATCCAATTAAATCAGGCTCACGCTTGTGATCTGACCAATGCCAGCACGGCCTTTTTCTGATGTCAGTTCTGCTCCTTACTACTGACCCCTCCTGTGCAAGGCTGCTCCTGTCACACGCCCGCTGTTTCTACCAATCCCAGCGTGGCTCACTGTGACGTCAGTACAACTCCAGCAACTGACCCTCCCTTTACAAGGTAATACGAAAACTTATTTCTCAATATTTTCTTTAAAATTCTTTGTTATTAACGACATAAAAACATTCGCAACTCTGTCTGTTCCACTAAATCAAAGGATAGTTTATTTCTTTCCACTGCGAGTAAAACCCTTCCGCTTACCCTTCATTCAAGCTCCAGAGAACCTGCTACTCCTCCGGTGTCACCTGTTTTGGGAAATTTGAGACCAAAGTTTCACCAGCGAACTCCTTTTGCTGTCAATCTAGCTTGGAAGAACCTGCTACTCCTTCAGGGTTACCCTTTCTAGGTGATATAACGCCTAAAGTTTCACTAGCGAACTCTTTGCTATCAATCACTCTCACTTTTACGCAGAAAATAGTCCCTATTTTAACACTGCCAGCCCTACCTAGCTTCTCAGTGTTATTCTAACAGATGAGTAACCTCTCTGCAGTGTGGTTTCTATCGCCACCCGCTATTCATTCCCCGGGAATTTTCCAGACAACATAAAACAAGACGCTAACTCTTTTTGTTAAACATAAATCAATAATCAATAATCTATACTTATCACCAAACTAGTCAATAATAACCATAACTCTGCTACCAGAAAACTGATCCAGCGGTGTACTAACAACAGATACTCCACTACCATATACTCACCTGGGCCCATATAACCTCTTTCACTAATACCAAGTAGACCGCTGGAGCCTGTAGTTTATAAATTTCATGTTCTTCAGGAATAGTTATATTTCTTGTTCTAACTAAACCTTTCACTGATCAAAAAGTTCTTTCCTCTGGTCGATGGACCATTAGTTGGAACTAATTGATGGTGATAATTAACTTAACTTATTAAAACATTCTTTAAAATAAAATAATCACAGACTCGGGAAGTTTTAAAATCTTTATCTAAATTAATTGCACGTGAACCATCTCAAAGTTTCAGTACAAACACCCTCATTCTCAAGAGTGTCAACACAATCAATAATTAATAAAAAAATATTTCAGACTCACACAATAACTATGCCTCAGAAAGGAGAGGACAGAGAGAGAAGAACGTCTATCAATAAGATATATTCATAGTTACCTAGAATGGTGTGAAGACCAACCCCCTGGCCAAAGGGCTGGTAAGGGTCCCCCGGTATAGATCAGGAGACAAAGACTTCAGGACAGGAATCAGGACAGGATACTTCACCTCTCTAAATACCGACGACTGCGTCGCACCCCTCTCTGACACTCTCTTCCTCCTCGTGGTTCTTCCGCGATCTTCTTTCTAACCCAATTAAGTTAAAATAGATGGTTCTCTGCAGTCAGTTTCTTCATCAGCGTCTCACAGCATCAGCACCACCCACAGCACCGACAGCTTCCCGAGCTCTGCATTACCTCCGCTCCCGCTTCTGCTGCTGCTCTCCCGTGTCTGCTAAACTAACTAACTACAACTACCTCAGTTATACCTTTCAATATTCCAGTACCACCCATTAATGTTTCAATTTCATAAAATACTAACTCTGATTGGTCAGGCGAGGGGGATGATCGTTACACCATGCTTACAATTCACTTATTTTCATTGAACCATTGTTTTCAAACCCATCCCCTTAAACTTTATTAAATCATTTCCTTTCCCATACATCTCCAAACTTTATTAATACAAAATGTTTCAACTTTATGAATAAGGCTTCTTCATATGAACTCTTCACCCTCATGTTCCCAGGGCACATCTTCTCTGGCCTTGGACGTGTGACAAATCCTTACTCATCCTTCCTTATTCTTTCTCATCTGCGCATGTGCGGGGTCAAGTCAGTCAGCTCAATTCAGACAAGTGTGGTAGGCCCAAATGCGCACTAATAATAAAGTCAAAAGAAGAAATGTTATTCTAAAAATAAATGGTTTCACTGTATACCACCAACCTCTACTCTAACCCACTTTAATTATTATTACCCTTTTCTGCATTTGCGTTAGTATAAAACTTATTTTCAATTTAGCCAAGCAGGTGCCATGCATGTGAGCTTTCAAGCAGCCATTTTAATGCCTTTTGCGCATGCGCAGGATTTTCCCTCCAAGCTTTAAGACGTCATACTACGTAGATGCAGTAGACGCATGCGCAGTAAAGATCCCTTGTTAGAGTGCGTTTTAGTCCTTCGTTCATTTTGTTATAGTTAGTAAACACATACACAAGCTTCTTTGTCCCGCGTGTCTTTCTAAAATGCGAATTATTAATTACAAACACATAGTTAGTAATTCGTTAATGAGTTAAAAACGAATGGATTGCTTCCGAGCAAGTCTCATTTACGAGTTCTTGCTCCATCAGCGGCTCTGTGGAAGATGTGCGGGGGGCAGGGGTCCGTGGGGGCCCCTGAGTGGATGCCTTTCATGGTAGAAGTGGTGTCTTAGGTGGTGACTGGGGTCCAGGAGGAGATGGTGGGATGGATGGTGTTGCTGGAGCAGGAAGTGGTTTCGGAGTGGGTTGTCTGGTCGTTGAAGTTGTCATAGAGTGCCTTGATTTTCAGATGGAAGTAGGATCCGAGCTTGTCGCAGAGGTCCTGGGAAGGGGTGATGTCCGTGGTTTCACTGGGGGGTTTGGTGAAGTCCTGGATGATGCTGAAGAGTTGCTTGGAGTTGCTGGCGTTGGCGAGGATCTTGTTTTGGATGAAGGTCCTTTTGGTGGATCTGATGAGTTGGTGGTATTCCGTCATGGCGTTTTGTAGGTGGTGTGGTCTTCTGGCGTTTTGCTGTTTCTCCACTTCTTCTCAAGACGTCTGCTGGTGCGTCTGGATTCTTGGAGGTCGGCGGTGAACCAAGTGACTTTCCTGGGGCGTTGTCTGTCGGGGTTGCGTAGTGGTGCAAGCTTGTCTGCGCAGCTGGAGATCCATCTGTGGAGTCCTTTGGCTGCGAGGTTGGCGTCGGTCGGCGTGGTGGGGGCGTCGCAGTTGAGGGTGGAGTTGAGTTGTTCCTCAGTGACTTTGCTCCAGTTCCTTCGTGGGGGGCGTGGTGCAGGTTTGGGCGGCAGGGGTTTGTCGACGAGGAAGTGTATGCAGTGGTGGTCTGTCCATGGAGGTTCTGTGGTGTGGCTGAAGTGGATGTTGTTTCCTCCTGCGAAGATGGGGTTGAGGGTGTGTTCTGCCTTGTGGGTGGGCGTGGTGACGAGCTGTTTCAGTCCGATGTTGGCGAGGTTGTCCAGGAGGGTGGCAGAGTTGGGGTCGCTGGGGTTGTTGAGGTGGAAGTTCAGGTCTCCAATGAGTATGTAGTCTATGGAGGCGATGGCGTGGGGTGCGATGAGGTCAGCGACGGTAGTGGCAAATGAAGCGCAGGGTCCGGGGGGTCTGTAGGCGAGGGTGCCGCGGAGAGTGGTTCTGGGGCTTGTCTGGATCTGGAAGTGAAGGTGTTCGGTGGTGGGGAGGGAGTCCTTCGTGGTGGAGGTGGAGAGTCAGAGGGAGCTCTTGTGTACGATGGCAAGTCCTCCTCCTGGGTGGTTGGGGCGGTCCTCCCTCTGGATCTTGTATCTGCCGGGGATGGCAGTGGAGATGTCGGGGGCGGAGGAGGCGTTGGTCCAGGTTTCTGTAAAGAAGGTGACGTCTGGCGAGTGGGAGTCGAGGAGGTTCCAGATCTCTACGGCGTGTCTGTGCAGGGAGCGCACGTTGAGGAGGATGCACTTCAGGGCTTCGGTGTTGTTGGCGTTCAGTGCAGGGGCAGGGTTGCGGTCGGAGGTGAAGGATTGGCGGCAGTGAAGGCAGGAGAACTGACCATGGGTGGTGTTCGGCGTCGACCGCTGGCAGTTGTTGTTCCTTCCTAGGTAGGTAAAGGTGGGTGTGATCTATATCGAAAACTGAATTAAAGTCCCACCCCAGCACCCAAGGCTATGGAGCCCAATCCACTGACCTGGCAGACAAGTGCATATAAAAGACATCTTGTTCTGTATTGGGTGCATATATGTTTCCTAGGACTATCATGTTTCCATCTAGGGTGCCCCTCAGTAATACGTAGCGGCCTTGCGCGTCAACCCTCGAGTCATGCAGTCAAAACGGTACCCCCGCCTGTATCCCGATTGCAGCTCCCCAGGAGTAGGCAGAGTAGGAGGTATGAAATAGTTGGCCTCACTAATGTTTGTGTGGTATGGAGGCCTCTGAGGTAGCCAGGCGTGATTCTTGTGGAAAGGTAATATGGGCTTGGCATCGGTGTCGTTGAGCCAATATCCTACTTCCTTTTTGTATAGATCCCATGCCCCATACATTCCAGGTTACCAAATTATAATGTGTATACACTGATGTCATTTATGTATCTGTATCAACAAGAAAGTGGCAGAGTGCACACCTGTTTCATCCATATTTCATCCTTTTTAATTCTTTTGGTTTGTAAGCGCGCGAACCCGGTATCGTGAACTGCCCGATCACGTGTGTAAATGTACTTAAGATAATGTGGCGTCGTTGCGCCCCAATCCGGCCGCACAGCGTTGCTTGATGCATAACATTAATGCTACAATTAATCCACTTAGTCGAAAATTTTATTCAAATTTTATCCACAACTTTTCATCAGTTCATCATTGTTCATCCGGTCACATGATAGACACTTATGGTTACATATTGTCCTTAATGCTATAGACATGCCTAAGGGTGGGCTTGAGTAGGTCTGACTAAAAGAGACATTTGGATTAACAACTATGTTTTCAAACGTGTGAATTGAGTAGCGTGTGTGTAAAGTGATGGTAAAAGAACGAGAGACGGTTGAGGGGAAGATAGAGCGGACATTTCATTTAGTGGTAAATGCATTGAAGTCAGCGGGCAAAACGTTGAGAACGGGGCAAACTGAGGCATGTACTTTTCACATTCTTTTCATTTTGAATAAATGTTTATCAGCTAGAATAATGTAAGATAGAGTCTAACAGAAGTGTTTTAAATTTGTAGAGAACCCCTGACGAAGGGCCGAAAAGGCCCGAAATGCATTGGGTGATAAAGATTATCTACGGAGGAATACTTATGTAACATTCCATGCTTTAAGATAAGGCCAGGAGGCATGTCTATAGCATTAAGGACAATATGTAACCATAAGTGTCTATCATTTATGTATCTGTGACATTAAACTCAACCTCTGCATGCCGCGCCTACTCCCAGTCCCCCCCTCACAATAGTGGCATTGACACAATCAAACATCTTAGAACAACGAATTACTAATACTCTGTCCAGCGGTTATGGATTATTTGACTAAACCAGTGGAAGAAAAGATAACAATGCAAACAATAAGAACCAAGTGCACTTGCTATAGGGGTACAAGCAAAGAATCTGGTGAGAGATGTTTCTGTAACACAGGAACGATTGAGGGCAGCCTAGCCCCAGTCCCTGGTACCCACCCCAGACAATGACAGGATGTTCTAGTACCCTCAAGAGCTGTCCATTATTATACAGCCGAAGCGGCAGCACAGCAGAAGTGGGAGGCAGCGCACAACCACCTCCCGTAAGAGCAAAAGGACTCTTGAAAACCAGGATGTATGCATGATATGAAGGAACATAAGCTACGTGGAGTGCAGTACTGCTTGCTCAAAGCCACATAAGGAAATTATTACTGGATCTCCTTCATAGTTCATTTGCAGTTTGTGGAGCGACTGTTGGGAACAGTGCCACACTTCCTGCCATATCTGACCCGGAGGCTCCGCTCTGGGATGAAACTGAGCTGATGAGGGGGTGCTGCATCCTCAGAGTAGTCACCGACCTCAAAGCTGCCAGCTGTCCTTCCAGCACCTCCTGTGGGGAGGGTGTCCCCAGGCTACCGCCAACCCCATGAGCAGTAATTCACTCAGTTTTTTCTTCTTTACCCTGCATCTTGCCTTCGATGGTGTCTTATCTTGTCGTTCCTGACTGTGGGTGTCAGGGAAGTCTTGGTCCAGCCAGTCCAGCACCAGTTCTGGGGTATCGAAGAAGTGCATCTGTTGATTTCTTAACACTTTGTACCTGGCAGGTAAGAGGAGGGTGTAAGTGAGACAGCTATTTTATAATCAGGGAAGAGAGAGATCTTCATGTTGTCCACCAGGATGGGTGCACGGTCCCTGGCTGCCTGCAATAGGGTATCACGATCTCAGTGGTTAAGGATCTTGGCCACGATTGGCTCTGGAGGAGTGCCTGGGATCGGCCTCCTAGTAGGAACCCTGTGGGCCCTCTCGACCACAAACATGTCCGAGAGCCCTGTAGGAGCCAATGCCCTCCGGAGCCACTCCTCCATGAATTGGGTCAGGTGCACCCCCTCCGTTCCCTTTGGAAAGCCAATAATAGTTTAGTTTAGTTTAGTTTAGCCATTTGTAGAGCGCCTGGTTACACCACCGGTGTGTCCCCGCGCTATAGACGGCATTCTGAAAAGATATGGGAGGCTGTGGCACATGTATACCCTGTCTCACTAATTTACTACGCTGTTGAGAAGAGCCAGGTCTTCAGTTGTTTGCGAAATTTCATTTTGCATTGTTCGACTCTTAAGTCCATTGGGAGGGAGTTCCAAATCTTTGCCGCTTGATATCTAAAGGAGCGAGCCCCCATTCTGGCTTTGAAAATTCTGGGTATTGTCACTAATGCCCTATCCCTGGATCTTAAATTCCGTCCAGGGCAGTACTGGGTTAACAGAGTATGCAGGTATCTTGGGCCTTTTTTTAACAGTATGCGGTGACCATAGCACATTGCTTTGAACACTATTCGTTTCTCTACAGATATTATTGTAGCCGGCTCTCCCCTCTAAAATCTCCGCACGGTCTTGTAGAAGATCCACTTGACATTGCAGCTCGGCCACTTGTACAGTACGTTGTTCATAACCTGGGAATAATGATGTGAGTGCCATTTCATTTGCCTTGACCCTGCCTGACAACTTAGGATGGTCATCCTTTAACAGGCTCATGTTGGTAGTTATGGCCCCCAGATGCTGCTCCATCACCTGGTACGACTCCCTTATTTCCTGCAGAATAAGGTCCAGCTTGTCCGAAGGAGGCGTTGCCCCTGAAGAGGGTATGTCAGCATCCTGAATCCTGGCTGGAGAGCCATCCAATGGAGGTGACTGGGAGCGAGCTGGTAAGACTGACTTATCAGTTCATGTTCTGGTGCGCCCCGTGTTCTGCAATTTCTAAACACTGCCCTCAGGGGTACGAGTGAATGAATTATCCAGCAGTATGAACAAAATGCCCCAGGGGCAAGGGTGAGGGAAGCACTCAGGGCCTGATTCACAGAACTAACTTACGTCAAAAACGTAAAGTTAGTACTTTTTGGTATTCACAGAATACACTTACTCATTTGGTATTCACAGAATGAACTTACTCATTTCGGTATTCACAGAAGTTAGTAGTCCTAACTTTAGGACTCCTAAATGCCTTCTGTGAATACCGAAAGTCTTAAGTTAGGATTTTCTCAGTTTAGGAATAGTAAAGTTAGGACTCCTAACTTTAGGACTCCTAAATGCCTTCTGTGAATACCGAAAGTCTTAAAGTTAGGATTTTCTCAGTTTAGGAATAGTAAAGTTAGGACTCCTAACTTTAGGACTCCTAAATGCCTTCTGTGAATACCGAAAGTCTTAAAGTCTAACTTTACTACTCCTAAACTGAGAAAAATCCTAACTTTAAGACTTTCGGTATTCACAGAAGGCATTTAGGAGTCCTAAAGTTAGGAGTCCTAACTTTACTATTCCTAAACTGAGAAAAATCCTAACTTTAAGACTTTCGGTATTCACAGAAGGCATTTAGGAGTCCTAAAGTTAGGAGTCCTAACTTTACTATTCCTAAACTGAGAAAAATCCTAACTTTAAGACTTTCGGTATTCACAGAAGGCATTTAGGAGTCCTAAAGTTAGGACTACTAACTTCTGTGAATACCGAAATGAGTAAGTTCATTCTGTGAATACCAAAATGAGTAAGTGTATTCTGTGAATACCAAAAAGTACTAACTTTACGTTTTTGACGTAAGTTAGTTCTGTGAATCAGGCCCTGTGTGTGGAGTACAATGGTCAGGGGACCACACAACTCTGGAAGGCCAACAGGTTCTGGGTACTAATAACTGTCAAGGCCGCTGAGTTGTGCCCCAAGACAATAAAACCAACAGACTATCTAAATGTGGGGAGGGCCCCTGCCTGCAGTGATCAACGGAAGTACAGTGCTGAACAGGCCTCTCCCTTGTGTCCCGTTAGTTAGCCTGCACAGCAGGGTCCACACCCTCACTTTGACCCACGGACCCCCACAGCCGAACCAGCGACTCCACACCAACTTGCCATGGTCCAAGAATGTTAACAGTGTGCCGCTCACAGTCTGTGTGCTCCACGTGCAAGCACAAATGACGGGCAACAGATCAGAAGCAATTAGTCCCTCACATCATGGGGCTTTATGGGCCATACCCCTGACCGCCCTCCCACCCCCAAATCGTGATATTAGGCCCAGCTGCTTCAGGGACACGGCCCTTGTATTATTTAGTGCACTGTCAGTCCACTGCCAGTCCACACAGGTGCGACATGCTTTCTGATTCAAAGGCCACATGTACAAAGTCACTGCAGAGATCCCCTCACCTCACTGCATGCATAGTAACTGGGGGGGAGTAGAGCACCGGCAGGAAATGCATGGGGTGAGCGATGAGAAGGTGTAAAGGAGCAAGGGGCTGACGGGCTCAGCCGAGACCGCTGTTTATGCGAGCAGTCATCTCACAGGGGCCCCACTACTCCACACAGACCGCCCCAGGGGACAAGCTCCCTGCTCGTGAAGCGCTGCGGCAGTGTAGCGTGATGCACTGCTTCTCTCATGTGGGCACTTGCAGCTAGCCTCGATGCAGCAGTTCACAAGGGAGTGCACACACCTGCCGCCCAGCCTGAACGGCCCAGCCACCCAGGGGGTTCCGTAGCATGCCAAGCGAGGCAACCACCGGGGGTCGTCCGCCTGCCAGGGAGCTCCGCTTGTCAACCAGTCTCCGTTACTCAGCAGCCGGTGCTACAGTGTAAGTTCACCCAGCACCCAGCACCTAGGCCACCAGTCCCCCAGGTGCACTCACCACAACAGTTGGCTTCACTGGGTACCAAGGGCCCTCACAGAGATGACATGTCTTGTGGGGGTTTTAGCTGCTCCTGATCAGCAAGGCCAATCAACGTCTGCCATCTTGGGTGTCCAATGCGGCCGCTGCCATAAGTCCTTCACCATGGGGTTTACGTACACAGCAGCACAATCACAGCTCTCACCGCCACAAGCTGGGCTCACTGAATTGTCACAGCAGCATTTACAGGGGGAGCACAGCGGTATCAGAGTCAGGCACCGTCCACCATCATGACCGCGCGGTACGGCTGCAGGGAAATTCACTTCAGGGGGCTCCGACTCTCCCCCCGGCACTCCCACTGAGCAACACCACCCTGTCAGGCAGCCTGGGTCCACACGCCTCAGTTACAGCCCTCAATGGCTACACGATGAAAAGATTAGGGCCAGATCGAGGCGCCTGGACCCAGGAGCTCTGCAGCTATGTGCCCACCATGTACCGGTGTTGGCCACTCCCCCTTCCATCTTCTTCCACTGTAATATTTAGTTCTGAGTTGTCTAAGGGTTCAAACATTACATTGAAAAACTCTGCAACAATTAATGACCGCAATTCTAAGTCATATTCTAAGTATGATTCAAGAAGAGATAATATTTTTGACTTTTTGTTGCGACTATTAATCCTGTTAAAACATTAAAAATACAAAAGCTGTTCCCCTCTTAGAAATAATTTTTTAGCCCCAGGATGTCGGAAGAGTTTACATTTAGGGGCCGATTCCGATCTCGGCCGGTAGTGCTCCGAATCGGATTCGGATTTACCGGATCCGATTCGGAGCCCTGTTTCCCGACCGAATCGTACGCGGGTCCGGCCGAGCGAGTACGATGCAGGCACCCGCGAAATCGCCGACCGACTCGAACGCGGCTCCAACACGCTCCGACCGACTCTCATGGACACGACTCGCACCGCGCTATGGAGACGTATCCCGGCCGGGTAAGTACGATGCGCGCCGCGAGCAGTCCGACTGACTCGCGCCGTCCGGCTCAAAAAAGCTGTCGGAGCCGGACTTTGGGGGTCCGTGTCGGACCCCCCTGTACGCGTAGGCACGCGAGTCGCACACAGGGGGGACCCATGGGTCCCCCCTACCTGTGCATGTATGCCGCGATGCGCATGGACGCGTACACGCTGTAGGGGGCGCCCTTGTCCGCCTCGCACCCATTGAGTCAATGGGAGCCCGCGTACGCGTTGTACGACAGGCTCCCATTGACTTCAATGGGAGTCCGACCGACTCGAGTCCGATGGCATGCGTGCGCATCATACTCGTTCGGTCGGACTGCCAGTCTGATTCGGTCGGAAATCTCTCCGGGTCCGGCTCGGTCGGAGAGATTTCCGGCCGAGATCGGAATCGGCCCCTTAGTCTCTTGATTGTACTCTCAAATTACATTTTCACCCAAATCACGAGCCCTCCCAGACAGTCTTTCTTTCCCCTGGGAAACAGCATCAATATAATAGTTAATCAATCCAGATCTACAAACCAGGCCATACACCAAGGGGCTTATTTATGAGAGCCATGCGTCACTTTTGCAGCACGTAAAGTGGTACATGTGTGATGCAGGGCTCTCATAGAGATTTATGAAGCTACGCAAAGCCACCCTGCGTGGCTTTGAGTGGCCTTATAAATCATGAGTAAGGTGACGCAGCACAAATCACTGCATCACCTTACTCTCCACGTTGGAGGTGTTCCATGGGTATTGCGGTGGGTTTCCCCATGCAACACCCATGGAATTTGAAGCTGCCCAAGATTTACAAACTGATGTATACCTGGGGAAGCAGCAAATCCATATGCCTCCCTAAAAGGCCCATTACGATACCGGGCGTGAAAAAATCCGCCAGGCATGAAAGCGGCAAAAATCCGCCCGCACACACCGTCTGAACACCGACCACGCCATTACGATTACACAAACCGAAAACCGCCAACGGCGGAAAAACCACACAAGATACCGCCCGCCCTCGTCCGAGTCGGAGTCAAACCGCCCGCCACGGACGGAAACACGCACGACAACACAAAACCGCCCGCCCTCACGGCCGACACACCGCACGTGAAATTACGATCGCACTGCCATGAGCGCGGGTAAACCACAAATATACCGCCCGCCAGCGCAAACAACGCTGATGAGAATTGACACGGCAGAAGCCATGGCGCCCACGTCCCTGCACAGAAACCATCCGCTGACAAAAACAATCGCACACAACATGGCCAACAAGTCCACACAGCAAGGCACGCACAAATACACAAGCACAGTACACATCCCGAAAACACCCCCTGGACAAACAAAAAATACAAAGGCCAGAACACCAGACACAACACACCTGAAAACAACAGACCATGAGGACACACCCACATAGGTAAGTACAAAAGCAGCACTCCCACAGACCACAACCCCTTGCAACATTGCAAACTAGAGAGGAGAGGAGAGGACACAGTGACACAGCAAGGACAGCAGCACACCACAGAAACGCACACATCACAACCACCACCACCACCACCACCACCACCAAACACCGGCACCACAAACCCATGCCCAAGTTCACGCCCATTGAGCTGACGGTCATGGTCGATGAGATTATCAAGGTGCACCCACAAATCTATGGGAACCTGGTCCAGCACACACCACTAGCCACCAGAAACAGAATGTGGAACCGGATCGTAGACCAGGTCAATGCAGTCGGGACCCTGCCCAGGAACAGAGTTGAAATCAACAAACGGTGGAATGACGTCAAGAGCCTGGTCAAGAAGAAGGAGAGCAAGAACAGAGAGCTGGCTGCCGTCACTGGCGGAGGGAATCCCGCGCTCTTCAAGACCTTCAAAGCGTGGGAGGAGAAGGTGCGAGTCATTATACATCCGGAGATCCTCGCCGGATTAGCAGGGGGAGTGGAGGCTGGTAAGTACTCACATGCACTACCACCATGCCACAGCTCCCAGGGACAAACACCCCCATGTCCAGCACACAATACACAACACATCACACACACATGCAACAGACACCACCACACACAGCCCAAACCTAACAACTGTAAGATACGTGGGGGCATGTGTACACTCAGCCAGCCACGTAACCACCAACAGGTCCCCAAGTATGCCAGAAGCGCCACAACGAGCACCCACCACACCCATGTGTCCGCCATAGCTGCACTAACTGACAAGTAACAGGTAAGTGGCAGGAACACAAAGTGCAGTGGGTGGGAGGGTGGACAGCTCAAGTACAACACACACCAGGCCCCTAGTCCCACAGCACAGCAAGGAGGAGCATCCCCCACACCCCACACCCACGTGTCAGCCACCGTAGTGCACACCGACAGCCGAAAGGTAGACATCACGGTCCACAACAATCGGTGTCAGTGGGTGTCCAGCCATCACCACGACCCACAACACCGCCTCCACCCCCACAGACCTGCAACATGGAGCACCCCCCGCTTAGAACCATGTGGCATCCAGTACAGTGCACGCACGAACAACCTGCAGGTGGGAAACTGGACAGGGCTGGATTACTGGAGGCATGAGGACCGTAACACGATCAACACATGGGACATGTTACGTAGCAGATGAACACGCAGCACCGCCCACTGTCACGAACAAGTGAACAATGTGCACACGGACATGAACCACAGACTCACACCCCACATGACCCATCACAGACACAGCAACACCCAAGGAGCCACGTCTGCATGCACAAGCCACACTGAATATAGTACCACACGGCAGCCACTGTGCAACCCATCACACACAACCGAAACACCATTGAAGTCCTGTCCATGTAGCCCCTACTGCCTGTCAACCACACACCCCACAACTACGCCTATGTAAGACAAACAACACCAGACGCAACAGAGCGGAACAACATAAATGCACACGAACACCACTGAACCCATCAAACACACAGACACACCATGCACATACAACATACCATCCATCCCATCCGTCAGCCCCAGTCTCATGAAAGGCATGTCATCCGCACAGCTGCCACACATACAGCAGTCATGCTAAGATACATGCCCATGACCAACCATGTGCCAGAAGTCAATGAAGCGCACGCCACACTGTGAGCAACAACACACAACATGGGCCACACCCCCGAGCACTGCAGTGATGCACATGGCACAGGGCAGCACGCACACCAAGGAGATGGGACAACTGCAATACGTCGGGTGGCACACAACCATCACACACTCATAACGATGCGTCCAATGCCATGTCCAGTAATCACAACAGACAGCAAATATGCAGGGTATGTCAGGCATGCACACACCTCAGACCATGCACTGTCATGCTGCCACAACACATGTCACGTTCGGCACCCATGGCTCACAGCATGTAGCCCAAAAGCATATTCCATCCCAAATGCGTTTCTGGGGCATGACCCCCATGTTGCCATATGCGTTCCTAAGCATTCCATTTGCACCCCAAAAGCATATTCCATCCCAAATGCGTTCCTGGGGCATGACCCCCATGTTGCCAAATGCGTTCCTAAGCGTTCCATATGCACCCCAAAAGCAAAGTACAAACCAGACCCAGGATGGGCCTGGAGCCCGCATACACCAGAGTCACAATAAGTAGGAGCACAGCAACACATCCATCTGCATAGCCAATCCGTCCCATGCCACATGTGCACAGCACACAGTCCCATTGCCAAGCACACACAACAACAGATTGTACAGCCACACACCCGCCTCCGGGACACACGTGCACGAGAGTGCACGAACGGAGAATGTCAGACAACCAATACAGACTTCGCCAGGTGCAACACAATAACAAATCTCATTCTCTCCACAGGTGACGAACTGCTGGATGCTGGGGATGGAGACAGCAGCCAGCACAGCCAGCCTACAAGCCCCCAACGAGGACACACGGATGTGGAGGATCTGTCCTCCTCTTCGGACACGGACCACCAAGCAGGCCCATCTAGTGTGGCAGGGCCCAGCCGCTCCCCAGGACCCCTCCTACCCACCAACCCATCATCCAGGGCTGCTGAACATTCCCAGCCCCCTGCTGCCACTGTCGTTGCGGCCACACCCACGGTCATTGCGGCCACACCCACAGGCATTGCGGCCACACCCACGGTCATTGCGGCCACACCCACGGTCATTGCGGCCACTACCACTGCCGCAACCGCCACCACATCTTCGCTGGCCCCAGCCCCAGCGCAGGTGGTGGCCCGGACGACTGGATCCACCCTGGGAGCCAGGGCGAGGACCGTGGTGAGCAATGTGGCTAGTGGGCAGGCCGGTGGCAGCAGGACTGGTAGGAGGAGCAGGGTCAGGGAAACGCCAGCCTCCCCTGGGAGCCATGCCCTGCCTCAAATGGCCAGAGTCCTTGGGGCCTATGAAGAGGCCCAAGGACAATGGGCCAGGTCAGCTACAGGCACGCGTGAGGTGCTGGGGGTGCTGAGGTCCATGGACGCCCATATGGGCCAACTCGTGGACCTCATGGGCCAGCTGGTGGTGGCGGTGAGGTCACAGCCAGGGACAGCAGCTCCCCTCCGCCACCACCTGCCGGGGCGCAGGGTCGAGCAGCAGTGTCCAGTTCCCCTGCGTCCACAGCCAGTGAGCACACCTCAACCACCAGCATGTCGCAAGCAGGCACCCCCTCGCAAACGTGGAAGGGGCCGTCCGAAGTGGAAACAGATCTCCCGGGAGGACTTCGCACGCTCCAGACGCAAGCGAGGCAGCCAGCCAGCCTTCCTTGACCACCCACTGCATTGACTTGGACTACGATCCCACTCCACACAGCCATCTGGATGGCATGTGTGTGTTGGACTATGGACATAGAACCAGTGGGTACACCCTGAGCATCACGCAGCCATGACCGACAGCTCATTGTCACTGCACGAACCACTTTTGTCATCACCGTACACACAATCACATGTCACAGTTTGAAATAAATGCACCTCTTCCACAAACTGCTGTCTGTGCCCTGTGTTTTAATTGTACGGAATACAACGGCCACCTTGAGCGGAACGGCACCTGATGCGTGGCATGGCAATGGAACCGGAGGGCCTGTAGGGACCTAGGGGTGGGAGACAGAACAGGAGCACATTCAATGAGTGTGTCACACACCCATCACACAGTACATGTCAACAACTACAAGCAATGTACACACATCGCACAGAGCAATAGGGCACAATGCCACAGCCACCATCAGTGGCATACTAACCTGGGCATGGAGCGTTGACACACAGCACGCAGTGAACAAAAGGCCACCCTGACACAGCACACACACACCTGCACAAATACAGACACATCAGCCGTCGTACATGGACACTCACCGTTAAGTGAAGTAGCGGGCGATGAGCTGCTGGCGCACATTCCCAGCTTCCTCCTCTCCGCTGTCCTCCTCACTCGAGCTGTCCTGGTCTGCGGGCTGGGGCCCTGGTTGATCTCCGTCATCCACAATGAGGGGGATCTGCTTCCGAATGGCCAGATTGTGCAGCATGCAGCACGCCACCACTATCTGGCACACCTTCTGTGGGGAGTACGCCAGCGCACCCTCGGTGCGGTCCAGGCACCTGAACCTGGACTTGAGGAGGCCAAAGGTACGCTCGACCACACGTCTGGTCCTCCCATGTGCCTCATTGTAGCGATCGTCTGCTGGGGTACGAGGATTCCTCAATGGACTGAGCAGCCATGCCCCATTCGGGTACGCAGTCACCTGGGTGTGAGGGACACAGAGAACCGTTGCTATTCCAACTGGACAGGGGACAGCATCGCACAACCAGCACGCTACACCACTCCACATACTCACCGACAATACAGCCACGATCCTGTTGCAGATTGGACATCAGTCGTGGCAAGATGCTGTTGCGCATTACGTGTGCGTCATGGGCCGAGCCTGGGAACTTTGCACACACGTGGGTTATCACCATGTCCGCAAGGCACACCACTTGCACATTCAGGGAGTGCGTGTGCTTCCTGTTGCGGTACAGGTGCTCAGTGGCCTGTGGTGGAACAAGGCCAACATGTGTGCAATCAATGGCACCAACGACGTGTGGGATCCTGCCAAGGGCATAGAATGCACCCTTCACTGCCGCCAATTCACGAGCCCTGGGGAATCTGATGTACCTGTTTCGGTACAGCATCATGGCTGCCAGTACATCCCTCAGCACCTTGCTGAACATGGGCTGGGACATCCCTCCTCCACTGCCCACTGTGTGCTGGAATGACCCAGTGGCGAAGAAATGCATGGCGGCCATCACCTTAGCCGTGGGGGTGAATGCTGTCGGATACACCCTGCGGGGACGGAGATGGGGTTCCAACATGGCACACAGTCGATGCAGGGTTGGCCTGTCCAGCCGAAACTTCCTTATGACCTCAGTATCCTCCATGTCCGCCAGCAATTGGTATGGGCGGTCAATGTTCGGTCTCCGCCTAGGGAAGATGGCAGTGGACACATGTCAGAGCAACACAACACATAGCAATTTCGCATTCACATCACTGACATGACTGAGCAAGCACATGAGTCACAGCCCAGCTGTCAAGCAGGGACGGCACGGCCACAATACACTTACACAGGTCTCCCACCAATGGCAATGGCTAGTGATGCAAACCACTGCCATGGTCATGCACATGGGGATCTAGGCCCCAATGACTTGCGGGGCGTGCTGATGGGGACTGACTGCATATTCGTCAAGCGGCAACGCCACGGCAACATGAATGTCTGCTGAGCATGGCACTGCTTCCGAGGCTGGATGAGTATGGCACACGACGACGACGATGTGGGCACAGGCTGAGCGGCCAAAACAAGTGGGACCTGTGGCACGAGGGGATATGAGACAGTAGTAGGTGTCAGCACTGCACCCTATGTACAGCACTGTACGGATCACACCTCCCGAAACATTGACAGGTGTCCACATTGACAGCCCCATGCCAAGACGGCTGTGTGCTTGCAGTCACACGTCACAGGTGAGAGGTTACATTGCACGTGCCAGGTGGCAGACGTACATAGTGGGAGCTATCATGTGTGTGCATGTGTCTCCTGTTCAGGATCCACCAGATGGGCGCTGACTCTGTACTGACCATTGGACACAGCATGTTCCGTGGAAGGCTTGTGTGTGTGGGATGGTGGCACTGGATGTTCCTCCGTTGGGTGGGGGCCATGCACAGGGCGGGTACGTCGATGATTGCGCATTGTTGGTCACGGTGGGTGCACCCACTAAGATGTGTTGCCCTGTGTACAATTCCTATGTCCGCATGATGATGGACTGTAGATGTGGGCAGACTACACATTGGTCGATGTGCTGTCCATGTGCATGTGCCTTCACACCAGGCACAGCTGCCCCTGCACATGTGACCCCTGCTGGACTCGCTGCTGGGTCTGTGGAGCTGATGCACCTTCTGTGCGTGGGGCGGACAGCTCACCTCACTTCCCTCATTGCGCATGTCATGACTTTGCCGCAGGTGACATGGATCATGGAGGGCCCACATGTACGCGTGGGTAGGCTACACATGTTTGTTCACTGGTCGCCACCCCCAGTCAGTGTTTCGAATGGGAAGGTTGTTGTGCTGGTGGTATATTCGATGTGGCGGATGGGCGGGCCTAGGTGCGGGCTTACATTCCGGACATGGGGGGTAGTTGGATTGGCGACTAGTTGCAGTACACACGGGACACGTCTCTTCCTTTCCACATCTGGGTCATCCCTTGTACTCACTGACAGTGATACAGTCATCTTCGCCCCAGCCCTCATGTCCTCCCCTCGCTCCCCCAATATGCATGTGCACCTGCGAGGCTAGCGCTTGCACAGGCAGCCCCAAGCTCGCACCAGAGAGGGCAAGGAGTGTATGTGTGGGTCCAGTTGCACGAGTGGGCTGTCTCAGGGTATGATGTGTGGCGGGACGCCGTTCACCTGCGTGGTGCCCCAAATGGAGACCCGGCCTGCATGGACTATGCATCACAGTCTTCGCCTTCCGGATCCGCCACCTGCGACACCCAGTGGCAGTGGCTGCCCTTGCAGCCAGGCCGCGTCCGTCTGTGACTGATGGTCCACACATTCACTCTTTGGCCTCTCTGGGGAGGGCTCGGGGGTTGTGGCGCACGCGCTTGCACTTAGTCGCACTGGCATGTGGCGTGGTTGGTATAATGGGCAATGGATGGGATGGTGCGAGCCACCTCCCGTGACGTCAGTGCTGCTCGTGCTGAGGTGCATCCCCCCTACACTTCCATTTGACTTGTGCCATGCTACACGTTGAGGTTCTATTGCCTGCGTGATATGACCAGGAGGAGCGCGAGGAGACCTCTCACACACCATGCTCCACTGCCATCCCGTGCCCTGTATCGCCTGTGCGGATTGACTATGTTGGGGTTACACCTGGTCGACTGGGGCTGTGTGTGCCTTGTCAAGGGGCATGGCGGGCGCACAACAGGATCCAGCTAGTCCACGGAGGGTGGGCTGACGTGTGCGCCTGGTTCCGCATTGTTCGTGTGCCCGGCTGCTGTGCACACACGGGTTCACTTCCCCCGACAGGTGTCCTCTCACAATGCCCAGGGAAGCGGTGGTGTACTGTTCATGACCCCTCCCAACACGGCGTGCTCCAACTTGGCATGTGCGCATCTACCCGTCGCACCCACCCACCTGAGCACTGCGTCCATACGACTTCACACGACACATGTGTGTCTTCCACAGTTGTGCTACTCATTTGCGTTGACATCCAATACCAGTGGACTACATGGTCATGTCACGACTGCCGTGTACTTCACATACTCTCATCCTCTCTCATTCGTACTTGTGAAATGAGTCAGCGGAGACAGTTTTGGTTTCAAACATTATATTGAGTCTTCTGTCCTCTGTGATGCAGTATAGTGGACACTACTGGCAGCGGAATACATGTTGAGGATATACTGAGCATGATTACAAATGGGATAGGGTGTGGGGTTACATGTGATTGGCTGTTCCATGTGGGATGTGGGCTTCAGAGTTACATCTGCTTGGCCAAGGCTGTGCTAATGTACATTTACGTATAGCTGCGGAGCTGCGGACTTTGACACAGACGGTATACAAGTAGCCTACCAGACCGCTTGGCATCATGGGCACAGTCCATCTCAGTTCCATGTGACAGGTTTGCTGCGGTTGTTCCTCATGCACGCGTGCATGTGAGATGACATCAGGGCATGTGCTTGCGTGCATGCAGCGGCGTGCCACTTGTTGTTGCAATGTGGTGGTTACTGGACATGTCACAGTCACTGGGGTCGTGTTGTTGTTGTTTGCACTTGTCGTCCGTGCAAAGGTCCTGGTATGGGATTCCCGGGCGGGGGTGGGAGGGGTGCAGCACCCACAGACTCCAGGCGACCTATTCATGTCCACTGAGCGGTGTGTGTGTCCATGGGCGCTGGATCCATGTCGTGTCCTGGTTGTTCGTGCAGTTCCGTCCATGTGGGTGTGATACACAGACCCCATGCCACTGCCTCCCACGATGCATGCGGTGTTCCTGGATGTGATGGGGAACAGTGTGCATGTCCCGGTCATATCCGATGTCATGGCGATGTCGTTGATGGTGTGGTAATTGTTGCCGGTCGTTTGGTATGGCTGTTGTGGTGGTGACTGGCCAGTCCGTGCGGAAGCTAAGCATGGGTGCGGGGTTGGACATCATAGGTCAATCGGGAACCTGCGTTGGGGTCCGACGAATTTACAGGTTGTCAGGTATGCGATGCCGTCCAGCAGGGCTTCCATGTCATTGGTGGTGTTTATGTTTGCCAGCCAATGTAGCGGATGGTGGCTGTCAAGGTGTTGTTCGTAAGTTGTCCCTTGGAGGACCATGATGGGGCATGCTGGGTGACATTCGATGTAGCTGTGCTCGATGATCCGTCGTGTGGAGGCACAGTGGTCCCATTTCAGTGCGGGTGCGATGTTGGCCACATACGCCATGCCCCCATAGGCAGAGCAGGCCCTGTCGTGTGCGTCCAGAGGGAGGAGTAGTACTAGCAGGTCCGCCTTTAGACATGCCGGGTTGGAGAGACACATCTCCACGGGATGCTGGTAGGGACACCTCCGACAGTAGAAGACGGGTATGACGCAGCTGAACAATGTGATGCGGTAAGTCAGTCGGTAACTTACGTTCAGCAGGGACAGGAGTTCGCATCCCAATATATGTATCAGGTTGGTTTTGTACAGCTTGACCTGTCCGGCGTAGTTGGGTAGGTGTGTTGCGGTTGCCATTTTGCAGCGGTGCGTTGTGGTGGCGTGCTCCGGCTGTGTGTGCAGTCTGCAATGTGCACGCTCCGAGGTTGCTGTGAGCTCTGTGTAGTCGTAGGGAGACAGGACTTGTGTTCTGTTGGCTTGTGCGGAGGACACGGGCCCTCATCCCACATGCTTCTCAGACAGTTCAAGGTCAGTGATGTGTGACTCCTTCCAATTAACTTGCATGGGGCCGACATGGGGAGTGTTTTCTTTATTCTTTCCCGTCCGTTGTGTTCTTCTGTGATATGCGCTATCTGCCCTGTGGTCGGTCTCCTCTGCATGCCTGTGTTGGTCTTTTATTGGACAATGGCTGTATTCACCGGCTTCTTTCGTAGGGCTGTGGTTTCGGAGTTGGAATGGAAGGTCATTCAGTGCTGTCTGCTCTCCCTTGTGTGGGCGGCAGGCTGCCTTTCCGCTCTGCGTTGGGCCTTGTGTGTGAGTGTTATTCTTGGGCCACCTGTTGTCGGTCCCCGGGCTCTTTGGTGTTCCGTTTTGTATGTCTTGTTCATATGTGCAGGGTGGTATGGGTGTTTCAGTGTGGTACTGGCGTTCCTCTTCCCGAAGGGGCCCTGCTTCTCCTAGTTGGTGTTGCCGCCGCTGTGTGCTTCGCTATGTTTATTGCACTGGGGTGTGTCCTGCTGTTGCGTGACTTCACTGACATGTGTGCGTCGGTTGTGTGACGTTGGGTGTTGTCCGTGAATTGGGCGTTGGGGACATGTCTGTGGCAGGCCTGTCACGTGTCATGTGCGTTCGGGGTGGGGCTGGTGTGTGTGCTGCTTGGTTGTGTCCCTGTGTCTGTGTGCGACGCATGCATGGCGCTTCGGTTGGCCTCTGCGTTGTGCGCATGTGTGGCAGCGTCATCGCCGCTTTGGGGCCGTGACGGGGTCGTTGGTTCCTAGTCCCAGGTGGTGTGTACACATGTGTTACGAGATGTTACAATTTGGCCTGTGTGTCATATGTGGATGCTATGGTAGATGTGTCGTGTACACGCGGGGTGGGGGTTGTCCGCTTTTTCCGCCCTTGCACTGTGTGCGCTGTTTGCGTGCACTTGTTGTATGTGTGCCTACCTGCGTCTTTGCGGTACGTTGCGTCCTTGGTGGTGCATCAGATAGAGCATATGGAGGGCCTGCAGTGCTGGATTCATGCTCGGGGTGCCGCTTCTTCGGTGTCCGTGCTCGGCGTTCGTGTTACCGCTTCGGTTTGACGTACGGTGTCTCTTAGCCGTGGGTTCAGTTTGTGTGCGGCATCGTAATTTGTACGCCGGGCGGTACGTGTTTCGTCGGACGGTGTGTGTCAATTGTGCTGCGCCGCTACGTGTACGGGCGCACTTTGATGGCGGACGGTGTCGCTGGCTTGCCGGCGGTGTTTGGCTGACTTTTCGCATCGTAATCGGGCGGGCGTGTGGACTGCTGCGTGCAGGCGGTAACTGGTGGTTTTTGCATCCGCCAGCACGGCGGTAGTGCTTCCGCCCGACATCCTAATGGGCCCCTAGGTGAGGTGTAATGAGGAGAAATATATTTATTTCTTCTCTTTTTTTTCCTGCAGCACACATGGAAAGAGAAAAATGCCTCTTTGGATTATTTTTGTGCAGGAAGGTGCCCATTACTGCAAAAAAACAATCCTGCCTGCAATGGATGCACCCTTGCACCATGTTGCAAGGGTCCCTTCGTTGGTGCTAGGTTATCCAAAGGGCGCCAGCGCAGGCAGAAAGGACAGGAATACACCGTTTTGCTTAAATACGGTGCATTCCTGCCCTTTCGCAATTTGGCGAAAGGCGTTGCAGCAAGGTGCCTTGCTGCGCTCCCCTACGCCAAAATGCCATATATGCTTCCCTAAGTCTTCTCAAACAGGCAAATATTGTTAGACTCAATAAAGCCACGCCCCGCCCGCCCTCAGCTGGGATCTGTTAGTTTTGATTTAAGGCCTGAAATGTTCCATGAAAGAATATCCCTCTCATATCTTGCTTTGGCCTGGGGTAGTGAAGAATAACACTCAGAAACCTTCATACTAAGTCAGTGCACTCTCTCCATAACTGAGACAATTTCCTCTGGTGCCTCGTTGAGAGTGACATTTCCATCTGTTGTTCTCCCTTCATTAGGGAGGGGCGGATTGTACTTCAAACAAATATTGGATAAGTCAGTATGTTTAGTCTCAATTTCCATCTCAATCAGCTCATCTTTTAAATCTTTTGAAACAAGAACAACTTCAACATACTCATACATGTCATCTGGTGCTGGATGGCACACCGCCTTCAAGATGTCAGAGTGGATCACTGATTTACATTTACATATCTTGTGGAGCCAATAAATCACTTTATTGGTCAGCGAGTCATAGTCCTCTCTTCTGCGCTTAAAGAGCCTGTTCAAATAATGCATATAGACAACCCCTTTCTAGCAGCTTGAACGGCCAACAGGAGCCGAGGATGTACTCTTATTACCGGTGTGTACAAGAGAATGGGAGCGCCCAATGACTACCTCATGTGAGGTAGCCTGCTGAATTGGCAAAGTCAGCTGGCAGGGACAATACAACCAATGATCTTCCTCAAAAGTGTTATGTCTCTCACCTGCAAACATAAGCGCATGGCTTTGGACACCCCGATATTTCCCAATACTGAGTCTTCTCCCCAAGCTGTAATTAGGTGACTGACTAGGCCTCAGCTGCAATTGATCCAAAGGTCCCCGACTCTCCCGTCATTAAAGGCCACCATTAGTTAAAGACGCTTCCTCAACAACCCAGCTAGTGTGTATAGAAGAATGTGGTTGGTGGTTTACAGATTTTGACTCCTGAGTAGGAGGGATAAACAGTTCAAGTTTAACAGTGAGCGTCTACACCAATGATTTAAGTTCCAATATCTTAGACTCGAGGTCACTCACAGCCAGGAAAATGTTGTAATTCTGTGGGGTTCGGGCATTTTTTTTTTGTCCTCAGATCACCATAGCGTCTGCAACTCTCGGGCCGCTCTATCTGTGCACCTCGCAGTCCTATGCATTCACTCTTGACCCCTTCCACTCAGGCCGGCCAAGGGGCCTCTACCTGGGGCGGTACCTTGGTGTAATCATAGGAAATGGCCTTCATTCAGTATAGACATTTCCCAAGAGTCCATTCCATCTGGAGAAGTCGGCCCATACCCCATCTGTACTCCCTGTTTTGCATTCCAGATCCAAACGCCACACCCAGGCAACCGTTTTAAACCACTCTACATCTTCCGGGGGTGAAGGGTTGTTATACCTGGCATCATTGGCGTGGGTTTCCCCTGTATTTTTGCCTTTGCCTTCTGTGTTTTTGCTATATGTTGGACTTTGTTTTACTGGTCTAGATGCTCTGGGCACTTTGCCACTGCTGTTCAGTGCCAAACTGCAAGTGCTCCCTTTGTCAATTGTTGTTATGGATTGGTGATTCCATGATTGGCATATTTGACTTACTAGTCAGTCCCTAATACAGTGCACTATGTGTGCCCAGGGCCTGTAAGCCAAATGTTGCTAGTGGGCCTGCAACACTGATTGTGCCACCCACATTAGCAGCCTGTAAATATGACTCAGGCTTGCCATTGCAGTGCCTGTGTGCAGTCTAGTACTGCCATGTCGAGCTGGCCAGTGAACCCACTTGCCAGGCCCTAATCTTCCCTTCTCCTACATATTAGTTACCCCAAAGGTAGGCCCAAGGTACCCCTGTGGGCAGAGTGCAGTGTATGTGAAAGGTGTTACATGCCCTTGATGTGTGTGGCATGTCATGATAGTGAATTACTGCCAATTTAATTTTTCACTATTGTAAGGCTATCTGTCCCCATAGGATAGATTGGGGAGTTTGGTCATAACATCTTATGAGCATTACTGCCCATGGGAACAAGACAGGAAAATAAAGTTTGATACGCCTGAACTCAGAATGTTAAGATGCATTTTTTAGTGAGGGGGATTTTTACATTCTGGGTTTGAAAATACCACTTTTAGAAAGTAGGTATTTTCTTGCCTAACCATCCAGTGTGCCTCTGCTAGGTTGTGTATTGACTGTCTGGCTTTGGAGTGGCAGGGGCTGGGGATGTGCATTCTGTTCAGGCAGCCACTTGGGGGGTTGAGGTGTGTCCTACCTTTCCAGGGTGAGTCAGGGCTGGGTTGAATAGACCTGGGCTGCATTCAGAGTAGGGGAGGAGATTTCTTCCACACCTGAATGGGCATGGTCTGCCAAGGACAATGCTGTCTCCACCTCCTGCCAGGAAGCTGCACCAGTGAGGACAGAACTGGTTTTGGCTGGGCACAGACACTCTCTGCCTCCAGAGAACAATGGATTTTGTAGGATAAAAAGAGGGGCCCAGACCCCTGAACTTTAGATCATTCTGGTAATCAAGAGGAACCTTTGCCAAGGAGAAGAGCTGGAGAAACTGAGGAGGAATACTGCCCCTGTGCTGTTTGACGTCTGGGGTTGGCCTGCAGTGGCTACTTTCTGCCAAGAAAAGGGAAAAGGACTTTGCTGTTTGCTGTGTCCCCTGCTTGAGGAAGATCTCCAAGGGCCTTGAAGAAGAGCTTGCCTCCTGTTCTGAAGTCTCAGGGACACAAATACTTCACCACCAGCTCCCTTGAACTTCCTTGCTGGGAGTTCTGACCTGCCAAGTGGTGCCTGTAGCTGTTCTGGGCCTCTGGAGGTTGTTCTGGCCATTGGGAGCTGGAAAAGCAATGCAACAACAAGAAGTGCGATGCATACGTACCTGTTTCCGACAAATCGCTGAAGAAACCGATGCAGCGTCTGCCCGTGGCTCGAGAAATCACTGCACGCCGCATCAAGTGCACCGGTCTCTGAAGTCCGAGATCACCGCACCGATTCTGACGCAAGCTCTGCTGTACGGCTGCAAGAATCCACGCATCATCCCGGTTCTTTGCATCGAGGCGCCAGGTCTGTTGCATCGTTGGGGGACGCAGTAAGAAACCGACGCATCACCTCCCCATGCAGTAAGAAACGGACACATCACCTCCTCTCTGGTAAGGAACTGCTGCATCACCTCCCCTGTGCAGCAGTAAGGAACTGACACATCACGTCCCCCGGAGCAAGGAACCGACGCATCACCTTCCCTGAGTGTAAGGAACTGACGCATCACCTTCCCTGCGACCCTTTTTGTTTGTGTGCACGACGCATCCAAGGTACTTTGAGTGAAAAGTGTTGCATCTGCAATTTGCTTTGAACTGAACAATTTCTACCATTTGAAAGTCATATTTTTATTACTGTATTGTGGATTTTTGTCGTTTTGGTCTTGTTTGGTTTAGATAAAGATTACTTATTTTTCTAAACTGGTGTGGTGTCCATTTGTAGTGTAGTGTAGCTCCTATTTCCCTAATAGGCTCTGCGGATTGGAATAATATATCCTATAGGTTTGACATAGGACTAAGGTCAGTATGTCCCGATCGAATATATTAAACTTAATTACTTGTGCCAGCTAGCTCAGAGGCCACTAGAAACTCCTTGACAACAGGAAGGGAGTAGTTTCTGGCAGCCGCAAAACATGACCACTATGTTTCCCTTTAGAATCAGAACGTGTCCCAGAGTCGTGGAAACAATAGATAACTATTTCACTCAGCTCAATCGTGCATGCTTAGTTTTCTCCAAGTTACAAAGAAAGGAATAGATGGGCGTTTCAATAAAAGATTTTTGAACAGTCTTGTTTCTGGTGTAGGTAAAATGTGCTGTTACGATCACAAGACAGTATGCGAGATAAATAATGTACAGTGTGAGCAGTAGAAATAAATAATACTGCGATAGCATTATCTTTTAGTACATATGCCGTTACATAAATAACACAGACTAATAATGCGAGTACTCATACGATGCGTTTCTAAGCTAGTTCTACCCCAATGTACCTAACCTAACCTAGGTGTAGGGAGAGGTATGAAGTAGGTGAAGTATTCCTTACTATGGTATACTAAGAGTATGTTAAGCCTAGTATGCCTAGTATGCCAAGAGTCCCTCTAGGTTCTTATCAGCTCCATACCTGAAGAATGAGAGAGGTAGGAATCTCTTTGCCAGACTCGAACTCCAACACCCCGCAAGGGAAGTCAGATCACTGGAAGCTGGACTCTCTGCGTGCAGGGATGACAGCGTCTTCTCAGTGCGTCAGGCCGGGAAACGGGCTCCTCTGAAGTCGAGGTCTCCTCTAGTTTACAAGGGCTAGGGAAGGTATATTTATACCTGAGAGTACCTAGGAATGTTAGTATTGACGTGAGTCGGACAGCGAAAGATGTCATGAATGAACCCCTAAGGAATAACGGTTCATGCATAATATATGAGTCCTTGAAGAAATCAATAGTCCTGGACTAGGGAAACTCCCGCAGCCTAAGGGTCTGTTCTTCATGTACTCGTTGTGACGTTAGGGTGGACGGATGTCGGAGACCATGCCTGTATTTGGAGTGCATGGTTTAACCCCTTCGATGCTCATGACGAGCTGAGCTCGTCATGCTGCGCGGTCGCGCTGTGCGCATGACGAGCTGAGCTCGTCACGACCACACCCGCGATCGGAATGTCCAGCACCTGGGCGGAATTCCGATCGCAGCGAAGCGGTTAATGCCTAAATAAGGCCTGGGAATTTATGCCTATATAAGGGCAGGGCGAATTGTGCCTATATAAGGACATGATACTGGAAAGCCCGTTATGGACACCCTAAGAGGAATACAACACCCACTCCACTTTCGTGTATACGATAATACTAAAATGCTAAACATTTAAAATGCTAAACATAAAATGGAGTACCGCATATTTAAAAAATATTTCTTAAAAGTATTAAAAACATAGTAAAAATGCAAAAGGTACTGTACATTTGAAGCAAAAGCTTTTCATTTCAGGCATAAAGTTTTGAAAATAAATGCAATTGGAATGAAATAAGCAGTAATATTTACATGTGACAAAAAATGATCGATAAGTTGTTCAAAAATCAAAGTCATTTCATGTCATGAAAATCAATGAACTGTTTTTAGACACATAAGATGACTAAGTGTCTGTAGAAGTACCGCCAAGTCTGTACTATAAGGCTAGTTCTACTTTAAGCAGATTGAAGTGCCATTTCGTTCGAAAAATGGGAAAAAGTTCAATTTTGGTAGAGTTCCAAGTTTTTGTAGAATGAAGGCCAAATTGTTACTGCATCTCTGGAACACTGTATGCTGAATCAGAGTCAGTTTACGGGTCTGGTGTAAACATGAGATCATCTATTTCTATAGACAAAACATCATCCACTGTAGATGGTGTCAGTTGGAACACCTCGTGAAGCAGGTTAATCGCACAGAGATGTGAAGCATCGCTTTCAGCATTGGTCGCCGCAGCAATGTTCGCGTCCGTTGTTACCTGTGTGCCTGTAGATCTTTCTCGTACCTCAACAGCAGCCGGAAGCGTCTGTGAGATCTCAATGAATGCTGACATCAGGATTGGTAGCCTCTGGGGACAACACAGAGCATGGGCCGTTATCTGGTCCAGCAGAGTATCGATATCCGTTGGCGTATCCGATGGATATGTTAGACAGGTGTCCAACACGCATTCTACACCGCATAGCAGGCATCGTAGAACAGGTAAGATGCAATCTTGCCAGATTGGTCTGAATGACAGGAACCACGTGGTATTAAGGTCCCGTAGCCGATTTATGCCCAAAAGCTGTACTATTTGCTCAAGGCACTTTCGTTCAAGGAGAGCTTTCTCCATTTCGCTCGGAGTGATGTCGGCGAATAGGCTGGCCATAGCGCAATAGCAGGAAGAGAAATAGAATTCCGGCAACAAGTGCTAGAATTAATGGTATGCCACCAAACACCGAATGTGCAAAGTTCGGGATGATTCCAGTATTGCCTGGAAAGGTGCTAACAGACCGGTACAGATGCTCTTAAATACATGTATAATTCCACTTGTATCAGACATGTTGAAGATACGTGTTATCATTTCTACGAAATGTATAGGGCAGTTTGTACGTATTAAAGTCTGTATCTGTTATGTTATGTTACAGCAACTTTTATAGCGCACTAATACCCATAGGTGTCTAGGCGCTTAGGGACCGCGTACTGTAGGGAGAGTCAGTTTTTAAAAAGCCATGTCTTAAGATTCTTCCTAAACTCAATCAAAGAAGATATCTTCCTAAGCGCGAGCGGGAGGAGTTCCACAGCCTAATGGCACCATGTCTGAAACTCCTCCCTCCCCATTTCATAGTCCTGACTCTGGAAGTAAGCATCAGGAAAGCATTCGCCGATCGTAGTTGTCTGCTGGGGAAATACCAACTAAAGGCATGCCATAAAAATCGTGGACCAACTCTATAAAGTGCCTTATGCACTATACAGAGTGTCTTGAATTTCACGCGCTGGGCAACTGGTAGCCAATGCAACTTCTGTATCCCGGCCCTAATTGACTGATGCTTAGGGACATCTAGCACCAGTCTGGCAGCAGCATTCTGTGCCGCTTGTAGTCTTCTAAGTTGATTAGACTGTAAATTTATGTATAGGGCATTACAGTAATCCAGTTTGGATAGGACCAAGGAAGTTAAAACAATTTTCCTCGTGTTTATCGGAATGAAAGGAAGAATCTTACGCACGGTTCTAATGGTGAAGAAGGCAGAAGATACCACCTTAGAGACCTGCGGTTTAAAATTCAATTTCTCGTCTATTATGACCCCCAGATTTTTAGCTTTAGCTACTGGCGTAGGAAGGGGGCCCAGTGTATTTGGCCACCAAATTGGTGACCAGAGGGGAGCAAGGTTTCCAAAAGCACCACCTCGGTTTTGCTCGAATTGAGCTTCAGACAGTGCCTGCTCATCCACAAGCTCAGGAGACCATACAATCATGTAGTTTATTAGAAAAATCAACATCCTTGTCTATAGTAGAAATAACCAATTGGGTGTCGTCAGCATATGAGGTCGGAATTAGATCAAAGCTTCTAATCAAAGGGGCCAATTCGGACACGTATATGTTAAAAAGAGTGGGGCTCAAGGAAGAGCCCTGTGGCACCCCACAAGGCAAAACAAAAGGTGTAGATTTAAAATCGCCCAATTGCACTGTCTGCACTCTACCTGCTAAAAAAGATGTTAAAAACAGCAGGGCTTTTCCTCCTAGCCGAAGTCCTTGCTATTTGTAGATCATATGTTTCTTTGGCCGAGGTCAAAGGCACTGTTTGCTGTAAAAGCATGGCTTTCATTCTGCTCAAAGTATCAAATCTTATAAAAGAGACGTTCAGCGAAGGCCACAGAGGCGACTCCCTGACTGTGTCTATTGGGGCAAACAATACTTGCATACAGCAAGTGACCCTGGAGTTGACCGTTACTAGATATGGGATGCCTGGCAGCATGCCACAGCAACTCTGATCATTCAACATGAGGTAACTCCCATTAGAAAGTTGTCCAAACATTGGATTAATCACAGCAGCTGGTGTACCCTGCTGATGGCAAGACAAATTTGCCACAGAACCATTACAAGCCCCGTGTAAGGAAATGTCCTGACATATAAGCGAACCGCTTAGTACACGTTTACAGTTTGTACCGCTCAAAAACACTTCACGATCCCCACTCCAACATCTATATGTATACGGTAAATCCCAAGATGTCTTAATGTATTCCTTACCCAACCTTTCATATTTGCCTGCTTGCATTTGTCTGAGGCAATACTGAAACTGAAAAGTAGTCACAGGTAGTGTGATTTTGCCATGAATAAGCCATTCTGTAGCTGGTTTTTCTGCCACTGTGAATGGTAATTTATCCAGTTTTTCAATGCTCAGCACTGTATACCTTGCTCCTCTTTGTGCCAATTCGATCTGTTTATCAGTGAGATTGTATTCTGCAAACAGAGCCGTTGTGTTGATAAACGCCAAGGCACATAGCCCGCTTCGCAAAGATTGCAGCGTCCAGCTTAATAACACAATAGAACGTAATTGAGATTGGCCTTGTTGTAACATCGCCAAATCTTGTTCTAGTATGTCGATAGCAGAGGATACAATGCCGTCCAGTGAATATATTCTGGAGGACAAAGTTGTTAACCCATTGTCGACCACAGAGAGTGTTTTCTCTAAATTAATACGATCAAGTTCACGTATTCGTTCTGCAGCCTCCATCTGTGATACTTTCCATGCTTCATTGTAGGCAGCATAAATGCCGGCATATATGAAACGTTTTTGACGCGGTTTCTGGGTCCAAGCAAGAACTCCCTAAGGTCTGCGTCCTTTTAAGTAAGGTTAAGTGTTGTTTCACATCCTGTAGTGTAGACTTATGCAGCCAATCGAGGCATAATTTTCCTACACTGTATGTTGTTACTACCCCCGGATGTTGTCTTTGGAGATATCTTGGGTCTGGCCTATTAATAGTAAAGCCCTGAGTTTTATTCAGGAATCTTTCCTGACAGTTATTCGTGTCTGTGGGCCAGATCAACCATTTTTCCAATCAGGATTAGATCTGTTGAGTTGTAGTATATTGTCAACTGTCACCACTGCCTGTGTATCGTTATTATTTGCAGGTGCTGGTACAGAAGGTGTGTTCATCTCTTTGATCTTGGCTAATCCAAGACAAGATGTTTGTTGGATGGTTTCATTCAAAAACATTATTTGTTCAGGGATGATACAGGCTCTAAATAAAGCTTCTATCCCCTGCACTTGCCAATCTTTAGTACCTCACACTGTTTTTGTGTCTATTGTGTCTTTCCAAAAGTCGAAACCCTGTCTAGACAGTTGTGCATTAAATAATGCAGAATAAATCTGTTTTGTATTTGTTAACATAATTTTCAGTCCTGTTTTGTTTACATTTTTATAGTAAAACATTTCTGGATCAGATGTATTGTAACCTGAAAAATATGGAAATTTACTAGCAAATGTTTTTGAACTACCTTTAGGTGGTGTAGGACAATGTTCCCATTGGTTAAACATAAACACATTTCTTGGATATGCAGATTTATGCAAATAATGATGACCATAGTGGTTATAACAATACAGTTGTTCATAGTCTGATGAACCATCTAAATATTCATTTTTAGAAAATGCAGCAGATTTTTCTAGGTCAAACATTATGTCATTAACAGTCTCAAAGTCCCAATCATCAGAATAGGTACTGGACGAGATTAGATCACTTAGTGAAATTTTAAACAAATGTGGAATGTTCAATTGTTCCGTCGGACCGAATATATCAAAATCTGTTTTGTCCCACACTATACCATCGTGTATAGGAACAGCTGTGATGTTCACTGATGACAAGTCTCTTGCTTCACGATGGGAAGATTTATGAGGTTTCAAAAGTACGTTCACGCCTTTTCCTTCAGTGTTCACATGGATGTATCTGCCACTTATAAGTACGCTCACAGTTGTAACCAAAGCTAGCCAGAGCAGGAAAACAAAAGTTCAGATATAATCCAGAGTTCAATCCATGGAGAAACCAAATAAGTCTTTTTCAGAAAGTGAAGAAAGTCTTGTACTTGCTGCTTGAATTTGAATGATGCTGGCGTCGTTTCAGGTTCACTCGGATCTTCTGAGAACGTATCAAAGTTAATGAAATAGCCAGAAGCAGTTCTATCAATTGTTGGAATTGCATCAGGATTTGTAGAAATCACTGGAAAAAAAAAAAAAAAACTGGACTGGAACCAGTCGATCACTTGCTACGTTGGTGTAGACAGGTGTATTTGGACGAACTGTTACTTGGTGTTCAAGAGGGATGAGTTCCATAGCGTTGTTGCTTAGTCCTCCATCTGTTACTGCTGAATTCTCGATGGTTATCAGTCTTTCAGTCTGAACCTCTTGGATAGTAGCGAGAGGAGTGCGTCTGCTACTAGGTCGGAGTCCACGAGGCCTACTATTTAGTATTGGCCACATACTGTGGTTTGATGAGGTCGATGGACACAAATCTTTTCTCCTTTCTTCCAGCAAGGGGCGGCAGAAGTACTGTTCTTATTCCTTGAACTGCTAGGACAGGTCTGTAAGAAGGTCCAAATTCCTTCTTGTCCGCAATTTTTTCTCTGACTAGATCCCCAACTTTTGGAATCCAGACAGGCTTTGCTGGGACCGCCGATTTTTCCCCAGTGGTGGTTGGCTGTAGGAATACGTTGCTTTGTTTCGTTCTTAATTTGTTTAAGTCCTGTAAAACAGCCAAACGATCTTTGATATCAAAAGGTTTATTTTCCACCACTGTGCCTACGTGTTCAAGGTCTGGTACCCACATTCTTGTCCCAAATAGGACCTCATATGGAGTGACCCCCTAGAGAACTTCTTGGCAGATTATTCAAAGAGCGTTGGACCCCACTAAGGTGTTTGACCCACCCATCACCCGAACCTAATACCCTAGCTGTTATAGACTGCTTTATGTCTCGGTTTTTCCTTTCCACAACCGAATTTCCCTCAGGATGGAATGGAGAGGAGTACCGCAATGCAACGCCCAGACTGGCCATGGCTTCTTTGTAAGCCCGAGAGCTAAACGCAGGACCCTGGTCAGAATGTAGCGTGCCTATTGCGTATGTGCCGATAAAGACTCGCAAATCTTTTATAACAGTTCGAGCGTCAGCTGAGCGCTGAGGCCATAACCATAGGAACCTAAATTCAGTATTTGTGGGAATGCCTTTGTCCAGTAGGATGCAGGTGCGTAGATAGTCTAATGCTGTCTAACAATGGTGTCTGTACTTGGTTGCCGCATTCACAGCATGGTGTCTGGTGGCTCTCTCGCTGTAATTTACAGTCTAAGCAGTTGTTGATGAATATATGAATTTCTGTATTCATTCCAGGCCACCAGTACATCTCTTTAACGTCAAAATTGTTTTAGAGATCCCTTGATGTGACAGACCTTCCCCAAATGTGTTTCATAAATCAAGGCTGCTCTACGTTCCATGTTTGGGATTACCCTATCCCCCACTCCAGGGATTCGAGCAAAAGGAACGTTGTTCGCATCAATTACATAAGAGTACTTGAGTGGAAACTATTTTGGTAATGCTGCACTGCTGCCTTTGCCTGAAGCATTGACAGCCAACATTATCTCACCGTCTATTTTTGTTTTTGAACGAGTGATCGCAGCTACGGAAGCCGTCTGCACAGCCCCCTTTGTGGCTTCATCAGCCAATGAATTCCCTGCAACGTGAACGCCATCACGTTGATGACTCAGTGTGTGGATCACGTGAGCCTTTGGTAGTTCGTTTTTCAACTGAACTACTTGTTCCCAAAGCATTTTGTGCTTTATTGTGCCACCTTTCGCATCTTTGAAACCATTTTCAAGCCAGTTTTGTATATAGTCATTATACGACTGAACACAGTAAAGGAATCGCACACTATTAGTGTGGGGAATTCTCGATCTGTACTTTCAAGTGCCAGTTTGAATGCTTGTAGTTCAGCTCGCTGAGCTGTACAATCTCCTAGAGACTGAGTTTTTGTGACCATAGGTCTGAAGATGCCATTTCGCATGCGACCTTTAACGATTGCACACGCTGCACTGTAAGCTTGCTTACTCCCTATTGCGGGTTGTGCGGATCCGTCAGTGTAAATTATGAATTCGTACTGATCGAGAGGCAGAATTTCAGTAGGCAGGGGACATTCATGTTCATATTGCAGGAATGCTTGTGTTTTTAAATCTGGATCAAAAACATATTCAACATCCGTTGCAGCAAGAGAATTAACCCATTGTATCCATCTTGGATGTAATGCTTTAGCATTTGGAATGCTTGCTTTTGTAACCGCTTCTAAAGCTGGTACTGGGGTTACGACAATAATGCGTTTCCCTTGGGCTAAGGCTCTTTCTTTTGCTACAGCGGTTTGAAGTGCTGTTAGAATTTTTTCAGTTGAACTGAAGCGCATTTCCGCTCGTGTGTACAAATGAGATTTGTATGCTATTGGTATTTTCTCACCCTCATTGAAAGTTAAGTAGGTGAATCCGCATTGACCGAAATTATTCGGATCACCAAATTGCGTTGACTTCACGCGTGTTTGTAAGTGATTTGTTGCTAACATGTTAGCTTGTAGTGAACGCAAGATTTCTGTGTGTTCCTGTGTCCATTTTCTGATCGAAAAATCAGGTTTGATTAATGCGTAGAGAGGTTTAACCCTTTCTGCGTAGTTTAGAATGTATGTTCTTCCAAAATTTAGGAAACCCAGGATGGATTGTAAGTTTTTAGCGTTTTTGGAGGTTGGAGCAGCGCACACTTTTCTAAAAAGTTAGCTGCCAAGCTCTTGCCTTCACTTGAAAGCTCATATCCTAGAAATCGGACATTGAGATGGGCAATTCTGGACTTTTAAAGTTGAATTTGTAGCCCTCAGAGGCGAAACCCAGTATAATGGTGCTCACCCTGTTCAAGTGTTTGTCCAGGTCATCGTCTGTCAGATAAATGTCATCGACATAGGACATTGCCTCATTGTCATAAATTTGTAGTAACTCCATTACCTTCGCTGAGAATAAACCTGGGCTGTTCTTGAACCCTTGTGGAGTCGACAAAAGTGACGCTGGGTCCCCATTATGGAGAATGCTGTTAAGTACCTGCTTTCAGGTGCTATGTTTTGACAAAAGAAACCATTTGAGATGTCTAATGTTGTTTTATATTTTTACGCACAATGTTATTCATTAATGCTGTGCTATGTGCATTTTGCACTGCAAATGTTTTAGAACAAGTGTTTAGGTGTCTGTAGTCCAAAACTAGACGATATGTATTGTCTGGTTTGGAGACAGGAAACAAAGGATTATTCATTGAGGAGGTGTATGTTTCAATCACCCCTTGATATTCAAGTTGATCTAAGATCTCCCTGACCTGTTTTTTAGCTTCTTGCTTTATTGGGCACTGCCTTTGTGCAGTTGGTTCATGTTTCAGATGTATTTTATGGTGAGGTGAGTCCTCATCCCATCCTACATGATTTTTATATAATGCTGGGGCGTGGGCCACTGCCCATTTCCTGGCATATGTATATTTTAGGTGAATTGGAATATGGTTGGAGAAGGCAGGCATAATAATGTCCTCGCCATGTGGGCACTCCCTGACAAATTGTGGTGGCCAGTCTTTTTCTGCTAGAAGTATGTCATAGCCCTTTGATAGTCTTTCCCCAAAAAATGCTTTCACCTGTCTAGGTTTGTCTCCCTCCATCCGGAGTGTTATTTCATATAACTTTTGTGGAGTACTAACCCTGGTGTCTACAGTCTCTACTGTGATGTACTCATTCAAGTCCACTATCTCCAGAAGTTCCCTCATGTTCTGGCGAACTATTGTGACTTCTGCTGCACTGTCCAGCATGGTCTGAGCCCATTCTCCGTTCTTGAGGTGAGTTCTCAGTATTCTCGGCATGTCTGATCTTTAGACCTGCTACTTTCTTTTGGAGAATTGAGGTTTTGCTTTAGTTTTTGGAGCGTGTTTGTCGTCTTTCGATTTCACGCGTTCTTCTCTGTGTTCCATCCGTCCTCTTCTTTCCGAAGTCTGTGATGAGATCTGAAAGGGACGAGAGGAACGTGGTATCAGTATCTTGATACCTGTCAGGTTTTCTCAAATTATCCCTATTCCTGAGGTTAAACCTCCTTTCAGAGGGCTCTTTTGAGGAGACCTACCTCGGGATTAGAGAACGTTTCTCGTTTGAATTTTATTTATTAGTTTCCCACTTCTTTTAGAAGATGTAGGAGTTTGTTTAATTGAGTCCTTCTCAGGACTTTCAGATAGCTCAGCTTCACTGGTCTTCCACCCAAACTATCTCTGCCTAATTCTGCATAAGATTGTTCAATTATTCTGGGTAGCTCAGTTTGATGTTCTGTAACATCAAATTCCCTTAATTTTGGCGGATCGCAACTGCTGCTGTCTCTCCTTTAATATTAGATAATATTATTGTTGAGACCTGGTCGAAATTTTTCAGTAATTTCATACCTAAATTTAGAGCAGGCTCTGCCCCGTATTTATTTTGAATTTGTTTGAGGACATCAGGTATTACCGCAATTGACGGAATGCCATGTGTTTTAGTATAGAT
Source organism: Calotriton arnoldi (assembly GCA_963921515.1). Classification (NCBI taxonomy): domain Eukaryota; kingdom Metazoa; phylum Chordata; class Amphibia; order Caudata; family Salamandridae; genus Calotriton; species Calotriton arnoldi. The sequence continues at coordinate 507,353 of CAWUFW010010000.1, forward strand.
GGCAGCAAAGACTGAGCCCCAAGTGGTGCAGTCTTCCAGTTGTGGTGTGATCCCCATTGGTAAACTGATTGTTAGGATTCTGTGTTTCTCATACGGGCTAGTATTTGGAAATACTGCTTCGATTTCAGTAATTTTTTGAGCTATCCAGAATGGAATTTGTTCACGTTTTGTGGGCATTTTACCCATGACTGCGTATAGAGTCTGTGGTGTAATTTTTAGTGTATTCCCCTGTTGGGGAGTTGGATTTGGAATTGTTAATGGTTGCTGGACTGTAAAAGTCTGCATGACATATTGGACCAATTGTCTGTAAATTTTTATTAACTCTGTGAGTTGAGTAAGTAATTCCTCGTCTGACATCTCTTCAATGTTAGGATGAGGTGTGTAGCCGGCTAAAATCGGCCATGTTGCTCCTGGTCTACCTAGTGGACCGAGCCTGGTAATATTTTTGTGATGTTTTAGGGCGCCTTTAAACCAGAGCTGATGCTCCTGGTATGTTAATGGAATTTCAATATCCTCGAAAGGAATATATTCCTCTGGTGGATCATCTTCTTTGTAGAAGTGAAACGTGTGTGATACTGGATTGCATTCAGGAAATATTACCCATGAATAGAATACCTCTGTCTGAAAGGATTCATGTGCCTCTATCACGAAAACTGCTCTACCTCCTCTTGGCGGTAGGCCATGTTTTATAAGTTTTAGAGTGATGGCTCTTCTTACGTTTTGAGGGATGTCTATAACACCCTCCTCGGTTTCATTTAAACCTGTAAAGTTAAAAACTGCTGCTTGGGCTGGATCAGCCTCAGCTCCACCGTTTCCGGTTTCAGTCATTTTGTTTTTTGAAAAATGTAGAACAAGTTTCAAGGAAACAAAGATAAGGTGCACAATATTTTGGAACACTGTATCCTTCAACGTTGAGCAAACCAAACAGCTAATATATAGGGTGTTTCCCTATGTAGCCGTGGTGGATACTTAACCCTGCCCACTCCAGACGTCTTTTGGAATATATGGGTAGGGGTCTCTGAGAGAAAAAAGCACGGCTGAGTTACTCAGTATCTAACGTTGAATTACCGCCTTACCAAACCGTTGGGCGCCATGTAGTGTAGCTCCTATTTCCCTAATAGGCTCTGCGCATTGGAATAATATATCCTATAGGTTTGACATAGGACTAAGGTCAGTATGTCCCTATCGAGTATATTAAACTTAATTACTTGTGCCAGCTAGCTCAGAGGCCACTAGAAACTCCTTGACAACAAGAATGGAGTAGTTTCTGGCAGCCGCAAAACATGACCACTATGTTTCCCTTTAGAATCAGAACGTGTCCCAGAGTCGTGGAAACAATAGATAACTATTTCACTCAGCTCAATCGTGCATGCTTAGTTTTCTCCAAGTTACACAGAAAGGAATAGACGGGCGTTTCAATAAAAGATTTATTGAACAGTCTTGTTTCTGGTGTAGGTAAAATGTGCTGTTACGATCACAAGACAGTATGCAAGATAAATAATGTACAGTGTGAGCAGTAGAAATAAATAATACTGCGATAGCATTATCTTTTAGTACATATGCTGTTACATAAATAACACAGACTAAAAATGCGAGTACTCATACGATGCGTTTCTAAGCTAGTTCTACCCCAATGTACCTAACCTAACCTAGGTGTAGGGAGAGGTATGAAGTAGGTGAAGTATTCCTTACTATGGTATACTAAGAGTATGTTAAGCCTAGTATGCCTAGTATGCCAAGAGTCCCTCTAGGTTCTTATCAGCTCCATACCTGAAGAATGAGAGAGGTAGGAATCTCTTTGCCAGACTCGAACTCCAACACCCCGCAAGGGAAGTCAGATCACTGGAAGCTGGACTCTCTGCGTGCAGGGATGACAGCGTCTTCTCAGTGCGTCAGGCCGGGAAACGGGCTCCTCTGAAGTCGAGGTCTCCTCTAGTTTACAAGGGCTAGGAAGGTATATTTATACCTGAGAGTACCTAGGAATGTTAGTATTGACGTGAGTCGGACAGCGAAAGACGTCATGAATGAACCCCTAAGGAATAACGGTTCATGCATAATATATGAGTCCTTGAAGAAATCAATAGTCCTGGACTAGGGAAACTCCCGCAGCCTAAGGGTCTGTTCTTCATGTACTGCTGTGACGTTAGGGTGGACGGATGTCGGAGACCATGCCTGTATTTGGAGTGCATGGTTTAATGCCTAAATAAGGCCTGGGAATTTATGCCTATATATGGGCAGGGCGAATTGTGCCTATATAAGGACATGATACTGGAAAGCCCGTTATGGACACCCTAAGAGGAATACAACAGTAGTGTTTTCACTGTATTACTGTATGTGTTCACAAATGCTTTACACACTGCCTCTGAGATAAGCCTGTCTGCTCGTGCCAAGCTACCAAGGGGGTGAGCAGGGGTTATTTTAGAAGTGTATCCCCCTTATCCTGACTAGGAAAATGGGTCCCTACTTTGACAAAGGTACCTAACTCTGCCAACTAGAGACCCCCATTTCTAACAAGGGTCTACCCACTTGTTGCAAATTTCCCTCGGTGCGATGAGTATCAATAGAACAAAAGGCCTCACTGCTCCCTAAGCAAAGAACAACGTGTTGCCATATCCACTCCGAGGAGAACCAACTGTGAATTTAAGACTATTGCTGCCCCAAGTATATCCTTTAGGATAGCCTCTATGCCAGCCCAGAACACTTTTATCCTGGGACACTGATAAAAGATTTGATCATCATTGGGCTTTAAGAAGCCACACCTTCTACACCTGGGGATGGGCGATAGAGCAAATTTAGCTATTTTTGAGGGTGTCCAATACAGTCTATTGTCAGTAAAAAAAATGGTTCCACTTCAAATTCACTGGTTTAACAACTGAATATAGTAATTTCCAAGATTCACACCAGATTAACTGAAAGTCTGCTCCTTGGAAGGTGTCTCCCCACACCATGTGTGCTGATTCTGATTTTTTATCATCTGCTTCCAGAAATTACCAATACCAAAGAGTGACCTCCTTCTTTTTAGATCTAATGTCCTGAAAAGGGAACTCAAATTCCCGATTACCCCCGATCTCCAGATTCGAAGCTGAAAACCAGGAAAACAGTTGGACATACTTAAACTTAGATAGCCCATCCCATACTCATGCTCTAAGGGCCCCCCAGGGTAACAACCCTTGCGCTACCATCAAGTCCCCCCAGGTAGCAATCCCAGCGCGACGTATGGAATGGAAGACTCAGCTGATCCTTCATGAAGTCTGGATTACCTGGGGAGTCCCATATTGGTGCAAAATCAGAATAATAACCTACACCAGCCAGTTTTCTAACCCTACACCAAAGAGAAAGTGCAGACCATAGAACCTTCAGTTGCACCTTTTTTAAAATACTTAGGTGCACCAAACTTATACAGAAACCCATCAGCAGCCGACTCCTCCATCATCTCTCCCAGTACCCTACCCCAGGTGGAATTATCGGGTTTTCCCAACAGCATTGGGATATTCTTAAACTGGAATGCTATGGAATACAAATATAAATCTGGGAGAGCCAAACCACCCTTAACTAGCCTACATCTAAGCTTTTTCCAAGCCAATCTAGCCCCTATAGACGCTCAGATGAAACTGACTATTTTTCCCTGGATTTTATCTAAATTTGATCTCGGAGTGTAAGGGGATACAATTGAAGAGATATGTTAGCTTAGGAGAATTGTCATCTTTACTAAATTGACACATCTGTAGATTGTAAGGGGCAGGTACTTCTACCTAGCGAGCAATACATCGACTTCTCTAGCTACCCTCCTTAGGTTGCAGAGAGGAATTTCATCCACCTTATTGACAATCGTAATCCCTAAGTAATTGATCTCCAAGCTGATCCTATCACTCCACCCTTCTAAATTCCAACACATTATTTTTGTTTTAGACTTATTTACCAGGTACCCTGACAAAGCCCCAAATTCTCCAACCAAGTGTTCCACTCTTGATACAGTTGTATCGGGGTCAGAGGAATAAATTAACAAATCATCAGCGTATAACGCTATCTTGCTATTATACGCTGATGCATAAAAGGGGAAAAACTGTCTATCTGCGCTTAACTGTTGTGCAAGAGGTTCAATGTAAATATCAAACAACAGAGGTGACAGGGGGCAGCCCTGCCACGTATTCCTTTGTATATTAAAACTCCATTAAAAAGAATCTTGGCTGATGAATTTTGATATAGCTTCTGGAGAGTATGTATAAAACCAGAGCCAAACCCCATAGCGCCCAACACCTCCAACTGATATGACCAACATAACCGATCAAATGCCTTAGCCGCGTCTATTGCAACCACGGCCAGGGAAATCGAGCGAGTCGTGGTGAGGTCAATTACGCCTATCAGTTGTTGCGTAAGCTCCTGAATTTGCCTCCTTAAAATACACCCTTTCTGATCCTCATGAGTCAGCTGAGGGACTAGCTTGGCCAATCTCCCCGCCAAAATATTCATAAAGACCTTATCGTCTACATTCAGCAGAGATATTGGACGATAGGAGTCTGCTTTCCTGGGATTCTTATTGGGTTTTAAAATCAAGACAATTGTGGCTTCTTTCCACATTGTCTAAATCTAGCCGCCCAACCTGTATGATGAATTAAACAGAACCTCCCACACTGAAATCAGTTCTTCCATTAGGAGCTTATACTAAGCCCGGGCGGAGTTCGCGGAGTTTCGAAAAAAAAAAAACTCCGCCGCGCTACGCGAAGCTCCACGAGCGGCGGAGTGCGTTAGATAAATGCTGTTCGCGATGATTTTCAGTGCCAGATGCTTGTCCGCACTGTGCAATCATCGCGAACGGCACCATGCACAGCGCAAGCGGGCGCTCTTTCCTTTTCTGCCGCTCGAGTAGATTTTTACTCGAGCAGCAGCTTTCTCAACGCAAACGGACAGGTTCTCAACGCGAGCAGTCGCGAGCATACGCGACCACTCGCAATGAGAAATCTGACCGCCCGCGTTGAGAAATCTCGCCGGGAGGTTGATTTTCCACCCTCGCGATCGTCAACTTGATGTTGACGATCGCGAACGAGGAAAAATCTCAGAGTTTACGGCACAGACCTAGCTTATACACCTCAAAGGGGAGAGCATTGGGACCTGCTGCCTTGCCATTCTTTTTCTTAAGTAAACATGTCCTAATCTCATCCTTTTTTATAGGGGCATCCATAACTTCTCTGCCCTCCAACATAAGTTGTGGAATTTGCACTTTATCTAGCCAGGCTTTGAGCTGCTCTAAGTCCGGGTAGACCTCCTCCGTATATAACTCAGTAAATAAAGTAACAAGGCAGGTTTGCATTTCCACTGCCTTGTCTGAGATTTCACCCGCGGGATGAATGACAAGTTCCCTGATGTAATTTCTCGACCTATCCGCCCTTGCCTTCCATGCCAACAGTGCACCTGCTTTCTCCCCATACTCAAAATTCCTCATACGCCCAGATTGCCAACGCGCCCTACACTTTATATCCAATTTGATCTTATAGTTTACCCTCGCCTCTTCCAGTTGGCTTAACAGTTCCTCCTTTTCTGCACTCATCCTGAGGCCCGGTTGTTGGTGGTCTGCCTCTAGGGCTCCCACTCTATCTTGTCTCTCAGTCTTATTCTTTAGATAAGCCAAATTTTGTAGTACCCCTTTTATGAATGCCTTGAAAGTGTCCCAGACAACTTCTAAGGTAGCTGATCCTATATTATCGATAAAGAAACCCGCCGTGGCTTGTTTTAAAGCCTCAATTACAGCAGGGTCTGGGAGAATGGCCCTTTTCAACGACACCTTGAGCTTGATCGACCCCCACGACATTCTAAAGACATACTGAACCCTGCATGGTCCGAAATATGAGCAGGTAGAATATGGACCGCCTTTACATTTTCCACCAAAACTCGATCTCCAAAACTGTAGTCTAACCTTGAGAAATGTCCATAGTTCTTGCTATGGAACGTAAAGCACTGCCTTGCTCCCTTAATGTATCTCCATATATCTACCAGGGCTAGATTCTACAGCATTCTCTTAAAGGCCTGCCTCACCCGGGGCGCTTGAGCGTGATTCTTCAGGGCATATCTATCCAGATTGGGATGAAAGAGGACATTAAAATCCCCCGCCATAATTATGGGGGATGTGCCCTCTACTAGATTCCATTCAAAATTGGACAGGTGGGTCCTCTCCCCAAGCTATAATCAGATGACTGACTAGGCCTCAGCTGCAATTGATCCAAAGGTCCCTGACTCTCTCGTCATTAAAGGCCGCCATTAGTTAAAGACCCTTCCTCAACAACCCAGCCAGTGTGTACAGAAGAATGTGATTGGTGGTTTACAGATTTTGACTCATGAGTAGGAGGGATAAACAGTTCAAGTTTAGCAGTGAGCGTCTTCATCAATGATTTAAGTTCCAATATCTTAGACTCGAGGTCACTCACTTCCTGGAAAATGTTGAAATTCTGCGGGCTTTGGGCATTTTTGGGTGTAGAAGGGGGACAATGAACTGCTGTGTGGGAGCCTGGTACTCTTTGTTGCACAGCGAGGGGAAGGAGCCTACAAGTCCCGACAACGCCTGAGGCCGCCGCTAGGGACCAACGTAGCTTTGCCTGGAGGTGCTTTTGAGCAGTGCGGGTCTCCCGCAGCGTGGGAGCCCGGTACTCTTTGTTGCACAGCGAGGAGAAGGAGCTTACAAGTCCCGACAATGCCTGCGGTCACTACAAAGGGACCAACGTAATTTCGCCCGGAGGCACTTTTGAGCAGTGCGGGTCTCCCGCAGCACGGGAGCCCGGTACTCTTTGTTGCACAGTGAGGGGAAGGAGCCTACAAGTCCCAACAACACCTGTGGCGGCTGCCGCCGCAAGGGACCAACGTACCTGTGCCCGGAGGCGCTTTTGAGCAGTGCGGGTCTTTCACAGCAAGAGCCGAGTGCGGGCGCGCCCGGGCCATGCCCGGGCGAACCTCAGGCCAAGGTTGGGCCTGTCTGTGCCCGTCTAAGCCCAGAGGAGGGTGGTCTGGGCCACCTCTCTTGGCCTGCAGAGCCGCGACCTGAGGTAGGACCTAGCCAGCTGGGAGTGCCATTGTGCAGTGTTCTCCGCCAGGCAAGCAAGCGCCTTGCCCTTCAGCCTCGTGGGTCTTATCATCGCTACTGGATCAGGTAGGAGGAGGATTGCTGGCGATTTTGGGGCACGACAAGAGGACGGCCGGTCCTGATGTGACATTGGTAGACTTTGGTAGACTTTGTTGGTGTCTTTGTTGTGCTGAGTACTGAGCTCAAACAATCCTGGGCGATTGTACTTCTGTACTCCTGCAGCTATTTCCCATCCCCTGGTGACCATGGGAAAATGCATTGGGCTGGCAACAGGCGCTTTGGTGCCACAAGGATTCACGATGGATTCATTTCTTCTAAGAGCGGTAGGGATAATTGACAAGGAGATTGAACTGGTGGCCCGCCGGCTGTCCCGCTGCCCCATCCCAGGCCCCCAAACCAGCACAATTAATCAGCCAAGGGACCAGCCAAGGGACAGTGCAGACCAGCCTGATGGATCTGCGGGGGTTGCCCACCCAGCTATTGACCCAGGGCCTTCTACCCCTTGCGTAAGCACCTCAGGTTCGTGGGTGGTTGCAGGCCCCGGCCCAGGCGAAGTTCAGGCCTCTCTCATAGAGCAGGATTCAGCCTCTTGCCCGGGCTTTCGGGATGCACGTGGCAGGGACTTGGAGCCCACCCCTCAGTCAAGGAGTTCACGAGTAGGGACAGCGCCTGGAACGGGGATTGGCAAGGGGGTTAAAAGGAAAGGCCCTCTACCCGCGGGTAAAGCAAAATGACCGGGGGCAGAGTATTCCGCTAAATATCACCAAGAACGAGCTAGTGGTAATGATGGAAGGTTGGCTGGAAACATTACTGGGAAGCATGGACCTCAAATTAGATCCTATCAGGCAACACCTAGCCGTAATTGAGTCAGAGCTCCTGAAGACATGACAGGCCATGCCAGTGGAGGCCCACGCCATCCAGAGCAGGCCGGGAGGAGTGTCTGGCACACAACCTGATAGTGCCAGATCACATATCAACAAGATCATGGGGACCCATGGTCAGATGCCCCTGTCCTCCCCTACCAACAAGCATGACGGCGATTTTCCTCCCTCCCGGACGCAGATAGACTCAAACCCCCCCAAGGTAGACTCTGGGGCAGCAACAGCAGAATTGGAAAACCACTGTACTAAAATCCAGACCTGTCTTAGGCCTGCAAACATGTCACACGGGGAATCATTGAGTGGGGGTGGTGCTCCTCAGGAGACTCGGACAGGAGTGGATATGAGTCAAAGCCATATGCGGAGGTTACCGGTCCTAGACCTTTCCCGGGTTCAACGCCGCATGTAGTGGTCCTTGGAAATGTCCCAGTACTACCCCAGGGTGGCATTGAAAAAACTTTGACCAATTAAAAGTCCTACACTGGCTGTCTTGTAACATGACTCTGGGTCTAAGGATGGGGAGATTTATCAACATGGAAGAATCTCATGGATTGGAAGGTCCAGTAAATATTTGGAAGGAGACTGCATAGTAAGTAATTTCAACAGGCATCACCTGGTGGACAGGGTTCTGCACGCAGTCGTGCAGACTAATCTACGTGGCCCAGCTTCATCCATAGTAGCCCTTCCCCTGGGGCACTTCTATAGTCCTCTGAGTAGTGCAAGTTCACATGGGGAGGGGGAGAGTCTCATGGATTGGAAGGTCCAGTAAATATATGGAAGGAAACTGCATAGTAATTAATTTCAACAGGCATCACCTGGTAGACAGGGTTTTGCACACAGTCGCGCAGACTAATCTACGTGGCCCAGCTTCATCCATAGTAGCCCTTCTCCTGGGGCACACCCCTATAGTCCTCTGAGTAGTGCAAGTTCAGGAGGGGAATGACTGGAATCACCTGGCTCTACCACTGCGTTGCCAGCCATTTAGGCAACCGATGATCCAAGATACTCCCCTTTTCAATAGATTTGCGCTCCTCGATACTTTGGACTCCTGTGATTGACTCACTGTCAATGAACCTGCACAGTTTACACCCCAGGTTTCACCCCTTTTTCATAATTTGACTTTGTCTGGCCCGAGCGGCTCCGAAGAAGGAAAGATTTGCAAACTGGTGTTGTGGAACATTGCCAGGATAGCAAGTAAGTTCAGTGACCCCATCTGGAGCACCTTCATTAAGGGATTTGATGTAATATGTCTCCAGGAGACATGGGACATCACCAACAGCTTTTTCCTTGAGGGTTACAAAACATTCTTTGTGCCCGCCACTCCATCAAGGGTAGGAAGACACAAGGGTGGGCTGTTAATTTTTGTATCATTGGCAGTTCGCTCCCACGTGAATGTGCTCTCAATGGACAACCCCTGTTTGCAGTCCTTGTTATTCACCCATGGGTCTGATAATCTACTGTTATTGGATTTTTATAATGCCTCTGCCACTGTCGCAGACGCTTGTAACATCTCCAGGTTAGGTTTGTACCTTAATAGTTTGACCTCGAAGTTTATTCATAATGGATTCCTTATGATTGCTGGTGACTTTAACCTGCACTTATGCGGGGACCCACTCGCGTTTAACTATCCCACTACAGGATGTCCGCGTTGGGTGGGCATGCATGTAGAGCATACCAGGCAGGGAGAGTCACTTAACATTTTAGTGGAAGAGTTTTACCTGACCATGGCAATGTGCCGGGCGGACCATAGTGGGAGTACTTTTGTTCCCACCTTCTCCGGAAGGGGGTGTGCATCTTTTATTGATTTTATTTATATGTCTAATCCTTTTCTTTCTTTTCTGTCAAATTTCTCAATTTAGGAGAGTATTTATAGCGACCATGACCCCCTATGTGCTACAGTCAGTTGGTTCCAGTTAGGGAAACCCAGGACAAAGAGAGCAAGGGGGTCCCTCAAGGCAATAGAACAGGGCAGAAGGCTAAGGTGGGTGCAGATTACACCAGATTCCTTCTGTGAACCCCTCACAGCTAGCTGCAAAGAGGAACTAGACATATGCACCAAAGGGCAGGAAGCTTTAGGGATTATCCTAGACACTTTTTCAGTTATCTCACGCGCTATTGGGGACCTTCTAAAGGCGCCACCTAGAAAGCCAATTGAGCGCGCCCCAAAAAGGTTTGACCGCAACTGCTCCAGAGCAGTAAAGGAACTGAGGGAAGTGTTAGGCACCAAACCCAGGGACCCAGCATGAGTAAAAGCCTGTCAAGGCCAATACATGGTAGAATTAGCAAGGCGGAAGGCCGAATTGAGGTATGAGGCATGGAACAGGCTCTCCGAGGCTAGCACTCTAAAAAATAGTGGAATGTTTTGAAATATTGTTAACAGCCCATTCTTGGCAAGAGATACTGGACTGGCACTTGACGCACACATCACGGAGGAGGAATAGGTCCGCCACTTCCAGGAAATGTTTTCTATTTTGTCAGAAACTAGGCTAGTGGAATGCAGGGGGGCAGGAAAGTCAGCTCTCGTCATTTCTGTGGACGAGGTCCAAAAAGGTATTGAGGGACTGACCAGAAATAAGGCTCCTGGACCGGATGGCATACTCCCTGATCTTTTTATATCTAACCCTTGGATGTGGGTGCCAGTTCTTACTGCCACCATCAACACAGCCATAAGAGAAGCCCCACCTAGCTCCTGGACAATATCCACCATCGTCCCAATTTTTAAAAAAGGCAGTAGGGACAGTACCCTTTGCTACAGGCCTATATCGTTGTTGGATTCAACGGTAAAAGTGATGGGATGCATTTTAATGGATAGGTTAACAACATGGGTGGATGAAAACAACATATTATCTGATATCCAATATGGTTTTCGCCCAGGGAGGTCGACAGTGGACCAATGCATTAACCTGTGTATAAATTTAAACAAATACACGGTTGCACGCTCAGGTACGATTTACTTGGCTTTAATGGACCTGTCGTCAGCATTTGACCGGGTGAATAGAAGTAAATTTTGGGCCACCCTTCGGTGTATGGGAGTAGACAACAATATTGCTCTCTTTTTACAAGAGCTCCATAGGGACACAAAAGCAATGGTCCGTCATACTAACGATGGCAAGGTGACTAGTCAGTTCCCAATCCAGAGGGGGGTATGGCAGGGATGTATACTGGCTCCGTTTTTATTTAACTTATATATTAACAGTTTAGAGATGGACCTGATAGCTAAACATGCGGATGTTAACCCGGGTGGGCCGGCGTGGCTTGCCGGTACTACTATATGCAGATCATGCGGTCCTTATGGCCCGGACCACCAGGGGGTTGCAAACATTACTCAACTTCTCCGTGACCTTCATGGAAAATCGGGACTTGCTAGTAAACAACACCAAGTCATATGTGATGCAGATAGGCCGCAGCCCATCTAAATCCTTTAACTTTAAGGATCCCAGTCCCCAAAACTAGTTTTTCCTACAAATCTAAAAATCTAGGTGTCTATCCCAGGTAGCGTATGGCAGTGAGATCTGGGGTTATGCCTCTCTTGATGAGCTTCAGACAGTGGAAACAGGTTCCTGAAACGATTGCTATGTGTTCCACAGGGCACTGCTACTTTCATTGTCCACGAAGAACTGGGTGCACTCTATCTAACAGATTTTCTGTCTTTTCGCCCCTTAGTCTACTGGCTTAAAGTTTGGTTAAATAATGGGACTGCCCTAAACAAAGAGACTGTTTGGGTCTAGATGGTGCTCATCACATACCCTGGTTTAACTACATACAGGAAGGATTAAGGAAATTAGGCAGACCAGACCCCTTCTGCAACGCTGACACTATTAGCAGAAAAGACCTACCTTGGGCAAAGTAGTCCTTTTTTAAGCTGAGGGTGACGGAAAGGAAGGATTGTGAGTTAAGAAAGTCTACTGTACGTAGGTTTAGCCCCCTGAAAATAGTATTCTCCACGGAACCTTATCTTTTAGGGCTCCCCAGTGCACATGACCATTTTTTATTAACTAGATTTCGCCTGGATTTATTTCATCTCCATCTCCTTCTTGCGCCCACACGAGGGAGCAAAGAAGGTGAGATTCTGCTGCCCTGTGGCTGTGACGGCACGTCTCCACAGGACATGCTTCATTTTTTAATGTTCTGTAGTAGCTATGAGGTGCCTAGGAAGACCTTATTAATTCCAATCTTAAAACAAGGCAATTTTAATTAAGTGCGACCAGCTTTTATTTTTTTACAATTGTTGTCAGGGAGTACTTTATGGTACGTTCTTAGTTTTTTAAAGGCTGCAGTAAGGCTTAGAGCGACCTGTGATTAACCACTAGGGGCAGGTGTAAATTGGATAGGTAGATACATTGTACTATTTTTATCTATCTTACAGTATCCCTGTGATGTATTTCTTTTTCTATGGTTTTTATACAAAAGCCGAATAAAGTTTTGTTGTTGTTGTTGAACTGCTGTGTTATGACTGGTTGTATGACGGAACAACACATGCCATTACCACACAAGACTTTACAATGCAGTTATTACAACGCATCTACCACTACCATGCTCATCTTTACAACGCATGCCATTATCACGAATATACATAGAGGTACATTTTAAGTACCATTACCATGCATACTATTACCACGCATACCACTACGCTAACATTTACTAATTAATTTTTTTAAACATAGAAAACATTAGTTGAGTAGTGAAAGAGAAGAAAATATTACTAGAAAACGACGTAACACAATGAAAAACAAGATAGCACTGTAACTTTTTTATAAACATTTTATCAAATAAATAAATAATACAAAACATGTGTAAACATAGAGCACACAGCTTAAGAACAATTTTGACACGTACACAGTAGACCTTCCTTAATTTCAACCTTATGTATGTCGCTTGTCCCCAACCAAGATGGCTGACGTAAAATGTGAAGAAGGTCAAAAATGCATTTTTACAAAAAGTGAATTAATTATACATTCAGTCAGACTATAACCCACATTAAAGAATATATTCCAAAACCTATTTTACTTCTAATTATCAAATAACCCAAAAAAACATATAAAATCAGAGCTCCACCATTTCATGTTCAGTGCTACCCTGACTTCTATCGTGAGCACACACACACCATTGAGTGCAGGAGTGAGAGAGCCACAGACAATTCCAAACACTGACATCTAGCTAGAGAAGTAAGTGTAAACTTGACCATTAACATTGTCTAACAATAATAACAATAGCCCCAAAACAAATATTTATTCAGAAATTTTTTATATTTTACAGACTTTGTGAAAGTTCTCTACAGTCATAATTTTCCAGTAAATTACTAATTTTACCCTTATTTTTAAGAAAATTATGAAAATTATATTTCTAAAAAATAAAACATGTCACCTACTCAGATTTCGTCATGGACAGTGACTGGGTGGGCAAAATTATATTCTAACTCCACCGGGTACTTACCTCAGGGAAGGTGCTGGATATTGACCGGGGGGCAAGATTACTGATTAACTCTACGGGCACTTACCTCAGGGAAGGTGCTAGATAGTGACCGGCAAGCAAAGTTACTGTCGTAACTCCGTCAGGTACTTACCTCAGGGAAGGTTCTGGACAGTGACTGGGGGAATAGCTACTATTCTAACTCCACCAGGTACTTTCCCTTAGGGAAGGTGCTGGACAGTGACAGGTAGGCAAAATTAATATTCTAACCCCACCAGGTACTTACCTCAGGGAAGGTGCAGGACAGTGACCGGGGAGAAAAATTACTGTCGTAACTCCATCAGGTACTTACCTCAGGGAAGGTTCTGGACAGTGACTTGGGGAAAAGCTACTATTCTAACTCCACCAGGTACTTTCCCTTAGGGAAGGTGCTGGACAGTGACAGGTATGCAAAATTAATATTCTAACCTCACCAGGTACTTACCTCAGCGAAGGTACAGGACAGTGACCGGGGGGGCACAATTACTGTTCTAACTCTACTGGGTACTTACCTCAGGGAAGGTGCTGAAAAGTGAATGGGGGTAAAATTACTATTCCAACTCCACCAAATACTTACCTTATTTTCTTTTCTGCAGACCTTAAAAGCAAAAAAGAAATTGGAAAATAAAAGAAAACAAAAGCAATGCAGAATCAAAGAGTCCAACTTTGGAAAAAAACAGCAATACACAGGTGAGTTAACCTATAAACAACAGAAAATGCAAAGTAAATGAGAACAAAACAAAAAATTAGTCATTTCACCAGTTTTTTTCCTACTACATTAAAATAGAAAACCAAGAAACAAGGATCCAGCCACACCGGACAACCGAACAACATTTCTACAGACCCTGGAAGACCAGATTGGAAAAGGAAAAAACTCACCAGGTAAAATTTCTGAAAAAAACCATGAATAACCAAATCCAACAACTTCCTTCCTACAAGGTACAACCAGTAACACTTAAACTTTTCTCATTTTCAACAGGAATAATAATGTTTTTTTTTTCCTTCACCACACTCTCAAGTAATCATGCAAAACTTTTTCCTTTAGCAGGTAGATTGTTCGCAAATAAAATAAAGCACACTTTTAGATCATATCATTCACAATATTTCTCTTTTTTCATATTTCTACAGATCACTGTACTATGGAAACCAGAAACCAGGCTGGCTATGTCCAGTCATCGAAAGTAAACAGGCTGCTGAAATATGGTGGCTATCTTTATTGTACGGAGAGGTTAACTGAGCCCAGGAGTCATATGAGATGTGTGCAGTATTTTTCATCCCATTGCAAAGGCAGAGCAGTTACTCTGGGTGAAACCGTTGAAAGGACCACAGAACACAAACACTCTGCCTCTGCAATGGAGATCAAAGTGAGAGAGAATATCCAGCAGATAAAAATGCTAGTATCCACCTCTAGTGAAACCTGTGACTTGATTTTAAGGGAGGTAGCCCAAAACATCCCCATGCATGTTGGTAGTAGTATGCCCACAATACCCAATTTGAGGAGAATAGTTCAGAGCCAAAAACAGGCAAGTAATACCCAAAGAGTAACACCACAATCCTACTCTGAAATTAACACCCCCAAAACTAATAGTTTTTGATACTAATGAACCTTTCCTTCTGTATAGCAACGAAAACCCTCTCAAAAGAATACTAATCTTTAGCACAACCCATAACTTAGTGACTTTGAGAATATTGAAATTTGGGTGATGGATGGGACTTTTAAATTAACACCCGATTCATTCAACCAAATCTACACTATTCATGCTAACATAAGCAACACATCTGTCCGATTAGTGTACAGCTTACTTTTTTTAAATTTAATATATATTTTTTTATTCTGTTTATTATTTTCAAAAAGAGGCAAAATCACAATACCGCCACGCAGGGCGGGTCACTGTTATAAACAACAGAAAACCAACAAACTAAATGTGATTGATACTTTGATATATCCACATACACAGGAGAAAGTGCCCAGTGCTTCCCATAAACCACAATTCAAAAGACACACATTACAAATACATATCGTTTAGTCATCTGACATGGAGGTACCAAGACTTTTCGCTAATAGATATTGTCGCAATGGTTCCCAAATGTCCTGGGGCCTGGAGGAGGTCGGCAGTTCTTCAGCATATAATTCAAGAGTTTCCCTGCAATAGATCATATCTTTAAGCCAATGATCAGCCCGAGGGGCCATAGAACCTTCCCAGGTCAATGCAACCCGCCTCTTTGCTAGGAGCAAAGCAATGCGCAGGAACTTCCCCAGGACTCCTTTGAATTGAGGTACAAAACCAAGCAGGCAAAACTACGGGTGTACATGTCAAGGTTCGATTAGACATAGACTGTAAACAATAGATGATCTCTGCCCAAAATCTCGCGACCCGTGCACAATGCCATGCCAAATGTAAGAAATCTGCATCCGATTGGCCACACCGTTTGCAGTTGCTTGTGTCTCGGAGGCCTAGTTTGTGCAGACGGGCCGGTGTGTGATACATCTGGTGGACATATTTGAAATGAATTATCCTCAGATTTCCATTGGGGGTTAGTCTGCCGGTTAGAGTGCATATGTGTTCCCAGTCTGAAGAGGTCAATGGAGGGTCCAGTGTGCTGTTCCACCTGGTCAAGCTACGATCCTCCCCCCTCACCACCTCGGCACGCACTGCCCTGTACAATTTAGTTACCAGTTTGCGTTTCGAAGGCACCACCAAGAGAAGCTGTAGTGACTGTAATGAGGGTGGCTCTAAAGGAAATGTCTCGTAATTTGTTTTGAGTACCAGTTTCAACCGATGCATAGTGAATTGAAAGAGCAGTGACTGGTTGGTGATGTATTGGAGATCCTCGGGTGTGAGGAATCGCCCTCCTACAAAAAGATCATGCATGTGTCGTATACCAACCGTTTGCAAAGAGCGAAGCGCACCCAAGTCATGTGTAACAGATAGTGAGGCATGGTGTGTAATCGGCAGCGCCGGGGCATAGAGCGGAAGTTTGGCCGTCAGCCTGCCGATGGTGTGCCAGGCGGCAATGGTGGTGTCTACTGTATTGATTTCCAACCGGGGGGTGCCCCTATGAGTATGTGTAAGGATCCCAGGCTGGGGAATGGGATGCGCATCTCCGTCTTCCACCGCAACGTGTGGTGTGAAGGCATGCAGGTTATACCAGTAGTAGGCATACTGCGCCTGGGCACAGAGGTAGTACAAATACAGGTCAGGCGCCGGAACCCCCCTTGGGCATAATCTAGTGTAAGTGTGTGCCAACTTATCCTCGCCTGCTTGCCACTCCAGATGAGCCTAAGTAGGTGGGTGCGAATTGTGCGAAAAAGCTGTGTTGGCAATCGTATTGGGATGTTAGTAAAGAGATACAAAAAACGAGGGAGAACGATCATTTTAATAATGGCTATGCGGTCGGCCATGGAGAGTGGAAGAGAGGACCATCGTTCAACTTGACGTTCCAGATCTACACATGCCTTGCCATAATTCTCCCTCACTACAATTTCCGGATCACGGTGCACCCATACACCCAAATATTTCACCGGGTCTGTCGACCAGATCAGGGGGTATTCCATCTGTGGAGGTGTAGTAATCAACGTTAGGGGAACAACCACCGATTTATCCCAGTTTATAAGGAGCCCGGAAAACAGACCAAAGCGGATATATTCAAGGAGGACAGGGGACACGTGTCGTTGTGGTTCGCGAATAAAGAGCACCATGTCGTCTGCATACAGGGATATGCCTACGGGACGATGATTGAAGTTGAGCGCCGCTTCCCTGTGGCGTTGACGGATTATACAAGCCAGCGGTTCAAGCATGAGGGCAAATAGAAGCGGCGAGAGAGGACATCCCTGTCGGGTGCCTCAGTGGATGGAGAATGGTTCGGAGGTGAGACCCCCCACTCGCACTCTCGCCGACGGGTTAGTGTACAGAAGTTGCACCCACCGGAGATAGACGTACGGGAACCCCAACCGCCGCAAAATGTAAAACATATAGCGCCATTCGATGGAGTCGAACGCTTTAGCTGCGTCTAACATGACTGCAGCAGCCGGTAGATCTGGGTTGAGAATGTGAAACCTGGCAAAAAGAGTCCTTAAATTGTGCGATGTGGAACGCTCCGGTATAAAGCCTGATTGATCGGGCAGTACCAAACAGGGCATCAGTGGTTGGAGCTTGGTGGCTAATATCTTGGCTAGTATTTTAGCGTCAATATTGATTAGTGACAGGGGGCGATAGGAGTCGCATTGTGTGGGCGGTTTATCTTTCTTAAGCAGGGTAATAATTAGAGCTTGCCTCAGAGATGGTGGCAAGACGCCTGTATCATGAGCTTCCGCGTACATTTCTAATAAGTAGGGCACTAAAAGATCAGCGTACTCCTTATAAAATTCTGCTGTGAGTCCGTCCGGACCCGCGGCCTTTTTATTGGGGAGGGAGCTGATTGCAGCCTTAACATCTGTCTCGTCGATGTGTTGGCTGAGGTACTCTCGATGTCCATCCGCCAGCCAGGCGCAGGCAACATCAGAGAGGTAATCATCAAGAGCATCCTCATCCAAGCACCCGCCCGAAGTGTATATCTCCGCATAGCAAGACCTAAATTGTTCCACTATTCCTTGCGGTGTGAAGTGTTCGTTCCCCTGTGCGTCTATTATTTTAGTGATGTGATGATACTCAGCCCTAAATTTAAGCTTGTTGGCCAGTTGACGACCGGGTCGTCCTCCCTCGCCATATGCACGTGCAACATGCCATTTTGATAAATAGCGGGTTTCTGTGTCTGATAGTGTATTGTATTCCAACACCTGAGCTTGTATGCGTGCTAGAGTGGCTGTGTTTGGGTTCATTTCGTGTTCACGTTCTAAGTCTGCCAGCGTGTCCTCCAGTTTTGATAGTTGCCCTCGTATGTCCTTCAGAATGCCTGCTGTTGTGCTTATGCACACCCCCCGTAATGTGACTTTGAAAGCCTCCCACAAAGAGGCGATACTTTCAACCGAACCCACATTCAGTTCAAAATATTGTGTGATCGCCTTCCGTATGGTATCATTGTAGATAGGATCTAGCAACGCTTCAGCTCTGAAGCGCCACGTGAATGGACGGTGTACTGAGGTGGGAACATTGAGGCATAATTTCACAGGACTGTGGTCCGACAAGGTGCGTGGGAGCGGAGCAACATCTAGAACCCAATCATTGGATTCCTCGTTAAGAAGCCAGTAATCCAGCCGGGACCAGCTACTGTATGCAGGTGTTATGTGTGTGCCTCTCCTAACTTCTTCATTGCGCACACGCCAAGCATCCACCAACCCCATTTCCAACATGGCATCACGTATACATTGCGAGACTTTTATGGTGCGTGCACCTTGCGGGTTTGATTTGTCTTTCGCTGGATTTAGATGCGTATTAAAATCACCTCCCCACAATATGGCAGCCGCCGGCCAGGTGCGCAAGACATTAAGCATGCGAAGGTAGACCTGCGGTTCATCCAGCGTGGGGCCATAGATGTTGATGATAGTGACCATCGACATCCCTAGTTTTCCATGGACCATGGCACAGCGCCCCTCGTCGTCAGTGTAAGTTTTAAATGGTGTAAACTGTAACCCTTTTTTAAACAAAATGAGGACCCCGCCTAGCGTAGGAAGAGTAAGAAGCCGCCACCCTGTGAGCAGACCATCTGACAGCAATACGTGCCTCCGAAGACTTGGTAAGATGCGTCTCCTGTAGGAGAGCAATTTGAACTGTATGTCTATCGAGATATGCCAATACTTGGCGGATTTTCTTGGGCGTGTTAAGCCCACGGACGTTCCATGTCAGGCAAGTGTATCTATCGAATGGTAGGGACCATTAAAGTGTGGAGCTGAAACGGATATTGAGGCAAGGTGCACAGATCAATCTCAGCGCATATGCAATGTGGCCAGCGTGGTATTACAATCACAGAAAACAATATCCCATTAAAAACATTAATACCCCCTCCCCCTCCCACTTCAGCAGCCCAACTTCACCAAAGCCATAATCCCAAGACCCATTGAGTTCCAACATAGAGAACGAATACAACAAACGGGGTGGGGTATACCCAGTGGGGGACACCGTGGCACAACAACTCCCAGAGGAACCAGGGTGGTGGTCGTCTCGCACAGTAGCGCATCCCTTAAAGTAACCATGTGGTATCAGCATTGCTCTTTCAGCAATGTAACTACATCCGAGCCAGCAACGATCCGCATGACCTGCGGCAACAGCAGTAACTACCCTCACAAGAGCATCTGAGCGCATGGTAGCGCTATACATGTGCAGTGGTAACAAGACCCATCGAAAAGTGAGGTAACCCAGAGTAACAGGAGAGCAAGCAACAGTGGATGAACAACATGGCCTGAGCTCCCAGGCAGTCAGCCGGCACCGATGTGCCGAATGAAACACAGAATATGCAGCACGCGCCCCGCATGAGCAGAACCCAAGTGAGTCCCACCCAAACACCTAACTGGCACCATTTTCAGTCTTCAGTGTCTGATACATCAGGAGGAGCTTGTTTCTGTCGACATAAAGTTTTGGCAAACTCCAGGGCTCGCTTCGGGCTGCTAAAAATCCTGGCCTTGTCATCCACGCCTATCCGAAGGCGAGCCGGGTACAGCATAGCATATTGGATGTGTTCGTTCATCAGGAGCTTTTTCACATTTTGAAATTCTTTGCGCGCTGCTTGAACGGTGGCCGTAAAGCCTGGATAAAAAGATAAGGTGTTTCCCTGGTATGAGATGGAACCTTTTTGGCGAGAGATTCGTAGGATTGCATCGCGGTCTCTGTAGTTTAGCAAGCGGGCAATAATCGGTCTAGGTGGGGCTCCCGGAGGTGGACGAGAAGCCAGGGATCGATGAGCCCTCTCCACCACGAGCAGATCAGACAACGTATCCGCACCAAAGATTTCGCGGAACATTTGTTCTACGTAGGTTTCCAATATGCCCACGTTTGTGGATTCGGCAGCCCTAGTATGCGCACATTGTTGCGCCCTGAGCGCGCTTCAAGATCATGATTTTTGGCTTGGATGACTGCCAGAACCTTTTCCATATCCGACACCTTCGAGGTGACCTGATGTAGCCCATCTTCAGTCACGGAACTACGTTGCTCCGCCTCACCAATACGTGCGGCGTGTTTGTCTAGTTTAGCAGAGATGGTGTCCATGCGACCATTGAGGGCCTCTATTTTGCCATCAATAGAGAGTAGACTAGCCTGAATGGCTACCAGAGTTTTTTCCAGCGCCGTTGGCGGCGCACCAGCAGCAACAAGCTCCGAGTCAGAAGCTGCATTCTGCGGCTGCCTGCCAGATTTTCGTAAGTCAAATGTGAGGCGCGGCTGGTTTTTATCTGGCTTGCCCATGGTGTATGGACAAGCCCTGCTGTGAGCTCGCGTCAAGAGAGTGGGCCGCGCAAAATCCACAGCCACCAGGGATCTAAGCTATCTGCAGCAGCGTGCACAACTGTGGGCAGCTCACGCGGGCTGGGGCTGCAGTTATCACGGCTGTGCGCCGCCTGTCTGGTTAAATGGACCAGCACCAATCCACCAAGTGCACCCAATCGTCGCTAATGTTGCCAGTGTGCGCCGAGTCCAAAGCCACACAATCGCCACTCAGGTCCAGCAGCAGCCCGAAGCAATGTAAAGCGCCGCCTTCAGTACCAGCAGATGTGGGGCAATAGCGGGCCCAGCCCCCGGCTAAACCCCGCAGACCAGCACCTCACAGGCACACCAGCACAGACAGCCGTTGTTTAGAGCCAGCTCTCCCACTGCACATCACGCTCTCTCAAGGCCCAAGTGTGCCCTGCTCCCGGATCAAGCCGCAGGCCGGTCGGGGCTCACCTCGTCATCCTCAGCGCCGGAAGGACCGGGCCAGGGGAATCGCCCCCGCCGGTCGGCGTGCGCAGGCTGCAGAGCACGCAGCACGTCCCACCTCCGCCGCCGGCCCACGAGCCGCACGGCCGCAGCCGCTATCCGGGGCGGCGGGTAATCAGGCAGGCACCGTCACTCTTCGGTCACTGAGGCCCAGCCGGCTGCTGCGATCAACAGTTTCAGAGGGGCGGGCCCAGCGCTCCTCACCCGATCAGCCTGCGGGCAGAGATCACGAGCACCACCCAGGCCGCCGCTCACTCCAGCTCCCGCCGCTCACCCTGGAGAAGAAAGCGCCGCAGCTCCCAGGTCACCCTCTCTGCTTCTGTTGCGCGGGTTCTCGAGTCGTGTTCGTTCCGGGCAGGGGGGCAGACAGGTCACCCTCAGCTCACCGTCTCCGGCGCCGCCATACACATTGCCGCCATGAAGCGCCGCGGGGGCCAACAGAGCGATCCGAAGTCCTCCGGCGTCAGCAGGCAGCCCCAATTCGTTACTCACAGGTAGGATTCGTATTACCGTGCAATACAGGGCTCGGATGACAATCAGGGATCAGGATAATTGTAGGATTATGAAGACGGCCGGCGGAGCTGCACTACAGTGCGGCCATCTTGCCGTGCGCCCTCTAGCGCCCCCCAGTGTACAGCTTACTTCCTGACAATCAAACCTCAACATACACTGAATTTTTATCAGTAATAAAAACCAAAACTGTGAATAAAAGTCCTAGGAAAATTATAATCAATAGTCAATATATAATTATTTGAATTGCAAATGATTTATAATATTACTAACACTCACCCTGACACCCAATTCAAAGATTTTATTTCCCTTTTCCCAGGCAAATTGACGAAAAGTTCAAAAACATAATTAGCTGAGGATTACATGTCAAGCAGTACACTACAGTTTGGGTTGAAAAAAATAATAGCATTGTATTTTGTACCTCCTAAGTGTGTGGATGAGTTCTACACATCAATTGTGGAATATGAATATTTTGCATAAAATAAGGGAAAATTGGCTCCACTCCTAAAATACTTCCAGGACACTTGGATTAGTCAATCAATCAATCAATCAATCAATCAATCAATCAGCAAACTTTATTCGGTTTTTCAATTAAGACCATAAAAGTCATACAAACAATGATAAAACTCACATATGTGCAAAATAGCAATACAAAACATCCATTATGATCTAATTACAGGATAGGGTAAATTAAATCTCACTGTCAAGATTAATCACAGCTTGACCTAAGCCTGATGGCGGCCCTTAAAAAGCTAAGCGTGTACAATACAGTGTCATTTAAAAGGAGTTGTAAAAAGATAAAATCAGGTCTCACCCTACTAAAACAGGCCTTTTTGAGGATAGAAAAATATAAGACTTTCTGGGGACCTCATAAAGACTACAAAACATTACAAAGTGCAACATGTTCTGAGGAGACTGGTCATTGCAGTCACAGGGCATGAGACACTGCCCTCTGTGGGCACCACGTGGTTGGGCCAACACGTAATGAAAAAGGTCAAGCCGAAATCTTGTCAGTAGGAAGCGATCATGATTACTTTTAATTCCTAAAAAGTATGGTTCAATAGTTGGTACAGTTTTTAATATGATAAACCTTCGCACGCTAGGCTTACTCAGCTCTGTTTCCTCTCTGTCACAACAGCGCTTTCTGAAAAAACACTCTTTTACCCAGGTAAAATCCCTCATACAAGTGCCTTCTGGTTTATCGAATAAGTCCACCCTTCCCAGACTACAAAGGCCTTCTCTTACATACTTTAGCCAGCGGATACAATTAACATGTTCGAGAGAGAGACAGTCCTTTAGAATATCCTTGCTGAGGGCATTTTTTTTCTTTGCCCAGATCTTTAGCCACAAGGCTAGCGGGCGAAAAGCCAATTCGTCAGACAGAAAACCCATCCCCAACTCTTCATTCACAACATAAGACGGGATACTTTGCGGTAATGAAAGTACCCGTCTCATGAAGGTATTTTGTATTTTCAGCGATTTGCAGGGCCTCCAACCAGGTATGGCCCCATATCTCGCTCCCATAACTGGCCTTCGCAATGCATTTGGCTCTATAGATCTTCAGAAGGGCCCCTATTGGTTTTCCCCCTACTCTGGAGGCGAAGTTTAGGACAGCTGCAGTCCCTCTTACCAGGTCCCCTTTCTTACATGTGATCAGGGGGAACCAGCTCAGGGTGTCGTCAAACACCACTCCCAGATGAGAGAAGACACTTGTCTTGGGGATTGACAAGGTTTGTGTCTTGAAGGTGAACTGATAAGCTGTACGAGGTCCCACCTGCATAACAAACAATTTGCTTTGATTGACCAACAGGTCCAAATCTTCCATGAAGTGGACAAAGGAGTTCAACAATAGTTGTAAACCCCTAGCTGTCCTCGCCATGAGGACCGCATCATCTGCATAAAGGAGGACTGGCAGGCAACACCTACCCACCTGTGGGCAATCATCTTTTGCGTCCAGGAGGTCTTTCTCCAGAGAGTTGATATATAAGTTAAAAAGTAAGGGGGCCAGGATACACCCCTGCCACACCCCTGTCCTAATATCAAACTTGCGGGTCACTTTAAGTTCTTTGGAATAACGGACAACCGCTTCAGAGTCTCTATGGAGGTCCCTTAAAAACAAGATGATGTCCCTATCAAAGCCCATGGATAACATCATCTGCCAAAGCTTCGATCTATTTACTCGATCGAACGCTGAGGACAGATCCATGAAGGCTAGGTGGATAGAACCGGTACGAGCCACAGTGTACTTGTTCAAAACCATATACAGGTTTAAACATTGTTCCACTGTGGATCGACCTGGGCGGAAACTGTATTGTACCTCAGCTAAGTTATTGTTGTCATCTGCCCAGGTTTCAAGTCTGTCTAAAACCATACGTCCTACCACCTTCACCACAGAATCCAGAAGGGAAATGGGCCTATAGCAAAGAGTACTATCCCGATCGCCCTTTTTAAAGACTGGAATTATAGTCGATAGGGCCCCGGAATCTGGGCGGCCAGCCTGAACCAATGCATTGATAACAGCTGTAAATACAGGCACTCATGTTTCCACGTTTGCGATGTAAAGATCTGGTGGTATTCCATCTGGGCCTAGGGCCCTGTTTTTAGTCAGTCCCAGGATACCGGCTCTTACCTCTTGTGGTGAAAAAACAACTCCCGATTTGCCTTCAACAACTTCCTGACCTTGTATAGGCAGTATATCAGTCTGGAACATGCCCTCAAAATGGTTTACCCAGTCTTCCTCTGATATATGGGCATCCATTTGGTTGCCAGTGTCTCCTGTTAAGAGGGGACTGTTAATTATGCTCCAGAACTTTGAGCTATTGCTCAGAGTACTAGCCTCTACTAGTTTAGACCAAGTCTCCTCTCACAGGGCAGACTTACGCTTTGCTAGAGCAGCCTTGTAGGCTCTCCGAAGGTGTTTAACAGCCACCTGACCTCGGGGTGTTGTTCCCAGGGCCTCTTTCAGTTTCCTGGCGGCACGAAAGCACTCTGAGTCAAATCATCTTGGTCCTGAAGACTGGGAAAACCTACCCCGGACCCGTAGAAACTTTGCTATGAAACTGGACATATTTCCAAAGGCTTCCATGATGTCCGATGGGGCAGCCTCACTATCTAAACAGGTGGCAAACTCCCCATGACACTGGGTTAGAAGGGACTCATGGATCTGCTCCGGGACAATTTGACCCCACTTCAATCTCCTCCCCCCTTCCAGAGCTTTAAGAGTGACCCCTGAAGCCTTCTTATTGAACTTATTTATTTGAGGCCAACCTGTTGAAACGCACAAAGGATTATGGCTACTGTGAACGCATGCCTTGACTGAGAAATCCTCGATCAAAAAATAAAATGGCGTGGAGGCAAAAATAAAATCGATGAAGGTCTCACACCCTGGCCCCGTAAAAGTGGGGACGATGTCAGTTTTCTCCAGAGGCGACTTGTTCATGGCAGATGTTAAATCAAATTCCTGCAGAGTAGCAATTAATGTCGTTCCCTGAGAAGTGTGTTCCATGTGCAAAGCAGCTTGTCGCGCCCAACCCATGCCTATCACCCTCTTGCCTAATATCTCCACACATGTGGATGTTGAAGTCCCCTGCTATAAGGATATAGTGGTAACTCTGCCCTTTTAGAGTAATGCTCTGTAATTCAGATCCCAGCCGTGTGATATTACTTTCTTCCGTATGAGCAACTCCTGCGTTATAAAAATTTTAAAGCAGGAGCTTACTCTTTCCACTAGATAATGTTATTGCATGTAGAATAGGGGAGATATGGGACAAAGCGACGGGGCTACATCGGACTGCTACTGAAACATAGATTACAAGGCCCCCCCTTTGCTCGCCACAGCATGGAGGGAGTAGCTGGCACAAAAAAAGTTCTATAGCCCTCCTGATGAAATCTATTATCTACGGCCCAAGTTTCCTGGAGACAGATCACAATGAAATGTTTAACAAAGAGTAACCAGTCAGGGTCCTCGATCTTACTTGTGAGCCCTGTGATGTTCCAGGAAAAAAACTTGCACCCTTCACACTCAGGGGGTCCCAGATCCAGAGACCGTACCTCCCCCTGTGATGGAAAACCGTCTGGATCCTGGGGGCCAACACACCGTCAATCACAACTAGTGAACTCAAGGGCATAAACCTATTTCCCAAGCTTACCCTCGTAGTCACCTCCTGTTGATTCCTGCAGGTCATGTCTTGGGGCCGCCCCTGTGGGTTACCAGGTGGTGGGAGAAGATGACTCCGGGGCCTCTAAAAGTAGCCCAGCGGGAGTGCCACAATTTCCGAATTCTGGCTCCTATAATTAAATTGCACATCTGGACATAAAATTCTATTTACTAGAAAATTGTTATTAAAATTAATGATAACACAGTCCTAGGCTTTCTTAGCTCTACCCACCCAGGCTACCTTGGTGCCAAAAGAATTTGATTTTCCACCCTAGGTCTGGGTACAGTGTTCGAGTTCAACCAATACATCACTTTGTTCTTCAGTTGAGCAAAGTCTTCCTTGGTCCCTGGATCAAGGTGGGAAACATTGGCTAAAACCACAACACGCGGGGTGGATTCTGGTTGCAGGTGGACAGTACACAAGCTCTGAAAGGGGTGGCTGGATTCCCCTGGAATCATCCCTCCCCGCCCGTCATCTGGGAAGCTGTTGGACCCACCAGCCTTGGGACCTTAAGGCTGATGATACTCTAGGTTTAAAAGGCCCCCCCCTTGCAGTTGACTTGATGAGCCGGAGGTTCTGTACTATTCACTGATGGTACTGGCATAGTGAGGCCGGCTTCAGACACTAGATGACTTGTTTGTTTTGTAACATCCTCCATTACAGGCCTAGAAGAGGACCTGAGACCGGGATCCATTTCACTACCACTACCATTACCGTTACCATAACCACCAGGAATATTATCCGTGGCCTTTCAGGATGGGGAGATTGTGTGTGGTGGAGCGCAGTCCCTTAGTAGCGAGGCGGTAAGATTGGTTATGTTGTTTTCCAACATGGATAGACGGAGTAAAATTGGATCTAGTTTAGTATCCAATGTTGATAACAAGGCTGTTTTAAATTTGTCAAACAAGGAAGTAGTATCTGTATCCGTATTAGGTCCTGCTTTGGGCACTGTTGTTTTCGACTGTGGACCTAAACTCTTCCTATGTTTGGCAGGGTCCGCCACCGAGGAGCATTTCCTCTTTCCACAATGCTCCCTTCCCCACTCCAGGGGTCAAACTAGGGCAAGCCCTGGGTGCGATTGACTGGGTCTTGTCCTGTGTGGAAGTAATTGGCATGGTCAGGCAAATAGCCCTGGCATGTGCTACATTTGTCTGCCCTACCCATGGATCCTGTGCCAATACGAGTGGTCCTTCTCGTAAGGGGACTAATAGACTCTGTGTGGAAGGGGGGATGGGCGATCGTGATAATCGCCGGGTGGCCAGTTCGATTTCCTTATCCAAGACCCCAATGGCTCGCTGCAGGAAAGCGTCCATAGTGCTCACTGTGTTCGAGGGATCTTTTGGGGTGGGTACCACGCCGCCCTACGCTTGCCCATAGTGGAGGTGCTCAGGCCTGGAGCGTCCAGCTAAACCCAGCAAGCGCCCTGCAAGATGGCCACCAATGTCCAAAGTCCAAAATGTCTTAGATTGGATAGATAAGTATGTGAGTCCCCACAAGGGGCCATTCCAGAACGAGCGGAGTTGTGGTGAGGGATATGGCCAACAGGTTAGACACAAGCCCACAAGCCCACAGATCAGTTAAATAAAGATCAGTGGAAAGTGGGGGCTCTTAACTCTTACCTTCTTCCCCCACCAAACGAATATCCAAGTCCATGATCAGGCCCCCATAACCTGACCATCTTCTTTTATGGCAGGGTCCACGATCCACAGCCCAAATCCCGGGCTCCGGGGCTTCAGGGGCTCCAAAGGCGGAGAAAGAGGTAACAAAAGAGGAAAGCCAAGAAGGAGGGCCCAGCCTCCTCCGGGCTCGGACGGGTGCGGACGGGCCCGTCCTTGGCCAGGGCGCGGCCTGTGCATGGCCCGGGAGATGTCCTGCACCTTTATGGTGCACGGGTCAGCTGGGGGCTGGCTCCTCCTTAGTGGGAGCGTTGGATGTTGGGACACTGAGTCCTGAGTTCTGGCGTCCTCATGGGTGGCTAGCATACAGGAAAACAGAAGACCAGACAAATTGACGAAAAGTTCAAAAAACTTAATTAGCCTAGTATTACATGTCAAGCAGTACACTACAGTTCGAGTTGAAAAAACTAATAGCATTGTATTTTGTACCTCCTGAGTGTGTGGATGAGTTCTACACATCAATTACGGAATCTAAATATTTTGCATAAAACGAGGTATAATCGGCTCCACTCCTAAAATACTTCAAGTACACTTGGATTAGCCATCTAAGCATGTCAGGTCACAGGAGAAAGCTAATGTTTCCCACTGAATGGTGGAACTATTTTTCGACCTGCTTAGAGGGAGGGGCAAAGGAAACAATGCTGTAGAGGGATGGCACAATTAGTTTAACAAATCAATTGGAAGATCTCACCTAACCTTTATCAGGTTCTGGAAGTTTTGAAGAAAAAACAAAGTTTCCAGGAAATGAGAATGGCAAAATCATTGTCAACCCATATGTATCCAAAAAAAGTAAAGAAAATGTCTGTGAGACCATTCGCTAAAATCTATCAATTTTCATTGATGGCAGATTCTGACTACCAGAACAATTTTGTGTACATCTTACACTTTTAACATATGCTAACAACCTTTAGAATCACGCGCCTGTTTTAACAAAACATACTAATTCAATTGGCTTTTTTGATCTTTTTTAACAATTTATAAAATCTGTTTGTGTTACTATCTGTAATTGTCTTCTTTCTTCAACTCTTGGTGATATTTCACTAAGAGTCTTGAGCAGTCCAATAATCCAAAGAGTGCAACCAACATCCACGGAAAAGGCCAACTCCCCAAAAAAAAAAAAAGAATCTCCTACGCTCCATTAATTGGTAATCCACAAAACAGTAAAAAATAAAAGCTATCCAAAAAGAAATTCTTGATGAAAAAGCAGCTATTAAAAAAAATGTAAAAAGAACATTTAATATCCAAAACGACATTCGCAGAGAATGTCCATTAGTAATCCCTTCACAAATCCAATGTTTCTCCATCAACGACGTGGTGTTTGTTATGAAAAGTCATGAAACAGTAAAAAAAAAACCTGATGCAAACAATTTTAAATGTTGCTTTACTTTCAAATAGGTTTAAAAAAGTTATAACAATGTTTTTCCAACTTTTTTAAACCTAATTTGAAAAAAAAACATCCCAATGCGCGAATGCAAACGCAACCTGCATGGCAATGTTAAAGTGGTCAAAGCAACAATAAAGCGCAATTGTTTACTAAACAGCAGCTAACTTCCTCCGCTATCTCTCTTTACAATAAACTTAGCCACCTATATATTTAAGAAAGTAAAGTAAATTGTTCTTACCTGACCGCAGCTCTTCCTTCTATCTGTTCTTGACCGCAATGCTCCACCAACTGTCAAAACAAATGCAAGACCGCGTATGTCAAGCCTGAAAGTGAAAAGATAAAGAGAACAATTTCCCCTATTAAAGTCAATGAGAAACCGTGGGAATATTTCTTTAAAAATATATTAAAATATGTTATGTTGTGTGTAAAAAATGTTAAACTATTTTATGTTTTTTACTATGTAGTAAACATTTTTTGAGATTTACATTTTTTAAATTATGTTAATACATTTTTAAAATAATAAATATGGTGTGGTTATTTGTTTTTCACAATAAAATTAATAAAAGTGTTTTAATGTTTGTAAATTATGTTTCAAATGTTGTTGTATTTTTAAAAAATATTTTACATATTCTACAAATTAATTTTAGCAAGACCTCCTACCTCCTGGTCAGGGGCCTGCTCTCTCCCCCGCAGCACCACTGTTGTGCTGCTGCCGCTGACCCCGCCTCACCGCCGCTTGTAGGTTTGAGTCCCCTCGCAGGTTCGAGTCTGTCCCTGAGTCTGTCTCCGTGATTGTGCCTGTTTCTGTTCTTGTGCCTGCCTTGTTTTGGTATTCCTGTATTTGTTGTTTTCTGCCTCATTTTTGCCTTATTGGACCTGTTAAATCATTGTGTGCCTATTGTTGTGTCCTCCATGCCTGCTCGCCACCCTTTCCCGCCGCTGCTGCCCCCGCGGCCCCTTACCTCTGCTGGTTCCCGCTCCTGCCTCCCAGCTGCGCTTCCCTCCCCGTCTAGCTGTGCGGCCGCGCCACTGGCACGCTAAGGCAAGCCCGTCTGCGCCCGTCCGCGACCTGACCGCGACCAGCACCAGGGACCCTGGATCTCTGACCTCCAACAGCTACAACTCAGCTGCCCTCCTCGCGCTCAACCCCGGAAGGAACAACAACTGCCAGCTGTCCATGCCGAGCACCCACGGACAGTTCTCCTGCCGTCACTGCCGCCAGACCTTCACCACCGTCCGCACCCCCACGGCCACCGCCCCCACGCTGAACACCAACACCTCCGAAGCCCTGAGGTGCATCCTCCTCAATGTGCGCTCCCTGCACAGACACGCTGTAGAGATCTGGGACCTCCTCGACACCCTCTCATGACGGATTAAGCCGTGACAAGGTAGCTTACTCGGTGAAACTGTTGTCAATTGTCTTATACTTACTATTACTTTATTTTAGCCTGTGTTTTTTAAAACTGTGTTTTAAAACCTTGTGTTTTGAATTTGTGCTTTTAAACATATGCCTACTCTGTGCTTCTTAATCATTTAAAACGCTCACCGTGCCATACGCGTTTCTCTTGCCTCTCCTCTCCCCGGTCCATAGCGGCAGCTAGGCTGCTGATTGAGTGGAGGGAGGATCTTTCTGTGAAGAGTGTTCTACACTCACTTCCGTTGGGCCATTTTACGGCAGCCATCTTGAAGGTGAGATGCTCTAGTCTCCTCCAACATCATTCAGGGCTTCTGACTATAAACAGGGGCAATGGCGCCGACGCGCACTGATTAAGCCATGACAAAGTAGCTTACTCGGCGAAGCTGTTGTCAATTGTCTTATACTTACTATTACTTTATTTTAGCCTGCGTTTTTTAAAACTGTGTTTTAAAACCTTGTGTTTTGAATTTGTGCTTTTAAACATATGCCTGCTCTGCGCTTCTTAATCATTTGAAACGCTCACGTGCCATACGCATTTCTCTTGCCTCTCCTCTCCCTGGTCCTCTGCGGCAGCTAGCCTGGTTATTGAGTGGAGGGAGGATCTATCTGTGAAGAGTGTCCAAGACTCATTTCCGTTGGGCCATTTTATGGTGGCCATCTTGAAGGTGAGACACTCTAGTCTCCCCCAACATCATTCAGGGCTTCTGGCTATAAACAGGGGTGATGACACCGATGCGCAGCGGACACGCACAGCAGGTACGCCGGCGGCGCACCGAAGGTGCGCCAAAGCCAAGCCCGTCTACGCCCGTCTGTGCCTGGACCGGGCCTAGTGCCAGTCCCCCTTGCCCGACCGTGCAGAATAACACAGACATCATCAGGTACATGAGGGACGCTTTATTAGCTTTAAAGCACACAAACCCTCCCTCGATCCCCTGTCAGCACCCTAGTCCTAGCTGCACAGGAGGTCCTGGAACAAGGTTCTTAGGGCCAACTGGTCTGTCGCATAGGAAAGAGTCTAATGAAAACTCAGCTAAAATATCCTGCATGCTATTGAACACTAGATCCCTGGTGAAGCACCATTTGGAGTTTTTCGACCTAGTGCAAACACAATGTGCAGACATGGCTTTGATACAGAAACATGGGCTGATGCCAGCTCGGGCCAGACATTGTTGCAGCGACCCCCTATTGGCTGAATAGACAATTAAATAAAAGATGAGATGGACTGGCAGTGTTCTATCGTAGTCAGTTTAAAACTACTTTTGAGCCACTAACAACATCTGGCATCGAGGCCTTAGCTTTCTCGGTGCAGCCAACAGACTCGCCGTCTATCAAAGGAGTAATAGTCTATCGACCCCCGGGACCATGATTTGGGTTTGCAGATACACTTAGCATGCTAATGGAATCCTCTATCATCAACGAGAACTTCCTGGTGCTGGGAGATTTCAATTTCCACTTGGATAAAGAAACAGACCCAGATTCAAACAATCTGATCGACACAATGAATACGTTTGGACTGTCCCTAATTACAAAAGGTCAAACGCATAGAGCAGGCCACATGTTAGATGGGATCTTTTCTAACTATCCTGATATCACGTTACTCCCATCTCTTCCCCTGACTTGGTCAGATCACTGGGTGGTCAAGTGGCAGATACAGACCAAGAAACTCACCAGGTTTAGGAATACCACTAAGAACTCCCCAAGTAGAGCCTGGCATAAAATACAGCCAGCCGAACTAGGAGATGCCATCACTCGGACTGCCTGGCAACCAGTTGACAACATAGATCACAATGTTGAGAATTTTGCACTTTGGCTCAATTCTGCTCTGGACCTAGTTGCCCCTAGAACTCAAAAAACCACAGTTAAGAAAATATCCCAGCCCTGGTACAATGAAAACCTTAGAGCATCAAGGCAGGACTGTCGTAGACAGGAACAAAAATGGAGACAAAGCTACAAGCTGGAGGAGAAAAATATCTATAAAATTAAATTAGCTACACATAAAAAAAAAAATCATAGAAGCTAAAACTGCTTATTACTCGGGGCAGATAAAAGCCGCCTGTGATGCAAATAAGACCCTTTTTTCAGTAATAAAAAAAATGGTAACACCAGATAGCCCTAATCATGCAGGAGTAAATCAAGAGTACTGTGACTCATTAGCAGGTTTTTTCAAGATAAAGTCGCTAACATCTTTAATAATTTCACTGCAAACAGAGTAGCAAACTATCAGGTGGTACACACACCATCTGACCCGCCCAAAAAAATCTGCTTCTCCTCCTTTAAGGGCCTGTCAGAAGAACAACTCATAGAGCTAATCCCACTCATCAAATCAGGCGCACCTCAGGACCCCTGCCCCCCTAATATAATGCACATGATCCCTGCTCAAATAGCAAAATATTTAGGGAAGATTTTTAATAATATGTTTGCTGAAGGGCTGTTTCCCTCTTCCTGGAAACTAGCTTCCATTCTCTCTCTACTTAAAAAAGATAATCTGAACACCTAGGACCGAATAATTATTGTCCAATATCAAGACTCCCTTTTGCCGCCAAGTTGGTAGAAAAAGTAATGAACCAACAACTTTCTGAATACTTAGAGGTAAACTCTCTGCTGGATAACACACAACATGGTTTTAGAAAAAACCACAGCACAGAGTCTGCCCTAGTAGTAGCAACAGAGGACATACGAGAAATACTGGATAGATGGGGGACAGCGGCCCTGATTCTGCTGGACCTCTCCGCTGCTTTTGATACGGTCAGCCATGAGATCTTGGCTGACCGTATGCATAGTCTAGGGATAAGGGGAACAGCTTTTGATCTCCTGCAATCTTTCTTGGCAAAAAGACAAAACAAAGTGACAATGGGCAAATTTGTTTCCAGGTCTTTTTCCCTGCCGCGCGGAGTCCCCCAGGGCTCAGCACTAAGTCCAACCCTATTTAACCTTTACGTTGCACCACTCGCGCAAATCATAAAAGATTCTGGCTTCTCCCTGGCATCATATGCTGATGACACCCAAATTGTGGTTTCACTGGCAAATCCTGAAAGTAATCTAGGTGCAGAGTTCAGTTCTTGTATGAGCAATGTGAGTAACTGGATGGATTGCAATTGTCTCAAATTAAATGCCCAAAATCTGAGGTCATTATCTTTGGCAACAATCCTTCTTTCTGGACACCAGACTGGTGGCCACCAGAGCTTGACTCACTACCAGAACCCCCAAACAAAGTAAGAGACCTAGGTTTCTTGGAAGACAAAGAATTGAAATTTAAGGACCAAGTAAACAAAATAACGTCGGCTTCTTTCTGCTCTCTAAGACTAATCAAAAGAAAAGAAAATCTTTTGCCCTCTGAACTTTTGAAAACAGTAACAATGGCATTGTTTCTTATAAGGATTGATTACTGTAAAAGTCTGTACCTTACTCTTGCAACGGGACTTCTTAAGAGGATTCAAACACTGCAGAACACTGCGGCAAGTTTTCTTTTTAGAATTCCGAAACACGAGTCGGCTAGAGGTTCCATCAGGAAACTACACTGGCTGCCAGTTAAGCAACGTTGTTGCTTCAAGGCCCTTTGCCTAGCGTATAAATCACTGCACGTACTCGGGCCAGACCATTTTAAGGAAAAATTTAAATGGAATATTCCAGCAAGGACACTTTGTTCAGGCTCAGCTAGGAACCTGACTGTCACCCCATTCAGGAAGACCACCTGGGGTGGAAAGAGCTTCTTTAGGGCCACGCTCTGGAACAGCCTCCCACTGACACTAAAAGCTGCCCCCTCGCTACTCTCCTTCAGAAAAGCCTTAAAAACCTGGCTTTTCACACAGGAGTAGAAGACACCAAAGCACCGCCTGACTCGACTGGAATATTGCTGCGGCCTAAATCAGATATCTACAGTGCAAAGAAGCCTCAGGGCATGAGTTCGCGCTTTATAAGTTATATTTACATTACTCTCACCAGACGTTGCCTTCTTCACAGAAACTTGTACCAACTCCACCTCCGCCCCCGACATCGCCACCGCCATCCCCGACGGATACAAGATCCAGAGGAAGGACCGCCCTAACCGCCCAGGAGGACGACTTGCCATCGCACACAAGAGCTCCCTTACTCACAACCTCCAGCTCGAGCGACAGCCTGCCCACCACTGAACACCTCCATTTCCAGATCCAGACAAGCAACAGAATGACCCTAAGAGGCACCCTCGCCTACAGACCTCCCGGACCCCGAACTGAGTTCACCACCTCCATTGCCGACCTAATCGCACCCATGGATTACATACTCCCCGACAACCCCAATGACCGCAACTCCACCACCCTCCTGGACAACCTCGCCAACCTCGGACTGAAACAACTCATCACCACCCCCACCCAGAAGGCAGGACACACCCTCGACCACATCTTCGCAGGAGGTAACAACATCCACTTCAGCCACACAATGCAACCCCCATGGACGGACCACCACTGCATACACTTCCACATCAACAAACCCACGGCGCCCAAAACCTGCACCCCCCATGAAGAAACTGGAGCAAGATCACCGAGGAGCAGCTCAACTCCACCTTTAACCGCGATGCCCCCGCCACCTCGACCGACACCAACATCGCAGCCAAAGAACTCCACTGATGGATCTCCAACTGCGCAGACGGGCTCACACCCCTACGTAACCCAGACAGACAGCACCCCAGGAAGGCCACCTGGTTCCCTGCCGACCTTCAAGAATCCAGGCGCACCTGCAGACATCTCAAGAAGAACTGGAAAAACAGTAAATCCTCCGAAGACTGGGCCACCTACAAGAACGCCATGACAGAATACCACCAACGCATCAGATCCACCAAAAGGACCTTCATCCAGAACAAGATCCTCGCCAACTCCAGCAACTCCAAGGAACTCTTCAGCATCATCCAGGAATTCACCAAACCTCCCAGCGAAACCACAGACATCACCCCCTCCCAGGACCAAGCTCGGCTCCTACTTCCATCTGAAGATCAAGGGCCTCTACGACAACTTCAACAACCAGACACCTGACTCCGAAACTACTCCATCCTCCAGCAACGCCAGCCAGCCCACCATCTCCTCCTGGACCCCAGTCACCATCGAAAAAACTGCATCAACCATGAAAGGCATCCACTCAGGAGCCCCCACAGACCCCTGCCCCCGCACATCTTCCACAGAGCCGCTGCCGCCATAGCTCCAGAACTACGATGCACCATCAACTCCACCTTCAAAACCGGCATCTTTCCCGATGACTGGAAATGCACAGAAGTAAGACCCCTACTCAAGAAGCCATCAGCAGATCCCATGGACCTCAAGAACTGCCGACCCATCTCCCTCCTCCCCTTTGCGGCAAAAGTCACAGAGAAGACCGTCAACATCCAACTAACAAAATTCATTGAAGAAAACTCCATCTTTGACCCCTCCTAATCCGGATTCCGCAGCAACCACAGCACAGAGACCGATCTACTCGCCGCCACAGACGACATCCGCACCCTCCTCGACCAAGGACACACCGCAGCCCTGATCCTACTCTACCTCTATGCAGCCTTCGACACCGTCTCCCACCGCACACTCACCGCCAGACTCCACAAAGCCGGCATTCAGGGAACCGCCCTCGACTGGCTCCGCTCCTTCCTCGCCGGCAGAACCCAAAGAATCAGAATTTCACCCTTCCTCTCCGACCCACAGAAATCAACTGCAGAGTACCCCAAGGATTGTCGCTCAGCCCCACGCTCTTTAACATCTACATGGCCCCCCTCGCTGCCATCGTCAGACAGCATGGACTCAGCATAATTTCCTATGCCGATGACACCCAGCTCATCATCTCCCTCACCAAGGACCCCATCACCACCAGACTCCAATTCCAGGAAGGAATGAAAGACGATGCATCCTGGATGAGCAGCAGCTTCCTGAAGCTCAACTCGGAGAAGACAGAGGTCCTCGTCCTCGGACCCGCCCCCTCTGCATGATACAACTCCTGGTGGCCCACTGCCCTCGTCAGCTCCCCCAACCCCACGGACCACGCCCAAAACCTCGGCATCGTACTCAACTCCTCCCTCTCCATGACCCGACAGGTCAACGCCGTCGCCTCCACCTGCTTCAACACCCTCTGCATCCTCTGAAAGACTTCAAATGGAACCCCCCGAATCGAGGAAGACCGTCACTCACGCACTCATAACCAGCAGACTGGACTACGGAAACGCCCTCTACGACGGGTTCAACAAATCTCTGCTCCGCAAACTCCAGACCATACAGAACACCGCTGCCAGACTCGTCCTCGGCATTCCCCGACATGAACACATCACCCAGCACCTGCGTAACCTCCACTGGCTACCCGTTGAGAAAAGAGTAACCTTCAGGATACTCACCCACGCCTACAAATGCCTCCACAACACCGGACCCCAATATCTCAACGACAGAATCTCCTTCCACGTACCCAAGAGGAACCTCCGATCCACCGACCTCGCCCTCGCCGAACCCCTGCGCATCCGCAGAGCAAGAACGGGTGGAAGAACCTTCTCCTACGTCGCGACGAAGACTTGGAACGAGCTGCCGATCAACATCAGGCACGCCCCCACCCTGCACATCTTCAGGAAAACCCTTAAGACCTGGCTCTTCGACAGACCGGAGCTGCTTCCCCCCATCCTCCCCCAGCACCTTGAGACCCTCACGGGTGAGTAGCGCGCTTATAATCTCCCTGATTGATTAATTGAATTCTACTTATATTTATAATTAACTATGGTAGCAAATAATTAGTTAATTAATGTTTACACATTAATATGCAGGTATTAATACCTGAGTATTAATACACTTCCCCACCCAATACCCCTATGTCCCTTGCATTCTTCCCTAAAGCATTGTGTTACAGCCTTTAAAGTAATTTAAAAATATACTTTTAGGGGGCGTGGCCAACCATCATGGCCGCGAAGACGTGATCTCGCTCGGCTCCGTGAAAGAGCCCTGTGAGAGAGTGCTTTGGAGCATCCAGTCCCGGGCTGATGGTGAAATGGAAGCCGGGACTGGACTCTTAATCAGTGGAGACCTCCCTGGGATGAAGACTGCCGGTGAACAGGGGCCCGACATGACTTTGAGAAAGCCCATCGGGATTGCGGCCGCCTAGCTAAAATGGCGGACGGATCCCGTTGCGACTGGGACGCCTCCGCACTCTAAGGCTCCTCAATACTTGCCGGCCTGAGGGAGCGCGGACAAGGAGGCAGCCTATCTGGGACTCCGGGGACCCTGTGAGTGGAGCAGGGACACCAGTGGGACAGCAGCGGTCCATGTGCAGTACAGAGCCGCGTCGTTGCTCCCCTAAGATGGCGGCCTCACCCGGCGGACGTAACCTGCAGCAATAAAGCTCCCACGGAGGCACGGATCACATTGGGTCCCAGGAGGGGACCGATGAGTGCACATTCGCTCCTGAGTAAAGGTGGCTGGCGTGGAGAGACCCCGAGGCAGCGGTCGGGCCAGACCAGACACACACATGAAGGTGAGAGTGGCCCCACCCCAGAAGCGCGTTTGACCTCTAAAGCGGCAGGCACGGAGCTCAGCTAAATCAACTGAAAACAGGTAGAGGAGCGGGCGGTCTACCCAGGCCGACCCCGCTGGGCCACATTGCGCGCTGGGGGAGGTGAGGACCCCTGACGGAGTTGCCTGGCCTCTCGCCTGACCCTACGATGGCGCTCATGGTCCGTCCAGTTAGATCACGGTGACCCCAGCACAGAGGGCGACAACTGAAGCCACACTCCATATGATCCTGGGGAAACCATATTCTAGCACGCTCCAAAGAACCGTGTGGCCCATGTGAAGTTGGGGGGTGTGACTGGCCTCTGGTGCTCCCACAGAATCCTCACGACAGCGCCGCTCTCCCTCCTCTGGCCCTGTGGCCCTGGAGCAGAGGGGTGTGGGGTGCCACACAGAGCTGCCCATATGCCACCCAAAAAAGGGCTGCCCAACAAGGTCTCCAACTACTTCGGGGCGCCCAAAGCAGGAGAGGTGCAGGAGGAAGAGAGCAACCAGGAGACGGGAGGAATGGGGCTCTCCCGGGAGGACCTCCTTGCGACCTTGAAGGACTTCAAAAGGGAGCTCAGAGAGGACATAAAGGCGGACATAGGAGCCTCCTTTGACTCCTTAAAATCGGAAATGGGCACAAAACTTAATGCGCTCCAGGCAGATGTAGACTCCATTGGTGTGCGCACCCTTGACTTGGAGGCGAAGTGCCAGGACCTGGAAGGTCGACTCCAGCTATTAGAAGAAGGTTCAGAATCCCTTGCTGCCCAGTTGAACTCTGCGCTTCTCAAGTGTGAGGACATGGAAAACCGCTCCCGAAGGGACAACATAAGGGTACGGGGCCTAGAGGAAGGGAGAGAGGGAACAGATCTGGAGGCGTACATGGTGGGGATTGTTCACTAGCATTGTAGGTGAGGGGGCACACAAAGTACTTCTGGAACGGGTCCACCGGGAAGGCCCGGCTTTGCAAGGGAAAAATCAACGCCCGAGAGATGTCCTGGCCAAGTTTGCCTCCTTCAAGGTCAAGGAAATGGTGCTCCGTAAAGCTCGAGAAAGGGACCTGGTGGACTATCAAGGAGCGTCTTGTGCGCTCTTCCAAGATGTTGCCCAGGCCACGCTGATGAGGCGCCAACAATTTCGGCTGATCACGTCCGCCCTCAGGGAGCGCCACATTAAATATAGGTGGACATACCCATTTGGTCTGGCGTCCTCCCTAAATAACAAGCAGCAGCATTTCACGGAGGTGGAGGGGGCGGCGGCCTTGCTCGGTCTGGGGAGAGCATCGCCACAAAAGGAAACATCGCCGACAGAAGCTCGCAACGGAAGACCCATGGACCGGGGGGCTCCTGGAGCTTCGCAGACACCCAAAAAAGCAAACAAGAAGGTACCATGATGGGAACGCATAAGCATTTGACACGCTGCTCTGGCTACGGGAACGTCCACCTCCCTGAGCGGGCTGAGGACACTGTGGAGCCCCCCGCGGGGCGCTTGGCTCCCCTCTAGAAAGTGGACAATATCGATGGAGGGTTCTCCTCCCCTCCTTCTTTTTCTTT
Source organism: Calotriton arnoldi (assembly GCA_963921515.1). Classification (NCBI taxonomy): domain Eukaryota; kingdom Metazoa; phylum Chordata; class Amphibia; order Caudata; family Salamandridae; genus Calotriton; species Calotriton arnoldi. Next base: position 546,773 of record CAWUFW010010000.1, read on the forward strand.
TTATAGGGTCGCACGTCAGGACGCATTAGCCGAAAAGCGGGAAACAGCCATTACAATGCGGCTGTTTCCCCGCATGTTATTACATCACATGCGTTACAACGCATGCGATATAACAACGCATAACCATTACTACGCATACCATTACATCGCATGCGCTTTTACAATGCATGCGATGTAATGGCGATCCACATCGTTGTGAGGAAACTGAGGCTCTTCCGTTTCCTCACAACGACGTGCACCGTGCACTGCCCCTCAGACGACGCAGGAACCAGGAGAGAGGAGCCACGAGCAGAGAGAGGTAAGGGGGATTGGGCCCGGGGTGGGGGTTACTTTTTTAGGGTTTAGGTAGTGTTGTGGTAGTGTTGTGGTGTTTGTGTAGTGTAGGGTAGTGTTTTAGGGTTTAGGATAGTGTTGGGGGGTCGTACAGGGTAGTGTTTGAGTGTAGGGACCGGACTGGGGAAAGGGTTGTGCTGGGGGTAGTGTTTTAGGGTTTAGGGTAGTGTTGTGGTGTTTGTGTAGTGTAGGGTAGTGTTTTAGTGTTAAGGGTAGTGTTGGGGGGTCATGCAGGGTAGTGTTTGAGTGTAGGGACCGGACTGGGGGAAGGGGGAGGGTTGTGCTGGGGGTAGTGTTTTAGGGTTTAGGGTAGTGTTTTGGTGTTTGTGTAGGGTAGTGTTTTAGGGTTTATGGAAGTGTCGGGGTCGTGCAGGGTAGTGTTTGAGTGTAGGGACCGGACTGGGGGAAGGGGAGGGTCGTGCAGAGGGTAGTGTTTTAGGGTTTAGGGTAGTGTTGTGGTGTTTGTGTAGTGTAGGGTAGTGTTTTAGCGTTTAGGGTAGTGTCGGGGGGTCGTGCAGGGCAGTGTTTGAGTGTAGGGACCGGACTGGGGGAAGGGGGAGGGTCGTGCTGGAGTAGTGTTTTAGGGTTTAGGGTGGTGTTTTGGTGTTTGTGTAGGGTAGTGTTTTAGGGTTTAGGGTAGTGTCGGGGGGTCGTGCAGGGTAGTGTTTGAGTGTAGGGACCGGACTGGGGGAAGGGGGAGGGTTGTGCAGGAGGTGGTGTTTTAGGGTTTAGGGTAGTGTTGTGGTGTTTGTGTAGTGTAGGGTAGTGTTTTAGTGTTAAGGGTAGTGTCGGGGTATCGTGCTGGGTAGTGTAAATGTAGGGAGAGGACTTGGGGAGCGGGGGAGGGTCGTGCAGGGGTACTACATTAGGGTTTAGGGTAGGACAGGGTAGAGTCACTTACCTTTCAAACTTTTACCATGAGTATACCTTTACCACGCATGCCTTTGCGTTGTAATGGCATGCGTGGTAAAGGCATAGTCGTGGTAAAAGTTTGCGATGTAATGGCATGTCGTTGTCATTGACATCGCGTAGTAATACCCGCATTGTAATAGCACACGTGGTATTGGTATGCGATGTAATGAGACATATTCCCGACAAGCGCTGCATGGAGGGTCGGAACCGAGTTGAAATTTTGCCAGGGATAAGGTTTTCCAATGATCTCTCACGGGGGCGGGAGTGGTCTTGCCCCAGTAGTCTTCTGAGGTTACAGTCCAACAGGACTTTGCAGAATCTTGAACAGTTCATGTTTTTTGTTCATTTAATTGTGTTGTCACATGTTTCACCCAGGGATCACAACTCAAATGTAATGAGGGGGGACGGGGAGGAGGGACGGGGGGAGTCTAGTCACTACATAAGTCAAGGTGAAGGGGCAGATGGGGGTTAAGCTAATGTCATGGAATGTTAGGGGCCTTAACTCCCCTAACAAACGGCAACGCTTCTGGAAATTTCTGGGGGATCAGGGCCCGCAGGTGGTGGCCGTGCAGGAGATTCATCTTAAAAAGGGAGAAGAATTAAGGCTGAAGCATAGACACTACCCCCTGATATTTCGGGCTGCTAGTCCCAAAAAACGGAATGGAGTTGCCCTGTTGTTTCACTCCTCCACTCATTTTCACCATGAGGCCTCGAAAAGCGATAAGGAAGGGAGATTCATCATGGTTAGGGATTGTTATTGGGCAGACCCTGCACGATCGCCGCAGTGTACGCACCTATTGTAGGTCAGGTGGATTTTGTCTCTGCATTTCTTGACTCCTTAGCGGGATTTGCTTCAGGGCAACTTATTCTTATGGGAGATTTTAATCTCATCTGGGACTCACAGATAGACACTACACATCCACAGAGAGCCGGAGGGGGGGTGTTCAGCAAAGCACTGAAACTATCCATACAACAATTGGGTCTATTGGACATTTGGAGGACCCTTAATCCTAGCATGCAAGACTATTCTTTCTTTTCACACGCCCACAGGACGTACTCGAGGATAGACCACATTTTTGTTAGCCAATCACTCTTACATGCGTTCACAGTCTCCCACTTCCTTTCCAGGGCTATCTCGGACCATGCTCCCCTGTCTTGCATATTAAACTGGCCAGCTCCTCGCTCTAAATTGACCAGATGGTATTTCCCGGAGCTGTTATGCAGGGATAGATTACACAGGGATGACCTCCGCAAAGCTATTAGGGATTTCTTCATAATAACCGATCCTGTGGACACATCCTCAGCAAACAACTGGGATGCTTTCAAGGCACACATAAGGGGCCACTGCATTTCCCTAGTTACCTCCCTCAGGAGACTCCAGACAAAGGAGCGGTTAGAGTTGGAACAAGAGTTACTCAAGGCGGAACAAACACATAAGGACACACCTTCGGCACCAGCCCTTAGAAGTGTCACGGCTCTCAGGGGGAAGCTGAACGCCATCTACACCAATAGGGCAGAAAAGACGATATTGAGACTGCAGGCCCACAGGTACGAGGGGAAGGATAAGGTAGGCTCTCTTTTAGCAAGGCAACTAAGGGTTAAACAGGATAAAGACTATGTGAAGCAACTCATTGACAGGAATGGAGTTGCACATACTAGCGAGGAGGGGAAGGCAGGAGCGTTCCATGATTTCTACAGCACCCTGTATCAGGCCGACCCACCCCAGGTGACAGACCAGACGCAATACCTAAATGCTCTGGAACTTCCCCAGGTTCCAGAGTCAACTAACGAAGAGTTGGGCCGCGCTATATCCCAGGAGGAAGTGCCGGCAGCCATTGATTCCCTCAAACGACATAAAGCCCCAGGCCCAGATGGGTTTACAGCGCAGTTTTATCGCACCTTTGCAGCTGAACTAACTCCTCAGCTTACTACTCTATTTAATGCTATTGCGACTAACCAAGTAGTGTCCCCATCCATGGGAGAAGCTCTGATCTCAATAATCCCAAAGGCGGGTAAAGACCCTCAACAATGTACCTCCTACAGACCAATCGCTCTGTTAAATCTAGATGCAAAACTTTACTCAAAAATTCTGGCCACTAGACTTGAAAAAACCCTACCCACCCTTATACACCCCGATCAATCAGGGTTTATTAAAGGTCGTCAGACTCACGATAATCTCCGAAGGGTATTCCACCTTATAGATAAGGCCCAGAAGAAATGGATCCCGGCGACCCTATTATCGCTCGACGCAGAGAAGGCCTTCGATCGAGTCGACTGGTCTTTTCTACAGCTTTCTCTGCGTCGATTCGGGTTCTGTGAGGCCTTTGTGGGGATGGTGCGCGCTAACTTTAGTACCCCAAGGTCTAGGGTCTTAGTGAATGGGGTGGCCTCTGATTTTTTTAATTTGGCTAGGGGTACTAGACAGGGCTGCCCCCTGTCCCCGATGCTCTTCGCCCTTAGCATCAAACCTTTCGCAGCGAGGGTGAGAGCAAACACGGAGATTAGTGGGATTCGATTTGGGTCAGATGATCACAAAATGTCATTGTTTGCTGACGATGTACTCTTGCCAATAACCAACACAGTTACCTCCCTGACCGAAATACACCGGGAACTCGGACAGTTCGAAAAGGTGTCAGGCTTTAAGGTCAACCTCTCTAAATCTTTTATACTAAACCTGACTCTGCCCCCAGAGGTACAAAGAATGGTAGAGGGGATGTCTTCCTTTCGGTGGGCTCGTAAGGCAATTACATAATTGGGCGTACAAATTACCCCCAAACTAAGCGATTTATACAGGGCCAATTTCCCCCCGTTGCTTAAACAGCTTAACAATGACTTCAAAAAATGGAGCACGGCCTATATCTCCTGGATAGGTCGGATTAACTCAGTAAAGATGAACGTGCTCCCCCGCCTCCTCTATCTTTTCCAGGGGCTACCTATCCTGCATGAGAAGGGGTTATTTAAAGAACTGAGAACCATGATTGTCAAGTTCATATGGCAGGTGCAACGAGCGCGTCTCTCCCTTCAACTCCTGATGAGGCCACGACTCAAGGGGGGCCTGGCTCTTCCAGATTTTTTTACATATTACAGAGCGACTCAACTGCGGGTCCTGGGTGAATGGTCACTTAGGGAATCGGAAAAACTGTGGCTCCATATAGATAGACAGGTGACGGGTAGAACCATCTGGGACTTGCCCTGGAGACAGAGAGCGGACAGGTCAGCTAACGCCTATCTGAGCGTACCCACAGCAACAACCCTCCAGGTATGGGATACGGTGACCAAAACCCTACCATTGACTACATTTCCATCCCCGTATACCCCCATCCACTTTAGCACTGCCTTCCCCCCAGCGCGTCATGAAGGGCCCTTTGACCTTTGGAGGGAGGGAGGTTGCATCATGATTTCAGACTTTTTCACAGGGGGGAAGATACGCTCCTTCACTGACTGCATGACCCGTTTCCAGCTTCCACGAACTGAAAGCTACCATTACGCGCAGCTAGTACACTGGGTCCAGCAGCCGCAGATCTGGCAGGCAGCCACTAGGGAACTGCTCCAGCTGGAAAAATTCGGCCAAACTGGTACCACAGGGAGGGGGTGTATCTCCTTCCTCTACACACTCTTGTTTACACTGGGCCCACAGCGATCACAGCGCCACAGAACATTTTGGAAGGGCATTCTATCGACACCGCCTTCAGAAAAGCAATGGGACTCCCTGTACAAAGATATTGCGAAATACAATTGATTCATGTTTTTGAGGGAAGCCCACTATAAAACCTTATACGACTGGTACCTCTACCCACAAAAACTACATTCAATTTTTCCCGACACGTCTGATCGATGTTGGCAAGGTTGCGGTCTCCTGGGGGACTTTAGACACATATGGTGGGATTACCCTGCTATACAGCCCTTCTGGAAAGAAATACTGTCCCAAATCAAGCTCATACTGGGGTACCCGATTGGGGACTCCATGGAACATATACTACTGGGAGTTTGCAGCCCAATTCTTAAGTATCAGACCCAAGGGGACTAGTCCATCATGTGGCTGTGTCTAGGAGTGGCCAAGATGGCTCTGGCGGCAGCCTGGAAGAAGCCAGAGGCTCCCTCACTTACACAATGGCACGCCCGTGTGTGGCGCGCGTTGGCCCTGGAACGATTGTCAGACATTGCCGAGGACTCCCGTAAGAGCTTCGACTATGTTTGGTCCCCGCTAGTAAGCTATCTATCGGAGGGACTTCCTCTATTCGCATGCAGTCCAAGACTGAGGGCATTACATCTCTTCCTGATTTAACAGGGGACTCCTTTCCCCTGAGGGTGGGACCCCAGGTTTCTCCCCCCACACGTGAGCCCTCCACGCAGGTCTCGGGGGACTTACTTCTCGCCCTCTCCACATATCAAAATATAAGCTTGTGTGTCTCCCGGGGTATGGTTGTTTGTTTTTTAACCATGTCTCTTCACTTAACCATTGTTTTTTTGTTGTTCTACCAATGAGGACATTCAAACGCTTTAGAGTTTGGCTTTGGGGACCTGCGCTTAAACTGTATGGAGGCTAATATGATCACATTTGGAAGCTGCGCATGATTCTCCCCTCAGATTTTGCTCACAGGAGCAATCCGTAACTGTGCTTATACTATAGCTACCTAATGTATGGATTATGCACCTGTGAAGCAAGATTGAACGCAATATGGTTTTATTACAATGTTTGTAATCTTTGAATGAAATTCAATAAACAGATTTTGACAAAAAAATATACTTTTATTACCAAGTATCACACATTTTAATAGGCAAACATTAATACTCAGATATTAAAATTAATACCCGAGTATAAATACACTTTCCCATGCAATGCCCCTATAACCTGTGCATCCCGTCCCTAAAGGTTTGTATTGCATGGTAATGACTTTCGTGGTAAGTGTATTGCATGGTAAAGACAGAGATGTAATAGATGTTTCCTGTTATGACTAGGTTGTATGGACATTTCCACGGGTGACAAGATGGCAAACCTGTTTTCACATACTAGTGTTGGATCATATAGGACCGGGGGGGACAGTGGGTTCTTGCTCAAGCTCTATTTGGGGGCACTCATCATTAGTTAGTCCATTTGTATCAGTGGGAAGCAGGCTCATCTGTAGGTTGGGTGCCTTATGTGTCTTCTTGGTGAATAGGTTTGCAAATGGTTTATTAACAATGCAAGTGCTCAGATGAGTAGATGGGTTCAAAATAGTTTCAACTTTTTCAATTAGGTGATTAGTTTCCCTCAAAGTGCTGGACTTAAATGATGTTTTAGATGATTTTTTATGCAATGATGAATGTCACTGTACCTCCTATATCACTGAAAATATAAATTTGTGGCTTACATGGACTTTGAGATTGTAGTGAGACTAATGTGCCACTGGCAACCTTGTATACAATAAATATACTTCTGTTAGAACTATAGATACGCAGTACCTCCTCTATCAAACCATGAATCCAAGAGAGGTGGCACAGCGTATCCTCTTCTGGCTGCTAAATGACAAAGACTGGCCCACTCTTGGCCTGGTCTAGACCTGGGCATGTGCCCGGGCATGCCACTTACCTGGCAGCGTTTGTGTGTCCCACTCTGTGGGCCCTCCCCAGTGCTTTGGAGCAGTTCCACATTGAAGCCCTCGTCCGGGGCTCAGAAAAAAGTAGTGTGCTATGGGGGATAGAGTCCCCTCACCCAGGTTTCTCCTTGTAAAATGTAATGAAGGAAAATTCCAGCTGTCAGTAAAACCTGACAAACTCATAGTTCTGACATCCAAGAAAACAATGATTTGCCTGGTTACCATGATTGTAGGAGCACTCATATTCGAAGCATAAGAATTTCAACATATATCACAAAAGAACACGGTGCAAACACACACACATTTGTTCCAGATCACGTAATACACAAAAAAAATTGAAGAACTGTCTCAATAATGGCTAGCACCACCAGCCACATGAGAATGAAAAGCAATCCTTTCACTCCAAAAGAATTAACATATACAAATATATATATATATATATATATATATATATATATATATATATATATATATATATATTTACTGAAAAAACAGGTTTCAGAGACGTTATAGTTAGCTGGACATTTCACTCGTACAAAACCAGAGAAATTTGGCCATTATAGTTAGTTGAGCCAACTATAACTCGCGCCCCGCAATGCACTGCTGATGACGTCACATATTACATCATTCAAGACATGGTCAGTGACATCACTGATGACATCACTGCTGACATCTCAAATGACATCACTGATGACATCATCCAATGACTGTGTGTTTCTGTTAAGTTTAAATATGTTTTATATTTATATATATATGCTAAGGTGTATTGAAGAATGAGTGGGTGTATAAGTGTCTGAATGGATGATTTAGTAGGTGTGTGACTGACTTTATAAGTGAGTGATTAAACGTGTCTTACTGAATGCATGGGTTAGTGACTAAACTGTGTGAATGTCTGTATCAGTCTGTCAGTTGGTGTGTAAGCGGCTGCATGGATTGGTGAGTAGCTTCATGAGTGCCTATATGGGTTATTGATTGGTTGTCTGAGTATCTGTATGGGTGTGAGTGAGTAACTACATATGTGAAAGGCAGTATATGTGAGTGTTGGAGTATATAAATCACTATATGTGAGAGTGAGTGATTGTGAGAGTGGCTGTGTGGATGAGTGTGTGCTTGTATCAGTGATTGTATAAGAGAGTAATTATGTGTTAGTATCTGTATGAATAAGTGAGGTGGTGTGTGTATAACTGTACAGGTGAGTAAATGGGAGTGTGAATGATTCTTTGCATGATTGACTAGGTGTGTGAGTAACTCTATGGATGAGTGGTGATGTGTGAGTGTCTGTATAGGTGTATGAGTGCAAATGATAGTGCTGTATTGATAAGTGACTGCATGTATGAGTGACTGTATGGGTGAATGAGTGGATGTGTGTGTAGACCTAGGAATCAGTGAGTGGGTATGTAGTAACTGGTGTGTGTCTATGGTTTCGGAAATGATAGTCTGTATTTTAGAGTGGGTGTATCAAAGGTTATATTAGGGTGTGAGGAGGTGTATCAGATTATCACGTGGATGATGTCATCAGTGATGTCATCAGTGATGTCATTTGAGATGTCATCAGTGATGTCACTGACCATGTCATGAATGATGTAATATGTGACGTCATCAGCAGTGCATTGCGGGGGCGCGAGTTATAGTTGGCTCAACTAACTATAAAGGCCGAATTTCTCTGGTTTTGAACGAGTGAAATGTCCAACTAACTATAACGTCCCTGAAACCTGTGGTTTTTTCAGTGAATTTCTAAGGTTTTTTTAAATGCTAATTTCTAACTATAACGTCCCTGAAACCTATGGTTTTTTCAGTGAATTTCAAAGGTTTTTTAAATGCTAATTTCTAACTATAGCGTCCCTGAAACCTATGGTTTTTTCAGTGAATTTGTAAGGTTTTGTAAATGCTAATTTCTAACTATGCCTACAGAGGTAGGACATGTGCAGAAAGAGGAAGAAAGGTGCAGACAGAGGCAAGAGGGGTGCATAAAGAGGGAAAAGGGGTGCAGAAAGAGGCAAGAGGGGTGCAGAAATTTACAAGACAGGTGCAGAAAGAAACAAGAGCAGTACAGAAACAACCAAGAGAGGTGCAGAAAGAGGCAAGAGGGGTGCAGAAAGAGGCAAGAGAAGTGCAGAAAGAAGCAACAGAGGTACAGAAAGAGACAATAGAACTGTAGAAAGAGGCAAGAGAGTTGCAGAAACATGCAAGAGATGTGCAGAAAGAGGGAACAGGGGTGTAGAAAGAGGTAAGAGAGGTGCAGAGAGAGGGAAGAGAGGTGTAGAAAGAGGAAAGAAGGGTGCAGAAAGAGGCAAGAGGGGTGCAGAAAGAAGCAAGAGAAGTGCAGAAAGAAGCAACAGAGGTGCATAATGAGGCAAGAGGGGTGCAGAAAAAGGAAGAGAAGTGCTAAAAAGAAGCAACAGAGGTGCAGAAGGAGGCAAAAGAAGTGCAGAAATAGGCAAGAGAGTTGCAGAAACAGGCAAAAGAGGTGCGGAAAGAAGCAAGAGCAGTGCAGAAAGAACCAACAGAGGTGCAGAAGTGTAGTGTAGTTCCTATTTCCCTAATAGGCTCTGCGCATTGGAATAATATAACCTATAGGTTTGACATAGGACTAAGGTCGGTATGTCCCTATCGATTATATTAAACTTAATTACCTGTGCCAGCTAGCTCAGAGGCCACTAGAAACTCCTTGAGAACAAGAAGGGAGTAGTTTCTGGCAACCGAAAAACATGACAACTTTGTTTCCCTTTAGAAGCGGAACATATCTCAGAATCGTGGAAACAATAGATAACAGTTTCACTCATTCAATCGTGCATGCTTAGTTTCTGCAGAGTTACACAGAAAGGAAAGACGGGTGTTTCAATAAAAGGGTTTTATTGAACAGTCTTGTTTCTCGTGTAAGAGATATGTGCTGTTATGATCACAAGACAGTATGCAAGATAAATAATGTACAGCGTAAGCAGTAGAAATAAATAATACTGCTCTAGCATTATCTTTTAGCATATATTCACGTACATACATAACATGAGCTAAAAATGTGAGTACTCATAAGCTAGTTCTACCCCAGTGTACCTAACCTAGACTAGGTGTAGGGAAGAGTAGAAGTAGGTGGAGTATTCTCTAGTATGGTAGACTAAGAGTGTGTTAAGTCTAGTATGCCAAGAGTCCCTCTAGGATCTAGTCAGCTCCATACCTTGAGAATGAGAGAGGTGGGAATCTCCTGCCGGATCTTGGAACTCTAACACCCCGCGAAGGGAGTCAGAACACTGGAAGCTGGATTTGTCTGCGTGCAGGAATGACAGCGTCTTCTCAGTGCGTCAGGCCGGGATACGGGCTCCTCTGAAGTCGAGGTCTCCTCTAACTTGCTTGGGCAAGGGAAGGTATATTTATACCTGGTAGGTGTTGAGGAATGTTAGCATTGATGTGAAGTCGGACATAGGAAGACGTCAGGAATGAACACTTAAGGTATAACGGTTCATACATAATAGATGAGTTCTTGGAGAAATCAATAGTCCTGTGCTAGGGGAACTCCCGAAGCTTAAGGGCCTGGTTTCTAAGAACTTGTTGTGACGTTAGGGTGGACGGATGTCAGTGACCATGCCTGTATTTGGAGTGCACGGTTAATGCCTAAATAAGGACAGGGATTTCTATGCCTATATAAGGGCAATGCGAATTGTGCCTATATAAGGACGTGATTCAGGAAAACCTATATACAGACCCCTAAAGCGGAATACAACACCCACTCCATCTTCGATTGAACGATAATACTAAATGCTAAACATTTAAATGCTAAACATAAAATTGAGTACCACATATTGCTAAAAACATTTCTAAAAACATTTTAAAAGAAGCTCAAAACTGTTGAAATGCAATAGGTACTGTACATTTTAAAGCATTGTTTTCATTCTAAGCATATAACAGAAGTGGAATGCAATGTGAATGAAACAGTAATATATACATATGATGAAATGGTCGATAAGTTCTTAAAATCAAAGCCATTGCATATCATAGAATTAAATGAAATGTTAGACAAGTAAGGTGACAATGTGTCCCTGGAAGAATTCAAAGAAGTCCGTTTTATAAGACTAGTTCTACTGTAAGCAGATTGTTCATTTGCCATGTCTTTCAGAAATTTAAAAAAGAAAAAGTTCAATTCTGGGAAAAGTTCCAAGTTTGAAAAATATGAAGGCCAAATTTCATTGTTGCCCTGGTACACTGTGAGCCGAATCAAAGTCAGTGTAGGGGTCTGGCGTAAACATTAGATCATCTATGTCCGTAGCCAAAATATCATCCACCGAAGTCGGTGACAGTTGGAACACCTCGTTCAGAATGTTAATTGCACAGAGATGAGAAACATCGCCTTCAGCAGAAGATGCAATGTTCGTGTCCATTGTTACCTGTGTGACCGTTGATCCATCTCGTACCTCAGCAGCAGCCGGAAGCGTCTGTGAGATCTCAATGAATGCCGCGATCAGGATTGGAAGCCTTTGGGGACAACACACAGCATGGGCCGTTATCGGGTCCAGCAGAGTATCGATATCCGTTGGCATGACTGATGGGAGTGTTAGACAGATGTCTAGCACGCATTCTTCACCGCAAAACAGGCAGCATAGAACAGGTAAGATGCAATCTTGCCAGATTGGTCTGAATGACAGGAACCATGTTGTATTTAGTTCCCGTAGACGAGGCATGCCCAAAAGCTGTACTATTCGCTCACGGCATTTCCGTTCAAGGAGGGCTCTCTCCACATCGCTCGGAGTGATATTGGCGAAGAGGCTTGCCATAGCGTATTAGGAGGAATAGAAACAGTATTCCTGCAACAAGTGCTAGAATTAACGGCACACCACCAAACACCGAATGTGCGAAGTTTGGGATGATTCCGAGGACAGCCTGGAAAGGTGCTAATAGTCCGGAACAGATGGTCTTAAATACATGTACAATTCCGCATGTATCTGACATATTTAAAGATACGTCCTATCATTTCTATGAAATGTATAGGGCAGTTTGTACGAATTAAATCTTGTATCTCAGCCGAAGTCCTTGCAACTTGTAGATCATAGGTTTCTTTGGCCGAGGTTAAAGGCACTGATTGTTGTATAAGCATGGCTTTCATTCTGCTTAAAGTATCAAATCGAATAAAAGCGACATTCAGCGAAGGCCATAACGGCGACTCCCTGACTGTGTCTATTGGGGCAAACAATACTTGCATACAGCAAGTGACCCTGGAGTTGACCGTTACTAGATATGGGATGCCTGGCAACATGCCACAGCAACTCTGATCATTCAACATGAGGTAACTCCCATTAGAAAGTTGTCCAAACGTTGGATTAATCACAGCAGCTGGTGTACCCTGCTGGTGGCAGGACAAATTTGCCACAGAACCATTACAAGCCCCGTGTAAAGAAATGTCCTGACAAATCAGTGAACCGCTTAGTGCTTTTTCACAGTGTGTACCGCTTAGAAACACTTCACGATCCCCACTCCAACATCTATACGTGTAAGGTAAATTCCAGGATGTCTTAATGTATTCTTTACTCAACCTTTCATATTTGCCTGCTTGCATCTGTTTAAGGCAATACTGAAACTGGAAAGTAGTCACAGGTAGACTAATTTTGCCGTGAATAAGCCATTCCGTAGCTGGTTTTTCTGCCACTGTGAACGGTAACTTTTCAAGTTTTTCAATGCTCAGTACTGTATACTTTGCTCCCCTTTGTGCCAGTTTGATCTGTTTATCAGTTAGATTGTATTCTGCAAACAGAGCCGTCGTGTTGATAAAACGCCAAGGCACATAGCCCGCACGCAAAGATTGCAGCGTCCAGCTTAATAACATAATAGAACGTAACTGAGACTGGCCTTGTTGTAACATGGCTAAATCTTGTTCCAGTATGTCGATAGCAGAGGATACAATACTGTCCAATGAATAAATTCTGGAGGACAAAGTTGTTAACCCATTGTCGACCACAGAGAGAGTTTTCTCTAAGTTAATACGATCAAATTCATGTATTCGTTCTGCGGCCTCCATCTGTGACACCTTCCATGCTTCATTATAAGCAGCATAGATGCCGGCATATATGAAACGTTTTTGACGCGGTTTTCTTGGTCCAAGCAAGAATTCCCTAAGGTCTGCTTCTTCTTTAAGTAAAGATAAGTGTTGTTTCACATCCTTAAGTGTAGATTTCTGCAGCCAATCGAGGCATAATTTTCCTACACTGTATGTTGTTACTACCCCCGGATGCTGTCTTTGGACGTATCGTGGGTCTGGCCTATGAATAGTAAACCCCTGTGTTTTATTCAGGAATCTCGCTTGACAGTTGTTTGTGTCTGTGGGCCAGATCAACCATTTTCTCCAATCAGGATTTGTTCTGTTGAGTTGTAGTATGGTGTCAACTGTAACCGCTGCCTGTGTATTGTTATCACTTGCAGGTGTTGGTACAGAAGGATTTTTCATGTCTTTGATCTTGGCTAACCCAAGGCAAGACGTTTGTTGGACCGTGTCATTCAAAAACATTATTTGCTGAGGGACGATACAGGCTCTAAATAAAGCTTCTTTCCCCTGCACTTGCCAATCTTTAGTACCCCAGACAGATTTTGTGTCTATTGTGTCTTTCCATAAGTTGAAACCCTGTCTAGACAGTTGGTCAATAAATGTTGCAGAGTAAATCTGTTTTGTATTAGTTAACATAATTTTCAGTCCTGTTTTGTTTACATTTTTATAGTAAAACGTTTCTGGATCAGATGTATTGTATCCTGAAAAATATGGAAACTTTTTAGCAAATGTTTTTGAACTACCTTTTGGTGGTGTAGGACAATGCTCCCATTGGTTAAACATAAACACATTTCTAGGTGTTGCTGATTTATGCAAAAAATGATGACCATAGTGGTTATAGCAATACAGCTGTTCATAGTCTGATGAACCTCTAAATATTTATTATTAGAAAATGCAGCAGATTTTTCTAGGTCAAACATTATATTATTCACAGTTTCAAAGTCCCAATCATCAGAAAAGGTACTGGATGAAACAAAATCACCTAGTGAAATTTTAAATTAATGTGGAATGTTCAAATGTTCCGTCGGGCCAAAAATATCAAAATCAGTTTTGTCCCACACTATACCATCCTGTATAGGAACGGCTGTGATGTTCACTGCAGACAAGTCTCTCGTTTCACGATGGGATGATTTGCGAGGTTTCAAGAGTAAGTTCACTTCTTTTCTTTCAATGTCCAAATGAATGTATCTCCCATTTATAAGCACGCTCATAGTCATAACCAAAGCTAGCCAAAGCAGGAAGAAAAATATTCCAGAAATAACCCAAAGTTCAATCCATGGTGAAACTAGATAATTCTTTTTCAAAAAATGTAAAAAGTCTTGTACTTGCTGTTTAAAAGTTTTTGATGCTGGCGACGTCTCAGGCTCACTCGGATCCTCAGAAAACGTATCAAAGTTAATGAAGTAGCCAGAAGCAGTTCTGTCAATTGTTGGAATTGCATCAGGATTTATAGAAATCACTGGTACCAGTTGATCACTTGTTACATTGGTGTAGACAGGTGTATTTGGACGAACTGTTACTTGTGTTTCAAGAGGGATGAGTTCCTTAGCATTGTTGCTCAGTCCTTCATCTGTTACTGCTGAATTCTCGATGGTTATCAGTCTTTCAGTCTGAACCTCTTGTATAGTAGCGAGAGGAGTGCGTCTGCTACTAGGTCGGAGTCCACGAGGCCTACTATTTAGTATTGGCCACATACTGTGGTTTGATGAGGTCGATGGACACAAATCTTTTCTCCTTTTTTCCAGCAAGGGGCAGCAGAAGTACTGTTCTTGTTCCGTGTACGGCTAGGACAGGTACTGGTTGTCTGTATGAAGGTCCAAATTCCTTCTTGTCCGCAATCTTTTCTCTAACTAGATCCCCAACTTTTGGAATCCAGACAGGCCTTGCTGGGACCGCCGGTTTTTCCCCAGTGGTGGTTGGCTGCAGGAACACGTTGCTTTGTTGCGTTCTTAATTTGTTTAAGTCCTGTAAAACAGCCAAACGATCTTTGATATCAAAGGGTTTATTTTCCACCACTGTGCCACTGCATTCCAGATCAGGCACCCACATTCTTGTCCCAAATAGGACCTCATATGGAGTGACCCCCTAGAGAACTTCTTGGCAAATTGTTTAATGAGCGTTGGACCCCATAAAGATGTTTGACCCACCCATCACCCGAACCTAATACCCTAGCTGTTATAGACTGCTTTATGTCCCGGTTTTTCCTTTCCACAACAGAATTTCCCTCAGGATGAAACGGAGAGGAGTACCGCAATGCAACGCCCAGACTGGCCATGGCGTCTTTGTAAGCTCGAGAGCTAAACGCAGGGCCCTGGTCAGAATGTAGTGTGCCTATTGCGTATGTGCCGATAAAGACTCGCAAATCTTTTATAACAGTTCGAGCGTCAGCCGAGCGCTGAGGCCATATCCATAGGAACCTAGAGCAAGAATCCACTGCGACCATGATATATTTATAGTTACCGTCCCTTTGCAAGGGACTGCAGTGGTCCAGGTAAACACAAGCTAATGGTTTGTCTGAAATTAACAGGGGTGTCTGCGCAGGACGTTTCACTGTGGAGACTTTCATCTGTTGGCAAATTTCACATTCCAGAACATAGTTCTTGGTCTGCTTCCTAATGCCAGGCCACCAATATCTTTGTGTTAATAAAGATACTGTTGCAGAAATGCCTGCATAGGCAGAAGCGATCTCTTCGTGTGCTGCTAGGATTAGTCCTAATCTGCGTTCCTTGTTTGGAATTACCCTATCCCCCACTCCAGGGATTCGAGCAAAAGGAACGTAGTTCGCATCAATTACATAAGAGTACTTGAGTGGAAACTTTTTTGGTAACGCTGCACCACTGCCTTTGCTCGTAGCATTGACAGCCAACATTATCTCACTGTCTATTTTCGTTTTTGAACGAGTGATCGCAGCTACGGTAGCTGTCTGAACAGCCCCCTTTGTGGCTTCGTCAGCCAATTAATTCCCTGTAACGTGAACGCCATCACGTTGATGACTCAGTGTGTGTATCACGTGAGCCTTTTGTAGTTCGCTTTTTAACCGAACTACTTGTTCCCAAAGCGTTTTATGCTTTATTGTGCCACCTTTTGCATCTTTGAACCCATTTTCAAGCCAAGTTTGTATATATTCATTATACGACTGCACACAGTAGAAAGAATCGCACACTATTAGTGTGGGGAATTCTCGATCTGTACTTTCAAGTGCCAGTTTGAATGCTTGTAGTTCAGCTCGCTGAGCTGTGCAATCTCCTAGAGATTGGGTTTTTGTGACCATAGGTCTGAATTTGCCATCGCGCATGCGACCTTTGCGATTGCACACGCTGCACTGTAAGCTTGCTTACTCCCTGTTGTGGGTTGTGTGGATCCGTCAGTGTAAATTATGAATTCATACTGATCGAGAGGCAGAATCTCAGTGGGCAGAGGACATTCATGTTCATATTGCAGGAATGCTTGTGTTTTTAAATCGGGATCAAAAACATATTCAACATCTGTTGCTGCAAGAGAATTAACCCATTGTATCCATCTAGGATGTAATGCTTTAGCATTTGGAATGCTTGCTCTTGTTACCGCCTCTAAGGCCGGAACTGGGGTTACGACAATAATGCGTTTCCCTTGGGCTAGAGCTCTTTCTTTTGCTACTGCAGTTTGAACTGCTGTCAGTATTTTTTCTGTTGAAGTGAAGCGCATTTTTGCTTGTGTATACAAATGTGATTTGTATGCAATTGGTACTTTCTCACCCTCATTAAATGTTAAGTAGGTGAATTCGCATTGACCCGAAATTATTCGGATCACTAAGTTGCGTTGACTTACGCGTGTTTGTAAGTGATTTGTTGCTAACATGTTAGCTTGGAGTAAACGCAAGATTTCTGTGTGCTCTTGTGTCCAATTTTTGATTGAAAAATCAGGTTTGATTAATGCGTAGAGAGGTTTAACCCTTTCTGCGCAATTTAGAATGTAAGTTCTTCCAAAATTGAGGAAACCCAGGATGGATTGTAAATTTTTCAGCGTCTTTGGAGGTTGGAGCAGCGCACACCTTTCTAAAAAGTTGGCTGCCAAGCTCTTGCCTTCACTTGAAAGCTCATATCCTAGAAACAGGACATTGAGATGGGCAATTCTGGATTTTCTAAAGTTGAATTTGTAGCCCTCAGAGGCGAAGCCCAGTATAATGGTGCTCACCCTGTTCAAGTGTTTATCCAGGTCATCGTCTGTCAGATAGATATCATCGACATAGGACAATGCCTCATTGTCATAAATTTGTAGTAACTCCATTACCCTCGCTGAGAATAACCCCGGGCTGTTCTTGAACCCTTGTGGGAGTCGACAAAATTGACGCTGGGTCCCCATTATTGAGAAAGCTGTTAAGTACCTGCTTTCAGGTGCTATATTTTGACAAAAGAAACCATTTGAGATATCTGATGTGGTTTTATATTTTTACACACAATGTTATTCATTAATGCTGTACTATGTGCATTTTGTACTGCAAATGTTTTAGAACAAGTGTTTAAGTGTCTGTAATCCAAAACTAGACGATAGGTATTGTCTGGTTTGGAGACAGGAAACAAAGGATTGTTCATTGAAGAGGTGCATGTTTCAATCACCCCTGGTATTCAAGTTGATCTAAGATCTCCTGACCTGTTTTTTAGCTTCTTGCTTTATTGGGTACTGCCTTTGTGCAGTAGGTTAATTTTTCAGATGTATTTTATGGTGAGGTGAATCCTCATCCCATCCTACATGATTTTTGTATAATGCTGGGGCCTGGGCAACTGCCCATTTCCTGGCATAAGTATATTTTAGATAAATTGGAATATGGTTAGAGAAGGCTGGCATAATAATGTCCTCGCCATGTGGGCACTCCCTGACAAATTGTGGTGGCCAGTCTTTTTCTGCTAGAAGTATATCATAAGCCTTTGAAAGTTTTTCCCAAAAGAGTGCTTTCACCTGTCTGGGTATGTCTCCCTCCATCCGGAGTATTATTTCATATAACTTTTGTGGAGTACTAACCCTGCTGTCTACAGTCTCAACTGTAATATACTCATTCAAGTCCACTATCTCCAGAAGTTCCTTCAGGTTCTGGCGAGCTATTGTGACTTCTGCAGCACTGTCCAGCATTGTCTGAGCCCATTCTCCGTTCTTGAGTTGTGTTCTCAGTATCCTCGGCATGTCTGACTTTCAGACCTGCTACCTTCTTCTTTGAGAATTGAGGTTTTGATTTGTTTTTCGGAACGTGTTTGTCATCTTTCGATTTCACGCGTTCTTCTCTATGTTCTGACTGTCCTCTTCATTCCGATGTCTGTGACGAGATCTGAAAGGTACGAGAGGAACGTGTATCAGTATCCTGATACCTGTCAGGCTCTTTCAAATTATCCCTATTCCTGAGGTTATACCTCCTTTCAGAGGGCTCCTTTTGAGGAGACCTACCTCGGGATTGAGAACGTTTCTCGCTTGAATTTTGTTTATTAGTTTCCCACTTCTTTTTAGAAGATGTAGGAGTTTGTTTATTAGAATCCTTCTCAGGACTTTCAGATAGTTTTGGCTTCATTGGTCTTCCACCCAAACTATCTCTGCCTAATTCTGCATAAGATTGTTCTATTATTCTGGGTAGCTCAGTTTGATGTTCTGTAACATCGAATTCCCTTAATTGTTGGCGGATCGCCACTGCTGCTGCTTCCCCTTTAATATTAGATAATATTATTGTTGAGACCTGGTCGCAATTTTTCAGTAATTTCATACCTAAATTTAGAGCAGGCTCTGCCCCGTATTCGTTTTGAATTTGTTTCAGGACATCTGGTATTACCGCAATTGACGGAACACCATGTGTTTTAGTATAGATGGCAGCAAAGACTGAGCCCCAAGTGGTGCAGTCTTCCAGTTGTGGTGTGATCCCCATTGGTAAACAGATGGTTAGGATTCTGTGTTTCTCATACGGGCTAGTATTTGGAAATACTGCTTCGATTTGAGTAATTTTTTGAGCTATCCAGAATGGAATTTGCTCACGTTTTGTGGGCATTTTCCCCATGACTGCGTATAGAGTCTGTGGTGTAATTTTTAGTGTATTCCCCTGTTGAGGAGTTTGATTTGGAAGTGTCAATGGTGGTTGGACTGTGAAAGTCTGCATGACATATTGGACTAATTGTCTGTAGATTTTGATTAACTCTGTAAGTTGAGTAAGTAGTTCCTCATCTGACATTATATCGAGGTCAGGATGAGGAGTGTAGCCGGCTAGAATCGGCCATGTTGCTCCTGGTCTACCTAGTGGACCGAGCCTGGTAATGTTTCTGTGATGTTTTAGGGCGCTTTAAACCAGAGCTGATGCTCCTGGTATCTTAGTGGAATTTCAATATCCTCGAAAGGAATATATTCCTTTGGTGGATCATCTTCTTTGTAGAAGTGAAACAGTTTTGTTACTGAATTTGATTCAGGAAATATGACCCAAGAATAGAATACCTCTGTCTGAAAGGATTCGTGTGCCTCTATCACGAAAACTGCTCTACCTCCTCTCGGTGGTAGGCCATGTTTTATAAGTTTTAGAGTGATGGCTCTTCTTAAGTTTGGATTCATGTCTATACACCCTCCTCGGTTTCATTTAAACCTGTAATGTTATAAGCTGTTAAAGCTGGTTGACCCGCAACGTCACCGTTGTCGGAGTCAGGCATTTTGTTTTTTGAAAAATGTAGAACAAGTTTCAAGGAAACAAAAAGATAAGGTGCACAATATTTTGGAACACTGTATCCTTCAACGTTGAACAAATCAAACAACTAATATATAGGGTGCTTCCCTATTTAGTTATGGCGGATATTTAACCCTACCCACTCCGGATGTTTTATGGAGTATGTGAGTAGGGGTCTCTGAGAAATGCACGAATGAGTTACTCAGTATCTAGCGTTAAATTACTGCCTTACCAAACCGTTGGGCGCCATGTAGTGTAGTTCCTATTTCCTAATAGGCTCTGCGCATTGGAATAATATAACCTATAGGTTTGACATAGGACTAAGGTCGGTATGTCCCTATCGATTATATTAAACTTAATTACCTGTGCCAGCTAGCTCAGAGGCCACTAGCAACTCCTTGAGAACAAGAAGGGAGTAGTTTCTGGCAACCGAAAAACATGACAACTTTGTTTCCTTTAGAAGCGGAACATATCTCAGAATCGTGGAAACAATAGATAACAGTTTCACTCATTCAATCGTGCATGCTTAGTTTCTGCAGAGTTACACAGAAAGGAAAGACGGGCGTTTCAATAAAAAGGGTTTTATTGAACAGTCTTGTTTCTCGTGTAAGAGATATGTGCTGTTATGATCACAAGACAGTATGCAAGATAAATAATGTACAGCGTAAGCAGTAGAAATAAATAATACTGCTCTAGCATTATCTTTTAGCATATATTCACGTACATAAATAACATGAGCTAAAAATGCGAGTACTCATACGATGCGTCTCTAAGCTAGTTCTACCTCAGTGTACCTAACCTAGACTAGGTGTAGGGAAGAGTAGAAGTAGGTGGAGTATTCTCTAGTATGGTAGACTAAGAGTGTGTTACGTCTAGTATGCCAAGAGTCCCTCTAGGATCTAGTCAGCTCCATACCTTGAGAATGAGAGAGGTGGGAATCTCCTGCCGGATCTTGGAACTCTAAC
Organism: Calotriton arnoldi; assembly: GCA_963921515.1. Taxonomy (NCBI): domain Eukaryota; kingdom Metazoa; phylum Chordata; class Amphibia; order Caudata; family Salamandridae; genus Calotriton; species Calotriton arnoldi. The sequence continues at coordinate 567,248 of CAWUFW010010000.1, forward strand.
ACCCCACGAAGGGAGTCAGAACACTGGAAGCTGGATTCGTCTGTGTGCAGGAATGACAGCGTCTTCTCAGTGCGTCAGGCCGGGATACGGGCTCCTCTGAAGTCGAGGTCTCCTCTAACTTGCTTGGGCAAGGGAAGGTATATTTATACCTGGTAGGTGTCGAGGAATGTTAGCATTGACGTGAAGTCGGACATAGGAAGACGTCAGGAATGAACACTTAAGGTATAACGGTTCATACATAATAGATGAGTTCTTGGAGAAATCAATAGTCCTGTGCTAGGGGAACTCCTGAAGCTTAAGGGTCTGGTTTCTAAGAACTCGTTGTGACGTTAGGGTGGACGGATGTCAGTGACCATGCCTGTATTTGGAGTGCACGGTTAATGCCTAAATAAGGACAGGGATTTCTATGCCTATATAAGGGCAATGCGAATTGTGCCTATATAAGGACATGATTCAGGAAAACCTATATACGGACCCCTAAAGCGGAATACAACAGAAGGAGGCAAGAGGGGTGCAGAAAGAGGCAAGAGGGGTGGAGAAATTTGCAAGAGAGGTGCAGAAAGAAGTAAGAGCAGTGCAGTAAGAAACATCAGAGGTACAGAAGGAGGCAAGAGGGGTGCAGAAAGAGGCAAGAGCAGTGCAGAAAGATCCAAGAGACGTGCAGGAAAAGGGAAGAAGGGTGCAGAAAGAGGCACAAGGGGTGCAGAAAGAAGGAAGAGAAGTGAAGAAAGAAGCAACAGAGGTGCTGAAAGAGGCACAAAGGGTGCAGAAAGAGGCAAGAGAAGTGCAGAAAGAAGCAACAAAAATACAGAAAAAGGCAAGAGTGGTGCAGAAAGAGGGAAGAGGGGTGCAGAAATTTGCAAGAGAGGTGCAGAAAGAAGCAAGAGCAGTGCAGTAAGAAACAACAAAGGTACAGAAGGAGGCAAGAGGGGTGCAGAAAGAGGCAAGAGCAGTGCAGAAAGAACCAAGAGACATGCAGGAAAAGGGAAGAAGGGTGCAGAAAGAAGCATGAGGGGTGCAGAAAGAAGGAAGAGAAGTGCTGAAAGAAGCAACAGAGGTGCTGAAAGAGGCACGAAGGGTGCAGAAAAAGGCAAGAGAAGTGCAGAAAGAATCAACAGAGGTACAGGAAGAGGCAAGAGTGGTGCAGAAAGAGGGAAGAGAGGTGTAGAAAGAGGCAAGAGAGTTGCACAAAGAGGGAAGGGGGGTACAGAAACAGGCAAAAGGGGTGCAGAAAGAAGCAAGTGAGGTGCAGAAAGAGGCAAGAGAGGTGCAGAATGAGGCAAGAGAACTGCAGAAAGAGGCAAGAGAGTTACAGAAAGAGGCAAGTGAGGTGCAGAAACAGGCAAAAGGGGTGCAGAAAGAGGAAACAGGTGGGCAGACTGAGGCAAGAGAGGTGCAGAAAGAGGCAAGAGGGTTGCAGAAAGAGGCAAGAGGGGTGCAGAAAGAAGTAACAGAGGTGCAGAAAGAAGCAAGAGAAGTGCAGAAAGAAGCAACAGAGGTGCAGAAAGAGGCAAGAGGGGTGCAGAAAGAGTGCAGAAAAAACAACAGAGGTGCAGAAAGAGGCAAGAGAAGTGTAGAAAGAGGCAAGAGAGGTGCAGAAACAGGCAGGAAAGGTATAGAAAGAGGGAACAGGGGTGCAGAAAGAGGCAAGAGAGGTGCCGAGAGTGCAAGAGATGAGCAGAAAGAGGCAAAAGAAGTGCAGAAAAAAAGAAAGTTGCAGAAAAAAGCAACAGAAATGCAGAAAGTGGCAAGAGAGGCGCAGAAAGAAGCAAGTGTGGTTTTCACACCATTAGTAATAATTTAACACCCACATTTAGCAATAAGTAACAGGTGACCATTCTAGGTTTGCAAAGGGCCTTCCACCACTCTGTAACACTTGACGCTGCATTTTTGGTAGTGTTTGAGCAGTTGTAGCAAATGCGGAAAATGTATAATTGTGCGAAAGTCGGTGCAGCCAAACAGTTGCATAATTCCAGTGGCCCTGCTCATACCTCTGACTATGTCCAGAAGTGCTCCTCAGTGGTTCCTTCTTTTTTTGTCTCATTGAGTTTATAGTTTAGCTTCTATGGAAACAAGGAAGACTAAACCTGAGTTTACCACTCCACAACACAGACTACCATACCACATAATTACTCTCCATAACACATAATCCCAGTCTACATAATTCCTATACACTAAATACCACATACTTTCTATCCACATCAAAGTCAAAGTCAAAGTCTATCCACATAATTTCACTGCACTTCATACCACATAATTCCACTACACACAACCTACATCCACTCCACTCCAAGAAACATTAGTAAAACACTTTTACATTTACAACGCCAACAGCTCTAACTCTCACAGATGTGAAACCTATTACATTGCAAATGCTTCTTTAACTAGTAGTCGCGTTTGCAGAGAGGTGGAGAAAGGATGCTGGATCTCCAACCAGCGCTCAGGAATGCCACTGCGTAGGATTTACAGGAGGTCTCATAGCAGGCCACGCCCCCTTTCCCCACCACTCTGCAAAGGCGCTCCCTGGCACGCTTTTGGATGTGGATTAAAGTCCACTTCGCTGCTGGGGGTACTTAGGGGCCAACTAGCATACCTGATACCTCCAGTATGCCCCAGATAGTGGGATTGCTGACAGGTGGACACAGGCCATGCCCCCTTTCTCCACCACTTTGAAAACGTGCCTCATGGCGCGCTCTTGGTTTTGGGATGAACTCCCCTTGCCTCCTGAGGGTCCCTGGGGGCCAACTAGCCCCCCAGGTAACTCCAGTAAGCCCCATACAGCTGGATTGCTGAAAGTGGTCCAAGGCCACGCCCCCTTTTTACACCACTCTGCAAAAGCACCTCCTGGTGCACTGCTGCTCGGGGGATGAAGTCCACTATTGTCCTGAGGTCCTCCTGTGATGACATCAGTGATGTCACTGACCATGTCATGAATGATGTAATATGTGATGTCATCAGGAGTGCATTGCGGGGGCGCGAGTTATAGTTAGCTCAACTAACTATAACGGCCGAATTTCTCTGGTTTTGTACGAGTGAAATGTCCAACTAACTATAACGTCCCTGAATCCTGTGGTTTTTTCAGTGAATTTCTAAGGTTTTTTAAATGCTAATTTCTAAGTATATTGTCCCTGAAACCTATGGTTTTTTCAGTGAATTTCAAAGGTTTTTTAAATGCTAATTTCTAACTGTAACGTCCCTGAAACCTATGTTTTTTTCAGTCAATTTCTAAGGTTTATTAAATGAAAATTTCTAACTATAACGTCCCTGAAACCTGTGGTTTTTCAGTGAATTTCTAAGGATTTTTAAATGCTAATTTCTAACTATGCCTACAGAGGTAGGACATGTGCAGAAAGAGGAAGAAAGGCGCAGAAAGAAGCAAGAGAAATCCACAAAGAGGCAACAGAAGTCCAGAAAGAGGAAGAAAGGTGTAGAAAGAAGCAAGAGATATGCAGAAAGAACCAACAGAGTTGCAGAAAGAGGCCTTGTTGCAAAGTCATCCTGTGCCCTGGGCACCCCCCATTTTTTCGCTGACTGGTACTGGTAGTAACTGACTCTGACTGACCCAGGGCTCTGCCTAAGCAGGCCCAGAGCCAGTGCTATGCTGAAAGACACTTAGAATACAGTGAAAACACCTACATACACTAGGGTACACTATGGGTTGGGGTACCCCTGTGATTGGCATGACCTTCCCTGTAAGGCCCTAGTACATAATAGGGCAGGGGGATTAAAACTACCTCTCTAAGTCCCTAGCATATAATAGGGCATGGCAGTTTAGAGGCCAGCAGCCCTTTTCTGCACTTGCATGTGGGCACTGCTGAGTCTGAGCTCAGTTTAAAAGTAGCCCTGTGTGTGCAGAAAGAGGCGAGAGAGGTACAGAAAGAAGCAAGAGGGGTGCAGAAAGAAGCAAGTGAAGTACAGAAAGAAGCAACAGATGTGCAGAAAGAGGGAAGAAGGGAGCAGAAAGAGGCAAGAGAAGTACAAAAAAGAAGCAACAGAGGTGCAGAAGGAGGCAAGAGAAGTGCAGAAAGAGGCAAGAGAGTTGCAGAAACAGGCAAAAGAGGTGCAGAAAGAAGCAAGAGCAGTGCAGAAAGAACCAACAGAGGTGCAGAAGGAGGCAAGAGGGGTGCAGAAAGAGGCAAGAGGGGTACAGAATTTTGCAAGAGAGGTGCAGAAAGAAGCAAGAGCAGTGCAGTAAGAAACAACAGAGGTACAGAAGGAGGCAAGAGGGTGCAGAAAGAAGCAAGAGCAGTGCAGAAAGAACCAAGAGACATGCAGGAAAAGGGAAGAAGGGTGCAGAAAGAGGCATGAGGGGTGCAGAAAGAAGTAAGAGAAGTGCAGAAAGAAGCAACAGAGGTGCTGAAAGAGGCACAAAGGGTGCAGAAAGAGGCAAGAGAAGTGCAGAAAGAAGCAACAGAGGTACAGAAAGAGGCAAGAGTAGTGCAGAAAGAGGGAAGAGAGGTGTAGAAAGAGGCAAGAGAGTTGCACAAAGCGGGAGGAGGGGTGCAGAAAGAGGCAAGAGAGGTGCAGAAAGAAGCAAGTGAGGTGCAGAAAGAGGCAAGAGAGGTGCAGAAAGGCAAGAGAGGAGCAGAAACAGGCAAGAGAAGTGCAGAAAGAGGCAAGAGAATTGCTGAAAGAAGCAACAGAGGTGTAGAAAGAAGCAAGAGAAGTGCAGAAAGAGGCAAGTGAGATGCAGAAGGAGGCAAGACAGGTGCAGAAAGAGGGAAGATGAGTGCAGAAAGAGACAACAGGGGTGCAGAAAGAAACAATACAGGTGCAGAAAGAAGCATGGGAGTGCAGAGTGAAGCAACAGGGGTGCAGAAAGAGGCAAGAGAAGTGCAGAAAGAAGCAACAGAGGTGCAAAGGGAGGCAAGAGAACTGCAGAAAGAAGCAAGAGAGTTGCGGAAACAGGCAAAAGAGGTACAGAAAGAGGGAACAGGGGTGCAGACAGAGGCAAGAAAGTGCAGACACAGGTAAGAGTGGTGCAGAAAGAGGCAAGAGGGGTGCAGAAATTTGCAAAAGAGGTGCAGAAAGCAGCAAAAGCAGTACAAAAGAACCAACAGAGGTGCAAAAAGAGGCAAGTGAGGTGCAGAAGGAGGCAAGAGAACTGCAGAAAGAGGCAAGAAAGTTGCAGAAACAGGCAAAAGAGGTACAGAAAGAGGGAACAGTTGGGCAGACTGAGGCAAGAGAGGTGCAGAAAGAGGGAAGAGGGGTGCAGAAAAAGGCAAGAAGGATGCAGAAATTTGGAACAGAGGTGCAGAAAGAAGCAAGAGCAGTGCAGAAAGGACCAACAGAGGTGCAGAAAGAGGTAAGAGGGGTACAGAAAGAGGCAAGTGAAGTACAGAATGAAGCAAAAGAGGTGCAGAAAGAACCTACAGTGGTGCAAAAAGAGGCAAGAGGGGTGCAGAAAGGGTTAGGAGAGGTGCACAAAGAGGCAAGAGGGGTACAGAAAGAGGCAGGAGGGGTGCAGAAAGAAGGAAGAGAACTGCAGAAAGAAGCAACAGAGGTGCTTAAAGAGGCACGAAGGGTGCAGAAAGAGACAAGAGAGGTGCAGAAAGAAGCAACAGAGGTACAGAAAGAGGCAAGAGTGGTGCGGGAAGAGGGTTGCAGAAACAGGCAGGAGAAGTGTTGAAAGAGGCAAGAGAGGTGCAGAAGGAGGCAAGAGAACTGCAGAAAGAGGCAAGAGAGTTGCAGAAAGAGGCAAATGAGGTGCAGAAGGAGGCAAGAGAACTGCATGAGAGTTGCAGAAACAGGCAAAAGGGGTGTAGAAAGAGGGAACAGATGGGCAGACTGAGGCAAGAGAGGTGCAGAAAGAGGCAAGAGGGTTGCAGAAAGAGGCAAGAGGGGTGAAGAAAGAAGCAACAGAGGTGCAGAAAGAAGCAAGAGAAGTGCAGAAAGAGGCAAGTGAGGTGCAGAAAGAGGCAATAGAGGTGCAGAAAGAGGTAACAGAGTTGCTGAAAGAAGCAACAGAGGTGTAGAAATAAGCAAGAGAAGTGCAGAAAGAGGCAAGTGAGGTGCAGAAAGAGGCAAGAGAGGAGCAGAAAATGACAAGAGAACTGCAGAAAGAGGTAAAAGGAATGCAAAAAAGTGAAGAAGGGTACAGAAAGAAACAAAAGAAGTGCAGAAAGAACTAACAGAGGTCCCAAAAGAGGGAAGAGGGGTGCAGAAAGAGGCATGAGGGGTGCAGAAAGAAGCAAGAGATGTGCAGAAAGAAACAACAGAGGTGCAGAAAGAGGGAAGAGGGGTGCAGAAAGGGGCAAGAGAGATGCAGAAAGGGGCAAGAGAGATGCTGAAAGAGGCAACAGAGGTGCAGAAAGAGGGATGAGGGGTGGAGAAACAGGCAAGGGGGTGTAGAAAGAAGCAAGAAAGTTGCAGAAAGAAACAAAAGAAGTGCAGAAAGAAGGAACAGAGGTGCAGAAAGAGGCAAGAGGGCAACAGAAAGAGGGAAGAGGGGTGCATAAAGAGGCACACGGGTTGCAGAAAGAAGGGACAGAGGTGCAGAAAGAAGCAAGAGAAGTGCATAAAGAAGCAACAGAGGTGCAGAAAGAGGGATGAGGGGTGGAAAAAGAGGGAAGAGGGGTGCAGAAAGAGGCAGGAGGGGTGCAGAAAGAAGGAAGAGAACTGCAGAAAGAAGCAACAGAGGTGCTTAAAGAGGCACGAAGAATGCAGAAAGAGACAAGAGAGGTGCAGAAAGAAGCAACAGAGGTACAGAAAGAGGCAAGAGTGGTGCAGAAAGAGGGAAGAGGGTTGCAGAAAGAGGCAAGAGAGGTGCAGATAGAGGCAAGAGAGGTGCAGCAAGAAGCAAGAGAGGTGCAGAAACAGGCAAGAGAAGTGTTGAAAGAGGCAAGAGAGGTGCAGAAGGAGGCAAGAGAACTGCAGAAAGAGGCAAGAGAGTTGCAGAAAGAGGCAAATGAGGTGCAGAAGGAGGCATGAGAACTGCAAGAGAGTTGCAGAAACAGGCAAAAGGGGTGCAGAAAGAGGGAACAGGTGGGCAGACTGAGGCAAGAGAGGTGCAGAAAGAGGGAAGAAGGTTGCAGAAAGAGGCAGGAGGGGTGCAGAAAGAAGCAACAGAGGTGCAGAAAGAAGCAAGAGAAGTGCAGAAAGAGGCAAGTGAGGTGCAGAAAGAGGCAATAGAGGTACAGAAAGAGGCAATAGAGGAGCAGAAAATGACAAGAGAACTGCAGAAAGAGGTAAAAGGAATGCAAAAAAGTGAAGAAGGTTACAGAAAGAAACAAAAGAAGTGCAGAAAGAACTAACAGAGGTCCCAAAAGAGGGAAGAGGGGTGCAGAAAGAGGCATGAGGGGTGCAGAAAGAAGCAAGAGATGTGCAGAAAGAAACAACAGAGGTGCAGAAAGAGGGAAGAGGGGTGCAGAAAGGGGCAAGAGAGATGCTGAAAGAGGCAACAGAGGTGCAGAAAGAGGGATGAGGGGTGGAGAAACAGGCAAGGGGGTGTAGAAAGAAGCAAGAAAGTTGCAGAAAGAAACAAAAGAAGTGCAGAAAGAAGGAACAGAGGTGCAGAAAGAGGCAAGAGGGCAACAGAAAGAGGGAAGAGGGGTGCATAAAGAGGCACACGGGTTGCAGAAAGAAGGGACTGAGATGCAGAAAGAAGCAAGAGAAGTGCAGAAAGAAGCAACAGAGGTGCAGAAAGAGGGATGAGGGGTGGAAAAAGAGGGAAGAGGGGTGCAGAAAGAGGCAGGAGGGGTGCAGAAAGAAGGAAGAGAACTGCAGAAAGAAGCAACAGAGGTGCTTAAAGAGGCACGAAGAATGCAGAAAGAGACAAGAGAGGTGCAGAAAGAGGGAAGAGGGTTGCAGAAAGAGGCAAGAGAGGTGAAGATAGAGGCAAGAGAGGTGCAGCAAGAGGCAAGAGAGGTGCAGAAACAGGCAAGAGAAGTGTTGAAAGAGGCAAGAGAGGTGCAGAAGGAGGCAAGAGAACTGCAGAAAGAGGCAAGAGAGTTGCAGAAAGAGGCAAATGAGGTGCAGAAGGAGGCATGAGAACTGCAAGAGAGTTGCAGAAACAGGGAAAGGGGTGCAGAAAGAGGGAACAGGTGGGCAGACTGAGGCAAGAGAGGTGCAGAAAGAGGGAAGAAGGTTGCAGAAAGAGGCAGGAGGGGTGCAGAAAGAAGCAACAGAGGTGCAGAAAGAAGCAAGAGAAGTGCAGAAAGAGGCAAGTGAGGTGCAGAAAGAGGCAAGAGAGGTGCAGAAAGAGGTAACAGAGGAGCAGAAAGAAGCAAGAGAGGTGCAAAAACAAGCAAGAGAAGTGCAGAAAGAGGTAAGAGAATTGCTGAAAGAGGCAACAGAGGTGTAGAAAGAAGCGAGAAGTGCAGAAAGAGGCAAGTGAGGTGCAGAAAGAGGCAAGAGAGGAGCAGAAAATGACAAGAGAACTGCAGAAAGAGGTAAAAGTGATGCAAAAAAGGGAAGAAGGGTACAGAAAGAAACAAAAGAAGTGCAGAAAGAAGGAACAGAGGTGCAAAAAGAGGGAAGAGGGGTGCAGAAAGAGGCACGAAAGGGTGCAGAAAGAAGCAAGAGATGTGCAGAAAGATACAACAGAGGTGCAGAAAGAGGGAAGAGGGGTGCAGAAAGGGGCAAGAGAGATGCAGAAAGAGGCAACAGGGGTGCAGAAAGAGGGAAGAGGGTGGAGAAAGAGGCAAGGGGGTGTAGAAAGAAGCAAGAGAGCTGTAGAAAGAAACAAAAAAGTGCAGATAGAAGGAACAGAGGTGCAGAGAGAGGCAAGAAAGGTGCAGTAGGAGGGAAAAGGGGTGCAGAAAGAGTGAAGAGGGATGGAGAAAGAGGCAAGAGGGGTACAGAAAGAAGCAAGAAAGTTGCAGAAAGAAACAAAAGAAGTGCAGAAAGAAGGAACAGAGGTGCAGAAAGAGGCAAGAGGGACCAGAAAGAGGGAAGAGGGGTGCAGAAAGAGGCACAAGGGTTGCAGAAAGAAGGGACAGAGGTGCAGAAAGAAGCAAGAGAAGTGCAGAAAGAAGCAACAGATGTGCAGAAAGAGGGATGAGGGGTGGAAAAAGAGGGAAGAGAGGTGCAGAAAGAGGCACGAGGGGTGCACAAAGAAGCAAGAGAGGTACAGAAAGAAGCAACAGAGGTGCAGAAAGAGGGAAGAGGGGTGGAGAAAGAGACAAGAGAGGTGCAGAAAGAAGCAACAGAGGTGTGGAAAGTAGTAAAAGAAGTGCAGAAAGAAGGAACAGAGGTGCAGAAAGAGGCAAGAGGAGTGCAGAAAGAAAAGAGGGGTGCAGAAAGAGGCACAATGGGTGCAGAAAGAAGCATGAGAGGTACAGAAAGACGCAAGATAAGTGCAGAAAGGAGCAACAAAGATGCAGAAAGAGGGAAGAGGGTGTGAGAAGTTGGCCTGGTATATGCTGTCCACTAATTATAGTGGGCACCTTGCACCAGTCCAAACAACCCCTTATTGGAGATAGGTTAAAGACAACCTTTATTGAAAGCTATCCTAGTGGTAGCTATGGAGAGCAGCCTTCAGGCTAAGTCTTGAAGGAATGTAAAGCAGCTTGTTTTACCAGTCTATAATCTCTTGAGTGACCAAATGAAAGAGGACCACACCAGGTATATATATAAAATATATGTATTTCGTCTTAAACACACCCCTCTAGTCTCTTTATGAGGCTAGAGTTCGAAGTACATACTTTACAAGTCAAATATCAACAGTAATAGCACAAATACACGTTTGAGCCCTAGGGGCGTACCAAACCATATACTAAAATAGTGGTATAAGAACCACGACTGAGCTAGACACAAGGCCTAGAGCCTGTAGAAGTGCTTGGACCACAAGGAACCACCCAAGGTAGTGACACAGGGGACCCACGGGGACGCGTGCAGTGTGAGAACACAGCCGAGAATCGCCGTTAACTTCTATGGGGAAAGTCGCGGTTGGAATTTTAAAAGGAAAGGACACTTAGAGGAGGACTTGGAGCAAATACCTTTAGAACTAGGCAGTTCTAGGGTCAATACCCATGGGAGCACCGGAGTACTCGAGTTACCTCACCCAGGGAAGCCGGGTGCATAGGTGTCTTTTGGCATCGGGTTTCGTCATCGTTTTCAATGGCGATCTGCTACAGCAGGCTGCTGGCGACCAAGTCAAAAGTGTCCGGGTGGATCCAAGAGTGGATCGAATATCTGAAGGACCTGAAAGCAGAGGGGACAGAGTCTGGGTCACTAGCCAGTGACCAGGAAGGCGATGAGCAGATGCCCACCGATGTCGGGTGCTTCAGGTAGGTTGACGGTCATCTTGACTCTTCAGCCACGAGGTCCAGGAGGCATCGACGATGACCAGGAGCTGGATTCGAGCTGTCCCACGACGTCTGTCGATTGCTGCTGTATCGGCGACCAGATTGGACCCAACAAGCCTTGGCAACGGCAAGTCACGTGGAAACAAAGAAAAGACGGTGATGCAGACCAGCAAGGTCTGAGGGACTTACCCAGCGAGGGTAAGTCAGGGCACATCTGGAGCAACCAGGAAAGCCAAAGCAAAAGAAGAGTTGCCTTCGGGAGGGCCCACTAGCCAATGGACTAGCGACCGCAAAGGAGCCTCAAGTGGACACACTTGGAGCTGGCTCACAGGACACTCGTGGAGTGGAGGCCAGTGATCTTCGGTACAGTCGGTGCTGGAGGGGCTACTCGGAGCCCAAAGCACAACTTTGTGGGAGACCAGGAAGAGGATACACTTGCAAAAGTTCTTGGTGTCCAGGGGTCCTAGTTCCACATTACCCACAACAGCTATGGACCTCAGCTTCGCTGGAGACTCAGGGCAGCCTCGGGAAAGTCTGAAAATCCCCCTCTGGTGTTGCAAAGACTTCGGCGTCTGGCGGGAGCTTCAGCGATGCAGACCGGACAATTGCTTCTTAGGTGCCTGCCAAGCAGGGGAGTCACTCCTTGACCCCAAGGGAGATTCTTCAGTCCTCTAATCTTGAAGTAGAGCGTCGAAGGTCCAGGATTCAGTTTCAGAGTTTCGTCCAGGGATATCTAAAGTCCTAAGGACTGGGGTCCCATACTTATACTAAGTTAGGGGTTGGACATACTCTGTGGACCCACCTATGGGAGGGTCAGGGAAGAGGGGTGGTTACACCCATTCCCTTTGTCCAGTTTCGCGCCAGAGCAGGGGCTGGAAGCCCCTGAACCGGTTTGAACTGGGGTATGCACAGGTACACCAAATGTGCCCCCAGTGCAGGACTTCAAACCACCAGAGAGTGCTCCCGCCCAGCCCCAATACACATTATCCTGTCTGGGGAGGTGGTTACACCTCCCTTCGACAGGAAACCTATTGTACAGGCCTCCCCTGCCGGAGTTTCAGTCAGCAGCAGGAGGCCAGACCCGTGTCTGTGGCAGTGGCATCCATTTTGTGATGCCAGGGCTCTGTAAAGAAGTTACCGGGTAGGCCGGTGGGTACATGTCTCTCCCTCTAGAAGGGTGGAATGCTAACCCCACCACCAGGACTGGCGGGGGGTAGTATTCCAAGGTGTTTGCCACCAAACACGACATGTTTTGGTGCAGCCAGTCCAAAGTTAGCATTCTACCATGAGGATATAATGCACTTAAGAGTATATGGTCAGGCTGTACCACAAACAGCATCAGAGGAGGGACTCCGAACGCTGAAGAGGGGCTCTGCTCATGCAGGAGCACCCTCTCACATAAAAACCAAGCACTCTGCCTTCAGGATTGTAAAGGCCTGCCATAGGAGAGACTTATAGGTTTATATGTGTGTGCAATGGTAGTGATATAGGTAGCCTATATCACAGTAAGGGGTGCATGCACCACCTACCCAGGCTGCAGTAGCAGACCTGTGGTGTCATTTTGGCTGGCCTTCCAGGGGTAGCATAATACATGCTCCAGCCCCTGGCAGGCCTCTGGGGTACCTATGCCCTGGGTACATAGTATTCCATATACTAGGGACTTATAAGGGCACTCCAGATTCCAATCAAAGATGTACCTAAGGTACATGGAAACCATTTTAGAGAGGAAGCAGCTAGGCTGGGGTTCTGATTAGCAGGGCCCCAGCCAGACTAAAGTCGAAAAACAGTGAAGCATCAGCAAAAAGTGGGGGTACCCATGTGAAGCAGATCCTACTCTCCTACAGAGGGGTGGAGAAAGAGGCAAGAGAAGTGCAGAAAGAAGCAACAGAGGTGCAGAAAGAGGGATGAGGGGTGGAAAAAAAGGGAAGAGGGGTGCCGAAAGAGGCACGAGGGGTGAACAAAGATGCAAGAGAGGTGCAGAAAGAAGCAACAGAGGTGCAGAAAGAGGGAAGAAGGGTGGAGAAAGAGACAAGAGAGGTGCAGAAAGAAGCAACAGAGGTGTAGAAAGTAACAAAAGAAGTGCAGAAAGAAGGAACAGAGGTGCAGAAAGAGACAAGAGGAGTGCAGAAAGAGAAGAGGGGTGCAGAAAGAAGCACAATGGGTGCAGAAAGAGGGAAGAGGGGTGGAGAAAGAGGCAAGAGAAGTGCAGAAAGAAGCAACAGACATGCAGAAAGGGGGAAGAGGGGTGGAGAAAGAGGCAAGAGGGGTGCAGAAAGAAGCAAGAGAGGTGTAGAAAGAAACAAAAGAAGTGCCGAAAGAAGGAACAGAGGTGCAGAAAGAGGCAGGAGGGGTGCAGAAAGAGGAAAGAGGGGTGCAGAAAGAGGCAAGAGAGGTGCAGAAAGAGGAAAGAGGGGTGCACAAAGAAGCAAATGAGGTGCAGAAAGAGGCAACAGAGGTGCAGAAAGTAGCAACAGAGGTGTAGAAAGAAGCAAGAGAAGTGCAGAAAGAGGCAAGCGAGATGCAGAAAGAGGCAAGAGAGGTGCAGAAAGAGGGAAGACGAGTGCAGAAAGAGACAACAGGGTGCAGAAAGAAGCAAGACAGGTGCAGAAAGAAGCAAGGGAAGTGCAGAGTGAAGCAACAGGGGTGCAGAAAGAGGCAAGAGAAGTGCAGAAAGAAGCAACAGAGGTGCAGAAGGAGTCAAGAGAACTGCATAAAGAGGCAAGAGAGTTGTGGAAACAGGCAAAAGAGGTACAGAAAGAGGGAACAGGTGTGCAGACAGAGGCAAGAAAGGTGCAGACACAGGTAAGAGGGGTGCAGAAAGAGGCAAGAGGGGTGCAGAAATTTGCAAGAGAGGTGCAGAAAGAAGCAAGAGCAGTGCAAAAGAACCAACAGACGTGCAAAAAGAGGCAAGTGAGGTGCAGAAGGAGGCAAGAGAACTGCAGAAAGAGGCAAGAAAGTTGCAGAAACAGGCAAAAGAGGTACAGAAAGAGGGAACAGTTGGGAGACTGAGGCAAGAGAGGTGAAGAAAGAGGGAAGAGGGGTGCAGAAAAAGGCAAGAAGGATGCAGAAATTTGGAACAGAGGTGCAGAAAGAAGCAAGAGCAGTGCAGAAAGGACCAACAGAGGTGCAGAAAGAGGTAAGAGGGGTACATAAAGAGGCAAGTGAAGTGCAGAATGAAGCAAAAGAGGTGCAGAAAGAACCAACAGAGGCGCAAAAAGAAGCAAGAGGGGTGCAGAAAGGGTTAGGAGAGGTGCACAAAGAGGCAAGAGGGGTACAGAAAGAGGCAGGAGGGCTGCAGAAAGAAGGAAGAGAGCTGAAGAAAGAAGCAACAGAGGTGCTTAAAGAGGCACGAAGGGTGCAGAAAGAGACAAGAGAGGTACAGAAAGAAGCAACAGAGGTACAGAAAGAGGCAAGAGTGGTGCAGAAAGAGGGAAAAGGGTTGCAGAAAGAGGCAAGAGTGATGCAGAAACAGGCAAGAGAAGTGTTGAAAGAGGCAAGAGAGGTTCAGAAGGAGGCAAGAGAACTGCAGAAAGAGGCAAGAGAGTTGCAGAAACAGGCAAAAGGGGTGCAGAAAGAGGGAACAGTTGGGCAGACTGAGGCAAGAGAGGGGCAGAAAAAGGTAAGAGGGTTGCAGAAAGAGGCAAGAGGGTGCAGAAAGAAGCAACAGAGGTGCAGAAAGAAGCAAGAGATGTGTAGAAAGAAGCAAGTGAGGTGCAGAAAGGGGCAAGAGAGGTGCAGAAAGAGGTAACAGAGGTGCAGAAAGAAGCAAGAGAGGTGCAGAAACAAGCAAGAGAAGTGCAGAAAGAGGCAAGAGAATTGCTGAAAGAAGCAACAGAGGTGTAGAAAAAAGCAACAGAAGTGCAGAAAGAGGCAAGTGAGGTGCAGAAAGAGGCAAGGGAGGAGCAGAAAATGACAAGAGAACTGCAGAAAGAGGTAAAAGGGATGCAAAAAAGGGAAGAAGGGTACAGAAAGAAACAAAAAAAGTGCAGAAAGAAGGAACAGAGGTGCAAAAAGAGGGAAGAGGGGTGCAGCATGAGGCACGAGGGGTGCAGAAAGAAGCAAGAAATGTGCAGAAAGAAACAACAGAGGTGCAGAAAGAAGGAAGAGGGGTGCAGAAAAGGGCAAGAGAGATGCAGAAAGAGGCAACAGGGGTGCAGAAAGAGGGAAGAGGGGTGGAGAAAGAGGCAAGGGGGTATAGAAAGAAGCAAGAGAGCTGTAGAAAGAAACAAAAAAAGTGCAGAAAGAAGGAACAGAGGTGCAGAGAGAGGCAAGAAAGGTGCAGTAAGAGGGATAAGGGGTGCAGAAAGAGGCACGAGGGGTGCAGAAAGAAGCAAGAGAAGTACAGAAAGAAGCAACAGAGGTGCAGAAAGAGGGAATAGGGGTGCAGAAAGGGGCAATAGAGTTGCAGAAAGAAGCAACAGAGGTGCAGAAAGAGTGAAGAGGGATGAGAAAGAGGCAAGAGGGGTGCAGAAAGAAGCAAGAAAGTTGCAGAAGGAAACAAAAGAAGTGCAGAAAGAAGGAACAGAGGTGCAGAAAGAGGCAAGAGGGGAGCAGGAAGAGGGAAGAGGGGTGCAGAAAGAAGCAAGAGAAGTGCAGAAAGAAGCAACAGAGATGCAGAAAGAGGGAAGAGGGGTGTAAAAAGAGGGAAGAGGGGTGCAGAAAGAGGCATGAGGGGTGCACAAAGAAGCAAGAGAGGTGCAGAAAGAAGCAACAGAGGTGCAGAAAGAGGGAAGAGGGGTGGAGAAAGAGACAAGAGAGGTGCAGAAAGAAGCAACAGAGGTGTAGAAAGTAACAAAAGAAGTGCAGAAAGAAGGAACAGAGGTGCAGAAAGAGGCAAGAGGAGTGCAGAAAGAGAAGAGGTGTGCAGAAAGAGGCACAATGGGTGCAGAAAGAAGCAAGAGAGGTACAGAAAGACGCAAGATAAGTGCCGAAAGAAGCAACAAAGATGCAGAAAGAGGGAAGAGGGGTGGAGAAAGAGTCAAGAGAAATGCAGAAAGAAGCAACATAGGTGCAGAAAGAGGGATGAGGGGTGGAAAAAGAGGGAAGAGGGGTGCAGAAAGAGGCACGAGGGGTGCACAAAGAAGCAAGAGAGGTGCAGAAAGAAGCAAGAGAGGTACAGAAAGACGCAAGATAAGTGCAGAAAGAAGCAACAAAGATGCAGAAAGAGGGAAGAGAGGTAGAGAAAGAGGCAAGAGAAGTGCAGAAAGAAGCAACAGACATGCAGAAAGGGGGAAGAGGGGTGGAGAAAGAGGCAAGAGGGGTGCAGAAAGAAGCAAGAGGTGCAGAAAGAAACAAAAGAAGTGCCGAAAGAAGGAACAGAGGTGTAGAAAGAGGCAGGAGGGGTGCAGAAAGAGGGAAGAGGGGTGGAGAAAGAGGCAAGAGAGGTGCAGAAAGAGGGAAGAGGGGTGCACAAAGAAGCAAGTGAGGTGCAGAAAGAGGCAACAGAGGTGCAGAAAGAGGCAAAAGAGGTGCAGAAAGTAGAAGAGATGTGCAGAAAGAGGCAAGAGAAGAGCAGAAAAAGAAAGAAAGGTGCAGAAAGAAGCAACTGAAATGCAGAAAGAGGCATGAGAGGCGCAGAAAGAAGCATGAGTGGCTTGCACACCATTAGTACCAATTTAACACCCCCATTTAGCAATAAGTAACAGGTGACCAGTCTAGGTTTACAAAGGACCTTCCAGCACGCTGTAACACTTGTCGCTGCATTTTTGGTAACGTTTGAGCTGCTTGAGCTAGAAACAAGGCTTTTTTTGTTCAAATCTGCAGATTAGGCAGCAGATGATGGATTATGTGGCTAAAGCGGAAAATGTATAATTGTGCGAAAGTTGGTGCAGCCAAACAGTTGCATAATTCCAGTGGCCCTGCTCATACCTCTGACTAGTTCCAGAAGTGCTCCTCAGTGATTCCTTCTTTTTTTGTCTCATTGAGTTCATAGTTTAGCTTATATGTAAACGAGGAAGACTATACCTGAGGTTACCACTCCACAACACAGACTACCATACCACATAATTGCTCTCCATAACACATAATCCCACTCTACATAATTCCTATACACTAAATACCACATACGTTCTATCCACATAATTTCTCTGCACATCATACCACATAATTCCACTACACACAACCTACATCCACTCCACTTCCAAGAAACATTAGTAAAACACTTTTACATTTACAACGCCGATAGCTCTAACTCTTGCAAATGTGAAACCTATTACATTGCAAATGCTTCTTTAACTAGTAGTCGCATTTGCAGAGAGGTGGAGAAAGGGGGCTGGACCTCCAACCTGCGCTCAGGAATTCCACTGCGTAGGACTTACAGGAGGTACCAAGAGGGCTTCTTGGCACCCAAAATCCCTCAGGAGTAAAGTGGACTTTATCCCTCAACCAGTACTGTGCCAGGAGGCGCATTTGCAGAGTGGTGGAGAAAGGTGAGCATGGCCTCCAAAGACTTCTTAGCAATCCCACTGTGTGGGACTTAGTGGAGGTAACAGGAGGGGTAGTTGGACCCCAAGGACAACCTTTGGGACCAACTACCCTGGTATTACCTCCAGTAAGTTCCACACAGCAGGATTGCTAAGTTCTCATAGAAGGCCACGCCCCCTTTCCCCACCACTCTGCAAAGGCGCTCCCTGGCATGCTCTTGGATGGGGATTAAAGTCCACTTCACTGCTGGGGATCCTTAGGGGCCAACTAGCCTACCTGATACCTCCAGTATGCCCCAGATAGTGGGATTGCTGATAGGTGGACACAGGCCACGCCCCTTTGTCCACCACTCTGCAAACGCGCCTCCTGGCACGCTCTTGGTTGGGGATGAAGTCCCCTTGCCTCCTGAGGGTCCCTGGGGGCCAACTAGCCCACCAGGTACCTCCAGTAAGCCCCACACACGTGGATTGCTGAGAGTGGTCCAAGGTCAAGCCCCCTTTTTACACCACTCTTCAAACGTGCCTCCTGGCGCAGTGCTGCTTGGGGGATGAAGTCCACTTGTGTCCTGAGGTCCTCAGGACACAAGAGGACCTCATCGCCCCACCAGCAGTGCGCCAAGAGGCGCATTTGCAGAGTAGTGTAAAAAGGGGTGTGGCCTCGGACCGCCTCTCAGCAATCCCACTGTGTGGGGATTACTAGAGGTACCTGGTGGTCTAGTTGGCCCCTAAGGACCCTTAGGATTGAAGGGGACTTCATCTCCCAATTCAGAACGTGCCAAGAGGCTGGCTTGCACAGTGGTGCAGTCAGGGGGCGGGGCCTCCGGCGAGATGCCGGCTTTTCTTTTTTTTATATATTTTTAGAAGGGGGTGCTGTGTGGCCCCCTTCTTTTAGTATTTTTTGGGCCCTGGGGACCCCATCCCCCAGGGCCTGAGCATTTTTTTATTATAGAAAAAAAACAGGAAGGGGGCCGCGTGGCCCCCCTTCCCTGGGCCACTATTGGCCCCGGGGATCCTATCACCCGGGGCCTGGCCTTGTTTTTAGAATTTTTTTTATTTTCCAGGCAGGGTTGCCGCATGGCCCTCCGCCCCTAGGCCACTTCTGGCCCCGGGGACCCCATCCTCCGGGCCTGGCCTTTTATTTTTTTATTTCCCCGGGAGGGGGACCACGTGGCCCCCTCCCCTGGGCCTCTTCTAGCCCTGGGGACCCCATCCCCGGGGCCGGCCCTTTTACATTGGGTCTAGCGGGAATACAATAAATCTATACTGGTAATTAAAAATGCACAATTGCGATCATTTAGGGTTAAGGATGTCAGAAAAAGAGAGCCTCGCAGACTTGGTGTTCATAATAATTCTTTTTTTATCCAAATTTTTATAATTCAAAAACAATACATACACTGACCGAGAAGAACCACAATAGTGATTATATGTCCCAAGCAAATGAAACCATCTAATACATTGTGAACAGACATGTGATATATACAGAACTTGGTTTCCACAATTATTGAAAAAGACAACGACCACAACATGAATTGATAATAATTATAGCCTCTGTGTACAATAGTCAGAGCTATTTAAAATGGTTCGCTATCAATCGAGTCGACGACGTTTCGACCCTCTTGCAATGTGGGGTCTCCTCAGGACCAAGGGGTAAGGGACAATCTGATGGTAGTATTACAGCCGCGTGAGAGGCACATAAAGTGTGAGACACCCGTGAAATGAGAAAGAAGAAATTAATACTCACACGGGGACTCGGTCGAGCACCCCGTGTGAGAGACGAAGGGCTGTGAACTGGTATTAATCAATTGTGGCTCAGTCACAATAGTGGGCAGGATCAACACCACTCAATGTAGTGGTACCTGAGCAGGATCCTCCGCTGGATAGATAAAGTCGCGGGACCGGTAGTGCCACGGCAGGAGAATAAGGCTTTTGAAATATGCCACATAGGATGAGAACTGCTCTGGTCGTCTGCCTGGTAACAATGACCAGGTACCACTACATTGAGTTGTCTTTTTCAATAATTGTGGAAACCAAGTTCTGTATATATCACATGTCTGTTCACAATGTATTAGATGGTTTCATTTGCTGACATTGGGGACAGAGGGGGGAGCCCCAATGCCCCCGTGGTCCCTGCTGGCTTTCCACCTCCTGCGGGAGCCGGCATTGATTTTGGACAAGAGGAGCTGCTGACATGCAGCTCCCTTTGCCCAAAAGCAATTCTGCTTTGCTTCTTGGAAGCGAGAGCAGGTTTCCTGCTCTCGCTTCCATGAAACAAAGCAGTATTTGCTATGGCAGGGCGGGAGCCCTGCTACCTCCCTGTTAATGCAAACTGCGATATCCCAGGGGTGGACACCCCAGGTCATTGCAGGAGCCGGCCCTGGGGGGTTGCGGTCCCCAGGGCCATCTAGGGCTCCAGGAGGGGGCCTGCTTGGCCCCCCTCCCATCATTTGCACAGCCCTGGGGAGGTGGTGGTCCCCGGGGCTGGGGGTCCACAACGGACCCCCTCACTTCATTTATGTATGCCCCGGGGAGGTGGTGGTCCCCAGGGCCATGTGGGGGGGCTTGAGCCCAGCCCACACATTTTTAGAAAGTAGCCCCGGGGAGGTGGTGGTCCCCGGGGCTTGGAAGGGCCCACAAGGCCCCCCACCCTAAAATAACAATGGCCTGGGGAGTTGGCGGTCCCCCCGCATATAATTTTCTAAGCCCCAGGGAGGTGGCGGGCCCCGCAGGCCCCCACTACATAATTAGACATAGCTCCCGGGACCTGGCCCACCCAGGGGCTTATAGAAAACTTCATTTTTTTCTTTTTTGTTGTCCAGATTCACTCACCCAGCGCGAATTCGGCTGAAATGATAACAAAAAAATGCTTTTTTTGGCCCTGGGGGTCCTTGTGGGACCCCCTGAGCAGGCCTAGGGGTCAGGGTGTTTCTACCCAGCCCCCTGTTCTTCATTTTTAACCTTTTTTTTTACCTTTTCCTTGTGACTCAGTTCTACCGAGTCACAAGATAGCTGCCAACACATTCTGGTTTGGAGTGATGGTAGGCAATCAGAATTAAGCTCGTGCTCAGGAGGGTTCGCGAATCCTCCTCGGTGCTCAGATATATACATTTTTATTTTTTGAATTTCTCAGCAACTACTGAACATATTTACACCATTTAAAAAAAAGCATGCTTTCTGGACCAAGACCTACCTTTTTGCCAAATTCGGTGTAATTCCGTTCAGCAGTACGGTCTGTAGCTTTGTCTAAAGTTCCTACGGGAATTAACATGGGGAAAATGCATTTTGGGACCCCCCTTTTTTCTTGGCTCCCGCTTGACAAATCACCCCAAAACTTTTAAGACAGGAGCTGACCTGAGTGAACCATTAGTTTGGAAACTAGCACGATGATTCGTCAAACGGCGCCAAAGATATTGGCAAATCCAAAAATGATTTTCCTATTGTAAACTAGGTCCTAACTATAACTACCTACTGGTGACTGCCAATAGGTAATATATATATATATATATTGATGTGATCAAGGGCTCTGTGAAGCCCGAAACGCGTCATGGCGGCCAACGCACGAAAAATAAAATAACGCTGCACAAAGAAAGTGGTGTCCGTTCCGGTTTTCCTTGGCAAGACAAGAAGGAGAAGGAGTTTTGAAAAAAAAAATATATATATATGTATATATATATATATATATTAACTACTGGCGGTCGCCAGTAGATAGTTATAGTTAGGACCTATTTTCCATAGGAAATCCGCAACGTTCTATTTGAAATAACATTGGCGCCGGTTGACGAATCTTCGCAAAATTTTCCAACTTGTTGGGGCACTCCTATCCTGAAAGTCTCGGGGTGATTCGGCAAGCGGGGGCCGAGAAAAAAGGGGGTCCCAAAACTTGTTTTCCCCATGCAATTTTCCATAGGAACCTTTAGTCGCAGCTACAGCCCGTACTGCTGAACGGAATTACACCAAATTTGCCAAAAAGGTAGCCCTTGGTTCAGGGTCGTGCCTTTTGCTTAAATGGTGTAAATCCGTTCAGTAGTTCCTGAGAAATTTGAAAAAGAAAACACATATATATCTGGGCGGAGCCTAACCACACATGTCATCGTGAGATCTGATTGGCTGTCAGCACTTCATCCTGGAATTGCTGGCAGCCATCTTGGGACCAATATAAATGATAGTACCCCATTGAAATGCATTGTAGTGAATCGAAGATTTTGAGTGTTACCAAAAGGAGAACTATAAAGGGTGATAACAGACTTTAGTTACATTAGAATTCATTTGTTGATGGTACCATACTAATTTCAGGAATTGTGGTGTGTTCTAAGGTGATTTTACCCTGTGAAAAACCTTCTGCTGGGATATCATGAATCATGTTTGAGAGAAAACTATTTTCACATGCTTGTCCCATACAGTTTTGGAAGGTGCTCCAGAAGCTAAAATGAGAGCATATTTTCTGTAAATTCACATTATCTTTCTCAGTCATGTGAGAATGAAGTCTGACATTCTCAGTAAAACATGTACATCCAACAAGGGCAGAGACTGTCAGTTGATTCCTTTGTGTTCTACTGCAGCTTCCCAGAGTGTTCTAAAGAACAACTAGAGTGCTAACAGCCTTACTTATGACAAAAGTATGGCACACCTGAAGCCATCTTGGATGGAATAAACTGGTAACACTTAAAACATTTAATTTAAAAAGGAACAAAATGATGGGGTTCATTTTGTCATAGAATTATGGTTAGTGCTGTAGAAAGAAAAATTACGACATGTTTCAAGTGTGATCTCAAATATCTTCCTGTTATATTTCAACAGGAGCAGCCTGTCAGTTGATGCCTTTGTGTTCTACTGCAGCTTCCCAGAGTGTTCTAAAGAGCAACTAGAGCGCTAACAGTCTTACTTATGACAAAATTATGGCACACCTGAAGCCATCTTGATTGGAATAAAATGGTAACACTTAAAACATTTAATTTAAAAAGGAACAAAATGAGGGGGTTCATTTTGCCATAGAAATTGTGATTAGTGCTGTAGAAAGAAAAATTAGGACATGTTTTAAGTGAGATCTCAAATATCTTCCTGTTATATTTCAACAGGAGCAGCCTGTCAGTTGATGCCTTTGTCTTCTACTGCAGCTTCCCAGAGTGTTCTAAAGAACAACTAGAGTGCTAACAGCCTTACTTATGACAAAATTATGGCACACCTGAAGCCATCTTGATTGGAATAAACTGGTAACACTTAAAACATTTAATTTAAAAAGGAACAAAATGATGGGGTTCATTTTGCCATAGAAATTATGGTTAGTGCTGTAGAAAGAAAAATTAGGACATGTTTCAAGTGTGATCTCAAATATCTTCCTGTTATATTTCAACAGGAGCAGCCTGTCAGTTGATGCCTTTGTGTTCTACTGCAGCTTCCCAGAGTGTTCTAAAGAACAACTAGAGCGCTAACAGTCTTACTTATGACAACATTATGGCACACCTGAAGCCATCTTGATTGGAATAAACTGGTAACTCTTAAAACATTTAATTTAAAAAGGAACAAAATGATGGGGTTCATTTTGTCATAGAAATTATGGTTAGTGCTGTAGAAATAAAAATTAGGACATGTTTTAAGTGAGATCTCAAATATCTTCCTGTAATATTTCAACAGGAGCAACCTGTCAGTTGATACCTTTGTGTTCTACTGCAGCTTCCTAGAGTGTTCTAAAGAACAACTAGAGCGCTAACAGTCTTACTTATGACAAAAGTATGGCACACCTGAAGCCATCTTGATTGGAATAAACTGGTAACACTTAAAACATTTAATTTAAAAAGGAACAAAATGAGGGGGTTCATTTTGCCATAGAAAGTATGGTTAGTGCTGTAGAAAGAAAAATTAGTGCTAAAACACTCCCCCCAGCACGACACCCTACACTACCCAAACATAACTGCACTACCCTAAACCCTAAAACACTACCACCAGCACGACTCCCTACACTACCCAAACACCACTGCACTACACTAAACCCTAAATATACCCCAGCATGACCACCCACACTACACAAACACCACTGCACTACCCTATACCCTAAAACACGACCCCCTACACTACACAAACACGACTGCACTACCCTAAACCCTAAAACACTACCCACAGCATGACCCCCTTCACTACACAAACACCACTGCACTGCCCTAAACCCTAAAACACTACCCCAGCACTACCCCTACACTACCCAAACACCACTGCACTAACATAAACCCTCAAACACTACCCCCAGCACAACCCCCTACACTACACAAACACCACTGCACTACCCTAAACCCTAAAACACTACCCCCAGCACGACTCCCTACACTACCCAAACACCACTGCACTACCCTAAACCCTAAATCTACCCCCAGCACGACCCCTACAGTACCCAAACACCACTGCACTACCCTAAACCATAAAACACATTCCCCAGCATGACCCCCTATACTACACAAACACCACTGCACTATCCTAAACCCTAAAACACTACCACCAGCATGACCCCCTACACTACTCAAACACCACTGCACTACCCTAAACCCTAAAACACTACCCCAGCACGACCCCCTACACTACCCATACACCACTGCACTACCCTAAACCCTAAAACACTACCCCCAGCACGACCCCTACACTACCCAAACACCACTGCACTACCCTAAACTCTAAAACACTACCCCCAGCACGACCCCCTACACCACCCAAACACCACTGCACTACCCTAAACCCTAGAAAAGAAACCCCCACCCCATGCCCAATCCCCCTTACCTCTCACTCCTCATGGTTCCTCTCTCCTCATAGTTCCTGCTTCACGTCATCTCTGAGGGGCGGTGCACGTCATTGTGAGGAAACAAAACAGCCTCTGTTTCCTTACAACAACATGGATCGTCTACATGTTTTTTAGAACGCATGGTCATTTACCATACATACCTTTACAACAAAATTTGTTGTAAAGGCATGCGTGGTAAATGACCATGCGTTCTAAATAAATCCGTAGTAATGACTTTGTGATGTACAACGCATGCGTGGTAATGCATGCGTTGTAATGGTATCGCAGAGTAAAAAAGTCGTTGTAACGGCTGTTTACCGATCGAAGCTGGCCCCTGTTCTTCAGTGAGACCTTTATTTGATTAATTAGGAGGAAGGAATGTGGTTTTTTTTACCGAAAAGTGCATTCCCGGCTGTTGTATTGTGAAAGTGTCCGCGTGGCCTGGTTTCACTTCCGGTGAGAGAGTGGAAGAGTCTGTTTGGATCTAAAGGAGTTCTGTTGTTGGACGGGGCCGGCGCGACATGTCATCAGAAAACATAGCTAATGGTAAGCGTCCTCCCTGAAGTGTGGAGCAGTGCCATGAGAGGTCAACGAGTGTGCGTCCCACCCCAGTATGACCGTACCGCGTGACCCATATGCTGCCTCCAGGGTACGGGAGACAGAAGCGGCATCGCAGGTCCTCTTGAAGACCGTTGTAGCACTAATTCTACATTTTGGTACTAGGGCATTTTAACTTCGTTGTTCCTGCCAGATACAAAGAGAAGATCCTGTGTTATTCAGTGCCCTCGTTACCTTTTTTGTGGGTTGTGGTGCTTGTCACTTCGCTGCCCCGCCGGTGCACACGACTGGGCACCCCACCTCGTGTGCCATCTGCAGGGCCTCTGCCCTCGGATCACTGGTTTCGGTTTCTGGAGTGGCAACATAAACAGTTGCTCCCAAAGGAATATCCCCTGCACCAGCATTCCACGGAAATTCTTTCCTAGCTCTCCCATGTCAACAAGCACGGCTCCGCTCGCGACACCGTATGACATCATCGGAGCCATAAGAGGACCTCGTCGGCGTGCTGACGTCAGTTCCACCCATTTTTTCCGTGCCACCGAGGCAAACAGGGGACCGAGACATTTTCACATGTATACATAGTATAATAAATATATATATATTCACTGAAAAAACCGTAGGTTTCAGGCACGTTATAGTTAGAAATTAGCATTTAAAAAACCTTAGAAATTCACTGAAAAAACCATAGGTTTCAGGCACGTTATAGTTAGAAATTAGCATTTAAAAAACCTTAGAAATTCACTGAAAAAACCATAGGTTTCAGGGGCGTTATAGTTAGTTGGACATTTCACTCGTACAAAACCATAGAAATTCCCCTGTTATAGTTAGTTCAGCTAACTATAACTCGCGCACCCGCAATGCACTGCTGATGACGTCACATATTACATCACTCATGACATGGTCAGTGACATCACTCATGACATCACTGATGACATCATCCAGTGAATGTGTGTTTTTCTGAAAATTAAATATGTTTTATATATGTATATCTCAAGGTCGATGGAAGAATAAATGGGTATATAAGTGTCTAAATGGATGATTTTTTTGTAAAATTGATTGTATAACTGACTAAGTGTATCTTAGTGAATACATGGGTTAGTGAGTAATGTTTAAATATGAAAATATCTGTATCAGTCTCTCACTTTGTGTATAAGTGGCTGCATGGGTTGGTGAGTAGCTACATGAGTGTCTATATGGGTTATTAGTTGGTTTTTTGAGTATCAGTATGAGTGTCTGAGTGTCTGTATGGTTCGCTGGGGGTATTACTTAGTGCATAGATGCATGAATGAGTGACTCACTGTTTGTATGTGTTGAAGACAGCATGTGTGCAGGACTGCATAGGTGGATGAGTATGTGTATGGGTCTGTTAGTGAGTGAATGACTGTCTCAATAGTGTCTTTATGAGTAACTACATATGTTTTAAACTAGTATATGTGAGTATTGGTGTATATAAGTGAGTATATGTGAGAGTGAGAGATTGGAAGAGTTCCTGTACAAATAAGTAGGTGTTTCTATAAGTGATTGTTTAAGAGAGTAAGTATGTGTAAGTTTCTGTAGAAGTAAGTGTGGTAGTGTGTGTATAACTGTATATGCAAGTAAATGGATGTTTGATACTTTGTTAGGCATGTGTGACTATGTGTGTGAGTAACTCTATGGATGAGTGGCGGTGTGTAACAGGATGTATAGGTGTATGAGTACATATGATGAGTGAGTATATGTATGAGTGACTGTATAGGGACTGTTGGTGAATGAGTGGATGTGTGTGTAGATCTTGGAATTAATGAATAGGTGTGTTGTAACTGGTATTGGTATGTCCATTGTTTTGAAAATGTTAGTTTGTATTTTTGAGTGTGTGTATCAAAGGTTATATTAGGGTGAGAGGAGGTCTGCCACTCTATCACAAGGATGATGTCATCAGTGATGTCATCAGTGATGTCATTTGAGATGTCATCAGTGATGTCATGAGTGATGTCACTGACCATGTCATGAGTGATGTAATATGTCACGTCATCAGCAGTGCATAGCGGGTGCGCGAGTTATAGTTAGCTGAACTAACTATAACGGGGAATTTCTATGGTTTTGTACGAGTGAAATGTCCAACTAACTATAACGCCCCTGAAACCTATGGTTTTTTCAGTGAATTTCTAAGGTTTTTTAAATGCTAATTTCTAACTATAGCGTGCCTGAAACCTATGGTTTTTTTCAGTGAATATATATATATATATGTATATATATATATATATCAAAGGATCTCGCTTTTCAGATGAGAAAGAACAAGCACGGCACTCCAGCGTGAATCCTAATGTTTTATTCTCGGTGAGTGCTAATCAACGCGTTTCGGTTGCAGCCTGCATCTTTGATCAAAACAAAGGAGCGCCATTACAGATTTGTTTATATCATGTGATCGGAACAAAATTAATGAAAACTGACAAAGGTACTGCTAGTACATTTCTGTTGCTAAACCAAGTGCCATCTTGTACCACTAGACAAATGCTGTATTGCGTCTATTGTACAGTTCATCAGAGGTGTGGTGCAGCGGCCAGGGCAGCTGACTTCGGAGCAGCACAGGGCTCACGGTTCGATCCCCGGCTCCGGCGGAAGCTCAGCTCAGCACCATGTGACTCTGGGCAATAGCTTACTTAATTTCCACGACGGCCCCCAGCTCCTTGAGACCCGTAAGGGTGAGTAGTTCGCGCTTTACAAATACGGATTTAAATTTTGCATTTATTAAATTCATAGCGTATCTAAGCAAGTAGAAACAAAACCATAGAAGCTGAATACTAAGGCACGCCAAAGAATAAATATCTGAAACATTGGAACCGACAATTATAAAGTGCAAATGCAAATAAGCAGAACATCCTCATTACATACTGAGCTTTGCCTATATTGCAATAATATATTTGGCAATAATATATACGGCTAGTGCCTAAATATATTATAACTCTCCTTTACTTCATCATATAACCCATGTGGGTGAGAAATAGTCAATAGTCTGCCTTTGAATGTATGGGACAGAAAGGACTTGATTATAAAATGTGTGCCAGAAAGTGAAAAGATTTTGTTCATATAAGCTTTCAGATAGTACCTAAGGTCAAATGTATGAGTGCATTTAAATAAAAAACTTTAATGAAGGAATAAATAATTCAGGCTGGTACAGGTCGGGAGCAGGCTAGTCTAGAAAGGTATATATTTCCTCATCCATATTGAACCCACGATGTTCTTTTCTGTATAGTTCTAATATATAGTAGGTTTCAAGTTTGCATAATTTCTTTTCTCTATTGCCCCCTCTTTTTCTCTCTGGGATATGTGCCAAGCAACTATATGTTAAATCAGTGGGATCGCTTTGATGAATTTTCTCAAAGTGACGGGCAACTCGGTAACTGCAATCCTTATTCCTTATGGCTCTTAAGTGCTGTAATGTACTCTTGTGCACCGGGAGCGTTGTGCTCCCCACATATTGTTATGCACAAGTGTATTCCAGTATATAAACCACAAAGCTGGTTTTGCATGTTAGTTGGCCCTTAATTTGAATGTTTTTTTTAATGGGGTCATGATTTTCATTCTGTTTGTCCCAATTTTCAATGCTTTACATTTAGTACATTTAACGAAGCCCTCTTTACGAGTAAGCCATGTAAGTGATCGCTGTTCTACCTCCAAAATGCTGTTTACTAGAGGGTCTCTTAAAGACTTAGATTTCCGGAAAGTTCTCTGCCGTTTACTTGTAACCATCGAGCCAATGGTAGTGTCATTCTTTATCAGATGCCAGTGTTTTTGTAGGTTTTTACGGGCCTTGGTGTGTTCCATATTATAGGTGGTGATAAACCTTTGGTGTTGTGTACCTGGATTTTCCACATTTTTTTATCTTTTGCACTTGGTGCGGGTGACATTAAAGAGGGCAGCTTCTCTTGTGTGGGATCTAGCTCTAAAGGAGGCTACTTTTATAAATTCTTCTGAATATCCGCTCTGCTTGAAGCCGTTCACCATTTGTTCTTCAATGGTATCATTGTCTGTACTTGTACTGCAAACTCTTCTAGCTCTGTAAAATTCCCCAAAGGAAATACTGTTAATCAGTGGAGTGGGGTGAAAGCTTTTGGCATGCAAAATAGTATTACCTCCTGTAGGTTTCCGATATAGTGTTGTTTCCAATTTGTCATTTCCCACCCACACTAATACATCCACAAATTCTATAGAGCTGTGACTGGTCTTGACTGTAAACTTCAAATTGAGCTGGTTATCATTTATATAATTGAGGAACTGATTGGCCTCCTCTTCTGTACTTCTCCAAAGTACAAAGAGGTCGTTATTATATCTCAGCCATAATGCTACGCGTTCTACCCAGCATTCTATCATGTTGCCTCTGAGCACCTGCTCCTCCCACCAGCCCATATGCAAATTCGCATAACTGGGGGCGAAGGAGGTGCCCATGGCTGGCCCTCTTAGCTGTTGAAATAGCTCATTGTTAAACACAAAAATATTGCTATTTAAACACCAGCCCATCATCTCCAGTAGCATCTTATTGTGTTCTGTATACTTTATGGGTCTCATTCTTATATATATATATATATATATATATATATATATATATATATATATATATATATATATATATATATATATATATTATAATATATGTGTTGAAAGCAGGTTACCCCTAAGATGGTCGGCACACCCAGGATACACTCCCCTGCACAGGTAGGTAAAGGACAATCCTCCTCAAACCTCAGCCAACGCGTTTCGGGCGATGGACGCCCTTCATCATGGGCTAACCTGAAGTGACTGGTAGTGATAATGTTTCACCCAAATGGGCACCATCAAAGTCACGTTAAAAACAATCATCAAGGGGTTAGAGAGTCACTACACCCCGCTGTTTGATTCACTCGGTATTTCCTGTTCCACTCAAACTGGTAAATGAAGACAGCAAGCGGACCCGCATGATTTCGACGGCGGGACTCCTCACGGCAGAAGCAACGTGGGAATCACCTGCTCCGAGTGCCAATCCATCCAGAAACACTCGGACCTCCGAAATACAGACGGTGGTGTCATACCGTGATCAAGGGCTGGTCACTATTTTGTTGAAAGCAGGTTACCCCTAAGATGGTCGGCACACCCAGGATACACTCCCCTGCACAGGTAGGTAAAGGACAATCCTCCTCAAACCTCAGCCAACGCATTTTGGGCGATGGACGCCCTTTACCATGGGCTAACGTGAAGTGACGACAAACGGAAGCAGTTTCCAGCATAATCCTTTTAATTTAAACAATCTGCATGTAAATCATACACTAAGGCATTCTGGGACTGGTAGTGCTAATGTTCCACCTAAATGGGCGCCATCAAAGTCACGTTAAAAACAATCATCAAGGGATTAGAGAGTCACTACACCCCGCTGTTTGATTCACTCGGTATTTACTGTTCCACTCAAACTGGTAAATGAAGACAGCAAGCGGACCCGCATGATTTCGACGGCGGGACTCCTCACGGCAGAAGCAACGTGGGAATCACCTGCTCCGAGTGCCAATCCATCCAGAAACACTCGGACCTCCGAAATACAGACGGTGGTGCCAGACCGTGACCAAGGGCTGGTCACTATTTTGTTGAAAGCAGGTTACCCCTAAGATGGTCGGCACACCCAGGATACACTCCCCTGCACAGGTAGGTAAAGGACAATTCTCCTCAAACCTCAGCCAACGCATTTCGGGCGATGGACGCCCTTCATCATGGGCTAACGTGAAGTGACGACAAACCGAAGCAGTTTCCAGCATAATCCCTTTAATTTAAACAATCTGCATGTAAATCATACACTAAGGTATTCTGGGACTGGTAGTGCTAATGTTCCACCCAAATGGGCGCCATCAAAGTCACGTTAAAAACAATCATCAAGGGATTAGAGAGTCACTACACCCCGCTGTTTGATTCACTCGGTATTTCCTGTTCCACTCAAACAGGTAAATGAAGACAGCAAGCGGACCCGCATGATTTCGACGGCGGGACTCCTCACGGCAGAAGCAACGTGGGAATCACCTGCTCCGAGTGCCAATCCATCCAGAAACACTCGGACCTCCGAAATACAGACGGTGGTGCCAGACCGTGACCAAGGGCTGGTCACTATTTTGTTGAAAGAAGGTTACCCCTAAGATGGTCGGCACACCCAGGATACACTCCCCTGCACAGGTAGGTAAAGGACAATCCTTCTCAAACCTCACCCAACTCGTTTCGGGCGGTGGACGCCCTTCATCATGGGCTAACGTGAAGTGACGACAAACGGAAGCAGTTTCCAGCATATTCCCTTTAATTTAAACAATCTGCATGTAAATCATACACTAAGGCATTCTGGGACTGGTAGTGCTAATGTTCCACCCAAATGGGCGCCATCAAAGTCACGTTAAAAACAATCATCAAGGGATTAGAGAGTCACTACACCCCGCTGTTTGATTCACTCGGTATTTCCTGTTCCACTCAAACTGGTAAATGAAGACAGCAAAGCGGACCCGCATGATTTCGACGGCGGGACTCCTCATGGCAGAAGCAACGTGGGAATCACCTGCTCCGAGTGCCAATCCATCCAGAAACACTCGGAATTCTGAAATACAGACGGTGGCGCCAGACCGTGACCAAGGGCTGGTCACTATTTTGTTGAAAGCAGGTTACCCCTAAGATGGTCGGCACACCCAGGATACACTCCCTGCACAGGTAGGTAAAGGACAATCCTCCTCAAACCTCAGCCAACGCGTTTCGGGCGATGGACGCCCTTCATCATGGGCTAACGTGAAGTGACGACAAACGGAAGCAGTTTCCAGCATAATCCCTTTAATTTAAACAATCTGCATGTAAATCATACACTAAGGCATTCTGGGACTGGTAGTGCTAATGTTCCACCCAAATGGGCGCCATCAAAGTCACGTTAAAGACAATCATCAAGGGATTAGAGAGTCACTACACCCCGCTGTTTGATTCACTCGGTATTTCCTGTTCCACTCAAACTGGTAAATGAAGACAGCAAGCGGACCCGCATGATTTTGACGGTGGGACTCCTCACGGCAGAAGCAACGTGGGAATCACCTGCTCCGAGTGCCAATCCATCCAGAAACACTCGGACCTCCGAAATACAGACGGTGGTGCCAGACCGTGACCAAGGGCTGGTCACTATTTTGTTGAAAGCGGGTTACCCCTAAGATGGTTGGCACACCCAGGATACACTCCCCTGCACAGGTAGGTAAAGGACAATCCTCCTCAAACCTCAGCCACGCATTTCGGGCGATGTACGCCCTTCATCATGGGCTAATGTGAAGTGACGACAAACCGAAGCAGTTTCCAGCATAATCCCTTTAATTTAAACAATCTGCATGTAAATCATACACTAAGGTATTCTGGGACTGGTAGTGCTAATGTTCCACCCAAATGGGCGCCATCAAAGTCACGTTAAAAACAATCATCAAGGGATTAGAGAGTCACTACACCCCGCTGTTTGATTCACTCGGTATTTCCTGTTCCACTCAAACTGGTAAATGAAGACAGCAAGCGGACCCGCATGATTTCGACGGCGGGACTCCTCACGGCAGAAGCAACGTGGGAATCACCTGCTCCGAGTGCCAATCCATCCAGAAACACTCGGACCTCCGAAATACAGACGGTGGTGCCAGACCGTGACCAAGGGCTGGTCACTATTTTGTTGAAAGAAGGTTACCCCTAAGATGGTCAGCACACCCAGGATACACTCCCCTGCACAGGTAGGTAAAGGACAATCCTCCTCAAACCTCACCCAACTCGTTTCGGGCGATGGACACCCTTCATCATGGGCTAACGTGAAGTGACGACAAACGGAAGCAGTTTCCAGCATAATCCCTTTAATTTAAACAATCTGCATGTAAATCATACACTAAGGCATTCTGGGACTGGTAGTGCTAATGTTCCACCCAAATGGGCGCCATCAAAGTCACGTTAAAATCAATGATCAAGGGATTAGAGAGTCACTACACCCCGCTGTTTGATTCACTCGGTATTTCTTGTTCCACTCAAACTGGTAAATGAAGAGAGCAAGCGGACCCGCATGATTTCGACGGCGGGACTCCTCACGGCAGAAGCAACGTGGGAATCACCTGCTCCGAGTGCCAATCCATCCAGAAACACTCGGACCTCCGAAATACAGACGGTGGTGCCAGACCGTGACCAAGGGCTGGTCACTATTTTGTTGAAAGCAGGTTACCCCTAAGATGGTCGGCACACCCAGGATACACTCCCCTGCACAGGTAGGTAAAGGACAATCCTCCTCAAACCTCAGCCAACGCATTTCGGGCGATGGACGCCCTTCATCATGGGCTAACGTGAAGTGACGACAAACCGAAGCAGTTTCCAGCATAATCCCTTTAATTTAAACAATCTGCATGTAAATCATACACTAAGGTATTCTGGGACTGGTAGTGCTAATGTTCCACCCAAATGTGCGCCATCAAAGTCACGTTAAAAACAATCATCAAGGGATTAGAGAGTCACTACACCCCGCTGTTTGATTCACTCGGTATTTCCTGTTCCACTCAAACTGGTAAATGAAGACAGCAAGCGGACCCGCATGATTTCGACGGCGGGACTCCTCACGGCAGAAGCAACGTGGGAATCACCTGCTCCGAGTGCCAATCCATCCAGAAACACTCGGACCTCCGAAATACAGATGGTGGTGCCAGACCGTGACCAAGGGCTGGTCACTATTTTGTTGAAAGAAGGTTACCCCTAAGATGGTCGGCACACCCAGGATACACTCCCCTGCACAGGTAGGTAAAGGACAATCCTCCTCAAACCTCACCCAACTCGTTTCGGGCGGTGGACGCCCTTCATCATGGGCTAACGTGAAGTGACGACAAACGGAAGCAGTTTCCAGCATAATCCCTTTAATTTAAACAATCTGCATGTAAATCATACACTAAGGCATTCTGGGACTGGTAGTGCTAATGTTCCACCCAAATGGGCGCCATCAAAGTCACGTTAAAAACAATCATCAAGGGATTAGAGAGTCACTACACCCCGCTGTTTGATTCACTCGGTATTTCCTGTTCCACTCAAACTGGTAAATGAAGACAGCAAGCGGACCCGCATGATTTCGACGGCGGGACTCCTCATGGCAGAAGCAACGTGGGAATCACCTGCTCCGAGTGCCAATCCATCCAGAAACACTCGAATTCTGAAATACAGACGGTGGCGCCAGACCGTGACCAAGGGCTGGTCACTATTTTGTTGAAAGCAGGTTACCCCTAAGATGGTCGGCACACCCAGGATACACTCCCCTGCACAGGTAGGTAAAGGACAATCCTCCTCAAACCTCAGCCAACGCGTTTCGGGCGATGGACGCCCTTCATCATGGGCTAACGTGAAGTGACGACAAACGGAAGCAGTTTCCAGCACAATCCCTTTAATTTAAACAATCTGCATGTAAATCATA
This sequence comes from Calotriton arnoldi, assembly GCA_963921515.1. Lineage (NCBI taxonomy): Eukaryota > Metazoa > Chordata > Amphibia > Caudata > Salamandridae > Calotriton > Calotriton arnoldi. The sequence continues at coordinate 600,662 of CAWUFW010010000.1, forward strand.
CACTAAGGCATTCTGGGACTGGTAGTGCTAATGTTCCACCCAAATGGGCGCCATCAAAGTCACGTTAAAGACAATCATCAAGGGATTAGAGAGTCACTACACCCCGCTGTTTGATTCACTCGGTATTTCCTGTTCCACTCAAACTGGTAAATGAAGACAGCAAGCGGACCCGCATGATTTCGACGGTGGGACTCCTCACGGCAGAAGCAACGTGGGAATCACCTGCTCCGAGTGCCAATCCATCCAGAAACTCTCGGACCTCCGAAATACAGACGGTGGTGCCAGACCGTGACCAAGGGCTGGTCACTATTTTGTTGAAAGCAGGTTACCCCTAAGATGGTCGGCACACCCAGGATACACTCCCTGCGCAGGTGGGTAAAGGACAATCCTCCTCAAACCTCAGCCAACGCGTTTCAGGCGATGGACGCCCTTCATCATGGGCTAACGTGAAGTGACGACAAACGGAAGCAGTTTCCAACATAATCCTTTTAATTTAAACAATCTGCATGTAAATCATACACTAAGGCATTCTGGGACTGGTAGTGCTAATGTTCCACCCAAATGGGCGCCATCAAAGTCACGTTAAAAAAATCATAAAGGGATTAGAGAGTCACTACACCCCGCTGTTTGATTCACTCGGTATTTCCTGTTCCACTCAAACTGGTAAATGAAGACAGCAAGCGGACCCGCATGATTTTGACAGCGGGACTCCTCACGGCAGAAGCAACGTGGGAATCACCTGCTCCGAGTGCCAATCCATCCAGAAACACTCGGACCTCCGAAATACAGACGGTGGTGCCAGACCGTGACCAAGGGCTGGTCACTATTTTGTTGAAAGCGGGTTACCCCTAAGATGGTTGGCACACCCAGGATACACTCCCTGCACAGGTAGGTAAAGGACAATCCTCCTCAAACCTCAGCCACGCATTTCGGGCGATGTACGCCCTTCATCATGGGCTAATGTGAAGTGACGACAAACCGAAGCAGTTTCCAGCATAATCCCTTTAATTTAAACAATCTGCATGTAAATCATACACTAAGGTATTCTGGGACTGGTAGTGCTAATGTTCCACCCAAATGGGCGCCATCAAAGTCACGTTAAAAACAATCATCAAGGGATTAGAGAGTCACTACACCCCGCTGTTTGATTCACTCGGTATTTCCTGTTCCACTCAAACTGGTAAATGAAGACAGCAAGCGGACCCGCATGATTTCGACGGCGGGACTCCTCACGGCAGAAGCAACGTGGGAATCACCTGCTCCGAGTGCCAATCCATCCAGAAACACTCGGACCTCCGAAATACAGACGGTGGTGCCAGACCGTGACCAAGGGCTGGTCACTATTTTGTTGAAAGAAGGTTACCCCTAAGATGGTCAGCACACCCAGGATACACTCCCCTGCACAGGTAGGTAAAGGACAATCCTCCTCAAACCTCACCCAACTCGTTTCGGGCGATGGACACCCTTCATCATGGGCTAACGTGAAGTGACGACAAACGGAAGCAGTTTCCAGCATAATCCCTTTAATTTAAACAATCTGCATGTAAATCATACACTAAGGCATTCTGGGACTGGTAGTGCTAATGTTCCACCCAAATGGGCGCCATCAAAGTCACGTTAAAATCAATGATCAAGGGATTAGAGAGTCACTACACCCGCTGTTTGATTCACTCGGTATTTCTTGTTCCACTCAAACTGGTAAATGAAGAGAGCAAGCGGACCCGCATGATTTCGACGGCGGGACTCCTCACGGCAGAAGCAACGTGGGAATCACCTGCTCCGAGTGCCAATCCATCCAGAAACACTCGGACCTCCGAAATACAGACGGTGGTGCCAGACCGTGACCAAGGGCTGGTCACTATTTTGTTGAAAGCAGGTTACCCCTAAGATGGTCGGCACACCCAGGATACACTCCCCTGCACAGGTAGGTAAAGGACAATCCTCCTCAAACCTCAGCCAACGCATTTCGGGCGATGGACGCCCTTCATCATGGGCTAACGTGAAGTGACGACAAACCGAAGCAGTTTCCAGCATAATCCCTTTAATTTAAACAATCTGCATGTAAATCATACACTAAGGTATTCTGGGACTGGTAGTGCTAATGTTCCACCCAAATGTGCGCCATCAAAGTCACGTTAAAAACAATCATCAAGGGATTAGAGAGTCACTACACCCCGCTGTTTGATTCACTCGGTATTTCCTGTTCCACTCAAACTGGTAAATGAAGACAGCAAGCGGACCCGCATGATTTCGACGGCGGGACTCCTCACGGCAGAAGCAACGTGGGAATCACCTGCTCCGAGTGCCAATCCATCCAGAAACACTCGGACCTCCGAAATACAGATGGTGGTGCCAGACCGTGACCAAGGGCTGGTCACTATTTTGTTGAAAGAAGGTTACCCCTAAGATGGTCGGCACACCCAGGATACACTCCCCTGCACAGGTAGGTAAAGGACAATCCTCCTCAAACCTCACCCAACTCGTTTCGGGCGGTGGACGCCCTTCATCATGGGCTAACGTGAAGTGACGACAAACGGAAGCAGTTTCCAGCATAATCCCTTTAATTTAAACAATCTGCATGTAAATCATACACTAAGGCATTCTGGGACTGGTAGTGCTAATGTTCCACCCAAATGGGCGCCATCAAAGTCACGTTAAAAACAATCATCAAGGGATTAGAGAGTCACTACACCCCGCTGTTTGATTCACTCGGTATTTCCTGTTCCACTCAAACTGGTAAATGAAGACAGCAAGCGGACCCGCATGATTTCGACGGCGGGACTCCTCATGGCAGAAGCAACGTGGGAATCACCTGCTCCGAGTGCCAATCCATCCAGAAACACTCGGAATTCTGAAATACAGACGGTGGCGCCAGACCGTGACCAAGGGCTGGTCACTATTTTGTTGAAAGCAGGTTACCCCTAAGATGGTCGGCACACCCAGGATACACTCCCCTGCACAGGTAGGTAAAGGACAATCCTCCTCAAACCTCAGCCAACGCGTTTCGGGCGATGGACGCCCTTCATCATGGGCTAACGTGAAGTGACGACAAACGGAAGCAGTTTCCAGCACAATCCCTTTAATTTAAACAATCTGCATGTAAATCATACACTAAGGCATTCTGGGACTGGTAGTGCTAATGTTCCACCCAAATGGGCGCCATCAAAGTCACGTTAAAGACAATCATCAAGGGATTAGAGAGTCACTACACCCCGCTGTTTGATTCACTCGGTATTTCCTGTTCCACTCAAACTGGTAAATGAAGACAGCAAGCGGACCCGCATGATTTCGACGGTGGGACTCCTCACGGCAGAAGCAACGTGGGAATCACCTGCTCCGAGTGCCAATCCATCCAGAAACTCTCGGACCTCCGAAATACAGACGGTGGTGCCAGACCGTGACCAAGGGCTGGTCACTATTTTGTTGAAAGCAGGTTACCCCTAAGATGGTCGGCACACCCAGGATACACTCCCTGCGCAGGTGGGTAAAGGACAATCCTCCTCAAACCTCAGCCAACGCGTTTCAGGCGATGGACGCCCTTCATCATGGGCTAACGTGAAGTGACGACAAACGGAAGCAGTTTCCAACATAATCCTTTTAATTTAAACAATCTGCATGTAAATCATACACTAAGGCATTCTGGGACTGGTAGTGCTAATGTTCCACCCAAATGGGCGCCATCAAAGTCACGTTAAAAAAAATCATAAAGGGATTAGAGAGTCACTACACCCCGCTGTTTGATTCACTCGGTATTTCCTGTTCCACTCAAACTGGTAAATGAAGACAGCAAGCGGACCCGCATGATTTTGACAGCGGGACTCCTCACGGCAGAAGCAACGTGGGAATCACCTGCTCCGAGTGCCAATCCATCCAGAAACACTCGGACCTCCGAAATACAGACAGTGGTGCCAGACCGTGACCAAGGGCTGGTCACTATTTTGTTGAAAGCAGGTTACCCCTAAGATGGTCGGCACACCCAGGATACACTCCCCTGCACAGGTAGGTAAAGGGCAATCCTCCTCAAACCTCAGCCAACACGTTTCGGGCGATGGACGCCCTTCATCATGGGCTAACGTGAAGTGACGACAAACGGAAACAGTTTCCAGCATAATCCCTTTAATTTAAACAATCTGCATGTAAATCATACACTAAGGCATTCTGGGACTGGTAGTGCTAATGTTCCACCCATATATATATATTCAAATACACCTTCGATTCTCCACACTTCCTTTCGGCGAAAAGAGACACGAACCCAGCAAATATCAGGCAGATCTTAATTTATTTCAATCCTCAAGACTGACGCGTTTTGGACAGCTTGTGTCCTTGCTCACAGGTCAACAAACGCAGTTCGCCATCTTTTTTTATATATGTCAGTTTCATATCATTTCCACCACGTGATTAATAAACATAAAAGACATACTGGCACCTCTTTTTTTGCAATGAAAGGTCTGTTTTCTAAGTATGCAAGCTTAGCGCCCAATGTCATTCACAAAACTAGGCAAAGGTTTCATATGACTGCACAGATACGTTAAACATAATTTAATTTATGCAAACCATTCAATTAAAACCTCTGAATATTAGAAGTTAAAATTTCAGTCGTAAATATGGTATAACATATCCCATATTGTCAGTATATAGGGCTCTATAAATAATTAGTAAAAACATGTTCCATATATAAATATATGAATAAAACATGAGTAGACACTAAAACCATGAGCCCCTAATTGTGCAAAATTGCAGAGAAAACATGTAAACCAATTACTGTGCAAAATCATGCCAAAATAATTTCAAAACCTCCTACTTCAACAACTTCCTGCTTACATGCATAGAGGAGGGAATATTATGTTCTGTGCGAGCGTGCAACAATGCAAAAAAGTGCCGTGTGCCTAAACAGTGCAACTCTGGCCAGTAGGTAGTTATAGTTAGGACCTTGTTTCTATTCAAAAAGCGTTTTTTCTTTTGCCAATAACTTTGGTGCCGTTTGATGAACCTTTGCAAAATTTTCAAAACTAATGGCCCGCTCAGGTCAGCTCCTGTCTTGAAAGTTTTGGGGTGATTCGTCAAGCGGGGGCCGAGAAAAAAAGGGGTCCCAAAACGCATTTTTCCCATGTTAATTTCCATAGTAAACTTTAGACAAGGCTACAGCCCGAACTGCTGAACGGAGTTACACCAAATTTGGCAAAAAGGTAGCTCTTGGTTCAGAAAGCACCCTTTTTTTTAAATGGTGTAAATTCGTTTAGTAGTTTTTTAAATATTAAAGGAAAAAGAAATGTATATATCTGGGCGGAGCCTAACCACACATATCATCGTTAGATCTGATTGGCTGTCAGCACTCCATCCAAGAAGTGTTTGCAGCCATCTTGGGACCAATATACATGATAGCACCCCATTAAAATGCATTGTAGTGAATGGAAGGTTTTGAGGGTCACCAAAAGGAGAACATATAAAGGGTGATAAGACTTTAGTTACATTATAAATCATTTGTTGATGGTACCATACTAATTTTAGGAATTGTGGTGTGTTCTAAGGTGATTTTACCCAGTGAAAAAACCTTCTGCTGGGATATCATGAATCATGTTTGAGAGAAAACTATTTTCTCATACTTTTCCCATAGAGGTTTGGAAGGTGATCTAGAAGCTAAAATGAGAGCATATTTTCTGTAAATTCACATTATCTTTCTCAGTCATGTGAGAATAAAGTCTGACATTCTCAGTAAAACATGTACATCCAACAAGGGCAGAGACTGTCAGTTGATTCCTTTGTGTTCTACTGCAGCTTCCCAGAGTGTTCTAAAGAACAACTAGAGCGCTAACAGTCTTACTTATGACAAAAGTATGGCACACCTGAAGCCATCTTGATTGGAATAAACTGGTAACACTTAAAACATTTAATTTAAAAAGGAACAAACTGAGGGGGTTCATTTTGCCATAGAATTTATGATTAGTGCTGTAGAAAGAAAAATTAGGGCACATTTTGAGTGACTTCTCAAATCCTCTTCTATTTCATTAAAAATTCTGACATGCAGACTGAAACATGCACTTTCAATACCAGCAGCAGACTTCCCTGGTGAGCAGTAGCTTTACTACAGTGATCTATTGAGCAACTAGAGTGCTAACATTCTGAATTTATGGCAAATGTGTGACACATCTGAATGCCTTCTTGATGGAATCAAAGTAAAAAACTGAAAGTATTTCCTACTGAGGAGACTGCAGTAAATGAGGAGATTAGGAAACTTCATAACAAATAAGTCTCCCAAGATGGCCACCAGAGACAAAAGAGCCCAAATGTAGCACAAATATCACCCAGATGTAGCCCACATATAGCCCAATGACAGAATTTCCCAGAGTGTTCTAAAGAACAACTAGAGCGCTAACAGTCTTACTTATTACAAAAGTATGGCAAACCTGAAGCCATCTTGATAGGAATAAACTGGTAACACTTAAAACATTTAATTTAAAAAGGAACAAAATGAGGGGGTTCATTTTGCCGTAGAAATTATGATTAGTGCTGAAGAAAGAAAAATTAGGGGACATTTTTAGTGACTTCTCAAATCCTCTTCTATTTCATTAAAAAATTCTGACATGCAGACTGAAACATGCACTTTCAATACCAGCAGCAGACTTCCCTGGTGAGCAGTAGCTTTACTACAGTGATCTAATGAGCAACTAGAGTGCTAACATTCAGAATTTATGGCAAATGTGTGACACTTCTGAATGCCTTCTTAATGGAATCAAAGTAAAAACTGAAAGCATTTCCTACTGAGGAGACTGCAGTAAATGAGGAAATTAGGAAACTTCATAACAAATAAATCTCCCAAGATGGCCACCAGAGACAAAAGAGCCCAAATGTAGCACAAATATCACCCAGATGTAGCCCACGTATAGTCCAATGACAGAAGTGTGCAAAACACTTTTTTTTTGTTGCAGTTTTATATAGTGCAGACTGGTCAGGTATTGGAGTGCTTTACATGAGCATTGGTTACATCACACAAGGACAAATTAATTTTGGTTGTAGACATGGGGAGATTAAGTGATTTGACCAGAATCACAGAATGTCGAGCTGAAGCAGAAACTCCAACCTGGTTCCCCAGTTGCAAAGTCTTCAGCTCAGGAAGTAACACCACATCCTCTCCCCTAAGTGCAACATTTAATCAAGTGGTCAACTGGATAAAAAAACATAAAGATAACAAATAATTTAAAAGTGCTTTGTCGCTATTTGAAAACTCAGAAAATATGTCCTCATTTTAGTTTTTTAGAGCACTAACCATAATTTCGATGCAAATAAGACCCTCTCATTTCTGTAATTTCTAAATGAAATGCTCTAGGTATTACAGTTTTGATTACATCAAGATGACGTCAGGCGTGCCACACTTTTGTAATAAATATAGAATGTTAGCAATCTAGTTGTTCATTAGGATACTGCTGAGAGCCAGAGGCAAGGGGCACTGACTCAGAAAATTGAAGGCAGGTAGGAGGGTGCAGAGGCAACAATTTGACCACACTGGGCAGGCAGGAAGGGCAGTGGCAGCACAACAGACTATGGAGGGCAGTGGAAAGGGGGGCAGGGGCAAAAAACCAACAATGCAGGACAGGCAAGAGAGGCTGTGGCAATGTAATAGACCATTGTGGGCAGAAGGAAGAGGCAGTGGTAGTACAACCATACATGCCAACAGACCCGATTCAGCCAGGAAACGCCCAATGTTTTTAAGCCCAAATGGGCTTTATTTGATCTGTCTCCTGTCTACAATCTCCTCTTTTTCAATGTAAGTCAATGGGGAAAATCAATACCCCAGTTTTTTTTCCAAAATCTCCCTCTTACCAAGTTCAAAGTGTTAGCAAGTATGGTACATTGGATCATAGAAGGCAGGAGGAATTGGGGTAGGGACATGGACTCAGATAACAGAGGACAGGAGGGACATGGACAGGTGCACCAAACTGACCTTACAGGGCAGGCATCAGGGTTTGCAGCAGCACAATACACCACACAGGGCATGCGGGACGGGAGTGCAGCACAACAATCCATGGAAAGCAATAGGGAGGGGACAGGACCATGCACATGGACAACAGAGAACAGAGGGTAAAGAGGCAATGGCAGCTAGCTGACCATAATGGACGGACAGGAGAGAAAGCTGCAGCATAATGGACCATAAAGGGCAAGAGAGAGGGATCAGGGGCATTACAATGGAACAGACAAGCCAAGAGGGAGGGAATAGAGGTCTGCACATGGAAAAAAGAGGGCAGGGCAGGAGCAGCAAGCTGACCATGGAGGTCAGGCGGGATGGGCACTAGAAGCAAGACACACCATGGAGAGCAACAGTGAGACTATAATGGCATACACACAGACCATGGAGGGAAGGTGGGAGGGGGTCAGGGGCAGCATGCTGACCACACAGCGAAGGTGGGAGCGGCCGTGGCAGCACAGAAGATCATGCATGACAAGCGGGAGGGTTAGTGGCAGCACAATGGCCATGATGGGCAAGAAGGAGGGGGCAGTGGCATGCACAAAGGACCATGGAGGATAGAAGGGAGGGGTAGGAGCTGGGCACAGACAAGAGAGTTCAGAGGAAGGGGCCTCACAACAGACCACGGGGGGCAGGCAGGAGGAGCAATTGCAGCACAACAGACCAGGGAGGGCAGAAGGGTGTGGCAGTAAAATGGACCATGGAGGACAGGAGGAAGGGGCTAGGGGCATGGAACGTGGACAGGCAGGGTGGAGGTGGCAGGGACAGGTTACAGTAATCTGACAATGCTAGGCAGGTAAGAGGGGAGTGGCAGCTCAAAAGAACACTCAGAGTAGATAGGAGGGGCAGGTTCATGGAACATGGTGGGCAAAAAGGATGGAGCAGGGGCATGCACACAGACATCAGAGGGCAGGGGGAAGGAGAGTAGGGGCAGCAAGCTAAGCACAGAGGCTAAGCAGGAGGTCAATGATGGGGCATAGAATTGGGCAATGGAGGGCAGGAGGAGTAGACTAGGATATCATGCTAAATGGAGGGCAGTGGCAGCACATCAGACCATGCATGGCAGGAGGGAGGAGGCTAGAACATGGATTCAGACAACAGAGGATAGGGAGGAGGTGGATGGGGCGGCAAGCTAACTGTTCAGAGAAGGCGGGAAGGCCAGTGGCAGAACAACAGCCACACAGGGCTGTAATGAGGGAGCAGGGGCATGGACTTGGACAATGGATGGCAAGGAGGAGGGGAGGCAGGAGCAGCAAGCTTTGGTGGGGGCAGCACAATGCCAGGCCAGACCCTGCTTCCAACACCCACCATCCATTGTGATAGGCATCTTACTTAACGTTAAAAAAAACCTAGAAATTTGCTGAAAAAAACAAAGATTACAGGGACATTATAGTTAGACTCAGATTTCACTTGTACAAAACCAGGGAAATTCAGCAGTTATAGTAACCTGAGCTAACAATAACTTACGCCCCCGCAATGCACTGCTTATGACCTCAGACATGACATCACTCATGACATCTCAAATGAGCTGTGAATGGAATGGAACTATAATCGCTAGAACTTTATTTAGGGATAGTGTGTGTATATTAACACCCCTTTTTTTCTTTTCTATCGTGTAAGAACCATTATAATACGCAACGTGCCCAGATCAATATGGCCGATAGCCTTTCACTTTAAAGTAATGTGTAGTCCATTGTTTATGTTGATGTTTGCAATCCTAAGTATGTTTATTATGAACAAGTCACGTTGATGAACATACAGGTACGGCGGTCACGGGCCAAGATATGCTGAAATGACATTGTGTGCATATTAACACTTGTTTTCTTTTCTTTATTGAATCAATTCCTGAATTTTCACATCGTGACCAGGCCAATATGGCCGCCAGCTTTTGGATTAAAGTAATATGTAGTCCTTTGTTAATGTTGGCAACTGGAGGCATTTGTACATTTAAATAAGGAAGCTACAATGACGTCTTGTATCGTTATCAACGTTCGGACGAGCCGAAACGCGTGGATCGCGTCCTTTGCAGATTAAATACTTCCAAACCACAACCTGATTGCTGATTCCTTCCTTGTAAGAGTGAGAGGAAATTGAATACATATATATAAAATTCACTGAAAAAACCACAGGTTTCAGGGACGTTATAGTTAGAAATTAGCATTTAAAAAACCTTAGATATTCACTGAAAAAAACACAGGTTTCAGGGATGTTATAGTTAGTCTGACATTTCACTCATACAAAACCAGAGAAATTTAGCCGTTATAGTTAGCTGAGCTAACTATAACTCACGCCCCCGCAATGCACTGCTGATGACGTCACATATTACATCACTCATGACATGGTCAGTGACATCACTGATGACATCTCAAATGACATTACTGATGATATCACTGATGACATCATCCAGTGACTGTGAGTGTTTCTAAAAGGTTTAAGAATGTGATATATATATGATGATTCAGTCAGTGTGTGACCGACTGTATAAGTGAGTGATTATACTTGTCTTAGTGAATGCATGGGTGAGTGACTAATCTGTGTGAATGTCTGTATCAGTCTGTCAGTTGGTGTGTAAGTGGCTGCATGGGTTGGTGAATAGGTACATGAGTGTCTATATGGGTTATTGACTGGTTGTCTGAGTACCTGTATGGGTGCCTGAGTGACTGTGTGTTGTGTGACTACCTGCATGGATGTGTGAGTGGGTGATTCACTGGGTGTATGGGTTCATGAGTGCATCTGCAAGGGGCTGTATAGGTGAGTGAGTGTGCATATGGCTGTGTTGGTGAGTGAATGGATGTCTTAGTGGTATATGTGTGAGTAACTGCATATGTGAATGGCAGTATATGTGAGTGTTGGAGTATATAAGTGACTGTATGTGAAAGTGAGTGATTGTGAGAGTGGATGTATGGATGAGTGTGTGCTTGTGTCAGTGATTGTATAAGAGAGTAAGTATTTTTTAGTATCTGTGAATAAGTGAGGTAGTGTGTGTATAACTGTTTAGGTGAGTAAATGGCATTGTGATTGACTCTCTGGGTGACTGACTAGGTGTGTGAGTAACTCTATGGGTGAGTGGCGATGTGTGAGTGTCTGTATGGGTGTATGAGTGCATATAATAGTGGCTGTATTGATGAGTGACTGCATGTATGAGTGACTGTATGGGTGAGTGAGTGGATGTGTGTGTAGACCTATGAATCAGTGAGTGGGCATGTACTAACTGGTATAGGTGTGTCTATGGTTTCGAGAATGGAAGTCTGTATTTTAGAGTGGGTGTAGGAAAGGTTATATTAGGGTGTGAGTAGGTGCATCAGAGATTAAGTGGATGATGCTTTCAGTGATGTCATCAGTGATGTCATTTGAGATGTCATCATTGATGTCATCAGTGATGTCACTGACCATGTCATGAGTGATGTAATATGTGATGTCATCAGCAGTGCATTGCGGGGCGTGAGTTATATTATATATATATATATATATATATATATATATATATATATATATATATATATATATATATGTATATAGCTATTCACTGAAAAAACCATAGGTTTCAGGCACGTTATAGTTAGAAATTATCATTTAAAAAACCTTAGAAATTCACTGAAAAAACCATAGGTTTCAGGGACGTTATAGTTAGTTGGACATTTCACTCGTACAAAACCATAGAAGTTCCGCCGTTATAGTTAGTTCAGCTAACTATAACTCGCGCCCCGCAATGCACTGCTGATGACGTCACATATTACATCATTCATGACATGGTCAGTGACATCACTGATGACATCACTGATGACATCTCAAATGACATCACTGATGACATCATCCAGTGACTGTGTGTTTCATTAAAGTTTAAATATGTATTATATATATGCCAAGATGTATTGAAGAATGAGTGGGTGTATAAGTGTCTGGATGGAGGATTTTGTAGGTGCGTGACTGACTGTTTAAGTGAGTGATTACATGTGTCTTACTGAATGCATGGGTTAGTGACTAAAGTGTGTGAATGTCTGTATCAGTCTGTCTGTTATTGTATTAGCTGCTGCATGGGTTGGTCAGTAGCTACATGAGAGTCTATATGGGTTATCAATTGGTTGCCTGAGTATTTGTATGGGTGCCTGAGTGTGTGTGGGTGGGTGGGAGGTGTGTGACTCTGTGCATAGATGTTTGAGTGGTTGATTCACTGGGTGTATGGGTTCAAGAGTGCATGTGGAAACAGCTATATGGGTGGGTGAGTGTGTGTATGGGTGTGTTGGTGAGTGAATGGATGTCTCAGTGGTACATGTCCAAGTAACTACATATGTAAAAGACAGTGTATGTGAGAGTTGGAGTATATAAATGACTATACATGAGAGTCAGTGATTGTGAGAGTGGCTGTATGGATGAGTGTGTGCTTGTATCAGTGATTGTATAAGAGAGTAAGAATGTGTTAGTATCTGTATGAATAAGTGAGGTGGTGTTTGTATAACTGTATAGGTGAGTAAATGGAAGTGTGATTGATTCTTTGCATGACTGACTAGGTGTGTGAGTAACTCTATGGATGAGTGGTGGTGTGTGAGTGTCTGTATAGGTGTATGAGTGCATATGATAGTGTTGTATTGATGAGTGACTGCATGTATGAGTGATTGTATGGGTGAATGAGTGGATGTGTGTGTAGACCTAGGAATCAGTAAGTGCGTATGTAGTAACTGGTATTGGTGCGTCTAAGGTTTCGAAAATGGTAGTCTGTATTTTACAGTGGGTGTATCAAAGGTTATATTAGAGTGTGAGGAGGTGCATCAGATTTTCACGTGGATGATGTCATCAGTGATGTCATTAGTGATGTCATTTGAGATGTCATCAGTGATGTCATCAGTGATGTCACTGACTATGTCATGAATGATGTAATATGTGACGTCATCAGCAGTGCATTGCGGGGGCGCGAGTTATAGTTAGCTGAACTAACTATAACGGTGGAATTTCTATGGTTTTGTACGAGTGAAATGTCCAACTGACTATAACGTCCCTGAAACCTATGGTTTTTTCAGTGAATTTCTAAGGTTTTTTAAATGCTAATTTCTGACTATAACGTGCCTGAAACCTATGGTTTTTTCAGTGTATATATATATATATATATATATATATATATATATATATATATATACACATACATATTACCTACTGGCGGTCGCTAGTAGGTAGTTATAGTTAGGACCTAGTTTCCATAGGAAAAGCATTTTTTGATTTGCTAATAACTTTGGCGTCGTTTGACGAATCTTCCTAAAATTCTCCCAAAAAAAAGTCTATCCAGGTCAGCTCCTACCCTGAAAGTTTGGGGGTGATTCGTCAAGCGGGGGCTGAGAAAAAAGGGGGGGTCCCAAAACTCATTTTCTCCATGGTAATTTCCATAGGAAATTTTGCGACGAGCTACAGCTCGAACTGCTGAACGGAATTACCCTAAATTTGGCAGAATGGTAGAGCTTGGTTCAGAAAGCAACCTTTTTTTAAATGGTGTAAATCCGTTCAGTAGTTTTTGAGAAATTCAAAAAATAAGAGTCAAAAAATCAATTTCCCATAGGAAACTTTGTGCATGGCTACAGCCGAAACTACTGAACGGAATTACTCCAAATTTGGTAGAAAGGTAGTGCTTGGGTCAGAAAGCGACCTTTTTAAAAATGGTGTAAATCCGTTCAGTAGTTGCTGAGAAATTAGAAAAATAAAAGTTTTGATATCTGGGCAGAGCCTAAGTCGCGTGCGCGAGCTTCACTGTGATTGGCTGCTAGCACTCCAAACCAGGAAGTGTTGGCAGCCATCTTGTGGCTCAGAAGAAGCGAGTCACCCGAAAACAGAGAAACAAAGGTATAAAACAAGAGAAGGGGGCAGGGTAGAAAAACCCTGACCCACTAGGTCTGCTCAGGGGGTCCCAGGAGGACCCCCAGGGCCCAAAAAATCATTAAAAAAAAAAAAACAAATCGGCAAAAATTCGCTCTGGGGTCGCGGGTTCTCGCATTTTATTTTAATGAGGCCCTTGGGTGGGCTAGGTTGTGGGGGTATTTCTTAAAAAATAATAGCCGGGGCTCGCTGGGGTGGCGGGGGGCCGCTGGGGTCCGCGCAGCCCCGGGGCTTCACTTATGTTGGGAGGGTGTTGCGCGGCCCCCTTCTGGAGCCTTGTATGTGCTTGTAACTTTGGCATCGTTTGACGAATCTTTATGAAATTATCCAAAAAGTTTCTCTTTTTTGGATTAGCTCTTATATTGAAAGTTTGGGGGTGAATGGTGTAGGAGGGGCTGAGAAAAAGAGGGTCCTAAAACGTGTTTTCTCCATGCAATTTCCAAACAAAACTTTACAGAAGACTACAGGTGAAACTGCTGAACGGAATTATGCCAAATTTGGCAGGGAGAAAGGTGATGGTCCATAAAGCACGCTTTTGTTTAAATGGTGTAAATCCGTTGAGTAGTTTTTGAGAAATATCAAATTTTACAGATATCGATATTTGAGAATTCTGACATGTGATTGGCTGAGGGGTTACAAGCAACAGCTTGCGGCTTATTGGCTGTGAATGGTTGAAACCAGGAAGTGTTGGCAGCCATTTTGTAATTTATTCCATCAGCTCGCATCTCTCCGTGTAGAAGCCATCGGGTTCGTAGTTTTACCTCTGCGAGGCAACACTGGCATCTGTGTCTGTGTGAGATATGCCTTTCAGGCTGCCTCTCCTCATATCACCAGGTCGCGGCTATGTCTTTAGAAGCCCGTCCGTCGGCTCGGAGCTCTGTAAGTCAGTCTGTCGGCACGACCCCCTACACTACCCAAAGACTACCCAAACACCACTGCACTGTCGTAAACTCGAAAACACTACCCCAGCACGATCCCCTACACTACCCAAACTCCAGTGCACTACCCTAAACCCTAAATCTACCCCCAGCACGACCCCCTACCCAAACACCACTGCACTACCCTAAACCCTAAAATACTACCCCCACCACAACCCCCTACACTACCCAAACACCACTGTACTTCCCTAAAACATAAAACAGTAGCAGTCCATCGTCTTGCAGGTGTGCGTCTGCTAGCCGTCGTGTCCCTAGCTGTACATGTCCGAGTGAGTCCGTTAGGTGATAGGTGTGTGTCTGCTAACAGGGCGGGAGGCCCGTTGGTGTCCCTTTGCAAGTTAGACTGGAGCTCTCCCTCTGCGAGCCAGCATGCTGGTGTGCGTTTGCGAGCCGACGGCCCGTAGCTCACACTGTGCGAGCCGAGCCGACGGCCCATAGCTCTCCCTGTGCGAGCTGAGCCCACGGGCCGCAGGTGTCCCTCTGCGAGGCTGCTCGACGTCCCGCAGGTCTCCCTGTGCTAGCCGGATTGCAGCTGTCCCTCTGCGAACCGATATTGGGAATATAAGGCGGCTCTAAAAAGAGCCCTTGTGTTTATTAGTTGGAGCTACATATAAGTGCGGATGCACAGCTTCAGGTTATTCAGAAAAACTCGATTTCCCTGATCTGTGAAGTGTACTCCATCACTTCTGTATATATCAGCCATATGAAAACGTATGTTATTGTTGTAGATCGACCCCATTCTATGGTCTCTGAGGTATGCAGACACAGCTTTGTTGACATTCTTCCTAGATTTTTCAATCTGAGGACAAAATTGGTTTGACCATTTCCACTTCTGTCTTTGGCATATATTGGAATATACAAAGACAGTTTGAGGCAAAAGCAATATCAATTGTCGAAAGGTGTCCTTCATTAGCATTTCCAAACCTACCCCAGTCAATGTGCCTAGGTCGTTTCCACCACAGTGCACAATCATGAGGTCAGGGTGTTGGAGATGCAAACAGGTTTTAACCAAAGGCAACAATTGGTGCCACTTCAATCCTCTTTGTCCAAACCATTTAATGTCCACATATTGTAAACCTAGGTCTAAGTCAATACGTCTCTGTTCTGCATTCCTCTTGCACCAGAAAACATAGCTATGTCCTACGATCCACACTAGCATTTTGAAGGTATGGCTGGGAGGAATGGATAGATGTCTGTAGCTCATGCAGTCTGTTCGTAGAATAAGAGATATGTTTAAAGATGGGGAACTACTTTTTTTTGCCATACAAAACGATACCTGATTGGGAGATGAAAAGCATTGTTTTTTAAAAGTAGGGTGCACATTCGTTTGGTGGAAAAGTATCTTTGTGATTGGTTAAGAAAAAGCAGTTTAAACGTGGAGTACATATCATAGGATAAAATTTGCTCAACTCAACCACACCTGCTACTTGCATTTGGAAGGCACTGTTCGAACTTAAAACAATCGTGAACTTTTAACCTGCACATGCCGTTAAATGTTCGAGAAAATGTTGCAAAAAAATAACGTTAGGTTTAAAAAAATTGATGAACTTTTAACCTGCACGTGTTGTAGAATGTTCTAGAAAGTGTGTTGATAGAATACGTTGCACTTCTGACTTCTATGTGTCCTTGAATATTAAAAAAACTGTTTATATGGAAAATTAAAAAAAAAAAACAATAGAGAGAAGTTTTGAAACCTAAAAGAATCAAGGAACTATTCTAATTTGTTCATTACATGTATTTATGTGTGGAGCAACAAAATGACAGACACAACAGCACCAGGAAGAGGAAGAAGCAGGGAGTGGGGGGACGGGGGAAGATGGCCACAATGGTACACATGCACAATTAAGTACAGCACAACTATAGACAAACCATGGCCAAAATGAAACACACCAACAAGGAGCACAAGTCACACAACCCGCCAACATCACACCACTGAACAAGCATAGAAGTGAAAACCACACTGCCGGAAAGGGAGAAGGGTGAACAAAAGCTCATATGAAGGGACATCTCACACACAATGCAGCACACACACATAGGAAGCAGAGTACACCAACATCCAACACAATGTTGTCCAGACAAAGATTCGCACAATCGAATACAGGACACAAATGCACTCGCCTGAGGCGGATAAGCGTCCAAAAGCGTCAGTACGAAACAGGCACATGAGAACGCATAAGTACAAACCCACAGTCCGGATGGGGTAGCAATTCACGTATGGCAGGCAGCCAGAGAGTCCGTGACACACACATTGCTAAACAAATGAAGACACTACACATTTGGAGACGAGTGAAAATGTGGAAACTTTATAAAAAAAAGTGCGTGTCAGTACGGCCAAGAGTAGTGCCACGATATGCAGAGAAATGCATCAGCATGGCTGAATAAGGAACGTAGGAAAACGTCCATGTTCACCTCGGGGTAGTCCATCACCAACACATGTCAGTGTCAAGCAGCATTGGTTGTCCGCGCTTCGGACATGATTCGACGCCAATGCAGCCATGTCCACTGTTGTTTTGGGACATGTGACCAGATGTACAACGTGCAATGATGCGGAGGGACACGTGCAATGTGGCACATGGAGTCGTGGTTGGAGGTACTTTGTCACTCGTCCATGAACGCGAGTGCAGCTGCGTAAGCCACTATCTCTAATGAGTGATGGTTGGCCACAATATTTGACATGTCGTCGACGTAATCCATCAGCTGACCGGGACAGATGTGCTGACTCCAACCACTGTACCCAATGTGCACCAAAGCAGAATCGGGAAGTGGGTCAATTTGCTCACTGCATACTACGACACGTGCAATCTCCCAGGCCCAGTTCCCAACATGCATGCCAAACATCCATGCATGCCATAAACGGGCATCACCATGACAGTCCTGGTCGTGGGCCAACAGGGGGAGCACACACCTGTCGTAATCCATGTCAGCTACCCACTCGTTGGAGAGGCACATGTCCATGCACCACTCGGATAGGCACGTGCGACATTGCAATACAGGTTGAACGCAGGTGACGTCCGCAATGCGGAAGCAAGGCCAGTAAGTGATCCGCAGTACTGCCAAAGGCAGTGCACCCAGGACATGCAGCAGACGTGCAAGGTATAGGTGGACGTGCATGGATGGAGTCGACCATGTGTTCGGGATGCTCTGCCATTGCGTCAGTGGCTCTGCTTGTAGTTGCACTGGCTTGCCGTGTGCCAGTCTTGTGGATGAAATGGCACAGCTTGGTGCAATGAGCCGGGTCTGTGTGCAATGGGTGCAGGGCAGGGGTGTGGTGGGAGTACGTGTGAAGGCCATTTCACGCACGCTAACTACGACGAAGGACTTTTGAGTGTGGGATGTGTACTCGTTGTTCTCAAATTGGGCAGTGCGTAGTGTGGGAGACGGATGCAAATATTATCGTATCTGTCAGGGGGGCTGGCCACTTGCAAGTTCCTTCTCGGAGCAGCAGATGTGCTACTGCAAGATAGCTCAGACAAAGAACCTTTCATCCCTACAGTAAGTTCTCCAGCTTCATTCATACAGGATGTGTAGAAAGGCCGGTCGTGGGTGTTGTGGGATGTCTGCGACCCTGGTCATCATGGATGAGATGCCCAGCACGTGGCACATGGGCGGGTTCACTGTGTGTTACGTTGCCAAACAGCTGCTCCTCCCTCCCACGAGCCCCCACACTTTTGTACGGTGCACTGTTGTATCCCGTGCACTCCTACGGCACACCATTGTAATGCCTATTCGTGCATGTCCTGCGGCATTCCAACCACACCGTGAGACTGCAGTTTGGAGGTGGTGCATGCCACTGTACAACATCGACTGCTGCGGCCCTTGTGGCGGCCACACCAGAACACAGAGACACACTTACCGCACTTCCTGAACACGGACATGTCCGAGACACCCCGTTCCCCTTGCCGGATAGGCAGACCCCTGCGCTGACCTGTGTACGCCGGGCCAGCACACGCCGCTTGTGCATGCAGGAGGATGCATGCATAGCTACATGTCCAGGCTCACTGCCAATGCTGAGGTGACATGGTAACGTCCGCTGACACTGTGATGTTGCAGGGCCGGTGCCTATCATGCTAACACAATTACCACACGGACACACTTGCTCAGATGCGGGTTCGGGGGGCGTTGGCGGTCCTGGGGTTGTTGCGATGAGTGTTGTGGACCTCATGGGTATCCGTGTATCATGCTCATTGACTGTATGGCACCTGTGGGTGTTTCGGTGTGGCTCTTGGCTGTGTTCCCTTTCATGCTGCAGGTAGTTGTCCTGCTTAACACCAGCAGAAAGTAGGTGTAAAATCCCTGGTGCTAACGCGGCTTATCGCCGGAATTTGTTTCGCATCGCAGTTGTTGTCAAAGTTGTGATGTGGTTTTTTCGTGTACAGAAAAATAAACGAACTGGGCAGTGTATCCCGTCAAGATCCAGCACCTAACCCACTATTCCCAATCAATATAAATACAATGACATTTCTTCATTGATTTAGTGTGTATACTGTAAGTGCACCCACTACCACAGTGCAATTCAATACAGGATTTTAGTATTTAGAATAAATCGCAAAGGTGCACCTCGTGTCTTTTTGCACGGGAACGCCTACTCTGCATTTCATTATCAGCACTTTAATGCAACTAAAGTGGAAATAAATATAACACACTATTCAGAAGCTGGTGCAAACTGCAGACATCACCAGTATTCCCGTGATAACTGCCCCAAAATTTAACACCATGGTGGACACCACGAAATAACAGTAATAAGAACGAGAAAGAGTCACATAGCACTTAAGTAACAACCAAAAACGTTATTGATTTTTTTTTTTTATCAAACTTTATTTTTTCGTAAACGTATATATAAAGGATAAACTAAATTTAACAAACTGAACACAAAACAACAAGGCGGAAGACTCCTGTCGGGACCATGAATGACGACGACACAGCCTGGAAAATAAAGCACAAAATAAGGACGTGTGTAATGCGCATATCAAAGGAGTGAGACACAGAGAAGGAGAAAAAAGCCAGAGAGAAAAAGAGAGGGAAGGAAAGAAAGGGAGTGAGAAAGGGAGAAGGGAGATATAGAAAGAGAAGAAAAGGAAGGAAGAGAGTGAGAGAGAGTGAAGAGAGGAAAGTGAGAGAGAGAGATACTGCCGCCCCTGCGCATCCATGACCAAATAATTACCTGCTGCCACCGAAGTGTCTACCAGTGGGCACTCCACGTGCCCGTCAAAGCTCCGCGGCCTGGCAGATCTCACAGATGTCGCTGAGTCCTGAGTCATGAATGGCAGAGACCACATCGGCTTCTCCGCGGCCCAGCAGATCTCACATATGTCGCTGAGTCCTGAGTCATCAATGGCGGAGACCTCAGCAGCTTTTGATGCCGCTAACCCTGTGAAACGCAAGTCAGCGCCACGTGGTGGTAGGCCGCTGACGGCCATACAATTTAGGGTGCGACTAACCCTGTGCAACTCAAGTCCGCGCCACGTAGTCGAAGGCCCCTGACGGCCACATCAGCTTCGGGTGGCACTAACCCTGTGCAACTCAAGTTCGCGCCACGTGGTGGTAGGCCCCTGATGGCCACATTAGCTTTGGGTGGCAGTAACCCTGTGCAACTCAAGTCCGCGCCACGTGGTGGTAGGCCTGTGACGGCCACATCAGCTTCGGGTGGCAATAACCCTGTGGAACTCAAATCCGCGCCACGTGGTAGTAGGCCCCTGACGGCCATAGAGCTCAGGGTGCGACTAACCCTCTGCGCAACTTTTCATGAGTCTTTATGATTGCGACCCGTGGAGCGTCCGCCATCCAGTCACCACCGGCAATAAAGGATGAGATGTTGTGGATCCATTATATTTGCGTGGTCACATGGCCTGTGACGCATGCGCCGGATGGGTGTGGTGTGTGTGCAAACCTGCCCTCAGGGAGTGGCCGTGCCATGTTGACAACTAGACCACTGACCTGCACACCAACAGCGAGTACGCCTGCGACAGGTAGCTATGTGGGGGGTTTGAAAGCGTGTTTTCTCAATGAATTTTCCATAGGAAACTTTAGACAAGGCTACAGGTCAAACTGCTGAACGGAATTATGCCAAATTTGGCAGGGAGAAAGGTCTTGGTCCAGAAAGCGCGCTTTCTCGCATCGAGTGAAAATATAAAAGAAAGGTCTCGGGGGCAA
This sequence comes from Calotriton arnoldi, assembly GCA_963921515.1. Taxonomy (NCBI): domain Eukaryota; kingdom Metazoa; phylum Chordata; class Amphibia; order Caudata; family Salamandridae; genus Calotriton; species Calotriton arnoldi. The sequence goes on from CAWUFW010010000.1 coordinate 621,569, forward strand.
TTTAATATACCGGAGCTCTGTTTCTGCGAGATAACTCTTTCACGCTCCATCTGCCCAACATCACCACTTCGCAGCTATGCCGTTAGAAGCCAGTTCGTCGGCTCGCAGCTTTCTACGTTTGCGAGCTAGTACGCTACTGTGCCTGTACCTCTGCGAGGTACTACGCTGCTGTTCCTTTGGGAGCGGACGGGTCGTAGTACTGCGTGTGTGAGTCGAGCGGACGGGCCGCAGTTGCCCCTGTGCGAGCCTGGGTGCGAACTGTTCATAACTCACACTACATAAGCATTGAAAAACCATTTTGTGATTCAGTCCGTCAGCTGGCATCTGTCCGAGGCATTTCTGAAAACATATCGGAGTTCTTTCTGTGAGAGATACCCTTTTCACGCTGCCTCTCCCCACATCAGCAGGTAACGCACCCTCTTCCCACATTACCAACATACCCCCAACAACCTTCTTAGGCCCGGAAGTGTCCCTGTGCGGTTGGACAAACAAGAATCTTAGTCATGTATAGGTTTACATATAAAACATTTTATTTAAAGAAAACAACAACAAATAAAACTGAAGGGAGTCTGGTGCTGTGGTCGCTGCCACGGACTTGGGGTCACTGCCATTTAGGACTCAGGACACAGTTCCACATGTGGGATTGGCTTGTGTTGAACAGGGTTAGTGGCACCACGTGTCGCGGCTTGCGTTGAACAGGGTTAGTGGTACCATATGTCGCAGGCTTATGTTGAACAGGGTTAGTGGCACCACGTGTCGCGGCTTGTGTTGAACAGAGTTAGTGGCACCACGTGTCCAAAGTTGGAATTGCGAGCTCTGCTGCCCGCAGTGTAGAGTGCTAATGAGTGTTCGTTTGCACTTGAAAATGAATTTGGTGATTGTACTAAAGCTATAACTGATATAAGAAATGTTCTTGAAGAAAGGATACTAAAAGGATATTATGTAGATTTTAGGCCTGTGATAGTTACTTGCCTAGTGGACTCTGTAATTAATGAATCAATACTTAATTTTAATTGTGAGCCCTACTGACCGCAGTGTAGGTGTATCATGAAAAGATGAAATAAGTATAGAATACACTGACGAAGTGTTGTATTTTCTGAGTACAATCTTCTTGTTAGAAATTAGCATTTAAAAATCGAATTGCGAGCTCTGCTGCCCGCAGTGTAGACTGCTATTGAGTGTTCATTTGCACTTGAAGATGAATTTGGTCATTGTACTAAACTATAACTGATATAAAAAAAGTTCTTGAAGCAAGGATACTAAAAGGATATTATGTAGGGTTTAGGACTGTGATAGTTACTTGCCTACTGGACTCTGTAGTTAATGAATCAAGAAATAATTTTAATTGTGAGCCCTGATGACCGCAGTGTAGGCCAGAGGTAGCGGTCAGCAAGGGCCCATAGCCATGTGGCATTGAGTTGAGGTGCACAGTTAGTGGCACCAGAAGCATTGAGAGTGTATGAGCCTGTGATGATGCTTGGTACGGACGGGCCGCACTGGGAGCAATGTGTCTTGCCTACTGGTCTGCGTCATGTGCAATCGGGACTCTATGTGAATTGTGAGGCCTGCTGACCGTAGTGTAGGCCAGAGGTAGCGGTGACCAAGGGCCCACAGCCACGTGCATAGGTTGGTGGCCCCACCGGCCTGCGTAGTTCAGGTTCAGTGGCACCACGTGTCGCCGGCCTTCCATATGCAAATACCCGTCACTAATCGAAGGGAGTCTGGTGCTGTGGTCGCTGCCACGGACTTGGGGTCACTGCCATTCACGACTCAGGACACAGTTACACATGTGGGAACGGCTTGAGCACACACGAGAATCAATAGAATCAAACGCACAGGACTCCTTAAATCTAAACACAACAAGAAGAGGATAGTAGAGAGGAAACACATTGCATTTATAACACAATTTCACTCCAAGAGCAAGGACATTTTTAGAACACTACACAAACATTGGCATTTGCTACAATTGGACCATGATTTGGATCCATTTATTAGACAGAAACCGCAGGTGACATATGTAAGAGGCAGGACATTGAGAAACATTTTGAGTCCTTCGAAAACTAATTCTAACAGACTGGGGGCAAATCACACATGGTTACCTAGTAAACCCAATGGTTTCTATAAATGCACAATGTGTAATGTGTGTCAATTTGCAGACTATAAAATCACCAAGTTTTGTTATAACACAGGACAGACACACAACATCATGCACTTTATAAATTGCAATACTAAATATGTGGTATACTGTATAATTTGCCAATGTAATTTAATATATGTGGGGAGTACTATCAGACCACTTAAAGAACGAATACAGGAACACATCAGAGCTATTCGTAATAACAACCTGAACTACCCGTTGGCAGTACACTACAACACGATACATCAATCAGCTGAAATTTTAAAGCTCAAATTTCACGGTATTGCTGTAGTTGAAGATGACCCCCGTGGAGGTGACCTGGTTTCCAGATTGAGGAAACTGGAAGCCAAATGGTTGATCAAACTGAGATCGGTTGATCTGGGGTTAAATGTTGATAGTGAGATGCATGTATTTCTAAGAGACTGAAGTATCCCTGGGGCAATGTACAATTACACAGTGTTAAGAACATAGTGATGTCTAGATCATATTAGATCGTTTTGTACATCGATTCCAGTGTCTTACAATATGTGCTCCGATTCCTTATTCTGTTGATACTGTAGAGGTCACTGACTCAATGGTGATGTAAAGATTGTGTTATTTGTACAATGTCTTGAGATCCGTAAGGATACATCATGATTTGTAATTTACTGAAGTCTGACTTAACTTGTTTAAAATGGAGAATAACTGCTATTTGACTTATCTATAACCTGGTGATGTGGGTTTATATTCTTGGGTGACCCCTTTATTATTCTGTGGTGTTTCTCCCTGCTACTAACCAATACGATATCTTTTGCTTCTATCTCCTCTGGGGCTCTTCTCTGGAGCCCATGACTGAACATTTCTATATCTAATGTAACTTTTTACAATATTAATTTCGGTGTAGTCATATACACTTGTACTTTTGAACTAATAATCGAGCGTGATGTTGCACTACCGCTCATATAATTTTAAAATCATCTAGGGCTTTCATTGGTGTGGCTTTGGCAGTATAACTATTCCAAGATGGCGGCATATTTTCCAGTGTTTGCCGCCGGTCTTTATTTGCTACGTACGTTACGTTTTTTGTGGTCGGGTCATGTGATCCGCCGTGCGGTTACAAACATGCAGAGAGGATAATGCCGGCGTCTTCTGTGTGGTACGGAGAAGCACACAAACCGGTGTGTCCTTCAACTGCTCTGGCGTGAGAGGTGAGCGAATAGTTTGAGTACAGGGATTCACCTTAAGTTATTTGAAGGATGAGAGCAACTTGATTATTTTTATTTACAGGGGACCGACTTATCAAGGTTTGGCCCAGATCGATAATAGTGGTGTATTTGGTTCAACTGCAAGTGGGTCGTTATTTACAAGACTACGTGGGGCACTACTGGCCCAAATTGGGGTGAGTCAGTTAGCGACACGGTTATTATTGTACTTTAATTTGGTTACTTTAGAGACAGGGGCTGATACTGAGTGCTCGTTGATTTTTGCAGGACTCCAGATTCGTGGTGCATCAGTTTTAATAATTAACAGCGCTATTAGGATTACAACACGGGTATAGCGGTGGACTTGCCAGCTATTCTATAAATTATACTATCAGGTGGGTGAGTGATAGGATATGGTCAACGAAAATGTTAAGAGAAAATAATAACTACCGACACCTATGCGCTTATTTTTATATAAATGACCGGTTACTTTTTCTTAGTCCATGAATGTATAACTAGCTTATTGAATTTGCGGCAGAAATATACAGGGGTGAATACATCAGTTAATAGGACAACATGTTTCTACTAGCAATGGCTGATACAATAGTACCATCATTAATAACCAGCCCCACTAAGGAGGGCTAGTCTGTCTTGTGGTCGGGTTGAAGTAATCTATGGCCTCACAGGACATGGGCACCAGTAGATGGTGCCTAGTACTATGTTTATTCTATGGCGTAGTTCAACAGGATAGTTTGATATTAATTAATAGATATATGCTTTGTTCAGCCCACGTGTCTCTTATTATCGTACAATATTAACATTCTGCGGGTTTCACAAACTTTTATTCATTATTATTACACATTTGTTTATGTTATTAGCAGTGTATACTTGGACACTACTAATAAGGAGGACCCGTTGCGTTGTGGAACCCTGGCTTACGTTTCATCCATTCTGGTGGGTGTTGATTTATTATCATGGCCTGATACCAGCATTGGATTATCACCTTGAGTCACTGGTTTGTTTACTTGTAGTGCGTTAGGTACGATATATGTGGGTTATTATGGATCTGTCCCGTCGTCACTGTGTGAAACACTCATTGGTGTGGTCTTTACTTGTTTCTCTTTTCCTCTTTTTCCCTTTTTTAATAAATACGGTTCATAGTAGGTTGTAATTGCTGACATACACTATTAAGTATGATGTCTATATAATATGACACCGTTTGTATTAGATTTTAGTTTATGAGGTCTCCTTATTGCCTTTTTTTTTTTAATAAATTGTTGTAGTTATGAGTAGTATGAACAGATGTTTTAATTGAGAGCAGTTGTGCTTGTATTAGCTGTAAGATACGACAGCTCATGGATTATATATGATGTTTATTTTCCAGCCTTGAAAAAGTCTGAATACTGATGTGTACAGACGAAACACGTGTTGGCTTCAATAATTGCTGGGAATTTGCTGTATATGAATAAATGAAATTCTTTTCAATGGATGTGATCCGTGGATGGTATTTGAAAACCCATACATGATCTGAATAGGATATACTCGCCTGTGGACTAAAGAACTTCAATATTTGTTGTCAGGACATATATTTTTTGACAAATGCTTTTTTGGAATTCCTTGTGACCAGTAAGGGTGTGCTACGACTGTGTTTTTTAGAAATGGGATCGGCTTGTGTTGAACAGGGTTAGTGGCACCACGTGTTGCCGGCCTTCCATATGGAAATATGCCTCACTGATCGAAGGGAGTCTGGTGCTGTGGTCGCTGCCACGGAATTGGGGTCACTGCCATTCAGGACTCAGGACACAGTTACACATGTGCGATCGGCTTGTGTTGAACAGGGCTAGTGGCACCATGTGTCGCCGGCCTTTCATATGCAAATACGCCTCACTAATCGAAGGGAGTCTGCTGCTGTGGTTCTCTCACGGAGTTGGGGTCACTGCCATTCAGGACTCAGGACACAGTTACACATGTGGGATCGGCTTGTGTTGAACAGGGTTAGTGGCACCACGTGTTGCCGGCCTTCCATATGGAAATATGCCTCACTGATCGAAGGGAGTCTGGTGCTGTGGTCGCTGCCACGGACTTGTGGTCACTGCCATTCAGGACTCAGGACACAGTTACACATGTGGGATCGGCTTGTGTTGAACGGCGTTAGTGGCACCATGTGTCGCCGGCCTTCCATATGCAAATACGCCTCACTAATCGAAGGGAGTCTGCTGCTGTGGTTCTCTCACGGAGTTGGGGTCACTGCCATTCAGGACTCAGGACACAGTTCCACATGTGGGATCGGCTTGTGTTGAACAGGGTTAGTGGCACCACGTGTCGCCGGCTTGTGTTGAACAGGGTTAGTGGCACCACGTGTCGCGGCTTGTGTTGAACAGGGTTAGTGGCACCACGTGTCCAAAATTCGAATTGCGAGCTCTGCTGCCCACAGTGTAGACTGCTAATGAGTGTTTGTTTGCACTTGAAGATGAATTTGGTGATTGTACAAAAGCTATAACTGATATAAAAAAAGTTCTTGAAGCAAGGATACTAAAAGGATATTATGTACGTTTTAGGCCTGTGATAGTTGGTTGCCTACTGGACTCTGTAATTAATGAATCAAGACTTAATTTTAATTGTGAGCCCTGATGACCGCAGTGTAGGCCAGAGGTAGTGGTCAGCAAGGGCCCATAGCCACGTGGCGTTGAGTTGAGGTGCACAGTTACTGGCACCAGAAGCATTGAGAATGTATGATCCTGTGATGCTGCTTGGTGCGGACCGGAAGCACTGGGAGCAACGTCTCTTGCCTACTGGACTGGGTCATCTGCAATCGCGACTGTATCTGAATTGTGAGCCCTGCTGACCGCAGTGTAGGCCAGAGGTAGCGGTGAGCAAGGGCCCACAGCCACGTGCATAGATTGGTGGCCCCACCGGCCTGCATAGTTCAGGTTCAGTGGCACCACGTGTCGCCGGCCTTCCATATGCAAATACGCCTCACTAATCGAAGGGAGTCTGGTGCTGTGGTCGCTGCCACGAAGTTGGGGTCACTGCCATTCAGGAGTCAGGACACAGTTCCACATGTGGGATCGGCTTGTGTTGAACAGGGTTAGTGGCACCACGTGTCGCGCCTTGTGTTGTACAGGGTTAGTGCCACCACCTGTAGCCGGCCTGGCATATGGAAATATGCCTCACTGATCGAAGGAAGTCTGGTGCTGTGGTCGCTGCCACGGACTTGGGGTCACTGCCATTCAGGACTCAGGACACAGATCCACATGTGGGATCGGCTTGTGTTGAACAGGGTTAGTGGCACCACATGTCGCCGGCTTGTGTTGAACAGGGTTAGTGGCACCACGTGTCGCGGCTTGTGTTGAACATTCGAATTGCGAGCTCTGCTGCCCGCAGTGTAGACTGCTAATGAGTGTTCGTTTGCACTTGAAGATGAATTTGGTGATTGTACTAAAGCTATAACTGATATAAAAAAAGTTCTTGAAGCAAGGATACTAAAAGGATATTATGTAGATTTTAGGCCTGTGATAGTTACTTGCCTACTGGACTCTGTAATTAATGAATCAAGACTTAATTTTAATTGTGAGCCCTGATTACCGCAGTGTAGGCCAGAGGTAGCGGTCAGCAAGGACCCACAGCCACGTGACGTTGACTTGAGCTGCACAGATTGGGAGCATACAGTCTTCTTAACCGATTATACTCTCTTACACAATTAGCATCGGCATTAATCTTGAATTGTTAGCCCTGTTAACCGCATTGTAGGCCGGAGGCAGCGGTCATCAAGGGCCCACAGCCAGGTGGCGTTGACTTGAGCTGCACAGAGTTAGTTGTACTTGAAGCACTTAGCGTGTGTGCAGTCAGCGATGATGCGTGGTCTGGGCTGGCCGCACTGGTAGCAATGTCTGTTGCCTACTGGACTGCGTCATCTGCAATCGCGAGTCGCTCTGAATTGTGAGCCCTACTCACCGCAGTGGAGGCAGGAGGCAGCGGTGAGGAAGGGCCCACAGGCACGTTTTGTTGACTTGTGTAATGTCTCTTGCCTACTGGACGGCATCATCTGCAATCTCGACTCCATCTGAATTGTGAGCCCTACTGACCTCAGTGTAGGCTGGAGGCAGTGGTCAGGAAGGGCCCACAGCCATGTGTTGTTGACTTCAGCAATGTCTCTTGCCTACGGGACTGCGTCATCTGCAATCGCGACTCGATCTGAATTGTGAGCCTTGCTGTCCGCAGTGTATATCGAAGGCAGTAGTTTGTACAGACATAAGTCCGCGGTGCTGTGCCGCTGGGGGCCTGTGTGGCGGAAGCCAGCGATCGGCTGAGGAGGCTGGCGGTCATGTTGGCGGCCTCGTGGCAGGGTGAGGGGCACCGCCCTGGCAGACGCTTTGGCCTTCCCACAAGTGAACCACGCCCAGAGCTCCGGCCTATTTATTCACACTCCTACGCTGAAGTGGCGTACGTCGGACCAGCCCACTCCGGTTACGCTTATGCTTACAGGGGGGGACGACACAGCTACATGACTGAGATCTTCCCTAGTGTTTGACGTAACATGGTTAGGTCCACTGTCCACAACACTACAAGCACCAGTAGTATTTGTGCACATGGAGAGGTGTGTGTTCTGCATACTGAGATGTGTCCAGCACATCACCGCTACACTTTGCATTGTGTGCATTGTTAAACATGGGTGAATTGCTTCCTTCACATATAGTTTGTTCACACCTGTCCCAATATTCAGCTATTGTGTGGCTGAGGGGCCATGCCATTTTCGGAAAGTTCGCTGTCTTGTTCTGCGCTGCCTCAGTGGTAGGGGGGGGCTGGGGGTGGTGGTGGGTGTTGTGGCATTCTTGGGTGTCGGAGCTGCTTGTTCAGTAGGTCTATGACATGTGTTGGTCTTCAGATGTGGCTCTGGGCTGGGCTCCCTTTCATACTGTATGTAGTTGTTTAATATTTAAAAAACAAGAAGACATTATATAGTTTAAATAACAAATAAAAAAAATTACAGTAGGGAGAGGGGTGGTCCTGAGCGTTGTGGCAGTGGGTGCTGTGTCCTTCTTGGGTGTCGGAAAAATCTATAGGCTAAATAAACATTATAATTAGAAGTTAGCATAAAAAAACATTGAAATTCACTGAAAAAACCATACGTTTAAGGGACGTTATAGATAGAAATTAGTATTTAAAAACCTTTGAAATTCACTGAAAAAACCATAGGTTTCAGGCACGTTATAGTTAGAAATTGGCATTTAAAAAACCTTTGAAATTCACTAAAAAACCATAGGTTTCAGGCACGTTACAGTTAGAAATTAGCATTTCAAAAACCTTACAAATTCACTGAAAAAACCATAGGTTTCAGGGACGTTATAGTTAGTTGGACATTTCACTCATACAAAACCATAGAAATTCCACCGTTATAGTTAGTTCAGCTAACTATAACTCGCGCCCCCACAATGCACTGCTGATGACGTCACATATTACATCATTCATGACATGGTCAGTGACATCACTGATGTCATCACTGATGACATCTCAAATGACATCATCCATGTGACAATCTGATGTACCTCGTCACACACTAATATAACCTTTGATACACTCACTGTAAAATACAGACTACCATTTTCGATACCATTGACACACTAATACCAGTTACTACATACCCACTCAGTGATTCCTAGGTCTACACACATCTACCCATTCACCCATACAATCAGTCATACATGCAGTCACTGATCAATAGAACACTATCAAATGCACTCATACACCTATATAGACATTGACACACCAGCACTCATCCTAGTCAGTTATGTACTCATCCTAGTCACTCATGCAAAGAATCAATCACAGTTCCATTTACTCACCTACACAGTTATACACACACCACCTCATTCATTCATAGAGATAGTAACGCATACTTAGTCTCTTATATAATCACTAATACAAGTATACACTCATACATACAGCCACTCTCACAATCACTGACTCTCACGTATAGTCATTTCTATACACCAACTCTCACATACACTGCCTTTTATATATGTACTTAGTTGGACATGTGCACTGAGACATCGATTCACTCACCAAGACGCCCATACACACACTTACCCACCCATACAACTGTTTCCACATGCACTCTTAAACTCAGACACCCTGTCAATCAACCACTCACACATCTATGCACAGAGTCACACACCCCCCACCCAACCTCACACACACTCAGTCTCTTATACAAATACGCAGGCAACTAATCAATAATCCATATAGACATTGATGTAGCTACTGACCAACCGATGCAGCAGCTTACACAACAACAGACAGAGTGATACAGACATTCACACACTTTAGACACTAACCCATGTATTCAGTAAGATACATTTAATGATTCACTTAAACAGTCAGTCACACATCTACTAAATCCTCCATCCAGACACTTATACATCCATTCATTCTTCAATACAGCTTGGTATATATATAATACATATTTAAATTTTAAAGAAAGCTACATTCACTGGATGATGTCATCAGTGATGTCATTTGAGATGTCATCAGTGATGTCATCAGTGATGTCACTGACCATGTCATGAATGATGTAATATGTGACGTCATCAGCAGTGCATTGCGGGGCGCGAGTTATAGTTAGCTGAACTAACTATAACGGTGGAATTTCTATGGTTTTGTATGAGTGAAATGTCCAACTAACTATAACGTCCCTGAAACCTATGGTTTTTTCTGTGAATTTGTAAGGTTTTTGAAATGCTAATTTCTAACTATAACGTGCCTGAAACCTATGGTTTTTTCAGTGAATATATATATAAATATATTCTAAACAAATGCCCAAAAGCTTGGCAGGGCACTCGGCAGGCAGTAGACCATGCGGACTTCATTACTGGCTCTCTTTGGCATCGCAGTAAACTGTCGCCTGACGCGTTTCGAGGTTTGACATCTTACTCATAGGCTTGCTCTGAAAGACATAACAGAAGAAGCTCTCTTTTATTTTCACTCTTTTGCATACTAGATTAGTTCATTGCCCTCAGTGGGCTTGGCTTAGTGCATAGTTCATGATAGAGCATGTTGGGACACGTAGTCCCTCTTCGAGCAAATTATTTTCCTTCAGTAGGTTTCGGTTATCATTTCGTTTAAAAGCTTTTTTTCTTTCCTTAGTAGGATCCGCGATGTTGCAGGAGAGTCACTTAGTTTCAAAACTGCCTGCGCTGTTACTTATTATTTATTTTGTGCACAATTCCAGGCCCCAAAAATCCACATTTTACTGAGGGAGAATTGTCAGTCATGGTGGATGAAATCCTAAGAGTAGAGCCACAATTGTTTGAAGCCCAAGTCCAAAATACACCCCTATCACAGAAAAGGCAAATGTGGGCCAGAATAGTTGACAGAGTGAATGCTATAGCTATCAACCTGTGCACAAAGGAGGAAATTAGGAAGAGGTGGAACGGCCTGTGGGGGTGGGTGTGTTCCCTGGCCTCCAAGCGTGACATGAAGGCCAACAGGACTGGTGGTGGTTCTCACAGGCCCCTAATACCATGCATGTCCTGGGAGGAGAAGGTCTTGCAGATTCAACATCCTGAAGGCTTAACAGGAATACCTGGTGGAGTGGAGTCTGGTAAGTTACACTTTGCAAAGTCACAATAAACCTCCATGTCCTGTTTGTTCTCAACTCAGCTGTTGTCAATGTGTCCTGCACATTTTTCCTAACATGCAAACCTCAAAGGATCAGTATCAGATAATTATTATTGTTTGTGTGAATGTATTGTGTTGCATTTAAGATTAGTGTAAATCTGGTATGGTGCCTGTAAGAGTTACAACACGAAATAACCCATTACCCATATGTGTGTCAAAATGTAAGCGTCTGGTCCATTTCCACTGCATATTTTCCACAGGCATGTTCCACTAACTATTTTGCAAGTGTTGGGAAGTTGTCTTTGAAATGACTACATCTACCATGATGCCCTTTTTCTGTTTCTCTAAAAACTATTGCTATGTCATGTTGCTCATTCTCTCTTTCCTAACAGATTTCAACACATTGTAAGGCGTCATGTAGTGATCATTCCCTGTTCATTGCTCTCTAATGCAAATGGTCTGTGTTGTTTTGTGAAGGTTGTCCTGTTTCATTCAACAAATTGTACTGATGTCATAAATTTCACTAACCGAACTGTGTTGACACAAAAATTTTCATGTATGCAAATTACTATGCTGAATATAAGTGGTACTTACAGAAATTGGCACTCCACTGTTACACAATTATGTAACAAAATTCCAGATCATACAACTAGCAATACCACAAACAATATTATGAAAGATTGTATTGACCATCAACCCAGGCCCTCTCAGGTTAAAGATGAGACATTTGCAGCGGTATGGGACTGCTCCGTAGTACAAAGGAATAGCGGGCAGAGCCGAGTAAACTGGCACAGATCCTGTGATGTACAAATCCTGTAAGCAGAGAATTTGTATGTTGATTGAATGGAAGTTCTTTCGATTCCGGTACACCTGTTCTCTGGCGTTTGGTGGCATTATGGCAATATGTGTGCCATCAGTTGCTCCAACCACATGTGGTATTTATCCCAATCCATAGAAGTCACCCTTCACATTGGCTAAATCCTGCTGCCGTGGAAACTGGATGAAGCTGTTGATGTGTCTCATCATTGAAGATAGAACTTCTTGTAGCAGGCCACTGAAAGTTGATTGTGACATACCACCAGATACTGCCACAGTATATTGGAAGGATCCTGTGGCCACAAAATGAAGTACAGACATGATTTTGACAATTGGTGTAATAGATCACAGATGTAGGATTTCTGTTGTGAGGCTGTAGCTCTGACTCCAGCTGATAACATAAATCCAGTATAGTTTAGCTATTCAACCTGATCTCCTTGATTATATCCCTTTCTTCCTTGGTAGCAAGGTCTGGAAATGGGCGGTCCACTAGAGACTATTGTCTCCTCACTCTCCCAGGTCTCCTATGTCTGCACTGGAGAAATATGTGAACATTTTTACATGATCCACAGAAACATATATGATGAGTAACACAAAAGGCATTTATTTTTACAAAATGTATATGGGTGAATACATATTTTAAAGCTACATTTGCTTCTTGTCCTTTAACCATCACAAATGTCATCTATGGCCTTGATATGAATCTGAAAAATAGATGTGTAAATAATCCTTTTCAAATTTATCACTACGCATTTTTTTACATTTGTACTTTTTTCATCCCAAAACACAGTCAACGGAGTTGTACAAAACACAGCGCTAATATCGCTCTCCAGCGCAGTAACGCACTACACATTAATGTTTATTTTCCCAAAAATAAGTGTCCATCGAAGTGTGATTATTTGAACAAAGTAGCTCCCCATTTGAAGTGGTGGTGATGCACTTAACAGTCACTAAAACAATAGTTTGCCTGACCTTGCCGATAGAACATTTGGAATCAGACGGCGGCGGCAGTCGACCACGCAGTGGGCGGTAAACATCCACAAGGGACACAGCCATAGGCTAACGTTGTTGAACATAACGGTAGAAGGTCAATGGCTCTGTCTATCTCTGCTGACAATCACGTACGTCATGTACATGTATGCAGCGGCTGGAAAAAAAACTCACTTGCTTCCTAACACTGCTAATATCAAGACCTCCTCCACTGCTGTTTCTGACCTCTGGGAGCAACGATGCCAGATCCAACAGCTGAGAGGGCCCCTACCTTCATGCCAGAGGAGCTGGAGATGCTGGCAAAGAAGATTCTCTACCTGTATGGCCAGCTCCATGGCTCACCAGAGGAGCAGGCACATGTCAGGCATACATATGTGAATCGGTTTAACTGGCTCTTTTCGTTTTCCACAGGCTACAATGTCCCTTTGAGTTCCAGAGTGAAGTGTAGTGATTGATGTTAAGTGTCACATAATGTGTTCCTTACATATGACAATGATGATAGGGAACTGCATGCACGCTCCAATGTCAACTATGCAACAGCATCAATATGTGTTGTGTGTTTAAAGCCCTATATTCAAATTGGTGTGTATGTAGAGATCTATGCATGTATATGTATGATGCACTCGTGATAAGTTCCAAATAACATCATGGTAAATGGTAAACACATCAAAAACTCTTTACTCCTGGAGATATGTATGTACTGTGTCCAACCAAATTAAAAATGATGGTAGCTATGTATATAGTCCCACAAATCACTCAGCCTAGATTGGGGCTCTCCAAAATGCAGTTTGGGAGCTACTAGTAGCTCCCAGACCCCTTCAGGTAGCACACAGCCTTGAGGTCACTTACTGGATGGGCACAAGTTGACCCTTGCAATGTAAAGGTTCGGGAAAGGCAGTATTCATGTGACATCATAATCATCAGGCTGCAGATAGCAAGGCCTGTCATCGAGCAGTGCTCATTCATAATCATGGGCCAGGCTAGGCCTGAGTCACAGGGTCGTACAACTGATCCACTGAGGTACAGCTGCCAAGAACAGATATCCTTTGCAGGTCAAAATTTGAGGTGTTCTTAGAATATTCCCCTGAATGCTTTTAAATGGGTAACAGTTGAAAGTGAGAGTTCCCTGACTTCTTGAGTTCAATGGACCTACATTTCAAAGAAGGTCATGTCCAAACTTTAGGCCCCTTATTCACAGTGGCCGCTATTTACTGTGCCATAATCATTAATGTTTAGCCTTCAGTAGTTCCTAATCTTTAGCACTTATCAGAAGTTGGTCCTATCACAGATTATGTAGGGGCCCCTGGGCTAAATGATGTCAAGGCCTGGATTTGTGTGTTGCGATCATGACATAGGAACAGGATGGGCAACAGGTCACTGTTAAAGTGTGTATGAGGTGAATGGTTTAGGTTAGCATGTGACAATACACATGTTGTACGGTAACGTATGAGTTATGCTGCTGATAGCTGTATACAATTGTGACAGCAATACAGACAAACAAAAAGTCTCAACACCATTGTTTTTTCTTTCCTTTCATGTGTCCATACAGGTCAACACCCATCAGAAGCGCAACATATGGAAGGCCATTGCCAGGAAGGTGCCGACTCTGGGAGTCTACAGGGGGCGCAGCATCCATTGCCACAAGTGGTGGGAGGACCTAAGATGCTGGACCTGGAAGATTGCAGAAGTCCAGCTCCGGAGTGCGCACAGCGTAAGGTGCACGCCGCACTCTTACCCTGCTAATGGGCCGCATTCTTGCGGTGGCCTATCCGGAGCTTAATGGGCAGTTGAGGGCCCAACAGCAGCAACAAGGGGGTAAGTTTCTATCAGAGTTACACATGTTACCTGACCCATTTTGTGTTGCAGCCAGGATATTTGCCATCAACTTGCAGGGTGACCCATGTCCAACGCTCAAGAAGAGTTCTTGAAGGTGTAAGTTTTGTACAAGGTGAATGATGGTGTGCTTTGTCTATTGTTTTTGGATAATGATCCCACGTGATTCCTGTCCCCAACCAATGGACTGTTCTGAGCAGACACATGGCTGCCTAAACTCCACATATACAATCATGTTGTTTGATGTAATGAGCGACAGTTGTAACAAACAGGCAACTGGTCTTCATTGTGTCAGGTGTGGTGCACTGATGTGGATGATGTCATATCAGCCCTATTACAGATGACATAGCATACTAGGCACTTATTGAGTGAATGAGCCAACCGTCACAGTGTTAAGTTGGGATTCTACACAAACCAGAGTTTGCATGTGATCCAAAATAACTAGTGACTGCAGAATTGATAGTTACATATTGGTATCAATACATATCCAAAATGTGTTCTGCATCAGAAATACTGTTTCATACATTTTAAACCGCGACAGATTTACATGATGTCTTACTGCTTCACAAATGTGTGTGTAAGGCAGTCTGGTTTTCAGTATCCCATCAGCTAAACTCTGATTCAGGCCAAACTCATGACTCATTAGGCAAATGTTGAAATGCATAAAAGCGTACTATGTTGCATATTGTGATTGATATTTCAATCTGTAAAGTAAATATCATATATGATTCATTGTATATAATGATTAGTGTGATGTTCTACAATATTTTGACTACTGTGAAAGCCAGCATATTTAGTGTAACCATTTCACAAAGATACAACAAGGTTCAAATACCTATAAATATCTGAGGTGTGCAACAGTTCCTGAAGAGACATAATCATGGATAAGAGACAACATCATAGAGACATCATGCATGATATAGGATCTATTGTGGGGATTGGCATAACTGTGACCACGTGTCTTATTAAAATGTTGCCTTCATGCATGTGCTTATACTAATGTAGAACCAAAGTTTCAAAGCCTTGAGGCTTGAAGCAGGTGAAATCTGACAACTTGGTAACTGTTTTGTGGTTAAAGGTAATGATCTGTTCTGTTTACACAGATACAATAACACCATTGTATATGTTATTTTAGCATCAACCGGGGCATGCGAAGGTGAAAGTACCAATGTAGGCAGGGAAGCATCTGCCCACAGTTGTTCTGGTACTGGCACTGACGGACACAGTGGCCCACAGGGTGAGGGGAGTGCAATGGAGGCCACCAGTGACACTATATCTTCTTCGGAAGCCTCCTCTAGCGAGCACTCCCTAGCAGTAGTGGCCCGTGGTGGGAGTGCTGCCGGGCGGTGACGTGGGGCGGGGGAGGGGCAGGGTGGGGGGTAGTAAAGTACGGAATACGGCCGTATAGAGGTAAGTAGACATATAAATAAATAAAACGAATTTCGTTGCGCGCGCTGCATCGCCAAATGCGATGCAGCGCACGCAACAAAATTTGTTTTATTTATTTATATGTCTACTTACCTCTATACGGCCGTATTCCGCACTTTACTACCCCTCACCCTGCCCCTCCCCCGCCCCACGTCAACGCCCTGCAGCACTCCCACCACGGGCCACTACTGCTCCCTAGTGGTGGCGGACCCTATTGCTAAAGTTACATCTGCATCCTTGTCCGCCACCCAGAGTAACATCTCCGCCCTCCCTCTTGCTCCCCCCCCAGTTGGCCCACCCAGGCCCACTAAAAGGACTGGGATCTCCTTTGCTGCAGGCACTTACCCTCCTGTCCCTGTCTCCCCAGCTGCGCTGAATGAGGGTATTGACCTCCTTTGTAGCATCGCTGTAGGCCAGACTGCCCGGCTGAATGCCATCCAGTGGCTTAGCTGCCATATGCACCAAATGGTAGCTTACCTGGAAGGCATTCACAGTGGTATGTCTGTCCTACAGCGGTCATTTCAAACTCTTGCCTCCTCATTCACTGCAGCCTCCCAGCTACCCCAACCTTCTACCCTACCCAGTGGCATAACGAAACTGGAGGGGGCCCCCCTGCAAACTGCATGGAGGGGCCCCCTTCTGGACTTACTCAGTAGCTCTCGGGCCATGGTTCTGTGCAGTGGGGGCCCCCTAGAGCTCGGGCCCCTGCACTGCGGGGGCCTTTGTTATGCCCCTGACCCCACCTCCCACTCCTTCCCCATCCCTATCCCAATTCCCTATTCCCAGCCCTGTCCAAAGCACACTCACACCTTTTCATGTACCCACTCAAACAGAAACAAGCAGCACATACACACACCAACAGAAACACCACAAAAAGAAACTCAAGCGCTCATCAAAACATACAGGCAACACACCCACCACCACACACACATGCACCACACCCACAGACAACACACCGACTGACAGAACACCCACAACCACACACATGCACCACACCAACCACCAGCACACCTACCACCACACACATATGCACCACACCCACCACAAACACACCGACAGACAGCACACCCACCACCACATATATATGCACCACACCTACCACCAGCACACTGACAGACAGCACACCCACCACCACACACATGCACCACACTCTCCACATGCACCATTACCACACTCAGCATCTTCACAGCACATGCATACACAGACACAAGTACCTTTAAAACAGACACTCACAATCACACAAACAACAGACACCTAAACACAGGACACACCCAAACAAGCACAACATACACTAGACCCACAGGCACCTGCACCCTTAACCTCCTAAACCCCACTCCCGCATCGACAGCCTACCAAATTTCCCATTGAGGATCTGAGTTTTTCCCTTGCCCTAATCCCTCCCTCCCTCCCTCCCACACCCAAACCCACACCTTCCACATCCCAGTCCACTCCTGCCAAACGGTCATCCACCCCTTCAAATTGCCAACCCACTTCTAAAAAACCCAGGAGCGCCCCTCCCAACACCACAGCCCCCCCCCTCTCCCAAGGACACCTCTCCCAAACCCAAGAGAACCTCTACGAAACCCAAGGGCATCCCTTCCAAACTCAAGGGCACCTCTTACAAACTCAAGGATACCCCTCCTAAACCCAAGAACACCCCTTCCAAGTTCAACCCCCCCATGTAAGATCTTGAAGGTGCCTGCTCTGCCCATTGGATGCCCCTTCCTGAGGAGGTCCCCTTTGGCAGTAATGTAGGAGGCAAGCTGAGTGCCATGGCACAACAATCTCAAGGACCTTTGAAACTAGTAATGGCCATTTGGATTGCTTTAATTCTTAATACTCATTGGTATGAATAACTACCTATTTTTCGTTCCACCAAATTTGTCCTGGCATTATTTTGCCTTAGCAATTGTTTTATTCCTAGCAATGTTTCTGAGTAAAATGTGAAGTACTTATTTGTCTTTCCCATGAAGGCAGGTGATAAAACTGATTTGTTTAATGTCTACTTTGTTAAGAGCATACACTGCTCAACATTGTATGTGATGGTCATTTGAATTTATATGCAGGCCTTCATCATAGCAATGGCCAATTGCATGAACTATTTTATTGTAAAAAACAGTTTTTGGATGTGTTACTGCAGGTATGTTTGTTTTACCTTGATTACTGTTTTTTAACACCTTTAAATTTAAATTGTGGCTAATGATACTAGATACAGTACAGGACTTGCACTAGACAAGGGGAAATGTTACATGTATGTATATGTTGATCACTCCTAATTTGTGACAGACATTCGACTGTTAAATTCTAAGGTGAAGGTAACACCTTGTCTAGTGCAATTTCTACATCATGTAACATTGCACTTATCCCTATCTTGTGTGCTTCATATGTTAAGCACATTTTCTACATTTCTTTAAACACACCTGCATATTGATTTTTATACTTTTATTTTGATATCCTATTTTTATGCAAGTGTCCATTTTTGGGAAGGCAGCTTGAACCAAATTCATACATAGAATGTGTTGATCTATGTGTGTTCCTTTAAATGTTTAGACGTCAACATTACAGACATATGCATTACACAATAGTTTACTTTTGCTTATATGAGCAATTTCTAAATGCACCAGTCCTGTGCAAATGTTGACAGACAAGTCAATGGGTAACAGATAAGAGTGCAGTTTACCGCTGTAAACAGCGGTTTTGTTTTTGTTCGTCATCAACCAGCAGCGGCAGAACATGGCAGATCGGATCCATGGTAAAACAGGAAGTGTGAAAATGAGAAAAGGTGAGTTTCAGCCTTATATCCCTTCCATTCTGGCAACTCAGGTGTGGAGACAAGCCGGGGAGAGCGGAACCGAACAGGTGAAAATCAAAGGTCGGACCCTTGACGAAGGTTTGACCACAGGGCGACCCCATAACCTCCCGCCCCCAAGAAGTAAGGAACCCATATAGACTGGATCGGATTCAAAAGAAAAGGGGTAAGTACATTCACTGCCTATGCATGCACTAGCTTGCATGCTTCAACATCTCAATTAGCTAAAAAACTGGGAAGGTGAGTTCTCTCACTCAGAGTTTTTCCCACCAAAATTAACAGCTTGGGTGGACTATGTCAAATGGCCATCCAGCTTCGAGAGGACTTTGGCGGATATAGTCTGCAACCTTACCCCAGTGGAGGATTTCATGTTTCATTTAAGAGACAGAGGGGGAGATTTACAAAGATTTTGCGCTGTGTTTGCATCACAAAGTGATGCAAATCGGTGCAAAATCTTTTTTTTCTAATTTACTTTCCAGCGCTAAACTTGTTTAGGGTTGAAAATAATGGAAAAGTAATGCATGGCGCTGCTTTACACTATTTAGCGCTATGGGGGCGTACCAAGGGTGGAGCATGGGCGTTCCCATGCAACCACCCAAGGTTTCTCACGCTAAACCCAATTTACTAAATAAAGTAGATTGGGTTTAGCGTGAGAAAACGGCACCATTTTAAAGTAGGAGCAAGGAAGGAGAAATTAAAGCATTTCTCCTTCCTTTTTCGACTTTGCATGCATGCTGCACTGTGCAGCACGCATACAAAGTGGGAAAAGCTTTGCATCTTGTCTAGGCATGGTATTTTGTACAGGAACGGCACCCTTCCTGTACAAAACCTATGCTAGACTCACGGAGACCCCCGTGCACAGTGGCGAAAGGCGTCTCCGTGGCGCATGGCAGCTGATTTCAGCGCCGACACTAGTGAGAGGGGAGGAGAGTGTCTTATTTTAGTAAATATGGTGCTCCCCTCCTCTCTACTTTTCAGGTAGTGCAGCGCAGAATTTGCGGCTGCTGCAGCGTGCTACATGAAAAAATAGTAAATCTGCCCCTGAGGGCCTCATTTTGATGTCGGTTGGAAAGCCATGTTTGTTGTCTTCTTCCTTGTGGTAAGCTTACATCCACCCCACACAATAAGCCATATTCTTGCAGCCAGTGAGAGAGGAAGATCAAGGTATTTTTGCCTGCCCGTGTCTTCTTAACAATTAAGAACCATTTGCATGTGTTTTCTATGCTCTAAGTCTGAACAATGTTCAAATATCGTGACAAGCTTTGTTTGTTTCCTCAGCAGTTTATTTCAGTGGTAATCCACAGTCCAGATGTTGTTGACCTGAAGTTTATCTATGAAATCTTTTATTTAGGAACTCCGGGTGTTGTGGGCATAGGTGTACTTATGTCTGCTTGAAGGTTTTGGAAATAATATAAAAATAAGGCATTTATGAAGAATTTTTGTCCAATATAAATTCTATGCAAACTTAAGCTTAAATGATGCTGTCTAAACGGCTAAACATGATTCAGTATGGCAGCATTGCATGATGTACAGCCATTTTCTTTAATATCCCTGTAAAAGTCGAAAGGTTGTAAGTCAATGCAGTCATGAGCTTGGCTTAAATCACTCATAAGAAGGGAGCAAACGATGGACCTGATAGTTTGGTAATTAGCTGCCAAAATGAACTATTTTGACTAGAGCTGGAGCTTTCATTGCTCTTAAATGCAAAATGTGACCACCATATTCTATTAAGCATACAGTCAGGTGCTTCTTGCGAGCTATCAGCTGCCAGTGCCAACTATTCAACTACCATTGCCCTTTTTTTCGATTTTCTAAACAAAAATGACCGCTTTTGTTGTCTCTTTATTTATAATTAGATTCTTTGCCTTGCCAAACGTATTTAAGATGCTGAGGGCCATATTATCAAGAACGGCGCAAACATTATCGCTGCTTTAGCAGCAGGAAACTGCCGCTAAAGCGGCGATAAGGGGCTTGATAATATGCCCTATAGAATTCCAATAGAAGCCCAGGTTTGATGTCCTTGACACCAGAACCTGGGCTTCTATTGGAATTCTCTAGGGCATATTATCAAGCCCCTTATCGCCGCTTTAGCGGCAGTTTCCTGCTGCTAAAACGGCGATAATGTTTGCGCCGTTCTTGATAATATGGCCCTGAGTGTTCTCTGTAAGCTTATTGCAGATTTGTCTAAAATTATGGTGTTTGCAAAATAGTCTGTTATTTGCCAGATAACGTTTGAGGAATGTAATTTGCACTTGCGAGGAAAGATCCTAAATTTGAAATGTATCATTTAAAAAGTACAGGAGCCAAGCAATTCTGCATCAGGCCTTTGTTGTTGAAGATTTTTTCTCTGGCGACCATGTGTAAATGTCTTTAAAAATTGGTTCTGAAATATCTAACTCCTATTAGCAAAAAGAGCAACAAGGACACATTTTTTTTTAATATACTACTTGCATATGAAAATTTCCTGAATATTCCCATGTTAATCAGTTTTTATTGTTTAGAGGCCAATTGCCAAAGGTATGTAAGAGTAAGAGTTAAACATTTATACAGGAGTACTACTATGTGCCCAAAATGCATTTGTAGAAAGACCCCATCTTCACTAGAGTCAGCTCTTTTCTTAGAGTTAGTGCCATGCATTACTTTTTTTACACTCCTGCAGCAGGGGCGGCTGGTGGAATTTGAAACTGGTGGGGCGTATGCAGAGCGAATCAACGCATGCGAGCGAGCGCAGCGAGCGAGCTCGACGGCAATAAGAGGGGTTCGGGGTGGTTCTCCCCCCGTGAAGAAATTTTTAAAAAATTGGCATCTTTTTGGTGCGATTTTCAGCACTATATCTGTGATAAATGGACTAAAAATTCAGTAGTTCTAGGCATTCATAAAAGAAAACTCAAACATTATTTCAGAGAATTTCTGGGTTGCCAAGCAAGTCTGACTTCTGAAGGGTACTAAGCAAGACTGCTTTGGCTCTACCCTTTCCAATAGAAAACACTAGTTAGTGATGTGAACAAGTCCAATGGACAAACCAGGGGTCTAGAGAGAGTCCCTCTCCTGAGAAATAAATTTAAAAAAGATTGGCAAATGGTGCATTTTAAAGCAAATGAATGCAGTGATAAAGCAAGGCTTATTAAGCAGTGGGAATGTATAGTCTTGAAATATTAAACACATTAAAAACTGCCGTTTTATTGGCATCATTACCGTGGTGTACTTAACAAGCACAATAGGTCATGTAAGATGCTCTCCTTCTGCCTTCAGCGAACTTGTAGCTTTCACCTGGTCACGTGGCTTTATCAAATCACGTGCACACAGAGACAGACGGCGAAAGAGACAGCCTTTCATGACACCCGGCAGCATTGTACAGACTTACCCACTGCTTTGTGTAAAATCAGACTGCAGAAATTCACATGACAAGGGGAAGAAAGGGGACAGGGGAAGCACATGCTTACAAAGTGTCACAAACATCTCTGCAAAGGCACGGCATGGGTTCACAAAAGGTAAGGCACTTGAACACTCGCAGCACTCACCGTGGTGGTGGTGGTCACCTCCTCCGTCACAACCTTCAGGGTGTCAACAACAGAGATGTAGCCCAGGCGCCTAGCGATGGCCTATTTGTATTATTTTGGATGTTAACTTTTTTCTCGTACCCTTCCAGCTCTTTTAAACCGGTGGAGAAGCAACTTATGCTTCTGCAATCAAACAGTTTACCACACCCAATATGTTATCCTGGCTGGGAAACGAGCCATTTACTTGACGCCTAACATTCGGAAGTGTGTGCTTTTGCAAGGGTTATGTCTTACTCCTTTTATACCCTTTAACATAATATGATTTTATTTCAGCAAAAACATAGAAAAACGACTTTCACGTCAGTAAAATAAGCGGCATTTCATGATTTGCTTCTAAGAGAAAGTGCCCACGGGAGAAAACAAATGTAATGCCGGGCACATTTGATTCCAATATAAAATGGTTGCCGCCTGAAAAACAAGCGCATTGCAAAGTGCAAACAAGGCCTGCAAACACGTTGATGTGGAACACGGAGTTTACATCCCAGCTGACATTTCTAATGGTATTTAGACTTATGACAACTCTGATTTATTCGAGCCCCTCTATCCATCGTCGTCCCATGATTTATTTTTTCATTGTCACCGCCTGATTTATTTTAATTTCCCCCCAGATTTCTGTTCATTGTCACACCCTAATTTGTTTTCATCAACCCCTAATTTCTATTCCTTGTTACCCCTTGATGTCTGCTTATCATCACCCCCTGATTTGTTCTTATCTTCACCTCTTAATTTCTGTTCATCATCACCCGCTTCTCTCGGTGTCACCCTCTTAGGGGCACATAGAACTGGCAGAGTTTACAACAAACACACTCCCAGCAACGACTCTAACAGCCACAGACAAACTCAGATTTAATCATGTAACTACACCGTGATAAACTTTAACTACGCCATTGACTATGCAGGTTTTACAGGTCACGAGCACTACTACCTATATGTATTTAAGTGTGTTTTACTAACTCTGGCTAAATATATATAGTGACTCATGTCTTTACTTTTCCACTCATGGGAGTTCACATGCCATATAGTCATATTTCGCAATAGCCGAGAATTGCTTAGCGACGCCGGCTCCTTTGCATCGACTCCATTGTGGAAGGTGACCCTGCACTGTATTGATCACAAGCGCCTTGTTCCGATTGGACTCTTTCATCAACGTGCACATTGCCAGGATGGGCGACCAAACGTATCCATCTTGGCTGAATTTTTCTGACAATGATTTCCTGCAGGGTTGGGCAGTCGCGGCTCATGCGCGGGGGGTGCTGGGGGAGATTTGAAATAAAAAAAAATCCTACCTGAGCAGGTCCGCTGTCCGAGCCTCGGGTCCGACTCCATTTGCGCCTATAGCCCCTCTCAGCCAGGATTGGCTTAGGGCACGGTTACCTCTCGCCCGCCTGCCCATTAGGAGACCGAGGTTTGAGCCTTTGCTCAACCCTCGCTCTCCTAATGGGCATGCGCAAGCCAGTGCAAACACAAGTGCGCATGACTGGGCACAGCGCAAAAATTCGCTGCCCTTCCCCACTCATGCGCACTTGTGCTGCAGTGCTGCCTGCTGCCCCTGGTCCCTCTGACAATCATGTCAGTCAACATGATGCAGGACCGCCCACCCCTTCAGACTCTGAAGGGGTGGGCGGTCCGACGTCATGCTGACTGACATGATTGTCAGTTCTCCGGCGTCTTTGAACTTAAGTAAACTGATTCAGTTTACTTAGGTTCAAAGACGCCGAGGAGCTGCGGGCGGGGGCTACGCCCCAACGCCCCAATGGACGCACCACCGCTGTCCTCCAGGGCGCTGAAGGTAGCGGTGCAGGAGGTGCTTCAGCACCCCAAAATAACCGAGCAAGAGATCAGAAAGAGAATGAGCTCTGAAGTGGCCTTTACATTTTGGGGCAGATTTACAAGCCCCTTGCAACACTTTTGCTCTGCCGTTGCGTCACTTTTGTGATGCATCGGCGGCGTAAACAATGCAGCCAATTTACAACGTGACGCATCTAGAGAGATGCATCATGTTCTAAAGCCCTGCGTCACATTATACCTGCGTCAGGTATAATGTATGCAGGGTGGGCGTTCCCACGCAGGAAAGCCTCGTAGAAGTGACGCCGTGAAATCTACAAGATTTCACTGCACCACTTCTAGAATGCCACTGCGTCAAAACTTTACTCCTGCTTGAAGCAGGCGTTAAGGAGTGACTCAGTGTATTAAGTATAGGCCTCACCCAAGCATTGCTGGAATTGCGTCGTGCTTGCGACACGACTCCAGCAATGCATGAGTTTTGGGGCAACAGATGCGTCAGAATTTCTAACGCATCTGTCAATCCTTGCGCCATGGTGTGCCGTATTGTAAATACGGCGCATCCATTGTGTCGCAAGGGTATCGCAGGCTGACGCAGGGAAACTGATGCATCTCTACAGATGCATCAGTTTCTTGTAAATCTGCCCTACTGTTTCTTATCTTGTCTCATTTGCTGTATGTCCAAAGGCAGATTTCCAATTCCAGGCAATGACTTCTGACAAACTGCTGCTTATTCTTTCACCAGGAAGACTGCTGTTTACTTTTCCTATCTATAACTGCCTAGTGATGCATTTTGTAATATAAATCAAGTGACAATCTTGCTGAGGTACAGGGAGGGTGAAAGGAAAGGTTTTAGGATGTCAAATGCTTTCTAGCACATAACAAAATTTAAATTGTTGTAAATCATTACACAAATATTTCACAATATATCAGCAGTAAGGAAAGTAGAACATTGTTTCTGTAAATGGTAAGTATGATGGAAACAAAGATTTGAATATGATCAAGACAAACGTCACTGTACTTGAGTGATGTGTAAATGACAAATATGTACTGAAACATGATTTCCACACATTATCGTTTGCCCCACATATATGATTAACAGCAGTAAAACTGCCTGTCCGATGCAAATTTACTGCCCATTTCAAGAGGTTATGTCAATAGAAAAGTTGATGTTTGTAAATGGATTACCCTACAAGGCTATCCTAGCCATATATTTTGGGCAAAGTGAGCCTATATACTCCACCGCACTCATACTATTGCCATACCAGTCTCCTGCTGAATTGGCATGACTCATTTGCTTCATTTGTTGTTTGTGTAAGGATAAGGATTGGATTTTCAGAATCATTTCAGTGACGTAACACTGATGGCAAAAGACACACAATTGATGGACGGAATGCAGAACAAATTAAAACATTCACCCCCAGTCAAGAGATCTGGGTTAAATCCATCATTCTTTTGCTCACCATGCCACCCCAGTTTAGACCTGGCCATATGCAAATCAGTCTTGACCCTGTGCCTCCTGGGAACAGTCCAGCCCGAACTGCCAAGCCAGGTCCTCCCTGGACCGGAAACAAGCATCCTAGGACCGGTTTCGGGGTTTCACCCCTCATCAGCCAGATTAGCTTGAATCCAGGGACACAGTGAGCCCGGGACCCACATCTGGGCATACCCGGCGCACTTAGGGCGAGAAAGCAAAAGACACACAATTGATGGATGGAATGCAGAACAAATCAAAACATTCACCGCCAGTCAAGAGATCTGGGTTAAATCCATCATTCTTTTGCTCACCATGCCACCCCAGTTTAGACCTGGCCATATGCAAATCAGTCTTGACCTTGTGCCTCATGGGAACAGTCCAGCCCGAACTGCCAAGTCAGGTCCTCCCTGGACCGGAAACAAGCATCCTAGGACCGGTTTTGGGGTTTCACCCCTCATCAGCCAGGATAGCTTGAATCCAGTGGCACAGTGAGCCCGGGACCCATGTCTGGGCATACTTAGGGCGAGAAAGCAAAAGACACACAATTGGTTCTGCATTTTGTCCATCAATTGCTCTTTTTGCATGTAACAATGATGGCAGCACCTACCAGTCTGAAAATAGTTCCAGCACAATTCCACCCCCATCCGTTTAATCTATTTTAACGTATGTATTTGTTCCACGCGCTTAACACCCAAGTATCTTTTTCAGTGGTGATATTACAATTCTCATCCAGAAACCTGCTCTTATTTGGATAAATGCTATTATTTTCGACACCTCGGCTAAATGTCCTTCTTTATACAATCCCGTCTGCCTTCGCCACACCAGGCACTGGCGTTGTTTCCAACATTGCTCCTCCCCGCAAACCTCAACAGGTGAGATAGTGCCAGACCTGTCATGCTGCTATATAAGAAAGAATTTTTAAACTTTGGAAAAAAACCTCTAAATGAGCTGCTGCAGGACCCTCTGTCATGATGCACTATTTACACTCTCCTTGAATAAAAGGGTCATTGCTTGCTGAAGAAAATGTTGCCTTTCTGCCACGATATATTGCTTTCCACTCTTCTTTGTGACTCAAACCCATAGCAGGACATTCACGTCAGAAGCAAAATAAAGGGCATTGTAGGAAATCCACTGGACGGACGACAGAATAAATCAGGAAGAAACCCGCCTATTCCAATTTTGGTGATGAGCAAGGGTCGGAGATGGGGCTGTTAAAGGGCTAGGAACAGAAGGAATAAAGAAGCACCAAAAAAATAAAATAAAGAAAAACTGTCTCGTTCCAGACTCCGTGAAAAATCACATTTATTTCAAAATGACCTCTCAGCGTTAAATTGGGAAATCAGAAATTTGCAGTAACGGGAAGGTTGGCGTTATCAGAGGGAAAGGGACTATAATTTTCACTCAAGCAATCTGAGAATGCACTGCGTTTGTCGGCGCTACTGGGTACCACTCAGTGGGTTCAGACAGGTCACAGGTCGTGATACTCGAGGTAGTTAGTGTCATGGTCTAAGAGAACAGTAAATAACATCCTGTTATAAGAACCAGCGTCAGGCGAGCAAACTACCATATTGTATTTCCAACAAAATGGAAGGAAAAAACTGACACAGTGTACCATCTGGGAGCAACAAATGAGCCATTAGAGCAGAGATTGTGATCCTGACCACAGGAGGACTCCCGTATCAGAAGACGGCACTCAAAATATCACCATTGGCATATAACAGGCCAACTTCAATTTTCAAACTGCATTTTATTGGAAGGATAAACTAGGAATTACATTGATGACAGTGTAA
Organism: Calotriton arnoldi; assembly: GCA_963921515.1. NCBI lineage: Eukaryota > Metazoa > Chordata > Amphibia > Caudata > Salamandridae > Calotriton > Calotriton arnoldi. Next base: position 648,989 of record CAWUFW010010000.1, read on the forward strand.
GTAAAGTCGAGAATGATTGCAGAATAACAGGTTAAACTACACAACGCTTAAGAAGGAAAGAGAACAGAAATAACTAGAACACATGACCAGAGTTTATCTTCCAAGATTACATTCATGGGGTAGGGCTTGTTTTTCACGTTCAGGTCTTTTTCAGATAACATAACACTAAGATCAGACAGGTGTATTGGCATGTTCCATGAAATGTTTTAAACAGCAAGGCCAAATCTCATTTTTCAAATGTTTTCGTAAAAGTCATAAATATTGGATACAATTAATAATTGGAAAAAAATAAGTATTTGTGACGCTTGGTGCCGAAAAGAAATGTTATTGACTAAGGGGCCGATTCCGATCTCGGCCGGTAGGGCTCCGAATCGGATTCGGCTTAACCGGATCCGATTCGGAGCCCTATTGCCCGACCGATTCGTACGCGCGTCCGGGCGAGCGAGTACGATGCGAAATCGCCGAACGACTCGTTCGGGCGTCCCGACCGCTCCGACCGACTCGTTCCCGGGTCTAACCACACCGACCGACTCGCTCGGACTCGACTCGCACCGCGCAATGGAGAAGTTCCCTGGCCGGGTAAGTACGATGCGCCGCGAGCAGTCCGACCGAGCCGCGCACTCCGGCTCCAAAGAGCAGACGGAGCCGTACTTTGGGGGTCCGTGTCGGACCCCCCTGTATGCGTAGCCGTGCGAGTCGCACACAGGGGGGACCCATGGGTCCCCCCTACCTGTGCGTGTACGGCGCGAGTCGCTTCGCCGCATACACGCTGTAGGGGGGGCCCTTGTCCGCCTCGCACCCATTGAGTCAATGGGAGCCCGCGTATGCGTTGTACGACAGGCTCCCATTGACTTCAATGGGAGTCCGACCGACTCGAGTCCGATGGCATACGTGCGCATCGTACTCGTTCGGTCGGGCTGCACGGGTCCGATTCGGTCAGAAATCTCTCCGGGTCCGGCTCGGTCGGAGAGATTTCCGGCCCGAATCGGAATCGGCCCCTAAGTTGGAGCTTTGCAGGTAATAATGCAGAGAAAGAGTTTAATTCATATTTTTTTTTTGTTCAAAATACTTTAATGAATTTTTATATTAAGCAACAAACAGAGACAATACAGAAAAAATATTATTGAGCGAAAATATCTAATCACAATATAAAGATACAAGAATATCTAATGAATTACAATAGGTAATAACAGTACAAATATTCATTGAAAAATAAAAAAAGGGGAGGGAAAGGATACAGCTATAAAACTAATGCATTAACAATAAAATAGAGCTACTATAGCGTGGATATTTGTCTATTATAATAGCAATGAAAAAGAAAAAAAAACTAGATATAAATATATAATTAAGAAGATAAATAAATATCAACAGGTTTCCAAAAAGAGTGATAAGAGTTGGAATTATGATTAATACTAGACAAGGATAACTGAGCTCCTCTTCTTGTAAAAATCACCCATGACCACCAAGCATGAACTGATAATAGCGAAACATTTTTCCAACAGAATGTAATGGATTTTAAAGCAGCTGATATTAAAAAATTAAAAAGTTTACCATCTAAGTCATTTAAGTTTTGCGAAAGAACAGCCATTTGCAAATTAACATTTTGAATGAAACATCATCATGAATATTTAATATCTTTTTTAACTACAGTCCAAAATTTTAAAACTAAAGGACAATCAAAAAGCATATGTTGTAATGTACCAGGATGTAATTTACAGTGCCAACAAGTTGAAGATTGAAGAAGTTTAGCTTGAAATAAACGTAATGGAGTCCATAAACAGTTGAATAAAATATAAGAATTAGTTTGATAGAGCGAGACAGGTAACCAACCAGAAATACTGCTAAGCCAAATATCTTTCCATGCATCAACAGATAAAGAGATTGAAAGTTCATTATTCCAAAATACTGAAATCATATTAATGTTGGATCCTAGTGAATTAGATAATTTTTTATATAAAATAGTAACACCATGAGATGATGTGGAAACAGTTTGAATATAAATTGATAAATCAGCTTTAACATTAGAAGGAATAACATGAGGAAATGAATCTAAAATCGAATTACACAAATATTCATATTTGGTAAGGTCAGACTGAGGTAAACTAAATTTTGTTTGTAAAGCCTCAAATGATACGAAAGCATTGCTGCAATAGACATCTTTAAGATAAAAAATACCAGCATTAATCCATGAATACCAGAAACTTAAATTTCTATTTAATTTAATGACTGTGTTATGCCATAATGACATGTCTTGTGTATTAAACATGGGAGATTGAAAAATTGAATCTAAATCATTAAAAATCATTTTAGTGGATTTAAGAATAACAGATTTATTAAAAAATTGTGATTTATTAGACATGGTTAACAAAGTGGGTAATGGAAATGGTTTAACTATTGATTTCTCGATAAGAAGCCATTTAGGTGGATCATTTAAAAAGGAATGGTTAAACCATATGGAACTTTGTTTTAAAATAAAAGCTTTATGGTAATGAAAAAAATCAGGTAAACCAAAACCTGCATTACATTTGGGCATTTTTAATTTTTTATAACTAATACGAGGTGACTTGTTACTCCAAAGAAATTTGGAGAGAAGTTTGTCAACATCCTTGTAAAATTTTAATGAAAATTGTGTAGGAATCATAGCAAGGGTATAGAAGATTTTAGGAGCAATAGTCATTTTAATAGAATCCATTCTTCCCCACCATGTAAGGTGAAGTGAAGACCATTTGGATGTTTTATCTTTAATATAATTTAATATAAGGTCACAGTTCAATGTTATTGTTTATTTTATGGATGAAGAGAACAGAATACCAAGATATTTCAATTTATCCTTTTGCCAAATAATTTCATTCATAGGTATCATATCAGGAGTACAATAAATATTTAAAGGAAAAAATTCAGTTTTATTAGTATTCAATTTATATCCAGACACTGTGGAATACTTCGAAATAATCTCTAATAGGGAGGGGAATGAGGATAAAGGATCACTAACAAATAAAAGTACATCATCTGCGTAAGCTAAGGTTTTAATAATGACGTCCCTAATATTGATTCCTTTAATATTATCACATTTTCTTATGGAAGAAAGTAAAGGTTCAACACCTATAAGAAACAAAAGCGGGGAAAGGGGGCAACCCTGTCTTGTACCTCTAAAAAGGGAGAATTGGTTTGAAACTTGGCCATTAATAAATAAACGAGCAGTAGGAGCAGAATATAAAGCAGAAATCATGCGAATAAATGTGTCACCAAAATTAAATGATAATAATGTATGGAATAAGAATTGCCAGTGAATTTTATCAAAAGCTTTCTCAGCATCTAATGCGAGAATTCCTGATGGTAGAGTTAAAGTGGAACTTTGTTCAATAACATATAGCAACGTTCTTGTATTGTTAGCAGAGTATCTATTCTTCATAAAACCAGATTGATCTGGATGAATAATAGAATCTAACACAGGGGATAATCTAGAAGCAAGTATTTTAGCATATAATTTACAATCTTGATTAATTAAAGAGATAGGACGATAATTAGACACAAGTGTGGGGTCCTTATCAGGTTTGGGAAGTACAATAATTAAAGCCTCAGTAAAAGAGCCCGAGATAATTCCTGTAGAGCCAAAAAAGGTAAAAAGTTGAAATAAAAAAGGAATAAGCTGTAATTGAAATTCTTTGTAAAACTCAGCAGGAATACCATCGGGACCAGGAGACTTATTTTTTTAAGAGATTTTATGGCTGATAGAATTTCATCTAGAGTAATGGGTGAGTCAAGTCCAATTTTATCTGATTGTGAAATTCTTGGGTAATCCACATTTAGTTAAAAAAGAATCAATTAAGGAGACATCATCAAAATTGGGTTTGTTATAGAGAGTAGAGTAAAAATCCATAAATTCATTAACGATATCATTGTGGGATAAAGCAATTTTACCATTAGGGCCATGAATTGAATTTATTTGAGTTTTATATTTTTTAATACGCAAATAATTAGCTAAAAGTCTTCCAGATCTGTTGGCATTAAAACGAAATCTGGCTTTAGAATTAGAAATCTGAATGCCAGCTCTTTTGCTAAGGAGTGAGTTAAATTCATATCTAAGTTTTTGTAATTTGATTCTATATTGAGGAACATTAGACGTAATAAAAAGTCTCTCAAATTTTGCAATTTGTTTTTCTAAATTTTTAATATTTGCATTAAAGGTTTTATTTTTATGGGCCATAAGAGAAATAGTTACACCTCTAATATAAGCTTTAAAAGCGTCCCATCTATTAACCATAGAAGTAGAACCTTCAGGGTTAAGAAGGAAATACTCCTGAATGGCATTTAAGAGCTTAGGTTTATTAAGTTCATTAAGAACAAGGCCAGTATTCATTCGCCATCTAGATTGCTTTGTAAAAGTTGAATTTAAATTCAAAACAAAAGAAATCAAAGCATGATCCGAAATATCAATGTTACCAATCATAGGAGTAATCACTGAATTAATTAATTGCTTGGAGACTAATAAATAATCAAGCCTAGAATGAGAATTGTGTGGATTAGAAAAGAATGTAAAACTTTTTTCTGTAGGGAAGTGTAGTTGCCAAATATCAACTAACTTTGTGGTTTGAATAAATGATTTGAAAGCATAAAAAACCTTAGGAGGACGAAATTTAGTAAGAGATAGTCTATCTAAAAAAGGATCAGATATAACATTAAAATCACCTCCAACAATTAGAGGAACTTTACCCAACTTTAGAACTTCAGTTGTAAGACTAGACCAAAAAGCAGGAACATCCGCAGTAGGACCATAACCATTTAGTAAAAATATAACTGAATCATGAACTTTAATTTTAACTATGACATATCTCCCGTCAGTATCTGAAAATTTACTCAAAATATGGCAGTGTAATTTTTTTGCAAAAAGAATAGCCACACCATTTTTTTTCCATTTGCAGGAGGAGAGACAATATTATCAACCCACTTTTTTTTCATATAATCTAAGATTTTGTCCTCAATATGGGTTTCTTGTATAAAACAAATATCTGCTTTGCAACTACCTAAATAATCTAAAAATTTTGTACGCTTAACTGGATGACGTAAACCTTTAACATTTAATGAGACTACTTTAATATTATGAACATTAGCCATGATAGAAAAGAAAGAGAAAAAAGGTCAAGAGGAGGACAGTAAGGAAAGTATGAAAAATAATAGCTCCAGAACAGGCGAAAAGGAAAGAGTAGGAAAAAGAATATACAAACTAACATACAAAAGACGACAACAAAAACGACAACTACAAAGAAACATCAATAACAAATATGAAACGCACACGCACTTAACAAGCATGACCGATCCGTTGGAGCCCAGCGTGGAGAGAATTGCAAAATTAGTCAGAAATACAAGCTAAAATATTATTCAAGTAGCAGAGTCATGCGTATCCATAGAATGCTGCGAATGATGTGATTGCTGCTCCAGAAACAATTTAAAATCTTACGGGCGCTGGAAGGACTTAGAAAAATTATCCTTCCAGATTTGCATCGTTAAGGGATCAAATAATCCATACTTAAATCCAAGACTTCGCAGTTGAGGACGCATTTCAGAGAACTCTTTGCGAATCTTAACAGTCTCTTTGGCAAAGTCTTGGTGGATAAAATTTTTATTGCCATTAACCATTAAGGATGGAATTTCACGTGCCGCTTTCCTTATCAAAACCAAATGATGATGACGTAGGACCTTAAAAATCATTTGTCGTGGTTTGGTATGATGAGGATTGCGATGGGATGGAATCCTATGCGCTTTATCTATTTCAAATTTCTCTGGAAATTTAATATTTAAAAGACCAGGAATCAAATTCTCCATATATAGTCTGCAATTGGAGCCTTCAACATCCTCTGGCAAATTAAAGATACGTAAATTGTATTGCCTGTTACGATTTTCCATATCCAACAATTGAGCAGACATAGGAGAAATTTTAGCCACAAGAGGTGTAAAGGCATAAATTTTAACTTTGGTATCCTGTATTTTAATGGAGTTATCAGAAACCCTCATTGACATACTAGCCATATCTTTACGCAGATTTTTTATTTCTGACGCAATAGTATCAGTGTTGGCACGTAGCGCATGAAGTTCATCAAGAATTAATGTCAAAGAAGGCTCACTTGACTCCACCACTTTAGACTTAACAGGAGGAGGAGAAATCTGTTGTTTCCTTTTATTATTGGGATTTTGTGCATTTTTACCCTCCATTTTCGTATTATAAAAAAAAATGAAGAAGTAAATAACTGCAAAGCACAAAAAAGAGGATAAATGCAGAAAAATGCAGCAAAGAAAAGGCTGGTGCAGCAGCTAAAGTAGACTGTGGGAGTTGTTAGGCCAAAGCCAGGCCCTTTCCTGAATGCTTGCTCCGCCCCCCTGACAGGAAATCTGGGCAGTACCTTATGAGGAGCTCCAAGCAGACATCAGAGGAAGAAAAGCACTGTTCCCGATAACTACAGCGCCGGAAAAATAACACCACAGCAGCAGGTAGGCTCCATAAGGCTGTCAGCACACTCTCTGGAATATTATTATTAGGCAAAATTCGCTGTTCATCGGTAAAAAACGGGCCCCCAAACGTGGAGCTCACATTGCGGCGGTCATCTTGTTTTCTAGATTATAAAACAGTCTTTCAAAAGATAGACTGCTTCGATTTATAATTGGAGAAAAATTATATTTAAACCCAGATGTACTAAGGACTTAAGTTGTCATGGTGTCGCACGAGTCGATGCAAGGCAACACAAATCCTTAAGTGATATTTACTAAGCCAGGGTCGATTTGCACTGTCTTGTGTGACTTTGTAAAGAAATGTAAGGCAACGCAGCGGCTTGTGCAGCATTGTGTTACATTTTGTATAGGTAGGCCTTCCATAAGTGGGGCATTGGCATTCCTGTGTATCCACCTATGGAATTTGACACAATCCCAGATTTAATAAGATCAGTAAATCTGAGATTGTGCCAAAAATCGTCCGCCACCCGAGGATGATGTAACAAGGAGAAACAATTGAGAAATATGTTGACTTGGTGATCAGCGACTTTGCTGAAGCCAATAATCTTTTCCACCCAAGTCAGTCCGGTTTTAGGCAGAACCTTAGCACAGAGACGGCCTTGCTGGAGGTCTCTGATTCCATCAAGGAGACCCTGGATAAAGGCGGCAAAGCTGTCCTGGTACTTCTAGACCTCTCTGCGGCTTTTGACACCGTGCCCCATGGCCTCCTCCTGCAGAGGCTACGGGAGTGTGGACTTGAAGGCACGGTGTTGAAGTGGTTCTCTTCCTTTTTGGAGGATAGAAATCAAGAGGTCTGGTCGCCCCCGTTTTCTGCCAGGGTGCCGCCCTTGAAGATCGGCGTGCCACAGGGATCTATCTTGAGCCCTGTACTTTTCAATTTGTACATGGCTCCCTGGCTACCCTGGCGGAAGCAGGGGAGGCTATGATTATATCCTATGCCGACGACACGCAACTACTGTTCACTTGCAAGAAGGGGAGGAGTTTAACAGTGAAAAGATTAATAAATGTCTGAGAGAAATCTTTGCTTGGTTCAGACATAACCATCTCAAATGTAATCCGGAAAAGTTGGAAATTATTTTCTTTGGCACACCCCTCTGGACGCCTGGAAGCAATGGTGGCCCACGGATATGTCTCCCCCAGTCAGCAGTTAAGATCGTAAAAAATCTGGGAGTGAAAATGGACGACACTTTATCTATGATACCTCAAGTACAGTCGGTAGCGGGTACGTGCTTCGGGTTTTTGAAAATGATCCGTAGGTTTCTTTTCTATTACCGACCTCTCACAGAAAGACGGTCGTTCAGGCCCTTGTCACCTCCAGATTAGACTATGCCAACGTGCTCTATCTGGGCCTTCCAGAGTCTATCCTCAATAGACTGCAAGTCGTGCAGAACGCGGCAGCCAGAGCAGTCCTGAGACTTGGACCTAGAGACCGGATCTCCCAAAATCTGAAGAATCTGCATTGGCTGCCTGTCCGATGCAGAGTACTCTTTAAAGCACTGGTCCTTGCTTTTAAAGCTCTGCATGGCATGGGGGCACATTATATCCGCAGAAGAGTCTCATACTACATACCCGGCCGATCCCTTAGATCAGCACATCAACATCTAATTGTCATCCCTAAGTGTCTCAGAGCCCGCCGTGGTGGACGCTCGTTCCAAGTGCAAGTGGCTAGATTCTGGAACAAGCTACCTCTATCGCTGAGACAAGCCACAAGTATAATGGCATTCAGGAAACAACTGAAAACCTGGCTGTTCCAGCATGCAGCTTAATGGCCTTCCGCCTCGGGAACGATGTTTCACCCCTGGCCTCTGTATCTTTCTATCTTAGCGCCGGGATACTCTATTGAGTAGCTGTGCGCTTTATAAATCCATTTTTAACATAACATAACAGGAGAAAAATGTGTATTTCTCTTGTACTTCCTCTTTCTATGTGTGATGCATTGTGCATCACACATAGAAAGAGGAAAATTGCCTCTTAGTATTGTTTGCAGTTTACTTTTCCTTTCTATAATTGCCTAGTGATGCATTTTGTAATATAAATCAAGTGACAATCTTGCTGAGGTACAGGGAGGGTGAAAGGAAAGGTTTTAGGAAGTCAAATGCTTTCTAACACATAACAAAATTTAAATTGTTGTAAATCATTGCACAAATATTTCAAAATATAACATCAGCATGGTAAGTACAACATTTTTTGTGCAGGAAGGTATCTCTGTTTCACACCAAGCAGCACAGCAGTTTCCCTTGCGGCATTGTGTTGTGTGAAACTTTAGTAAATCTGGTCCTTAATGCCTAGTTGGAATCATTAGTAAACAACATGAGAGACATTGTACAGGCATACTATCCATAGTCTATTACGGATATTAAAAGCAAACCTAGTTTGATGGAGCACGTATGAGAAGTCATTGATAGGTACAAATCTTAGTGTGCTTTTTCTTGTCTTATTTTAAAATAAAGCTGTTGGAAAGTGGATTATTGGTAGGGGCAAATGTAGGTCTGCCATTGGCAATAAGGCCGCTAACACATGATAGGACTCAGCATAGGTCTTAGAAAATTATTCCCATGCTCAATCCTTGGTAACGTGGCCGCGAGCAGACAGGCTTAACTTCAAAGACAGGTATGTAAAGCATTTAAAAACACCAATTCAGTGAATAATTAAGACACAACACATAATAAAAATCCAACACCAATTTATAAAAATAGGAAATGTTTTTATCTTTAAAATGACACCAAAATGACAAAAATCCAATGTAGGGAACCGGAGATATGAGTTTTCAAAGATTTAGCATTATATAGCACTTAGAAACATATAGCGCCTTATTGGGATATCTGGTCGCGATAGACCGGCTCAAAGTCAAAGTTTCAGGCCGACCGCAATGGAGCCCTGAGCGGCTACCCCTCGCGGTAGGTCCCGGTCACAGTTTTTACCTTCGGACTTAGAAACTTTTCTGGAGCTTTTCTTCCCGGGGTCCCTCGAAGCTCTCAGCCAGTCCAGATTCGGTGAGGGTTCGCTGGATTGCCTTGCGATGAGCTCCCGGTCAAACTTATGGTAGTCTGACCTCCGGAGCGTTCCATCAGAGCAAACCCAGGATCCAGGCCGACACGCGGTTGAAGGCAGGCGGCTTGGCTTTCGCGGTTGCTCCCGGTCACCTTTTCTTCGCTCGGACTTAGAAACTTTTACAGAGCTTTTTTTCGCGGGGTCCCTCGATGCTCTTCACCAGGCCGGATTCGGTGAGGGTTCGCCAGCCTCGGATTTCTTCTACTCCCGGTCAAACTCTGGAAGTTGGACCGACGGAGCTTATAGCGGGACGAACCTGGATGGCTTGGCCGGCTCGCGGTTGAAGGCAGGTGGCTTGGCTGGCCAGGTTGAGTCGGTCCCTCTATGGAGCTTTTTTTCAAAGTTGCTCCAAAGTTCTCCAAACTTCTTTAACATCTTCCTGAAGTTCCTCAAGGGGTCCCAAAGTGTCTCAAACTCACTCCAAGGGTCTGGAAGCTCCAAGATGGTCCTTGAAAGTTGAGGACTACAGTTCCCACAATCCACTTGGACAAAACCCTTACAAATCCACTGGTAGTTCTTCCAGTTGAGGATCCTTGGTGGTGATGATCCAGGTGAGCTCTGTTAACCTGTAGCTTGCAGGGAGTCCACTCTTTAGTTCTTTTGCAGCAAGGTAATCCACAGGGCTGTAGTTTCAGCTGGTGCAGTCTTCAGAGGGCAGGCCTTAGAATTTTGGACCCCCAACTTCTCAGCATGGCAACGTCTTGCTTCCTTAAGTTTCAAGCAGCAGATCTGGAGGACTCTGCCCCTCTCAGATACTTATTCCAAGTTCTCTGGGTCAAGCAGGAGGTCACTGCTCACCAATGGGAGCAGGGCAACTCCCCAAGAATATGACCACATCCTGTAGAGTGTGGCATTATTTTGTCCCAGAGTGCACCAAATCCTCCAAATTCATAATGGCTGATTTTCCAGCAGGGAGGTAAGAGCTGGCTAAACACACCCCTAGGATGGCTGATCTTCATAAACTCTCCCCCTTGCATCTGTCCATTCCTTCCATAAGCCTAGCTCTGGCTGAGGTGAAAAGTTTAGAGTTGTAAATGACACTTAGGCCTCCTCTTTTCTTTGAAGACCATGGTTTACGACTCCTCCCCAACTCCTCCCCCTGCTCTGGCATTCCTGTGTAGCAGCACACTGCCCTCCCAGCAGAGCTGGTTAACCCCAGGGGCTCTTTATCACCTCTTCAAGGCAGCCTGGCTAATCCACTTAACGCTGACCAATCAGGACAGACCACTGGAAGGCTGAATCTGGACTTACAAACAAGAAAGTCTTATAACTTCTTGTATGTACACTTTAGGAGAAATTCCACCATATCATATTCTTGAATATTATTAATACCATTCGGGGAAGTCTTTGAATGGTACTTCTAGCCCTCTCCTATCAAGAGTTATTAGTTAATAACTTCCTACCATGTTAACCTATGTAGCAGGGGATTTGCAATGGGAAAAATGACTTGGGCCATTTTACCAGCACCAGGACTTACAAAAACATATTTTATAAGTACTTTGCTTATATCTACAGGACCCCCACCCCATGGGACAACTAGGGGAGACTTTAGGGGTTCTGAATCTATAGAAATATTGCAGATCCTCCCTCCACAGGGCTCCTAGCATCAAAGTCGAATTTGGGCAGCACTTTATCACAATGTGGGGAGTGAAATGTGAAATTTCACTTAACCCAGGGCATATAAAACTCATTTTATATGCCCCCCCTGGGACACCTAGGGGAGACCCTGGGGGTTCCTAATATGCCAAAACATTGTAGGTTATCCATTTTTAAGTGCCCCAAAGTCGAGTTTGAGCACAATTTACTTTTTAAAAGCAGTCCTGCCACCCAGGGCTACTTTTAAAACTGACCCCAGGCCTCAGCAGTGCACACATGCAAGTACAGAAAAGCTGCTGGCCTCCAAACTGCCATGCCCTATTGTGGGCTAGGGACTTCTAGGTAGTTTTAATCCCCCTGCCCTAATATTTAATAGGGTCTGATAGGGTAGGTCATGCCAACCAAAGGGGTACCCCAACTCTTAGTGTACCCTAGTGTATGTAGGTGTTTTCACTGTGTTCTAAATGTGTCTCTTTCAGAATAGCACTGGCCCTGGGCCTGGTTAGGCAGAGCCCAGGGTCAGTCAAAGTCAGTTACCACCAGTACCATTCAGCAAAATGTTGGGGGGTGCCCAGGGCACAGGATGACTTTGCAACAAAACCTAATAAGTAATTCAGAAAAATCCAACAGAGCAGTTCACGATCTATCTAGACTGACAATATCCTTAGGAGTTCATGAAAAATATTCTCAAGAGCAAAACCGAAGTGTTGTGTCCATGCATCTAACAATGAAAGATGTCTGACTGCTGTCCAAATGCAAAACTATTTTGAATTGGCATTAGTGTGCATCAAAAGACCTAAGTAAAACTCATTAATTACCAGTGAAAAAAAGTATTACTGGTAAAATTATTTGAACAAAAAGAACATAACGCTCCTAATAACTGTCACTTCATGGTTACTCAGCAATGGGCATTGGAAAGGGGCTATTACAAAGTACCACATTTCGTTCCTTCTTTCCACATCAATATTAGTAATCATGAATATAGGACCTTACCTAATCCGGGGTATTAAAAATTCAAAACAGGACCGATTTTGAAGATCGGCACAAATGTACAAAGATGATTTGGAACTTCGCTTCGAAACGTGCATACTAGATTTTGCAGTACTAGTGAAATAATTTAGCAGTTACGTAATCCTGAAGCACATGGATTTTACAAGAACATTTTAAGAGAAGGATAACAATAATTAATGGAATGGGTAGTTGTTTATCACTGGTAGAAATGTAACGTTTCACCAGTAGTAAACCAAAGTTGCTTACAGGAGGGTAGATAGAGATCAAAATGAGGTTTGCTGGTAAAAGGTGTGTAGTGAAGCATTATGCCAAGGTGCATTCCCTGTTTGAGGACTTTATCTGCACTGCAATATGTCCATGTAAACATGTTCGGTTTCCCAATCCACTGACTGGATCCCATGCAGAATTACAAAGTCAGGCGAGCCAAGATACACCACTTTTTTGCTCGACCTACTCTAGGTGGCTTTAGCAGGTGGGTCTCCAGGACAAAGGCATAGGCGCGGGGAAGAGATTTTTGTGAAAGTCGCCAACCCCAGAAATCAATACCTGAGTCCCTATAATGGGGCTTACTTACAAGCCTCTTGCGTCACTTTTTTCCATTTGAAAGTGACGCAGTGGCGCAAGGGGCTTCTAAATATCCACTATGGGGCTTATTTACAAGCCCCTTGCGCCACTTTTGCGTCATTTTTAACATGGAAAAAGTGACGTAGGGTGGCGCAAGGGGCTTGTAAATCTGCCCCTATATATTTTGGCACAGCACCACCCAAGTCACTATTCCTTCCACTGAAGCAGCATTGTGATTTACCTGCCAGGGAAATGCCTAAGACATTTTATCTAGGCCTAGCAAAACATTTCCGGTACAGTGACATAGTGTCACCTAATATAGGTAATTTTGCATTGCGCTTTTTACGTGAAATTCATTAAATTGTACTAATATGCCATGCCTTTTAACCATGTGCTGTCTGCAGCAAAGGTTTAGCACAACCACACTGGATTAATGTGAGTGACTAGAATGCAAGTGACTGCTTTTTTGCTGTGCTTGTTTTTTAGGCTATTTTTAAAGCAACTGCATCTTCGCTTATGAAATTAATGTGAGGATGCATTTCTCTCTATAATATAGTGGTAAATTCCCCTAATTCACAGTGATGTATTCATTTACAGGATATTTAGCTTCCGTAGCTTCCTTAAACAAATTAAAAAATGTAAATGGATGTTTCACACAGCATTCCTTCTTTATTTCATTGCTCATAAAAAAAATGGTTTCCAAATGACAGTGCAGCTCTCAGAGCATAAATCAGCACACCTGACAAGGTCACCCTTGTAGGCCCATCCTTGATGCAAGCATCTACCAATGAATTCTCCCTAGTGTGTGAAAATAAACATTGTAAACACAGAATCCCATCAGCAAAAAATGTCACTGTCCTACATGGAATTAATTTTCTTTCTTTAAATTTGTCTTTTAAAACCTACTGTACAATGTAAATGTGGTACAAAAGAAAGGCACACTTAGAATACATGTTTTTGTGTTCCTAACAATGGACTTCACATTTAAAATTTGACTTGTAATAATACACACTGTTACGTAACACACATTTTAAATATTGGCACATTATCCCCAACAAACACACACATTTCTCAAGCGATTGATGTGCATTTCTGCACTGTAAGCCAAGCAATGAGTACTAAATGGATGATACTCTAAGGGGCATATTCACAAGGACTTATCTCCGAGTTATCGCCAACTTAACGCAACAAAAGTGGTGATAGATTTAACACCCCATTCACAAGCGGGTGAAAACTGCAGACATCGCCAGTATTCCCGCGATAACTGCCCCAAAACTTATCCCCACGGAGGACACCACCAACTAACCCTAATGAGATGCACAGTAGGCGTTCCCATGCAAAAACACACGAAAACACCACTACACCACTTTCACAACGAACTGCCACATCTGCGATGCGAGTCAAAACCACGTGATAAGCTGCGGTAGCAGCAGGTATTTAACACCTGCCTCCTGCTGGTGTAAAGCCGGACGACTACCTGCATTAGGCAACGGAGCCCCGCACACAGCCACACCCGAAGAACTAACGACACCATGGAGCTACTCATCAAGCAGCTCGGAGCCCCAACAGGGCCACAACACCCACCGCCACCACCCCCAGGACCAGGACCGGCACCCCCCCCCCCCCGGACCACCACAGAGGCAGCGCAGAGCAAGACAGCGGACCTACCAAAAACGCACCAGTCTCACAGACCTAACGCCTGAGGAAGTCATTGCCCACTACAGGCTCAAAAGGACAACCATCATCCGCATCATGACCCACATCGCCCACTGGCTGGCGGTCCCAACCCAGCGGAGAACCAACATCCCTCCGCAGACAAAGCTGCTGGCTGTGCTGTACTTGTTGGCGTCTGGTACCTTCCAACCAACAACTGCCAGAGTCGGAGGAGTCTCACAGCCAGCCCTATCAAAGTTCATCACACCTGTCCTGGATGCCATCATCAGCTTCATACCCCAGTACCTTCACTTCCCCCACACTGCGCAGGAACAGCTGGAGACAAAGCAAGGCTTCTATGCCTTTGCTAGCTTCCCAACGTGTTGGGGGCCATTGACTGCACACATGTCCCACTTGTGCCCCCTGCGAATACTGCACACCACTACCGCAACAGAAAGCACATGCATTCCATCAATGTGCAGGCAATAGTGGACCACGGGGGAATGTTCACCAATGTCGTCGCAAACTACCCCGGCAGTGTGCACGATTCCTACATCTTCCGACAGTCCATCATCAACCAGCGCTTCCAGGATGGCATCTATGGAACTGGACTGCTCGTTGGTAAGTGCCAAATCAACACACCACACACCTCAAAGCCACCATCACACAATGCACGACTGTGGGAATGCACACGTGACCAAACCACATACAACATGTCAATCAACATGCTCACCTACCAGACACAACAACACAACTCCATGGTGATCATGGGCCTCCCCTGCACACAATACAGCTATATCATGGCACCACAGCCACACAACAGCTGATCGTGTGGAGAAGCGGAATGCGGCCATGTGCAAAGGATGCAAGTGACCCGTGAATGGGAATGTACACAACGACAAGTGAGGCGTGGATGTGCTAGTCAGACATGGATATGCAAACTACAGATATGACCATGCAGACATCAACTGCTGGTGACTGGAGAGTAGTGAACAGTGGACGCAACCATGTCACCCCAGGCCGTGGGTCAGATCGTGGAAATGTCGCTCGCCGCGTCCCTCCCTGTGTGCGTGAGCGTAGTGGGTTGGCCCGGAGTACGCCAGGCCTGCGCAGGGGTGTGTACAAAAACCCCGTGGTGCAGAGCGTGCTTCCCTCCCGGAAAGGCCAACGTCACTGCCAGGGCGGCGCCTCGCAGTCCACCACGAGGCCGATACCGTGAGCAGCGGGGCCTGTGAGCCTGTGCACCTGCTGCACACCAGGACGCTGATACCCAGACCAGGCCTGCCCGCCCCAGCGCTCCAAGACCGCGCCGCTCACCTCCCGACATTGTCGTGTGTCAAAGAGGTCCCACCACGTGCCGGTGCTAGCTCCAAGACCCATGCCCGTGACCTTGGCGGCCTCCTCTGGCCATCGCTGTCCTCCGTGACACAGGCCCCCAGGGGTCCCCATTTGTTGACATACTCCACCGCTGCAGCCGGGCTACACTGCAGTCCAGCATGTCCCACATCTTGAACTGAGTCATCAGTAATCAATGGCCGGGTCCATGCCAGTGTACGCAGGGGGAGGACCGAGAGTGAGATGCGTCACAGTCCGGTGGAAACACGGATCACGGTTACGGAGGAGGTCAACCAGTAGCAAGGACTGACCTGGTGCCACTAACCCTGTGCGCCGTGAGTGACCGTTAGCCTCCGGCAGAACATCGTTGGTGTCTGAGCCTGTGGCCTGGGTGTTGTCATCAGCAACGGGCAGGTACGGACTTGGTGTCTGGCATGAGTCTGTGGCATTCATATCCGCCATGTTGCCGGACACAGCTGGCATGTGCCTTCTGCATCATGCCCAGGGGGTACACCTCCCATTCTCACCCGAGACACTCCGTGGAAGGCACCTCTGAGACATACGAGACCCTGCTCTGCCCTCATGACCCTACCCCAGTCTCCCGCAGGTCAGCATCCCGTGGCGGTAGGCCCGTGTCGGCCGCTGGGCATCCGGAGCCACTAACCCTGTGCGACTCAAGTCATGCTCCCTTGTTGTTCTGACATTGCATTTCTGAGTGCCTGATGACTGTTGGAGTTGTTGCCAGCACCAGCTACTCCCTGAGGGCTGGCTTACACTCACCCCACACACAGCCAGCACAGGCGTCACTGGATCAGTGGGTCTGCCATCACATCATGCTAAACCAAATATTGACTCTTTTCTCTCTGCACTGTCCCAGGTGATCAAGGATATGCACTCTGCCCTTGGATGATGACACCCCTCCGAGACCCGAACACACCCGCACAGAGGCAGTCCAATGCGGCCCACATACGCTCCAGGGGCATCGTTGAACGCACATTTGGCGTGTTGAAGTCACGTTTCAGGTGCCTGGGCGGCACAGGTGGAAAGCTCCTGTACAGCCCGGACATCGTGTGCAAGATGATCGTTTCATGTTGTGTGTTGCCCAACATCTGTGTACGCATCAATGCCCCATGGATCCCAGTTCCAGAATTACCGGACGATGATGGGGATGATGGGGCAGGTGGCCCACATCCCACTGCAGCTGCAGCAGGAATGGCTGGTAGGAACACCATCATTAACAATTTCTTCTCATGAGGATGTCACATTGTGGCCATCCCTGGAAATCATGGGACAGTACAAAATGTACACAAGCACAGCATGTGTGAATAAAACATATTTACAGGTTACAGGTTGTACTTGTACATTGTCATGTCACATTTTCCTGCTGTGCCAGATGTGATTTTCCATGTTGTGCACATTAGCGGCACCAGTTGTGTCCTGTGTTCTGTTGTGGAGGTGTTGCTGTTTGTACCGGGATGTTTTCAATGTCGAGGTGCACTTATGCTCATGTGCGTATGCTGCACGGTGGGTGATTCGCTCCAGCGGCTCGGATTTGTCTGCCACTGATCCCTTTCATGCGGTGTGCCTGTCAGTTCTGTGCTTCCAGGGTGCTGAGTTGTTGCAGACTTGGGTGACTTGTGCTCTTTGTCGAGTTGTGACTCTTGGGCATGGATTGTCCGCAGATGTGTCGTTGACGTCAGGGGTTGTTTGTGCAGGTAGCTGTGTCCGAGTATGACCTGCTCCTTTTTGGGTGTTGTCCGCACTCAGCCACCTCAGTGTCGGGCCATGTGCATTGCCATGATGATAGGACTTCAGCCAAGCTACTCGTCATGTGGTGTCTCTTGCATTGTCAGTGTGGCTGACGTATATGCATGTTTGCTGTGTTTCGCACGTGGGCATCTGTTGGATGTGTGAATGTTGATGTGTTGGGTGGGTGCCCCTTTGGGCACATGGTGTTCGTGGGACTACTTGGTGTTTGTGTGTGTGCTGAGGTGTTCCCGTGGGATCAGGGACATGATCCAGAGTCATTGTGGGTGTGCAGTGTGCCCTGCTTGATTGTGCATGTGTGCCATTGTGCCCATCTCCCCCGTCCCCCCACTCCCAGGTTGCTACGCACCATGTTGATGTGATGTTGGGTCATGTTGGGCAGTGTCCTGATCACCAACTCATGTCACCGTCTCCCGACTGGTGACTGTGGCCACCATCTTCTCCATGTCATTCAGCTCCTGGTGTTCTGCTTGCCCCCCTCCTCCGGGGTGCGTTGCTGCTTTCGTGTTGGCAACGGGTTTCTGCTTGGTTTTGCCATTCACATCAGTCCAGCGCCTCTTGTACTCTTCCATTGTCCTCCTCTGCCATGCGACGGCATTCACATGGTCCGAGGTAGTGTGCCATCTTTGCCTCTTTGTTGCCAATGACACGTTGGAGGTGACGTACAGTTGGTGGT
Source organism: Calotriton arnoldi (assembly GCA_963921515.1). Taxonomy (NCBI): domain Eukaryota; kingdom Metazoa; phylum Chordata; class Amphibia; order Caudata; family Salamandridae; genus Calotriton; species Calotriton arnoldi. Next base: position 667,146 of record CAWUFW010010000.1, read on the forward strand.
GGTGTTCTGTCTCATGCGTGGGGATAATCGGGTTTCCCTGTGGACTGTACCCCGTCTTCCTCTTCCTCTTCTCATTGCCCTTCCACGAGCCCTGTATTCCTGGGTGTTCCTCCGTGGGGAATGTGGGGTTCATGTTGTCCTCTGCAGTCGGTCAGGGTGCATCCGTGGTACTCCGCAGTTGGTTTAGTTTTTACTGGCATTTTCCGTATGCTGTTCTTGTGCTTTTTCCCGCATTACGCGTGGGTATTGCTGGCCTCTCGCTGGTTGTCACTGTTTTCTTATCGCGTTTGGGCCCATCGCGTCTTTTTACGCGTTGGGGTTTGTGTTTTTATCTCCGTCGAGGTGGTTGTATCGCGGACATTGGCCGTGTTTTCGGGGAACTATCGCATGGTACCGCCGTGCTGTGAATTCCAGGTTAACACGGAGTTATTTTCCCGCGATAGGCTGCGATTTGTAAAGTTGCGTTAACATTTTTTGGAGGTGTTTAGCACACGTTCTTGTGAATATACCCCTAAATCTTTAAAAAGAGTACTAAAATCAATTATTCAACCATGTAATATAAATAATATGTAACTAGTAACATTATGGTCCTACATTGCTATCCCTGGGTTCAGGTGACATTTATAAATAGCCTTGTGATTTATAAATTTCACCAGAAACCCTCAAAGATAACAAATATGGGATAAAGTATTCCCTGCTGTACATTATAAGGAGATTGCAAGTCACCGAGGAGTTCCATGACCATATATCCTTGACATATTCCTATATAAGGTTGTGGAACATCCTTATCATTTGTAGCAGGATGTATTTTATCCCTTACAATACACGGTCACACCATCACTTTTCCCTCATACCCCTTAAATCCTTAGCGCATAGTCTTTCACATGAAAAAAGAGCATGTTTGCAAATATGAAGAATAAAAATAGACACCCTAGTCCAAAAATAAACAGATGAAAAAAGCTGCTACATATTTGTTGGAAACATATTAGTACGAGTTTACTACAAGTCAGTTTTAAAAAGAGGTGCAGTAGCTGGGAATGTGTAGAAACATGCAGAAAGATTCTAACTTTTCTGTAATTTCCTAAGGAGGGCAAAAAATAAACATGTCACCATATATATCTCCTTTCTGCTTTTCACTGTGCAATTACAAAAACAGAGCAGAAGAAAAAAAAGCAAAGTTTTTTCATTCTTTAAACAGCCGCTTTAATTATGTTCCATGACCTGAGCTGCCCTTTCTCCTCCACTGCTGCTTTTGGCAACAGGCATTGTGACGTCACAACTCAACTGCACTAAATTATTTCAATTGAGTTTTGATGTAATTTCTTCATAGTAGGCAACAGGGTGTGTCACACGTCGCTGATTATAAAGAAATTAGAGACAGACTTTTATACTGGGATTGCAGAATTCCATATATTTTATGGTCATGTTACACAGCTATCTATCTATCTATCTATCTATCTGTCTGTCTGTCTGTCTGTCTGTCTGTCTATCTACCCACCTATCCATCCATCCAGCTATCTATCTATCTAGGGGGGCGGAGCTTGCCCGCAATGAAAATGGCCGCTTGAATCACGAACTCCGCATAGCCATCAAAAGATCCTTAATTTATCCTGCATCGGCACAGCCATTCTAACCCGTTTTGGGCTCCCGCCTGCTCCTGAGTGGACCCAGCACAGTGCAAACTGATTTTGTATCGCATACCTGGCTTGAAGCTGTGCTGATCGGCTCTGTTCGCTGAGCCCTCGCCCAGGCCCGTGATCCCCGAGCTGACGTGAGAGCCCGGCGGCGTTCTGGTGTCCGGCGGCCGTGTCGCTCCTGGGCGCTTCTGAGGATGGCGAGAGTGGAACGGCCTATCGGAGCAGCAGTGGTGGGGGCCCGACTTGCTCCTGTCACAGTGAAGCGATGGAGGGACGCAGCACCCAGAGGCCCGAAGTGAGCACCCGGGCAGCCTCACAGGCGAGAGCGGAGCTGCAGCAGTACACCACACTGTGTGTGGAGGAGGCTTTCGCCCTGCGGGAGGCGGCGGGGGCCATTTTCACCTTCTACGACACCCTACTGTGTCCCGCTGCGGGGTCGAGCACTAACTGAGGATACCCCCGAACGATCTGCATACACGGAGGGGGCGCGTCCGGTGAGGCCGGCCATTTTGGAAGTCCGAGGCCTCGGCGATCTACCCATTGCGCAGTATAGGCACCCTGGTGTATTGGGGTGTTCGTGTATTGCGATCAACTTGCTCCTGACGAGTAGCTGTGCGCTGCCAATGCCTACATCCTTGCAGTCTCTGGTGCCACGATACTAACCCTTGGCAGCTAGAATTAATTGTACTACTACCGGAACAGGTGGGAGACTCCTGAACAAAACAGTGCTGACCTGCCAGATCGTTAAGAGTCCGGGTCTGGAAGAGAAGGCGCGTGAGGATAATAGCGTGGTGGGGGCGACTTGATGTTCAGACTTGGAGAGGCTAGTGGTAAGCCCCTGCTACTGCACGCCATACTGAACAGGTTCACACTGGTCACTAACTAGGACAGTGTCGGCTCATGGTTGCAGTGGAGGTTGGCACAGCTAATAGTGATCGCTCGCCGGGGGAACCCCTCCGTGCTCTGGCCCATACCCTGGTCGTTTTTTAGCTCATCTAGATGCTTATGTGGACGGGGTAGCTGAACGGCCGGGTCGTTGTCATAGTTGTGCAAGCTGACAGAAGTCGTGAAGAAGTGCAGCCCGGCGGGGTGGCCCCCTCGCTCCTGATTTATTCTGAACTCTCTACAGGCCTGCAACTATGAGCAGACGTGCAGATAATACCTTGGAGTGCACTGCCCGTCCGTCGACATTCGACTTGCTGACCGACGGTCCCTGATCATTCGTGGCAGTCACAGCTTTGCCACGATGGGTAGAGTGGACAAGACTCAGTCTAAAATCACCTTTGACCAACGGAAATCTAAAGCGAGGGAGAATCTCACAGAAGAAGGAGATAATGCGCAGAAACAGGCCCAGGAGGAAGCTGAGGGGGACATTCGTAGCATGCTAGCAGCAATGGAGAAAGGTTTACAGAGCAGCCTATCTATACTAGGGACTAAAATGGACTCCCTCTCATATCGGATGGACAGAATGTCCGAGCGCATGGATAAACAAGCTGAAAGGCTGGATATGGCGGAACGTCGAGTCACGGAGGTGGAGGAGGCGCAGACGACGATGGACACTGAACATAAACACATGGGGAAGGTGCTGCAAGTATTGCAGGAGAAGACTGAAGACCTGGAAGCGAGGTCTCGCCGGAACAACTTACGGATCACGGGACTTCCGGAATCGACACAGACCGGTAACATGGAGAAATTCGTTGAGAAACTACTGATAACGCTGCTGGGTAGCGAGATGTTCTCTCCCATCTTCGTGGTTGAGAGGGCCCACCGCTCCCTGGGCCCTCGCCCAGTTCCCGGTGCTCCTCCAAGGCCGATAATAGCTAAACTGCTGATCTACCGAGACAGGGACTCAGCGCTGAAGGTTGCCATGGAAAACAGGTATTGCAGTATGAGGGCTCCAGTATCTCTTTGTATCCAGACTTCACGATCCGAGTGCAGGAGGCGCGCAGACAGTTTGTGCCTCTGAAGCGCCAATTGAGGGATCTAAACTTGGACTACGCTATGTTGTATCCGGCGAGACTCCGTGTTAATTGGCAGGGCCAGTCGCGCATCTTCACAGATCCCAAAGCCCTGCAAAAAGCTCTGAAGGAGTGGTCCAAAGAGAAACTTTGCAGCCCGGAGCGAAGATCCATGGAGGATATGCCTGGCGGTGGATTGGAGGATCAAGACTGATCATTAGACTGCACCGGTTACAGATAAGAGGGATATTGCAAGGGATCCGGGGGGGCAAGGATGGGAGGTCGTGGGTACTCACAATGGGGGCTTAATTCCATAGGCTACGGACACTTGGAGAGTACCGCAGAGACAGTTATGCTGGAGTGTTATGTGCAGTGAGGTCGACACTCAGTGAAAGTTAAACCATGTCATTTGCTATGAGAAATGCAACGGTGGAGTGGGGAAGCGGGAGCATGCTATTGCTGATGCACTATAACTTGCACGGTGGCGTGTGGGGGGGCACCCAGTTTGGTTGGGTCACGATATCCAGATTGATGGGCAACGTCCGCCCATGAGTGTACTACACACCTTGGCAGTAGCATTAGAGGGGGGGGGGTTTGGTTCAGCTTTTTTCTGTTTTGGGTTGCTGAACGCTCTGAGGGAGAATGAGGGGGGAGTTTTTTTTTTTTTCGTCCTGGCACAGTTGGGGTCTGCCTGGCGTGGGTGGGGGGTGGGAAGGGATTGAGACTGAAAATGTATGATGACTTTCACACTGTATCCATTTTGTTATATGGTAATTGCACAGACTATCGGTATAAGCAGCAGGTCACGCAAAGCAGACACTACACGCCCCCATGACAGACCACGGTCGGTCCAATATTAGAGCAGTGCGTGGCGCGGTTCGTGCGCTCACTTGGAACGTGCGAGGCCTTAATGACCACAGGAAACTTAGAAAGGTCCTGGCCTACTTGACAAGACACGATATTGATGTTGCATTACTGCAGGAGACGCATCTCCCCCACAATAGTCCTATGCTGTGCTCTAGGGGACTGCAGGGAAATATGCATGCTGCGGGCTTCACCACCCACGCGCGTGGAGTGCTTACATGGGTGAACCCTAGGACTACTTTTAATCTTGAACCAGTTGACACAGACTGTGAAGGGCGATATGTGATTTCTAGATGCAGGGGGAAGGGAGCGGAACTTCTTATATTTAATATATACGGCCCAAATTTCGATAACCCCCAGTTCTACATCGCACTGTCTGAAAAGGTTCTTGCATGTGGTGATGGACAACAGCTTTGGGGAGGTGACCTCAATTTAGTACTTGACCCACGCAGAGACAGGTCAGGTGGACCGGAGAGACGTGTCACAGCGGCAGCGTGAGCAGTGGACAATGTAATGGTTCAGTATGACTTATGCGATGTATGGCGCCAGTGGAACCCGGAGCATGGGGGGTATACGCATTACTCAGCGCCTCATGATTTGCATACCCGTATAGACTATTGGCTGGCAACCAGACAGTTACTAGAGCGAACCCGAACTTGTGAGGTACTCCCGCGCATGCTTTCAGATCATTCCCCGGTACTGCTAGTACTTGATGCCCCACAGAAAAACATTCCCCCTTTTACGTGGCGGTTTCCACCTTACTCTCTGCTAGATGCCGTTTTCAAGGAGGAACTGGCAGACGCAATTGAAACGTTCTTTGCCAGTAACATCGGGTCTGTTGACAGCTTTCAAGTGGTCTGGGAGATGTTCAAAGTATATATCCGGGGTATCACGATGACCAAGCACTCTCGGGTGCTAAAGGCGCTACGTAAGCGTCTGGCAGACCTGGAACGTTCACTTGCGAATTTGGAGGTTCGCCTCCTGGAGAGGGCCGACGACAATGTTATGCAGGAGTTTAAAACACAATTAGGAGAATACCATGAAGCAGCCGACGCTGAAATCAAGTACCTCGGTAAATATGCCACTGCTTGTATGTATGGGGAGGGCGAACGGCCAGGTGCGATCTTAGCTCGCCTCCTTAAAAAGCGTCGGGATAACACAATAGTAGCTGAGATCAAATCAGCTGAGGGAGACATATTGACGGAAGAAACCGCTATTGCAAGCAGGTTTCAGCAATACTACTCTGATCTATACTCCGCTCGCAGTAGTGGCACCGAGTCGGAAATCTTAGACTACTTAACGCATATAAAGCTGCCTTGGCTGACGGACAAACACCATGAATACCTTATGCAGCCTTTGGAAGTCGATGAGATCACTACGGCACTATCAGACATGAAATCCGGCAGCACGCCCGGAGTTGACGGCCTCACAGTAACTTTTTATAAGGCTTTCAGGGACTTGCTAGTGCCGCATTTAGCTACACTCTTTGATGACATGTGTGTGACGGGTACTATGCCTCCCTCGATGAGGGAGGCGATAATAGTCACTATCCTGAAGCCGGACAAGCCGCCGGACGAGTGTGCCTCCTATCACCCAGTCTCACTGATTAACGTTGACACTAAAATTTTCGCGAAAATTTTGGCGAACCGTCTTCTCCCTCTGATCCCCCTGCTGGTCGCACTGGAGCAGGCATTTTTCGTTCCCAGTAGAAACTTAACTTACAACCTACGGACGGTGTTTGGTGCGATACAGCATACCCGCCCGGAGGTACTGGCGGTAGCGGTGTTTTTCGACATGGAGAAAGCTTTCGACTCTGTCGAATGGCCCTTCATGAGGGTGGTCCTGACTAGGATGGGGTTGGGGAGTGTCTTCCTGCAATTTATAGGGGTGCTATACAACGAACCCACAGCTAGAGTCAAAATAGGCAACCTAGTGACAGATACTATACGTGTTACGAGAGGCACGCGGCAAGGTTGCCCTCTGTCACCGATCTTGTACGCCTTAGTGGCTGAACCTTTGGCCTGTGCGCTGCGTGAATACCACAGATATCGAGGTATACGATTCCCGGGTTATGAGCTGATCGTATCAACTTACGCAGATGATACACTATTATATGTTCGGGACCCGGAACGCCACCTTTCCCCAGTATTGCGTGAAGTGGTGAGATTCGGAGTGGTGTCTGGGCTTCACGTTAACTGGCCCAAATCTATAATATTCCCTCTCATGCCTGCCGCGACCCCTTTCAAACCTGACTATCCGTTACGGTGGACCACGGACCCGGTGAGGTATTTAGGTATTAAGATACATACGGACTCAGAAGTGGTGTTCAGGGAAAACTATGGGGTGGCATTCAGCAAGTTAGAAGACGATGTGGAACGGTGGAGCCGGCTGCCACTGTCCTTGCTGGGCAGAGTTTCCCTTATGAAAATGGTAATATTGCCCCGCTTTTTGTTTTTCTTTACTAATATTCCTTTGGTTCTCCCTAGTACCTTTTTTCACCAGATCAAAGTGTTGATGATCAAGTTAGCTTGGGCTGGCAAGCAAGCGCGGGTCAGCTGGAATGTGCTTACATTGCCATACCAGATGGGGGGGTTGGGGGTGCCCGACTTCGACCTATATTATAGAGCAGCGCAGAGTGCGCACGCTTTCCACTGGATGCACGGCTCACCGGACACGCCCCACCTCCGCATAGAGCAGGCTGTTGCGACCCCTCTCCCATTGCCGGCACTCATGTTTACGCCCTTGGACCGGAGAACGCGGATACTAGATTCAGTTAATGCGACAAGACATGCTTGGCATCATCTTCTACAGTTGCAGGTGGGTGCCATCCTGTATTCCCCGCACACGCCGCTGGATTGGTGCCACTGGCTACCCCCGTGTAGGGACCAGGGAGTTACACTAGCTCTTCATTCTATCGGGGTCCAGACAATAGGGAACCTGTTTGAGGGGGGCACAGCGAAGAGCTGGAAGGAGATGGAGATTGATGAATCTGGAGTAACCCTCCTCACTAAGTTTCAATTTCACAGAACACGACAAGCACTGCTGAATGTCTTAGGTGGCGACTTGGCGGAGCCTCCGGAACTAACCTCCCTAACCTATGTCATTAAGACTGACTCGCCGGCCCGGATTGTGTCTAAAATTTACAAGCTGACCATGAGCTATAGGGAAAATCATTACACTAAAGCCCGCCTTGCCTGGCAAAGGGACTTGGGTAGAGACTTTGATGACGCTATGTGAAAATATTGCTGCGACAGCACGAAGCGCATTTCTTTAAATGGCAGACACAGACTGGTCCACTTTAAATATCTAAATAGGGCTTATTATACTCCAGAAAGACTATGCAGGTACGGTCTGCGAGACGGGGCGGGTTGCGAGCACTGCAGCGCGCGGCTGGCTGACTTTTTCCACTTAGCTTGGCTCTGCCCAGGGATCGCTACCTTTTGGGACTTAGGGGCACATGCATCAAGGTAGGCTTTTGCGATTCCTTAATTGCGATTATTAAGGAATCGCAATTAAGGAATCGCAAAAGCCTATGCATGTAGGAATCGCTATAAAAATAGCGATTCCTAAACATTCCTTAATTGCGACTCGCTAATTGCGAGTCGCAAGTATGAATACCTCCCATTAATTCCTATGGGCCTAGAGGCCCATAGGAATGAATGGGAAGACATTCTCAATTAGCGATTCGCAATTAGAGAATCGCAAATTGAGAATGCAATTTCAAGGGTGCCAGGGTGTCAAAATGACACCCTGTTGCACCCCTGAAATTGTGATGTGCACCCATGTTACGCACACACATGCCCCAAGGGCATGTGTGTGTGTAACCTAAAACTTAAAAAAATGCATTTTAGAGCATTTTTCGAAGGTTTTGCAAATTACAGACAAGTTTGATTTGTCTGTAATTTGCGGTCCCAAATAGCGAAATCGCTATTTGAAAGTGCTTCTAGCATTGCATTTAAGGAATCGCAAATTGCGATTCCTTAAATGCAATCGCAACTTAGGAATTCGCAATTAATTGCGAATTCTTAAATTACGCATAGGAACTACTCTCATGCATCTCCAAAGGCCAATTTGCGATCGCAAACGGCCGATTTTTGCGATTCGCACCGTTTGCGATCGCAAAAACCTTTGATGCATGTGCCCCTAAGTCTTTAAAGAGCTAGGGCAGGTGATTGACTTACCGCTTTCCCCAGACCCGGCGCTGGCCCTATTGGGTAACTCTAAATCGATACCGAGGGGGGTCCGTAGGTTGGTGGACATGGGCTTGCTACTAGCTAGGCGCAGGGTGGCGATGTGCTGGATGCGGGGCCCAACTCCAACTATAACCCAGTGGTTGAGGGACATGGTGTACTGCAGTACGCAAACTGAACTCTTCAGTGATCTTCTTCCACCGCGCAGTAGGCCCAAGATTTTTTGGGCGTTGTACAAAACATATTTGGCAACCAAGGAAGGGGTCTCTACGTCACATGCGACAGGCGACCAGGGAGTGTATGCAAGCGGTACGGCTGAACAATTGCATTAGGTTGGGCCTAGTCTCTTCAAGCTGTTTTGAGGATTATATGTGGACCTGGTGGGGGGCGAATTTGTTTGGTTATTTCTGGCTCTTACTGCTAACAGGAGTGCACTACGGGGTTGGTATTAGGGTGATGAACAGTGTAAGATCACTGACAGGATGTTTTATGATGTGCCTAGCCTGCTGAGCCTTGAAACTGTGCAATGCGTTGTCTGCAGAGCGTATGTCATCACAATGGCCATGTACAATGAATAATGTCTCATGATTGTATTGAAAATTCAATAAAGTTTAAAAAAAAAAAAATCTATCTATCTAATGATCCAAAAGGAACTTCCACAGCCACTCAGCGGGTTGCCATATAACAATTTATTCATATCCAGGCAGACGCGTTTCGGCATGAACTGCCTTTCTCAATGCCGGTATTACAAACGAAAAGGTCTCCCTGTGGTTTCTTTTAAATGTCTTTCACTCGCTCCCATTGGTGCACAGATTGTTATCAGTAAAGACGGACCATTCGTTGTCATTCAGTCCCTTATCAGCTTACTGCGGATACAGTGACTGGAATGAATTGCAGTCCTTAAATCATGTCAAGATGACATATTCAGCAGTCTAGTTTCAAAAGGTGGATTTTTTGCAAAATTATGCTAAGAATTTTAAAATAGTAAATTATTTGTTGCTACCTATAAGTAACTCCAAGAGTAGTACTGCTTTGAGGGATGATGACTAGGAAGCATGTGCTGTAAGTTCTTGTAGCAGTAAACTACTCACTCATAAGCTAGAAGCAACAAAAGTAACTAGCGCTCACATATTAGTGTTGGTTGAGATTCCTAGGGCTATACCATATTCCTGCTAACAGGTGTCAAATGGAGTCATGCATCCATTTTTTAAGACATTGCATCCTCTAGCACTGGCACTAACTTGGTAACTCTGTTGGAGCATGAGTTCCGGACATCGTATCTTGGAAACATTCTAAGGTAACCTCTGCATGTGGTTTCAAAGTCTTGCAGACCGCAGTACATATATTAACAACTAAATTAGCTACTTAGGGGTCGATTCCGAGTCGGGCCGGAAATTTCCCGACCGAGCCGGACCCGGAGAGATTTCCGACCGAATCGGACCCGTGCAGTCCGACCGGACGAGTCCGATGCGTCCGTATGTTATCGGACACGAGTCGAGTCGGACTCCCATTGAACTCAATGGGAGCCGGTCGTACAACGCGTACGCGGGCTCCCATTGCCTCAATGGGTGCGAGGCGGACAAGGGCGCCCCTACAGCGAGTACGCCGCGAGCGCTTCGCGGCGTACACGCTACAGGTAGGGGGACCCATGGGTCCCCCTGTGTGCGCCCTCGCACGGGTGCGCGTACAGGGGGTCCGACACGGACCCCCAAAGTCACGGCTCCGACAGCGAAGTTCGAGTCGGACGGCGCGAGTCGGTCGGAGCGGTCGAGGTGCGCATCGTGCTTACCCGGCCGGAAAACGTCTCCATTGCGCGGTGCGAATCGGGTCCGAGCGAGTCGGTCGGAGCGGTACGGTCCGGGTGCGAGTCGGTCGGAGCGGTCGGGTCGCCCGGACGAGTCGGTCGGGCGACTCGCATCGTACTCGCTCGGCCGGACTCACGTACGGTTCGGTCGGGAAACAGGCTTTCGCATGGCTTTTTCCCGACCGAATGGTATTGGGTGCGCCTCCGACCGAGATCGGAATCGACCCCTTAGTGTATGAGGTTAGAGAATGAGATTTTTGAAGATTGGGAACATTGTTCCATTCTGTGTCTGTGAGCAGGGGGACAAGTGGTTCATGATACAGCTCCATCACTGCTAGCCTGGTGGACAAAAATATGATTTTGTAATAACAAAGACAATGTCTGCAAATATTTATAAAATACTTTTATTTCAGTGTTAACATGAATAAACACAAACAATGAAAATGTTGATAATGAAAAGTCTATAAAAATATCCGAGTTGCCAAGGGGTTCACTATAAGAAGTATCACCAATAATTTAAAAAAACTCAAACTACCTAGATTACTGCTCAGGACATATTGTCTGGGACTGTGATGAACACTCATAAATGCTTAATGTGGGATTTTGTACACATGACCAGTATCTTTAATTCCCAATTGAAAGTTATTTATCTGCTGCTACAGTTGCTTATTGCATAGATATTAGCAGTTTTATGAATAGATTTGAGAATTTATGTGGTGTTTTTTTAGAATTTTTAAAAATATTTTTGTATGTAACTATTTTTTTTAACCCTGTTAATAACATTATAATAATACAGCAAAAGAAGAGAGATGATGGGCAACAACTGGCTAAAGAGGCAGCAGAACTTTTTTTTTTAAATTTGTTTATTGGACAGCTTGAACAATAGCATACATGCCCAATTGCTGGGCTTCATCAATCCTTTACAGGCGAATAGTAAAAAAAAAATACAAGCCATTTTTTTTTCATGTGGGAACAGTATATCAAAGAACTCCCCCCACCGCCCCCCCCCACACCCTCCCTTCCTTGCACTTCTTATAATATGGTTGATCCAAAGGCACCACACCCCTTGAATATGAAAAACAAGTCTCATATATAGTCCCAAGACGTCAAGCACATAGATCGCACTCATAACACATCGTAATTACTGTAAATCGGGATTCCCTAGAAGGTACCCCGTGAGAGGGGCCCAGAAGTCCTTGGGGCGTGAGGCCTCAGGCAGTTCCTCTGAGTATATCTCCAGCTGTTCCCTGCAGTACGTCAAGTCCCGAACCCATTTTTTCATCGTTGGTATGGTTTTTGCCCCCCAGCACTGCGCCACCGCCTGCTTAGCGAGTAAAGTCGAGACCGCTACCAGTCTCCGATTGCATGGCTTAAGGGTTTTCACCCACCCCAACAGGTAGACAGCTGGATCGCATAGCACAGGCTCCATCACCACGTCAGTAAGCATTCCTGTGACCTGTGTCCAAAAGGCATGTATCCTAGCGCAACCCCACGCCAAATGCAGGAAGTCCGCATCATCCTGAACACAACGCACACAGCAGGCACTTCCACGCAGGCCGAAACGTTTCAGCTGGAGCGGCGTGTAATAGAACTGGTGCAGGAATTTAAAATGGATAATACGGAGGTTACAATTCGCCGTCAATCGACCAGTGAGCGTGCAGCAGAACTGCCAAACATCCAGCGTCAGAGCATCCCCAAGTACCGAATGCCATTTGATATAAGAGGGAGGCTCAAGAGGCTCACATTCCCGGAGTGATGCATTATACAGTTTCGTTATAAGCCCTTTGCGCTCCTCACCCACTAGCATCGCCTGCAGTGCTCGCAATGGAGTCGGTTCCGCTGGGTAATCAGGATAAATAGTTCTAATCGCCTTCCGCACCCGCACATAGGTAAACCCCAGCATCATACCCCGGTCGCGACCAGCCTGCACGTCGGAGAGTGACCGAAACTGACCCTGCTTATACAAGTCACCCAGCTTTGTGATGCCCACTGCCTTCAACGCCTTCACAGCCACCGGCTCTCACGCCGCGGAAATCTCCGGGTGAGCCACAAGCGGTAACGCTGGAGCATAGAGGTAAGATAACCGCGCTCGTTTTGCAAGCATCCTCCACGCCCATGCCGTACATAGGACGGGGTTAATTTAGTTTCTCGACTCTCCACCCCCTCCAGTTAAGGGAGCCGCCACTAGCGGTACAGGGAGCACAGAATCCACCTCAATCGCAGTGTGGGGCTGGAACCGCTGTGGATAATACCAAAAATGCGCGTACTGCGCCTGCGCACACAGGTAGTAGAGCCTCATGTCAGGTGCTTCGAAGCCTCCCCGCTCGAACGGAAGCACCAGCACATCCCAACTACACCTAGGTTTCTTGCCACCCCAGACGAATGTTGTCAAGGCCGATTGAAGCGTGTTAAATAATACAATATTAAGGCGAAGTGGGATGTTGACGAACAAGTAGAGAAGTTTGGGAAGCATCGACATCTTCACGACTGCTATACGATCCGCAAGTGAGAGTGGCAGTTTAGCCCATCTTGCTGCCTGGTCCGTGATCTTGGATATGACGCGTCCATAATTTTAAGCGATCACAACATCCGGATCTCTATGCAGCCAGATCCCTAAGTACTTCACAGGATCAGAGGACCACGCCAGTGGAAAGTCCAGTTCCAGTTCTTTTATACCAGCCGTCAACGGGAACACCATGGACTTTGCCCAATTTATACTAAGACCTCTTAGAACTTCACGTATTCACGTAACTGCTCCGGGAGATACCGTTCGGGCTCCCGCACATAGAGCAACATATCATCCGCGTAGAGTGAGACCACCAGCGGTCTCTGTCTAAAACGCAGCGCTGCTTGTGCGTGTCTCTGGCGGAGCTTGCAGGCAAGGGGCTCCAACGCGAGCGCAAAGAGCATCGGCGACAGGGGGCATCCCTGCCGCGTGCCTCTTGCAACAGGGATAGCCTCCGAGACCCAACCATTCACCCGGATCCGCGCAACTGGAGCATTATACAACAATCTAATCCATTTGAGGAAAAAAAGTGGGAGACCCATTCGAAGCAAGACAGTAAACATAAACTCCCACAGCAGGGAGTCAAACGCTTTTGCTGCGTCGAGTGGTACAGCAACCGCCTGGAAGTCCGGCTCAAAGTAGTGCAGCGTGGCAAACACAGTACGGAGATTATGCGATGTAGATCTGGCGGGGACAAAACCCGACTGATCAGGGAGGACCAGTTTGGAAATAAGGGGCTGAAGTCTGCTGGCTATCATTTTTGCCAAAATGTTGGCGTCAATATTGATAATAGATAAGGGCATGTACGAATCGCACCTATTAGGCGCTTTGTCCGGCTTAAGTAACGTAACAAGTAGCGCCTCCTTCAGAGAGGGAGGTAGCGTTCCAGAGTCACAGGCCTCTGCAAATACGTCCAACAGCCGCGGTGCCAGATCATCCACGTACGCCTTGTAGAACTCGCTGGGGAGGCCATCAAGGCCAGCCGCTTTGCACGTGGGGAGGGACATTATGGCCATTTTGACATCCTCAACATCAAACGGCTGCGTAAGATACTCACGTTGCGCCAGGGACAACCATCCCAGCGCAACGTCATCTAGGTAGGCATTGATATCCGAAGCTGTCACCTGCGTACGATCCCTATATAGCATGGAGTAAAAATCCAACACCACCCTACTAATCTCGGGCGTGGTGTAATGTGGAATGCCCTCCGTGCCGAGCATCTCGGTGATGCAGGCCTGACTCCGGGGCGCCACCAGTTTCTGAGCCAGAGACCGACTGGGTCTGCCCCCCTCGCCATAATAGCGAGCTGTGCTCCGTCGAGACCTGTGCGCCATCTCTTGATCCACTGTTTCGTTATGTTCAGTAACCAGCTCACGCATCACAGAAAGCTGATCCTGGGTAGGACAACGCTCATAATCCCTCTCCAAAGCGGCAATCTCCGCGGCAAGCTTGCTGATCCGCCGTCGCAGGTCCCTCAACACTCCAGCCTGTGCTCCTATACAAACCCCCCTGAAGGTCACTTTAAATGCTTCCCAGAGGGCGCCAGCGCTAGTCACAGAGCCCTCGTTCTCCCTAAAAGAAATTCGGATCGCCTCACCAACTGTACGCTTAAAAACTGGGTCTGTCAGAGAGGACTGCTGTAGGCTCCACGTGAAGGAGGGCCGTTCACATGCTGGCACCTGCATCTCCAGTACAATGGGGGAGTGGTCTGACCGTGTCTTAGCCAAGTGACTCACATTCACCACCCACAAACACACTCTCTCCGAGACCAGCCAATAGTCCAGGCGGGACCATGAGCCATACACCGTGGAGATAAAGGTACTCTCTTGCGCCAACGGATGTCTCAAACGCCAGATGTCGCAGAGGTTGCCAGCCTCCAACATCCCCAATAAAGCATCTGTCGCTTGCTTGTGACGTACGGTCCCACTCACCGACCTATCCGCATTCACATCCAGGCAAGTGTTAAAGTGCCCCCCACAAAATCTCCGCTGAGGGGTATTTGGAGATTCGGCGCCAGACATCCGCAAAGAACGATTGGTCGTCAACATTCGGACTATACACATTCACCAGGAGGACCTCAACACCCCCAAGCTTGCCATGCACCATCGCCACTCTGCCATGCACATCCATCTCGGAGCAAAAGACCGTGAAGGGAACCCCCTTTTTTACCAAAATCATCACCCCCCTGGAGTAGGAAGAGAAAGAGGAGGCCACCACCACCCCGCCCAATAGTGCCTATACCCTTCTCAGAAAGCTTAGTGAAATGCGTTTCTTGCAAAAAGGCCACTTGTACACCCAACCTGTCCAGATGGGCAAAGACTGAGCGAATTTTCTTGGGACTGTTTAGGCCTCGCGCGTTCCATGTAAGGAACTTTATGCTACCACCAGTGCGTGTCCTGCATAATGATGAGATACAGTTTGAGTTCCAATACAGCTACCAGCATTGGTATGCTAGAGAGCGAACGTACAGCATGACTATCTCGCCCAGGACCATACTCAGTGCAACAGGAAGTGCCCGCCCAACCCCGCCCATCCCTCCCCTCCCTCCCCCACCCACTTCAGCATGCTCAACTTGCCAAAGCCATCCCTTCCCTGAGAAAACAACCCCAAACATCAAAAACCCAAGCAATTGCATATCGTGGGGAACTCCCATGCAGGAGGGCACTAGAGTGCTACTAGCCTCCTACTATGCAGGAG
The DNA here is from genome assembly GCA_963921515.1 of Calotriton arnoldi. NCBI lineage: Eukaryota > Metazoa > Chordata > Amphibia > Caudata > Salamandridae > Calotriton > Calotriton arnoldi. The sequence goes on from CAWUFW010010000.1 coordinate 682,802, forward strand.
GTGGCTGATCAGGTTCAGCATCTGTGCTAGAATCGAACAAGTAAACAATAGGTGCTATTGCATCGCAGTCAACAATTAAAGTCAAACGAATAAAGCCCCGTCATAGAGAACATTAAGCCTACACACAGGGGACCCTTAAGAGGTCCTGCACAGAGACTATTTGGTCAGCAGTCCTACAGGTGCAGTACATATAACTCAAGGGTCTCTTTCATCCGTCTCGGGCTGGTCGTCGTGGCGCCGACGCTTCAATCTCTTAGCATGCTCCATAGCCGCCATAGTTGTAGTGAAAATTTTGGAGTCTCCCTCCGGACCTACCCGCAGGCGAGCCGGGTACAGCATGGCATATGGAATACCTTCTGATTGGAGGAGTTTCTTCACGCTGCCAAACTCCCGATGCGCAGCTTGGACTGCGACTGTGAAGTCCGGGAAAAAGGACAATGAGTTCCCCTGGTGGTCGATGGAGCCTTTTTCTCTTGCCAGCCTCAGTATGGCATCGCATTCTCTATAGTTCAGGACTCGGGCGATTATGGGGCGAGGCGGGGCACCCGGCACCGGTTTTGCCGCCAGAGAACGGTGGGCTCTTTCAACTATAAACATGGAAGACAGGTTCTCGGGACCAAAGAGATCTTTTATCAGAGTCTCTATGTAGGTTTCCATCCAACCAGTATTTGTAGACTCCGGAAGGCCCGTGGTTCTAATGTTATTCCGACGGGATCGGGCTTCCAAGTCCTCATTTTTTGCCTGGATCAGCGCCAACACCTTTTCCATATTCAGTGATTTTCCCACGATCTCACTGAGACCCTCCTCTGTTGTTGAGACTCTTTGCTCCACCTCGCCCATTCTCACGTTCTGTTGTGCCAATTGTGTAGACATGTGGTCTAGTCGATTATTCATAGCTGACACATTTCCCTCAATGGATTGAAGGCTCTTCTGAATAGCCATCAGCGTGGTTTCCAGCGTAGAGGGGCCCTCTCCCTGAGTCTCAGTCTCTGAGTCAGAGGCCACTTTCTGCTGGGACTTGACTGATTTACGTGCCTCAAACGTGAGGCGAGGCTGAGTTTTATCCGTCTTCCCCATGGTATATGGTGAGCCCAGCAGTTGGGGAAGACTGTTCCAAGCAATAAGGCACTCCGAATCAAAGGTCCCTCCAGCCAGCGCTCGCCAGTAGTCCGCAGCGGCAAGCCCTAGGCTCCCAGCTGGCCACCCGGCCCGCAGCCGCAAGCCCGGTGCCACAGGGCCCACAGCCCGCCCAGCAAATAGGCAGGTCCACCACAGGGATGCGCGAGTGGCGCAACCACACGGCTGGTGCAGGAGGTGTGCACACACCAGCACACAGAGAGCCGACGTCTATGCTCAGGAGAAGTGCCCAAAAATTAGATCACACAATACGGTAAGGTAGTCCCAGTCAGTCCCAGGGGGTTCACCACCCCAGCACAGAGATAAGCAGGTTTGGGGCGAAGCGCTAGATGCAGAGCAGACGCTATACAGGCAGTCCGGCATGCAGCAACGTAGACGCCAGCAGCAGCATATGGGTCACAACCACAGAGTCGCAGGCCAGAGTATCCTGAAGGCAAGTGCACCCAAGTCTGCTCCAGCAGCACAAGAAAAGCGCTCAGGGCCCCAGACCCAGACCCGGTCAGCTACCGCTGTATCGTTGCCACAATTATGCAGAGAGGCGCCCTGGCTATGTAGGCAGTCCCAACACCTGTGCTAACACTTAATGTCTCAGCCGGCCTCCCCCTTGTTGTCGCTCAGACAGTGGCAATGCTGCGCAGTTCAGCCCTGGCATGAGGCGCCCATGGCAGCAAGCATCTGAGTTACCACACTCAGGGACAGCAGTGCGGGACTCCAGGCCAACGATTGATGGCTACGCAGGTAAGAGCACCTCACACGTTCTTCGCAGCTAAGCCCCGTGGGTCCCACAGTCCGTCCACGCTAGGTAGGTGCAGTGCCACCCGACAAATATGGCGCAAGACTGCTCCGGCCCCCGCCTCTCCCGCACACCAGCACCCAGCCTCAGCTCGCAGGTCGCGGCCCGCACCCAGGCCTGCACCCGCCGCCGCAGCTACCAGCTCGGGCCAGGCCGCACCCCACTCACCAATGCGAGCACCAGCTACGTCTCTGCCTCGATGTGGCCGCTCCGCGCCTTCTCCCGGGCTCCATCGTCTCCCACTGGGCCTCAGTATCGCATGGTCTGTCACCCGGGCTCCGCGGCCCGCTACAGCGCAGCGTCCTCACGCCGCTCCAGCGGCCTCAGCAAGTGCACAGCACCGGCAGCTCACAGGCAGTTCACCGCTCACCCCTCCAGCTCCGGGTCCTGCCGATCTGGCTACTCCTGGCGCCAATGTCGCCAGCAGCAGCGGGCGTTCTCAGACCGCTAGACCTCCACAGCCGCCGCCATTTTACCCAGGCGCCGCAGGGCCCAGTCGAGTTCAAAATATAGACATTGCGACGGCTTCCAGGACTCCAAACTGCCACTAATGTAGGGAGGAGCACACCCCAACACAGGTCTCAGTTTCAGGACTGCGATGGAAGGTTTACAGGCGGATATTGGCCGGATTAAAGATCAGCCGGGCAGAGCCTCACTAGGGTGTGGCCATCTTGCCGTGCGCCCTCTAGCGCCCCCAAGAGGCAGCAGAACTTAAGAACCGATTAAGGGTCTATATGGTGCAAAGGACATAATGCTGTATACTAAGAAATGCAATTATTTTGCAACTAGCTAAAAGATATGGTTCTGTTAGTTTGAGAGCTGGCCATTGATGGGAAATATGCTTGATATAAAGACTATAAAAAGAAATCTACATGACATGAGAGATTGCATTATAGAAGTAGAAATTATCACATTAGATAACCATTTGGTTTACTTTGGTATGATCCTATGGTGGTAGGAAACTCCTCTATGTAGGATCTGTAATGAAAGACGTTCAGCCACCTAGCACCAGTAACACAAGTTGGTTAATATATTTGAACAATGATTGGTCACATTTATGCGATTTGCAGAGTGTAAAGATCTCCCATCTTCCCAACAGGAGCTTCCATACTATGGCCGATCTAATACATTTTGTACTGTTTCACAATCACTGACCATATTAGTAGCTGTCAGCCTCCTAAAAATTGGAAGTATATTAAAAACTATGAGACAAAAATAGAAGAACTTTAATATTGCGGTGTCTTGGAGTGTTATTGAGAGAATGTAGAAGTAGTATTCATAGAATGTAAGATCAGAGGTTTGTGAGAAGGCATTAAGAGGACTGAGGTATCAGCATGTGGCTGAGGCATTTTCCTGATAACTTAATAAAACTTTTCTTAAGAAGCCTTGACTAATTCATATTGGCGATGAGCTGGGATCAATGCCTGTGATCAACGCCTCAACACCTCGAGGAAAACAAGACTCAGGAGCTGTTTGTATGGGTCTTGACCTCGCTGACAGAAATCAGGATTAAAGCTTCATCGGACCTTTGGACTGGTTAGTGACTTTTATGTTTTTTGCAGTGGATGGGTCACATGTGGTGAGATTTGCTTTTTTAATCGTGCCTGCAATCGTTGCATGTTAATGGTCTCGGGCCCACACTAACTGATACAGAGGGCCTCGCATGAAGGTCTTGCGTCTGCATTATCTAATTCAGAGGGTCTCGTGCCTGCACTAACTGAGGGCCTTGCGCTCAGATGTTATCAGGATCGTGCCCCAAAATACTTTGTTTATCAAGTTCAGCCCTCGTGCTGGGCCCATGTCTATCTGCATTGTTACCTGAATCTCGCTATTAGGTGGGGGTCCTGTGAATTATTGATAACGCTGATCCTTACCTTATCTTTTCACAGGATCTCCAGGTCGCCAGGAACTTTTTACCTGCTGAATAGTGTAAAGGGAAGAAAATCCTTTCAGTTATGCCGCCATCTTAGAACCCAATTCCCTTAAAAGACCACTGACTCCAAATTCAATTTTGTGGGTTTATTACCGCCAAGAATAACTGCACGTGCAAGCACCTCAACACGAGGTTAAAGAAATAAATGGGCACTAATACAAATAGCATTCTACGCAGGAGTCTCATCCGACTCAGGATGAGAAGAATCGTTAACTCCAGAAGTATTAAACAAGCAATTACAGCTCCAATCTCTATGTTATTCCTCATTTATCTAAGCAAACAGAAAATCCATTGACTGTCCCTACTCTATTTCTTAGGTGACATACCTACTTAACGAATTTCCCAGGCAAGAACAAGTAAAAGGTGTCCGCTGTGAAGTCTTCCTAAGAAGTGCATTCACTCAGTACCTAAGCTCAGATTTTTGATGCTCCTTCACCAAAATCCCTCTCTGCCCTTCTCTCTGGTCTCTCCTACCTCTTCTCTGCCCTCCACCCTCGGGGCACTATCCCTAATACAAAACCCAATACAATTGAACACGCCTTTTGTCACACCTCTTTGGCCAGGTCTTCTTTCTTGTACTTTTCCATCGGAACGGTTACTTCATCTTGGACGGTTGCGATGACCTTGAGTCCCAGGCACCTTCTCCGCTGAAAGTATCATCCCTAAATTCCATTGCACTCCCATTTCCATGCCCCTCATCGCTCTAACTTGTGAAACAAAGAGCCAGTCTTTAACTAATGAGGCATGTGTCCTTGCACCTGCAACAGAAGATACGTTCAACAGAAACCCTCTACTGTGCTAATTAAATCTACTGTTGATGCCCAGAGAGCCTTTCCAAGAGAACCTTCTCTGCCTGCAAAATAAGCTAACATAAGAACAAACAGGCCTTTCCTTGGCGTATATGCAGTCAGGCCTTTACACAATTTAAACACACAAATCTTAATCACTTCTATAAGCATTGGTGCATTACATTTCATATGCAAAAAGTGAACTACTTGTGCAACTTAATATGGTACACGTTTAAACTACTGCAGCTCGATTATACATGGGATGATTCATCTATACATTATTTTACGCACGATTCAATTAAACATTACATTAACATGATTAAATGGCACAATTACGATTGTTATTCATTCCAATAACTGCGGGATATAACTACATGCTACTAGCCATTCATTGTTATATAACTGGATATATACGGGTGCGAGCTATCAGTGATTATGATGCACCCCTACAATTTCACAAGAACATGGCGCTCTATCAGTTCCCCCCTTTGATGACTCCTGTCATCACATTTTATTCAACTCCCTTGGAGAAAGAACCGACCTAAACAGAACTTGTTGCCATTCTCCCTGGTCTGTGATTCTCCATTCTCTTGAGTCTCTGATATTGACTGTCCTGCAATCTAGCCATTCTTGTCTCATTTTCTCTCAAAGCTCTCTCAACTCGCCCTGCTCGATACCACTTGTAAGCCTTGATCGAACCCCACAAGCAAACCACACAAACCACCATGATAAGGAGAGGTCTCAGAACATAGCCAAGGAATCCCTTCCAGATTCGCAAACCAGCTCCCCACTTGACCAAATCCCTTGCCAACCTTTTCCCAAGCTCCCTCTTCAGTCAAATCCGCTATTTTTGTGTGGATGGTAGCGATGTTACTTATATATTTCTCCAGATCCTTGCTGTGGTCTGGTATATAAGTACAGCACTCTTGAACCTTCAATAATTTACAGACTCCACCCTATTTTGCCAATAAGACATCCAAAGCAAGGCGATTCTGCAAAACCATTGTCCTTATCGACAACATCTCTCCCTCCACCAGTACCAACGACTTTGCTGTATTCATCGATAGCTCATCTATCACAGTCGCCAGTCTCCGAATCTTCACATCATTCAAGATCACTCCCAAACTTGGTATCATTGCTCCAAAGATATCTCCCACTATGACCCCTGCACTCGCATCTCTCCTTGCCCTTGAATGCTTTCCACCTTCCAAAAGTTCCAAATCCTCAGTATGGTAAATCTTTGGAAATATTATTCCCAAGTAACATGTACCATACCAGTTCGCAGGTAACCTCACATAAGCATTCTTTCCACACACAAAGTACACCGTAGGTATCACTTGTACAGGGCCCTGGAGAAAATTCTTAGCCACTTCTGCCATAGTGAAAACATGATCACACGTACTCTGTCCCACGGGAACCTTTTCATAGTAGGTCTGATATCGTCTCACACACAGCTTTCCCCTCTGCTCTTTGTCCAAAGCTATCGGACCATAACTTCCTTTGGTCCGGTGTAATTTTTCCTCATCCGTCCAATCCACCCTACTATGCCCTGCGTCCCGTGTCTGCGTCAGTTTTCTATACCTGTCTTCTACCTGATCCACAAACTTTTTCTCTACACCTGATAATGAGCAGGTCAAATTATGTCGGTGGGCATATGCTGTGTCCAATTCCAAAGACGGTATGAAGAACTTCCTAAGTCTATCCTCTGACTTATAGTAGTCGTACTTATTCAAATGTTTGTAAGCTGGGACTTCAGGAAGCACTGCATCGTAATTGGAAAAGAAATACTCAAACTGATCTCTTTCATTGAATATACTAAGCAACAGACTACATGAAATTCCTTACGTCAGTGGAAGATGGTGATATCTAATACCCTCATCCGCTGAAGCAGGCAACTGCATACACACATAACAATCTTTCGCATCCACGTACTCATATAGCAGCTTGGCGTATGCATTAAGCTTGAAATCACTTCTAGACAAATCTACATGCAACCTACGACTTTCTTCTATCAGCAAAGCTCTATTAGCTCCTATGTTTGCCTCTTTTTGGCTAGGTGTAGTAGGTGTAGGTGTCCCTGGCACCCCCTGCAATGCTAGCTCATGTGGAACGGTATATGAGACTACAATTACTACGATTATAGAAACTATCACACTACCTATAAGTATGCCTACAATCAGTTTGGATCTACGATTCGGATCTCTGGCCTCCATGATTTCAAAAGTTCTCAAAAAGTTCTTGATTTCAGCAATGAACACTCAAAAGTCTTTGTGTCCTCCACTCGTGACTTGCTTAACCAGCTCGAGCAACTTTGAAACCTCTGGAAATCCCCTTATCAGCCACAGTCTTATTTACACAGTCCAGAAAAAGACTTCCCTAGCCTTCGTTCCTCTTCGGTGAAAAGTCCCTAAGTTTACTCTTCTTCCACTCGGACCTAGGTTATCTTCTTCTTTAGACTTTTATTTACACTGGTTATATTTCATCCATGATAAGATCATTAGTGAGCACTTCCAGAACGTGATACAAAAGTTCAAGACGCAGGATTATCATTTCATGTGAAGACGGCTCAAACCCAAAAGACGGAAATTCGAGTCGATGCAAAACCAATTGTGGACTTTACTCAGAAGTGGGGGATTCGGAACGGTGAGGGTCAGTATTCCTTCGACTTCGAGCCCTGGCAACAACAGCACCACCTTCACCACCACATTCGGGCTCTTGCTGACCACCTGCACAGACCTCAGCCTCCCCGTACTCACTACCCCCTGCATCGGTCACTGTGTAAGTCCACTCAGGGGTAGAGTATCTCCGGCAGGGTACTCTTGTTCTTTTCGACCTTCGCCGACCCTCTTGAGTCTGATCTTCATCGCTTGCTTCTGTTTCAGACGTTTCAGACACTGGAGCAAGATCTCTTTTGGGTGCCAACCTCAGATTCAATCGCCTCTGTCTTTCAGGCCAACCTTCCTCAGTTCTGGTCGTTCTTCTGCCTTCCCCTGCTATACCCAGTGCATCACTTCCTCTTTCTGCCGAATCTGACTCTTCTCCACCCACTGTAACATCTCTGTCTTCCGTGTCAGAGTCGAGGTTCGAGCTGTCGAAACCCCCTTCAGCTTGTTCTAGTGCACCACCAGCTGTGTCAGCGACCCTCACAGCTTGACTTGTCCTCTCATGTGGCCCTGCCATATCAGCTGGATTTTCATCTACGAGAGGAGCTGTTTCTTCCAAGGGTGCTGAAACTCTGCGGGTATGGGAGGCATGCACCCAGTTCGGCAATCCTAAGCACTTTACTGCTGTGTTCGTGACCAGTATCACCTGGTACGGGCCTCGCCACCGAACATCCAAACAGCTCTTCCTCACGTGCTTTCGGACAAGCACCCAGTCGCCTGGACACAGGTCGTGGCACAGATCACTCGAGGCTGGAACAGCTGCCGCTTGGACCTGCTGAGACACAGAACGGACCACATCAGATAGTCCTTTACAGTAATCGAGAATCAAGTCATCAGTGATGTTTATTAAAACTGTCGCTGGTACTGCTGGCAACCGCATTGCCCTCCCCATCAAGATTTCATGGGGGCACAACCCTGTCCTCCTATCTGGGACACTTCGCATGCTCATTAGCACGAGCGGCAAAGCGTCAGGCCACTTCAGGGACGTTGATGAACACATTTTTGCCATCCAGGCTTTCAAAGTTCCATTAACCTGTTCCACCATCCCGGAAGCCTCTGGTCGGTAACTGCAATGGAGTCTCTGATCTACATTCAATGCAGCACAAAGTAACTTCATGATTTCACTGTGAAAATGTCTTCCTCTATCTGATTCCATAGAGGTTGGGATCCCGAATCTCGGGATGAGCTCTCTCAACAATAACTTAGCCACTGTGAGAGTGTCACACCTGCATGTTGGGTAAGCCTCCACCCACCGTGGGAATACACAAACCAGCACCAAGATGTATCTCAACCCATTGCACTTAGGCATTTCCACAAAGTCTAACTGTATCCTATTGAAGGGCCCTCCTGACCTCCCAATGTGACTCAAAGTGACTACTGTTTTCTTTCCAGCATTCATCTGCTGACACGTAACACACCTCTGACAAACCGTTTCAGCCATTGCACGAAATCGTGGGTTATACCACGTGTGTCTAAACACCTGCATCATTGCATCTCTACCAAGGTGTGCCGGTCCATGTATCAGTCTCGCAATCGGGCTCAGCAGATTCTCTGGTAATACAGCTCTCCCATCATTGGAGACCCAAACATCCACATCCCCTCTTTCACACCCTGCTTTGATCCATCCCTCTCGTTCCTGATCTGAGACTTCATCCTGCAGTCGCTTGAGCTCTTCCCAAGTGTCTGCCATGGCCAACATCATGTTGAGCTCGGTTCTTTCTTGGCTCTCTCCTATGTAACCCTCTGTAAATATGCATCCCTGTTCTGCACAGAAACGAGCAACTTCGTCCGCATAGTTATTTCCCAATGACACAAAACCCTCCCCCTTTCCATGTGCAGTACACTTGACAACTGCGATTTCCTTCGGACCTTGCAATGCATCTAACAGTTGTCTTACATATTCTCCATTCCTAATGGGTGAGCCAGATGATGTCAAAAATCCCCTCTGGGACCATAACTGTCCAAAATCATGCACCACACCAAACCCATATTGGCTGTCTGTGTATATCGTGATCCGAATTTTATCAGCGGCCAAACAGGCACGAGTCAAAGCAATGATTTCAGCTACCTGCACGGAGCGTACTCCTTCTAGGCAAGCAGCCTCAACCACTCCAGAAATGGTACATACAGCAAACGCTGCTCTTAATTGGCCAACACTGTCTCTTAGGCATGAACCATCGACAAAGAAAATTTCATCTGGGTCAGCCAATGGTTCATCGACAATGTCAGGTCTTGGTTTGGTGCAGAGTTCAGTCACGTCAAGACAATCATGGTCCGCACAATCTTCATCATCCTCATTCGGTATGGGCATCAATGTCGCAGGGTTTAAGACTGAGCACCTTTTCAGAGTCACATTCTCTGCGGCAAGTATGACTTGCTCGTACCTTGTTAATCTGTTGTTCGTTAGGTGCTGAGTCTTAGTCCTGGTCATCAATAATTCAACCGAGTGTGGCACATATACAGTCAAAGGATGACCCATTACAATGCTTTCACATCTTTCAATGCTGACACCTGTTGCAGCAACGGATCTTAGACATCCGGGCAACGCAGAAGCTACTGGATCTAGAGTAGCTGAAAAGTAGGCAACTGGTCTACGGACACCTCCATGATTCTGAGCTAAGACTGCTAATGCACATCCTTCTCTCTCACAACAGAACAACGAAAAAGCCTTGTTGTAATCCGGCATTCCCAAAGCTGGGGCACTACACAACTCCTCTCTCAGTTTTAGGAATGACATCAAGCACTCCTCGTCCCATGGTACCGGATCACTCACATCCTTGTGCGTCAGCCTCTGCAAAGGCTTTGCTCTCAAGGAAAAGCTAGGTATCCACTGCCGACAATAGCCGACCATTCCCAAAAACATCCTGACTTCCCTCTGTGTGGTAGGCACTGCCATGTTCATTATTGCCTCAATTCGGTCTGGTGACACCTTCCTCTTGCCTTTTTCTAATCTGTGTCCCAAGTACTGTACCTCATTCAAACAGTACTGCAACTTATTTGGAGACACCTTGTGCCCGTTCTCTGCTAAATGATTCAACAGGGCTACCGTGTCTATCCTGCAAGCATCTTCCGTTTCTGAGGCAACAAGCAGATCGTCTATGTATTGCACAAGAACTGAGTTCTGCGGCAATACAAGACTCTCAAGATTCTTTTTCAGGATCTGATTAAAAATCAATGGACTTTCTGTATACCCTTGAGGGATACGACACCATGTTAACACACGATTTTCCAGCCGGAATGCAAAAAGAAATTGGCTTTCCTCATGAAGCGGTATCGAGAAAAATGCTTGACACAAGTCAATGACAGTAAACCACTCGGCTTCACATGGGATCTGAAACAGTATCACTGATGGATTCGGTACCACTGGACAACAAGGGACAACTATCGTGTTGACCTTTCGCAGGTCTTGTACGATCCTGAATTTCCCGCTCGGTTTCTGTAACCCCATAATAGGTGAATTACAGGGGCTACCTCTGATCTCCTTCAGAATGCCTTTTTTGATGAAAGTCTCGATTACAGGTTTGATCCCTGCGATCGTTTCAGGCAACAGATTGTACTGAGGCGTTCTAGGGAACTCAACATTCTGTTTCACCTCGATCTGCACAGGTTCAACCCCTTTGATTAGTCCTATCTCTTCTCCTGTGAAGTCCCACACCACAGGTGACACTGTGTCTCTGAAATCCGGGGGAAGTTCTTCCACGGTCACCATTGGATTCAAGTCTATACACAGGTGCTGATTTGCAACTTTGAAAGTAGCATCATCGTCCCTCGTCTGAACCTCCACTCCACTGGGCGCGCAATAAATCGTGCAGTTCAACTTGCATAACAGATCCCTTCCCAAAAGACAGACTGGACTAGTATCACACACCACAAACTGATGTCTGGTTTGGAAGGTGCCTATCCTCACTGGGATCGGTTCGGTCAATGGACTATTTATTCTTTTGTTCGCTACTCCAACAACTTGAATCGATTGTCCCGAGAGGGGTAGGTTGGGGACTACTGCTGATCTTACAGTAGACCGGGTAGCGCCAGTGTCAACCAAAAGTGTGGTAGGATGACCATCAATGTCTGCCTCCACAAAAGGTCCTCTCTGGTCTACCTCCAAGACTGCTCCAAGTGTGCAGTCTTCCTCCCCCCTCAGGCACCGTCAGGATAACGGGTCTGGGCTATATTCATCATACCCTTCGAAAAGGGGCATCTGCTGGTAAGTTCGTATCCCATGCGGGATCCTCGGTGGCTGTGGGACCTGCACTTGTTGGTTATGCATCCCCCCTTTCATCGATCTGGGCCTCATAACGGTATTGACTACCTCCGTCTCAGGTGCCTGAACCCCTTCTACCTCTTGCTGCACCTGGTTGGCTGGGTTCAAGGGGCACTCGCGCTTCCAATGCCCGATCTGATGACAAAGGTGACACGCAGTGGTCTTCTTCAGTGTCGCCACATCCACCCCCGTCTTGGGATCAATTGGTTTCCCCTTTCCCTGACCTTGCCCGTTCTGGTTCCCTTGGTAATTTCCTTGTCTCCTTCCTAGGGTCCCTCCACTAGGCTGGCCCTGAGCTGTCTGCATCTGAACGAGCATCAATTTGTCTTTTAGCTTACGATGCTTCGAATCCACCTCATCGCTACAATACCTCGCATACCGCAAGATTTCATCTACCGGCTTGTTCTGCCAACAGATCAAATGGTGCTATATCATGAGGCTGACTTCTGGTCTCAGACCCAGCACAAACTTTGAGACAAACTGTCCCATATCCTTGGGGTCTAATGCATCTAATCCGCTATACTGCTTAAAAGCTTGCAAAAGTCTTTCATAATATTCATGCACTGTTTCTTTAGGTTCATGCACAGTTCGGTCTATCTTAACCCAATCTATATCTTGAGGGGAAATCTTCAATTTCAACCATGTAATCCCCTGCTCAAATTTTTTCATTACAAGGGGTGAGGGACCATTTGTGACAGCATCCCTTTCGGTTTCAGAGGTCGGTCACTCCACGGCGATTTTGCAAGCTGTCCACAAATCTCCCGGCACCACTATGTCAAACAAAATGTTCAAGTCAGTCCACAGCACCTTCGAGATTTTAACAAACCGCTCAACTTGTTTGTACCACTCTACGGGTTTCTCCCTCAGCCGAGGAAAGTCATTCGTAAACGCGCCCAAATCACCTCTACTCCACGGTACATACACGTACCCTCCATTCTGTACTTCCCGTAAAGGAAAGTTTCCAACCCCCGTCGCCCCCACCTCCGGAGGCGGCGTTTCTCCCTCAGCCTTCTTTGCTATTTTCTTCTTTGACCACCTTTCCTCCCATTTGTCCAACAAACTCCATATCCGCATCCCTACAATCAGATCTTTAGTATGCGTCCTCAAACCTGTGATCCTTTTCTCCTCCAGCTCCTGATCGCTATATTGTAACCTATGTGGTCCTTGCAATGTCTTTGTTTTATTCAGGTCTACCTCGTATCTCCTGGCTAGTGCTGTCAATTTCTCATGAGCTATCCTAGCTTTCCGAGTCACATCTTTTGCTATGAAAAGCAGCTCATCTGACCCGTAAATTTCTATTCTTTCTAAAGGCAGACTTCCACTAATCATTTCGTCTACCTCTGCTTTCTGCCTTACTACATCCAGCAACCTTGCCTGCACCGCACTCTTTAGTATTTCTTGACAAGCTGCGCCATCCCGTTCGTCATAGTCATTATTCTGTCCTTGTGACCTATTCTCTTCTGTCGTACTTCTGGAACTTGGTCTCTCTTCCGTAATGTTTTGTTCCCTATCGCCTGGCATCCTATCACTTTGGTTTCTTACTATTGGTGTCCACATCCTCAAAGCTGACTTAGATTCGTGCAAAGACCTTGGTCTGACTGGTCTCTCGTCCTCCTGTCTAAAAGAGGAGTCTGCAGTTGCTGGCAATGGCGTACTTGTCTCTAGTGGACTTGGGAAGTGAATCACTTGTACTCCGAATCCATTCCCACTAACACTAGTTCCTTCCTCTCCTCTCGTCTGTACTGAACTTCCTTCTCTTACTCGGTCTGGGTCACATACCGGTACTATGGGGCCAATGGTAACCGGTACCGTCAGGGAATCTGTATCTGTATCACTGTCGTCCTCTTCAACTCTTGTTATTTTCCCATTTTTTATTAGCAGTGGGTATAACCTATCTCCTTTGATCGTTTCCACTCTCCACCTTTTCTCCAGTGCATCCCACCTCGCATCTTGAAATGCCCTGATCGATTTCTTCACCCTTTCCTGGCTCTTATCTCTTTCCTGTCATATGCTGCCCTAATCCATGCATGTATCGCCTCAAATTGTGTCGGTCTAGGCAGTGGTCGTAAAGAAGCCATTATAGTCTTTAGCTGATACAACACCTCTAGCCTGAAAGTGCCATAGCCTGGGAAAGTCAATTCTCCTTCCCCTTCTGTCATTTTACGCCAGTTCTCAAGCCAAATTATGGTATGCAATCCTACATTTGTAGCCATGTAATGTGCCGGCGTATCCTCGGGAGGGGCTTCCTCTCCACCCCGAATAACCACATGTCTGTCACCTCTGCAAAGTTCTCGTAAAACTTTAAAACATTTCATGATAAAGCAGATAACTGTTCGCACCCAATATTTTGTTTTTCGCTTCCTGATTCAATCCACCAATGCCAGCGCGGCTCACACCAACCGACCTATCGCAGCGCGGCACTGTCTGACGTCACGTTCCCTCCGTTCGCAGCAGTTCCCCTCCTTCCTAATTCTCTCGTTCTCGCTCGCACGTGTCCCAATAACACTCTGAAGCAAGGGTCCGTCCTACCGAACAATTACCTCTCTGACTGTCCGTACCGAACAGCCTCTCGTGATTGTTGACCTCAATCTGGCAACTGTCTGTCCGCGAAACGACCGGACAATCACCTCTGACACAATCGATAGGATTCAAACACTCGATGTTCCACACACAACAACCTACGACCAGCGTCGGTTATTCACACACTCACACATGTGTTCCCTATCTTCAGTGGGTTGATCAACGACGTCTCATGACCCCCACAACTTCTGGTCAACGATCTCAGTTCTGGGTGTCTTCTACACCACAATAATCTAATCTCTCGGTCCCGCGCGCGCTCACGGTCCGGTCCTCAATCACACGACTCTCATTCCAACTCCGCAAGACATCACACAACAATTAAACACCGCAATCTAACAAGCATCACCCTTTTCATACTCACTCTACCACGAACTGCTACTCCCGCCGCACCGTCACTCTCCGTCAGTTTTCAGCGACCGCCGACGTCCTCCTCTTACGATCCACTGGATCACCATCACTGGGGTTCTATGGGGCAACTAATCTCTTATCCTATCTAGATCTCCCCTTACTATCAGAGGAAACCATCCTACTCTGCTACCAACTGATAACGCTGATCCTTATCTTATCTTTTCACAGGATCTCCAGGTCGCCAGGAACTTTTTACCTGCTGAATAGTGTAAAGGGAAGAAAATCCTTTCAGTTATGCCGCCATCTTAGAACCCAGTTCCCTTAAAAGACCACTGACTTCAAATTCAATTTTGAGGGTTTATTACCGCCAAGAATAACTGCACGTGCAAGCACCTCCACACGAGGTTAAAGAAATAAATGGGCACTAATACAAATAGCATTCTACGCAGGAGTCTCATCCGACTCAGGATGAGAAGAATCGTTAACTCCAGAAGTATTAAACAAGCAATTACAGCTCCAATCACTATTTTATTCCTCATTTATCTAAGCAAACAGAAAATCCATTGACTGTCCCTACTCTATTTCTTAGGTGGCATACCTACTTAACGAATTTCCCAGGCAAGAACAAGTAAAAGGTGTCAGCTGTGAAGTCTTCCTAAGAAGTGCAGTCACTCAGTACCTAAGCTCAGATTTTTGATGCTCCTTCACCAAATCCCTCTCTGCCCTTCTCTCTGGGCTCTCCTACCTCTTCTCTGCCCTCCACCCTCGGGGCACTATCCCTAATACAAAACCCAATACAATTGAACACGCCTTTTGTCACGCCTCTTTGGCCAGGTCTTCTTTCTTGTACTTTTCCATCGGAACGGTTGCTTCATCTTGGACGGTTGCGATGACCTTGAGTCCCAGGCACCTTCTCCGCTGAAAGTATCATCCCTAAATTCCATTGCACTCCCATTTCCATGCCCCTCATCGCTCTAACTTGTGAAACAAAGAGCCAGTCTTTAACTAACGAGGCATGTGTCCTTGCACCTGCAACAGAAGATACGTTCAACAGAAACCCTCTACTGTGCTAATTAAATCTACTGTTGATGCCCAGAGAGCCTTTCCAAGAGAACCTTCTCTGCCTGCAAAATAAGCTAACATAAGAACAAACAGGCCTTTCCTTGGCGTATATGCAGTCAGGCCTTTACACAATTTAAACACACAAATCTTAATCACTTCTATAAGCATTGGTGCATTACATTTCATATGCAAAAAGTGAACTACTTGTGCAACTTAATATGGTACACGTTTAAACTACTGCAGCTCGATTATACATGGGCTGATTCATCTATACATTATTTTACGCACGATTCAATTAAACATTACATTAACATGATTAAATGGCACAATTACGATTGTTATTCATTCCAATAACTGCGGGATATAACTACATGCTACTAGCCATTCATTGTTATATAACTGGATATATGCGGGTGCGAGCTATCAGTGATTATGATGCACCCCTACAATTTCACAAGATCATTATCAAGCGTGTCTTTGAACATGCTGCTTATTTGTTCGTGAAGGGCTTCGCAAGTCTGCTACCTGTGCACTCCTGATGACTACACACTTGCACGTTTCCCCTCGCACATATCATTTCATTTTTTTCGAAGGAGCACACAGTGTTGGGTGCGTATTATCTTGTGTGGCCCCAGTGCATGCACTATATTGTTCTCTGGACAACAGATTGAAGCACTTTTTGAGTGACGGAAGCTTATCTCATCTGCCTCACATGGGAAACTGAAACTGCAACTTATGTGTCAGCTCTACAGTGTTCCGTGCTGGACAGCTATTGGCTTAGTCACAAGACATACCTCTCATTTGGATTGGATTTTTTTAACCATTTTCATTGGTCAACATTTTGTTTTCTGTGTGCTGTTAGTCTGATATGTTTCACTTGGATCGATTGTTGGTAACTTCATCATTGAATCACTAAGAAATAAGGAGACAAAATATTTTTTTTAAAACATTTTAATGTAGGAGATTTTTTTTTGTTTTGCTTTTTCTTTCAGGTTTGGCACCTTTACTTGGGTACTGGCTTGGGCAGTGGTGTACAAATTATTAGAAATTGGTAATTCGCATGTTATTTCGAACACCAGGGATAATACTACTTACAATATTCAAATCAACACAAGCACTCAATTTCACTTATATTATATTATATAGCTGTATTGGTCCAGGTTGCAGAACGCTATTCCTCCTCCATTTTTTGGGTGTTGACTGGGGAACCTTCATTGAAGTGGTCCAAGTGGAAAAAAGTATTTTCACATTATGCTAGAGAGTGTGAAACTTCTTTAAGTGTGGAAAGAAAAGCATCACTACTTCTTCATTGTCTGGGACCAGAGGGACAGGAGTTGTTTGAACATCTTCCAGAGCTTGATGAAATGGGAGCAGAAGATTTGAATAAATATGAGGCATGCTTACGTAAGCTAGATAAACGTTACTTATCTAAGGTTAGCACTGTGTTGGAAAGATATCATTTTGGCAAGAGGTTGCAGTGATCACAAGAATCTGTGGAAAACTATGTAAGTGATTTTTGTAAACTTGCTTACACATGTAAGCTTGAAGGTGCACTGGAAGAATGCATTAGAGATCAGTTTATGTTAGAATAAAACACTGAGAAAGTGAGAGAGGAACTTTACAAAAAGATGACCCTAAATTGGATGAAGAGATAATAATTGCTAAACAAATTGAGCACTCCGTAGCTTGTGTAGATGTCACAAAGAGAGATACTGGGAGGAGATGTAAAGAATACATTTGCGGGAAAATGTTGTAGATGTGGTGCAATAGGTCAAATGACGAACAACAAGATCTGTCCCGTTCGGAGTGTTATATGTAAAGTGAGTGATAATAAGGAACATTATGGAAAGATTTGCAAGGTACGATTTAAAAAGACCGAAATAAAAGAGATTGCTGTGAATGAATATTAAAATTATGATTCAGTGTGGGGAAATTATTTTGCAGGTATAAAAGCAAATCAAACAGGGTCCAATTGATGAAGTGAATGCCAATGGTTCAATGGTAAAGATGTTGTTTCATTCTGGAGCCAAGATTTCTCTGGTGCCTAAAGTGTTTTATGAACAAGATCTTTCTATCAAAGTCAAATTATTCAAGCCAGATATTAGATCACTAGTTTATGGTGGGTACTTTGTGGGTGAGTTGGAATACAAAGGAGGCTTTACTGCTGGAAAGATATATGTCTCTTGTATTATTGTACTGCATTCATCAGTTCGTTCTGGGAGTTTATACCAGAATGCCATTTGGTTTAATCTCAGTAGCCTCTGTTTTTCAGAGGGCTATAGGTGATGTTCTTGGTTGCATTAAGGGCGTGAAGATTTATCAGGACAATGTGTTAATACATGGGTCTACACAAGAAGAACATGATTATCGCTTGAGGTGTGTGTTGCAAAGATTCAGGAAAAGAGGTCTGATAGTCAGAGTGGTGAAGTGTAAGCTTATTAAGAGAGACAGTGTGCATTTCGGTCACAGTTTGGCTGAGACAGGAGCGAGACCAAATAAGAATTGATGGATACTATAAAGAAGTCGACACTCCCAGAAAGTAAAGAGGAATTGATCAAGTTCTTAGGGATGGCCGAATACTATAACACGTTTATTCCCAGATTTGCTTCCTGGATGCATAATATGAGGAAATTGTTACAAAATAGGTGTTACATTTGCTTGGTCTCCAGAACGTGATTTGGAATTTCAGGATGTGAACAATTCTTTGCCTAAGGCTTATTCTCTACAAAGTTTTTCAGCATAAGGAAACTCTATTTTGATCACAGAGGCTAGCTCTAGGGGATTAAGAGCTGTGCTGAAGCAAGGGGAAGTGGTGAATGAAAGGACTATCATGTTTATATCTCACTGCTTGAAAGGCCCGGAGCTGAGGTACTCGGTGATCCAAAAAAAAAGAAGCACTTTCCATTTATTGGGCTATCAGAAAGCATAAAAAATGTTTGAGGTACCAACTTTGTTACAAAGTCAGATCACAAACCTCTCAACGATGTGTTTAACATAAAGGGCTAGATGCAATATCTAGTAGAAGTTGAAAATGGGTGATTTCACTACAGGAGTTTGAATTTTACGTTGAGTACATTCTGGGTGTGGAGAACAGTGTAGCAGATTGCCTTTCAAGGTTGGGTAGTCAGATGGAAGTTGACTATTTGGATGAAGCTTGAGAATTGGATAGATTTAATGTGTGTGAAGTAACGGATGGGATAATATGTGAAGATGAGTGGAAGAGCTATGTGGATAAAGATAAAGATTGAAGGAGTTGGCTAAGTTGAATGAAGAAGGTTGGAATAGTAAAGCTAAGGTTAGTTATGAATGTGTGAAGTTTTGGGTAGTAAAGAATGAATTATCATTACAACATGGGTTGATCTGGAGGGGTACACAGTTAATTCCTCCTCTGTGCATCAGAGAGTTATTAATTGATGTTTCACATCAGGGTCATCAAGGAATATGTAAGACCAAGGAGATGTTATGATCACATTTTGGGTAGCCAGGGTTGGATACACAGGTGAAGAGAGTAGTGAGAGACTGTGTGGAGTACAGATGCAGTGACAAAGAGTGTAAGCAAAGAATAAAACCTATGTGTGTGAGAAATCTGCCAAAGAGACCATGGGTGGATGTGTCTTTAGACATTTTGGGACCGGTCACTAACACATTTAGCCAATATTATGCAATAATATTGGTAGATATGTTTTCAAGGTTGCAGGTGATCTGCATTTCTCAAGGAATTGAAACTCGTAATGTCATTGAGTTTTTGAATATGTTTTTGGCAGGGAAGGTTTTCCAGATTCGATTCTCAAGGATAATGGTGTCCAATTGGTCTCAAAGTAAATGGAACAATTTCTGTTGCAAAGAAGAATTTGGAATAAGAAATGTTCACTATATCACCCTGAGGGTATTGGTTTGGTTGAAAGATTTCATAGGGTCTTGAAGGAATCAATTCATATTGCAAAAACAAGTGGTAAAGAAGATTGGAGGAAAGAGATCCAAACCAGAGTGGAAATTTATTGGTTAACCCCACACTCTGTTACAGGAAAGTTCCCATCCAAGCTGTTCAGAGGAAGAAAACCAAATTCTTTCATTTGTTCCTTTTGGATGAATCAGTTTACTAGGGATAACGCTGAGGAAAAGGTTGTTTGACAACAAGCATTTGGTACATCAAACGACTGTGGACGTAAGTGATATGGTGAGCATAAACTTTCTAAATATTCTGTGTCTCTGAAAGGTATCAAGTTGTTTAAGAATGCTGTGAAGCTAGAGGACAACCACATATGGAATTGGGATAAAGTGGTGGTGATTAAATCTAAAGAGGAAAAAAGAAGTGGTGAATTTATGGAATGACGTAAGAAAGGTGAGTTTGTGGATCATAAAGAAAAAAGGAATCTCAGATGTGGAGACAATTTTATCAGGAGGAGTGAGAGAGTTTCTTTACCTCCCAAGTTCTTGAAATACTATGTATCTGAAAAGTAACATGTGATAGTTTATTTATTCTCAGTTTCTTGAACGACTTTGGGAATAAAAGGGAAACATGTAATGAAATAGGAAAATGTAAGTAAAAATAACTGACAATTTTCTTCATTATGTATCTATTGTGTAATTATAGGCATTTTTTTATATGTAGTAGTTTGTATAACCTTTGTTTATTTTATTGTATAAGAGGGAGATATATGGTATCTTGGAATATTATTAAGAGGTTGTAGAAGTGGTATTCTTAGAATGTAGGATGAGGTTTGCGAGAAGGCAGTTAGAGAACAGAGGTATCAGCAGGTGGCTGACACGTTTTCCTGATAACTTAATAAACCTTTCATTAAGAAGCATTGGATCCTGTACTTTCATAGATATGTTATATGCTGGTGCATACCCTGTGTCCATGTTCCATATTTACACTCTCAGGCATCCACCAGAGCATCAGGGAAGTGTACCAAATTATTTAAAACATGCAATTACACATGTATTGCACATAAAACAAGGCATTAAAAAAGTAAAAATAAGTTAATTTAAATATATAAAAATAAATCCCAAAGCAGTAGGCAAATGATTCATGTAATTCGAGGTTGAAAGCAGCACTTTAAAACTTGGCTTTATAAGAATAACATTTTTAAAACAATTTTCATAATTTAAATGTGTTTAAATGTGTTTTATATTTCTAAGTACAGAAATAATTGCACATTTGTTGTTTAGCAGCCTTTTTATAAATTGTTTTTTAATGTTTTTGCAGAGTTATATAAGATTTGTTTTACACATATTTCACATCTAAATTTACAAATTACTGCCTCCAAATGGGTGTCATACTACACCTTCAATTACATCGTCACAGCCATTGGATTACCTTTGATATTTATTTTTTTAAAAGCAGTCTAGCTTCATAGATGGAAGGAAGAGTTTAATAGCCTTTAGATGGTGCAATCAAGCATGATGAGATACAGGTACTACCAAAAAATACAAAGCTTTGAATGTCACAAAAATGAGTTACGAACATGCTATTGCAGTGTCTTAATAGAGGTTATTGGGATACAGCGGTGGCCAGAATGGATCAGAGGTAGGGGGGCGGAGGCAGGGGAGAAGGGGGGGAGGATGTGGGGGAAACAGATGTTAAAAAATAAAATAAAAAGCGTACCTTCTCGCCGCTTCCTCACTGCGTCTCTCTTCTGTAGTCGTCCTTCGCTGGCCTGTGTTTCGGCGCTCAGATGCTGACTGGGAGCCTGGGCATGTTCTCCACGCAGGCTGTAATGCAGCCTGCATGGAGAACATGCAAAGTGTGCAAGACTGTGCAGCCAGCCCAAGAGGGCCGGCCAAGCAGTCATTGCACACTCACGAGGTGGCTACCACTCCTCCCCTGCCCCCGCCCCCTCACGCGAAGATGCAGAAGTAGAAGAAAATAATGCAAGTTATTATCATTTTAGTTTCCCTTTATTTCACTGCTAAAAAGCAGTGGGGTGACGCTCAACCACCTTAGCGGACGAGCCGCCACTGTTGGGATAAATTATTGAATGAGACACTCGGGGGGCTAAGCTGAAACTTACGGTGGTCTGATGGGATTTATTATGTATTTCCATGAGAAAACATTGCCTTTGTGTGGGATTCACAAGGTGAACTTTGCTATAAGTCAGGTCATCTCTCTTCTCATTGCTTTTATTAAGGACCAAGGTCACTTCATTGTAAACTTGGATGAAGTGTACATAAGGTGTTGGCTGTGGCAGTTCAAATAAACAGTAGCACAACATTAAAGTTAAAGTTTAAGAGAAAGCCAATGAGCATCAATTTTCTGATTGTTATGAAGTATCCAAATACTGAACTCCCTCCACGTTGCCCACGTCCAGAAGAGCATCAATAGATATGTAGTTGTGTGAGGATTGGTTCCTGTAGTGGAGTACCTCTTGTTCCAAAGCTATGCTCTTTTTTTGTAAAATATTTTTCTAATCTCGCGTCACAGATCATACCATTTTTTTCTTTTTCTTTTTGCCATTCCTCTAGATTACCCACAATGCATTGGAGTTGTTTAGGGTTCTATTCCATTGGGGATTGCTGGTAACAAGACACCAGCAGCTGAGTGTATTTGAGAAATTCTTCATCCATGTGGACTTACAACTTCATTGCTGAAACGTTTTTGCTTGCGATAGGCCAGAGCAGTATTCTAAAGCAAACTCTACCAAAAGGTTCGCAAAAGGGAAAGGAGAACTGCTAAGAAATCAAGTATAGTGCATTGTGTAAATTTCATCAAAATATCAAACCCCCCGTCAGTCCCAAGATTGCTCCACTGTAGGTGTTTTCACTCTTCTGAACGATACATTCATGCTTAGGGAGAAACTGCTGTAGACTCATGAAAATATTTTTGTACAAATTTCAGGCCTTGGCCATAACAGGACATGCTTGTTGTTCCCCATACAATCTGTACAGCATTTATAGGAATGTTCCTGTGCAAATCCAAATCCATCTCTCAGAAGATCATCTGTGATCATAACCTGTCAGCCTCCTAAAAATGTAGTGTAGGAAATCTTCCTTTTCTTCATTGTCACCCCCAATTTTTCACCTTTTGCTGGACCCAATTTTATTGCTGGTTTTTAGACTCTGTCATTGGGGTACTGCTTTCCAGCATCCACCTTTGTGCTCTGACCCTTGAAACAGGGAGAAATTGGCTAATCACTAATTAGCTTATTTACCTTTTCTATAAGGCCATAGTATATGGTGCGGAAATACACCCATGGCATGACATGACATGGCTTGACTGCTGCAGTGTAAAACCAGCAATGCAAACTGTTAAAATAACACTTTTTGAAGGTAAAAACATCCCTTTTAAATATTAGTAAATCACCCCTATGCAAGCCTTGTAGCCCACAAAGTAGGGTGCATAGTATTTAAAACTGGGACATGTAGAAAACTGATATTACCATGTCCCTATAGAAACAAGGTCCAAAACACTACTTTCACTGTGGCAGTCCTTGCTGTCTAATGTGGAAAACCAGACTGCAGTTTAATATGCTAATACAGCTAACTCTGGGAAGGGACCAGAGAGAAAAATAATTAAACCACTATTTTTACAGTTATAAAAATCCAATTCAATGCTGATGTCAGATTTATAATAAATATTAAGGAAACGTAACTTTTAGAAAATTACTTTTTCTCTGCCGCAAGTACCTGAATGCTCATTTGCATTAACTTTCAAGCAACTACCAAACTGTACTTAGCCCATTGAATTCACACCTTTTTTCAAATTATCTAGTCCAGTTTCTTAGATGAATTGTTGGGGGTTATCTTTGCTAATAGTTTTAACCTTCAATTTCAAATCAATGCCATGGCCAAGAAAGCAAAAATAGCAACTCAGATTGCATTTTATACCTGACAAAAATCTGAAGAATATTGTTCAAGCCCATGTTCTCTCAAGACTTGATCATGGCTACTCAGTCCTCACAGGATTATCTAAAATCTATCTCACCAGCTCAAAGGTGTGCTATGTGCAGCAGGCATCCAGATTTGTCTGTGGATGCAAAAATCTTGACCACATAAATCGAATACTTTTATTGCTTGGGTGGCTTCCCATTGATGCTAGAGAAGAATTTAAAGCTGCTTGTATCGCACACACTCTGTGTTTGTTGCAGGCCTCTTATTCCTGCACCATAAGAGGTGCGGGCATCTTCCGCTGTGTGGGAAACTGTGTTGCCCTCAATTGAGGACTCATCCACCCAGAGTCCTGCTGAGCTTCTCATTGCTCCTGGAGATGGGGCCCCTGACCCCAATGCCATAAGATGCACTTGCATCTCCTTCAGAGTGGAATGCTGTGTTTGTTGCCAGCAATTGAGGAATAATTCACCCAGAATCTTGCTGAACTTCTCAGCGCTCCTGGAGGCAGGGTCCTTGATCCCAACACCCTAAGAGGTGCCTGCATCTCCTGCTACACTTGGTGCTGTGTTTGTCACCAGCAACTGAGGAATCATTCTGCTGGGCTTCTCATCGTTCTGGGAGGCAGGTCCCTGATCTCAACACCATAAGAGGGGCCTGCATCTCCCTCTGTAAGGGACACATCTGGGAAAAGACTGAGACAAGAGACGGCCCATCTGCACCAGTTAGCGGCCAGCAGAAGCCGGGCTGGGTCACTCCTTTTTGGTCTTCCATCTGGGTGCTTGCCCTGCTCAATGTGCTAAGACTTGTATATTCTGCCCAACATGGAAAAGAGAAAGGCGTTGAGTATTGTCAACCATCACCCTAAAATCACCACTATTGACAGCATCTTAGAGTGCGTCATCATGAAGGCGATTGTGCTCACAGAAATGAGACTTTTTCTAGAGTATGCGAGTCCTGATGTTCTGTGTGCAACTGTAGGTGAAACCACCCGTGACTTGAATGACACATCATCAATCGTCTCGCACCTCACCCATCCCTTTGTGGCTTCGGATCTTACACCGCTCCCTGCACTGAAACATAAAAAAAGAGGAACCTGGGTGGAGTCTGCAGCTGACCCCAACAGAGTCTCCTCTGAATGTCCCCCATTTTTTTTTAGTACTGATCATTTACGCTTGGAGCTGTTTTGTAAGAAATTTCATAAGTTGCTGAATGGATATTTGTGTCCCATAAAGAATGTCTAGAGTGCATAAAGTCATCCCTCTCAGCTTCTCAATCTGCTCAAACGCATTCCGTTTTGAGGTCACAACCTTCGCTAGCATTTGGTGCTCAACCAGCCATTCCCCAAGAAACATCGAATTAGGGCTCTGTGCTTTGTTTTTTAGCTTTGTAAACTATTAATTAATATTTATATATTCTTTACCATGCTGATCGATATAAATAAAAACTTTAACAAAAAAGGGATATAACAAGCTACAGAGACCTTGAACCCTGCACCTGGCCTCTGCCTGAAGTGAGTCCTAACCCCCCCCCCCAAGTGATGCTCCCAGGTTCAAGACCCCTGGATGTGATGTTGTGGGGTATGCTCCTGCTTAACAATAAAAGGTGGGACTTAGAAAAATGTTCAGCAAAAAGTGCCAGAAGAACTAATAGAGGACCCGAACCTCCCTGCCAGCCGATTTGCCCAAGGTGCATCACCAGTCGGCCTGACTTTGCAGTAGCTCCAATGATGTTCTTCTCTGCAGCAGCAAATCTTGTACAGCGGTACCTCTGAGCAATGGTATTCAGCCTCGTGGAGCCCTCTTCAGTTACGGCTTGCAGCTTCGTTCCGGTGGAGGTTTTAGACTTCCAAAATGTTGTCTAAGTCTGAAGGTAAAAATCTTCATGGGGCACAGCGGTGACAGGCTCCCTATCGGTCCCTGACAACATCCTTGGCCTAGAAATCAGGCTTCTCCCACTCGCAACGGCTTCACCGAGACCTCGTCTAGTGCTCCCCTGTGATGACAACTCATCCTCGGACATAGCCTGCTGCCTTGCCCCGCTGAACTCTGCTTTCTCCTGGACTTTTCTTCAAAATTTCTTCTTAGGCTGAAGGTGAGCTGAGACCACTGACGTCATTTGGAAGTAGTCAGGGGTCACAGCTGTAACCTCTAGCTTGGTCCCTGCTACTCCTAGCACGTCATTTGTGACCCCTGGCTTCCGAGGGAGAATAGGTTTTGCCCCCTCTGAGGCCAGAGGTCGCAAAGGACATGCCAGGAGTAGCAGGGAGCAAGCTACATGTCACAGCTGCAACCCCTAACTACATCCAAAGGACGTCTATGGCTGAGACTGAGCCTAATCCAACTTGTGTATCTGAACCACACTCCATCCCAAGTTAGTCTAAACTTTTGACTTTGCCCCGAGCTCGCACGACCTTCGCGGTTGGCACTTTGATCTTTTAGGCGCTATTTTTCATTAAAAAGCTTTAAAAATTCATAACTCTGGTTCTACTGATTAAATTTAGTTTTGTTGGGGGGGTCTTTGTATTTATGAAAATGTACTCTAGTTTTTGTGCTGTGTTTTCATTTTATTATTGTTTGGGTGCGCCATACTTTACACATTGCTTCTAAGTTAAGCCTAAAAGCTTTTATGCCAAGCTGCCAGAAGTTTAAGCACAAAGTTAATTCATGGGCTTTTCTGGTTCATCCTGACAAGGATTGTGGTTGTTGATTGAGAAGGGTCTTCACCCCCCTCAATCAAAAATTCAGGGGCATATTAGCAAGAACAGGTGAAAATTATCGCTAACCACGCTTAGCACGTATTTATTCAACGCCGCCTATCGCTGGATATTATCGCTGAGATAACATGCTATTAGCAAGGTTTATCTCCAATGCGATAAAATATCCAGCGATAGCGGCGAAATGCGTGAATATCGCTGGAAATCCAGCGATATTCACGTATTAACGCCATGGTGGACTTAGGCTGACAATCCACCTCCTATTCTACAAACAGGTAAGTCATGTATTTAGCAGGTGTTAAATTCTAGCGATATTCGCGCTTAGCGTGAATTTTTTTATCGCTTCGCCTGCGTTGCTAATAGGGGGAAGGTGTGTTAGCGACTGTTTTCAGTCGCTTTTAGTTGGGAACGCCTACCTTGCATGTCATTAGCGATAATTATCGCTGGCATGCAAGGCGATGGGAAAACGGGCCGCTATCGCCAGAAAGCTGTCGCTAACGCCTGTTAGCGACAGCTTGCTGATAGGGCAATAAGAAAATCACCGCTTTAGCGGGAAAAAGTGCCGCTAAAGTGGCGATAAGGCCCTTGCTAATATGCCCCTAAATTTCTTACATCAAGTCTTTAAGAACTAACAGTACCCCAACTTACGTTTTGAGTTGTCACATAACTGGTACACAAAGAGTTTCTCATTTTATGTGCTTTTACAGCATCCCTAACCACTGCCAAGTTTCATTTTCATTTTTACACTAATTCAGTATGGGCATTAAGCTCTTCTTTACACTGGATGAAGTGACTAAAAATATACACACGAGCGCTGCTGGTAAAGCTCCTGGTCCAATGTGGTGTCTATTGATTTGATAAATTGCAATGTAGAACTGTGTGCTCTCCTTCTGACTAAGGTCTTTAACAATCTTGTTCGCACACAGCTGCCCAGATCTTTGTTTACATCTGTAATAATTCATCTATTTATAAAGGGAAAAGGAGTGGAACATAGATGTTATACTCCAGTCTTGCTCATTGACGCTTTGGTTCAAATCTCAGAAAGAGTAATTTAAGAGAAATACGAGATTGGGCTAAGGCAATTAATGTCCTCAGTCCCTGCCAGTATGGCTTTAGGGAGCGGCTGGGTACTGTGGATCAATGCCTCAAACTTCATCTTCTCATAGGTAAATGTACCATAGCGAAGCACTGTCGGCTGTACCTAGCTTTTATGGACCTGTCTACTGCATTCAAGAATGTCACCCAATCTAAATTGTGGCTACTGTTGATAGCACTAGGCCAAGCCATTTTCTATCTGATATCCATAAGAATTTATCTGGAAGGGTCAGATTTGGCCTGATTGGGGAAGTTTCAGAAAGGATCCACTTACAGCGAGGAGTACGCCAGAAAGGAGTCCTTGCAGCACTTCTTTTTATTTTATGAATACAAGTTCCACACACATTTAGTTAATTCCTGCATAGATGTACCAAAGATCAATAGTGCCCTGACCCCTGCACTTTTATCTGCAGATGAAGCAGTCTTTTTGGCCTGAACTCCTGTGTCTCTCTGTGTTGTCTAGTGTTAGACCTGGCATCCTTGGCGTGGGTCTCCCTTCCATTTTTTCACTATGCCTCCACTGTTGTTGACATGTTTTTGCTGGTCTAGATGCTTTGGGCACTTTGCCACTGCTATTCAGTGCCAAAGTGCAAGTGCTCCCTATGGTAAATTAATGTATGGATTAGTGACTCCATGTTTGGCCTATTTGATTCACTGTCAGACCCTAGTACAGTGCACTGGTTGTGCCCAGGGCCTGTGAATCAAATGCTGCTGGTGGGCTTGCAGCACTGGTTGTGCCACCCACAGGAGCAGCTTGTAAAGTGTGTCTCAGGCCTGCCATTGCAGAGCCTGTGTGCAGTCTGGTACTGCCATGTCGACTTGGTAAGTGCACCCACTTACCAGTCCCCAAACCTTTCCTTTCCTGCATATTAGTCACCCCTAAGGTAGGCCCTAGGGCAGGGTGAATTGTATGTGTAAGGTAGGACATGCCCTGGTGTGTGTGGCATGTCCTGATAGTGAATTACAGCCAATTTCGTTTTTCACTATTGCAAGGCTACCTGTCCCCATAGGCCAGAATGGGCAGTTTGATTATAACATCTTATAATCCTAACTGACCCAGGGAACATGGTAGAAAAACGAATTTAGTATGCCTGAACTCAGAATGATAAAATACATCTTTTAGTGAAGTTGGTTTTAACATTCTGTGTTTGAAAATACCACTTTTAGAAAGTAGGTATTTTCTTGCCTAACCATCCAGCCT
The DNA here is from genome assembly GCA_963921515.1 of Calotriton arnoldi. NCBI lineage: Eukaryota > Metazoa > Chordata > Amphibia > Caudata > Salamandridae > Calotriton > Calotriton arnoldi. The sequence continues at coordinate 711,206 of CAWUFW010010000.1, forward strand.
GCCTCTGCTAGCTTGTGTATTGTGTGTCTGGGTTTGTGAGTGACAGGGGCTGGGGGACTCCAGGAGACACAGTGCTGAATAGACCTATCTGCATGTAGAGTGGTGGGAGGAGTAGCACCTGGGCCTGAATAGGGCTGTGCCTGCCTTCCATAATGCTGGCTCCACCTCCTGTGGTGCGTCTGATGTCCCTGGCCCACATTGACAAAGGAAGAAGGTGTGCACTGGCAGAATGCACCCAGAACTTGTTTAGACTAGGTACAGGACCCTCTGCCTTCAGAGGACAAAGGATTTATGGGTATAAATACTGGGGCCCAGACCCCAAGACTTTAGATCACTTCTGGGAAACAAGAAGAACCTTTGCTGAGGAGAGGAACCAGATAAACTGAAGGAGGAGACTATCCCTATGCTGTGTGCTGTTTGAGGGATTGGCCTGCAGTGGTTGCCTGATTGCCAAAGAAAGGAGAAAGGAACTTTGTGCCTACTTTCATCATCTTGCAGAAAATCTCCAAGGGCTTGAAGATTGAGCTTGCCTCCTGCTGAAGTCTCGGGGATACAAGACTTCACCAACCAGCTCCCCTGAATTCCCTTGCTGGGAATTTGAAGTGCCTACTGTTGTGTTGGGCCTTCTGAGAGACTTCGTGTCGCTGGGAGCTGGAAGCGCGACTCACGAAGAAGAAGCGTGTCGCCGCCGCAGCAGCTGTCGTCACATCGCCGAGAAAGCGTGCCGCCGCTGTCGCCATCGCATCACCGAAGAGCCTCGCATCACCGGAGAAGAGTGTCCCGTCACAGCAGACGCCGTCGCATCATCGGAGAAGCGTGTTGCAGGGCCTGTCGCGGCTCAGAAGATTCACCGAGTTGCCGTCGGGCGTGCACGTATCACCCCCTTCGTTGTCGCATCGAGAAGAAGACGCCATTTTGTTTTATTGCACCTGGTCGTCATCGCATCGAGGCGCTGCTGCTGGCATCGCCACAGAAGCGCAGTAAGAAACCGACGCATCACCTCCCTGCGCAGTGAAGAACCGACGCATCACCTCCTCTCCGGTAAGGAACCGACGCATCACCGTCCCCTACGCAGCAGTAGGGAACCGATGCATCACCTCCCCCGGAGCAAGGAACCGACACATCACCGTTCTTGCATGTAAGGAACCGACGCATCACCTTCCCTGCAACTCTTTTGTTTGTATCGCGTTACGCATCCAAAGGTACATTGAACGTAGAGTGTCGCATTTATCACCTGCATTTGAACTGAACTATTTTCTACCATTGACAGTCATATTTTTCGTATTGTATTGTGGATTTTTGTCGTTTTGGGTCTTGTGTTAAGTCTATATAAAAATACTTATTTTTATACTACAACTTGTGTGGTGTCCATCTGTAGTGTTGTCACTGTATTACTGTATGTATTCACAAATGCTTTACACACTGCCTCTGAGATAAGCCTGCCTGCTCGTGCCAAGCTACCAAGCGGGTGAGCAGGGGTTATTTTAGTAGTGTATCCCCCTTACCCAGACTAGAAGCAAGGGTCCCTATTTGGACAAAGGTACCTACCTCTGCCAACTAGAGACCCCCAGTTCTAACATCTAGTTATTGCCTTTCCACAGTTCATGGGTGATTCGGAGTTAATTACTTAGTTTACTAAATCACATACCATGGTTTGTGGCCCTGAACATTTGAGTGTGCGCACATTCGCAGTTAATAATTACAAACTGGGATAGGTATCTTATTTTCCCTATTTAGGTGTATTTTTATATTCCTCCGAGACCTGGGCCTCTAAGATTTCTAATTGACGTTTGAAGTTCTCTCAAGCAGTAGGTGCTATCTTTAATTTACAGCGCCCTCTAGGAGGTAAACCAACTGCTCAGTTTCTGGAAGTCTATAAACAACAGTGCATACCAATGGCCACCTATGGGAAGGGGGTTTGGGGTTCTGCAAAGATTTCAATCTTTCAAGTGGAGAACGGTTTTTGCAGGTGTCTGCTTTCTGTTTCTCACTCCACATCCAACCGAGAAGTTGGGCCTCCTATAATTAGAAGATATTATAAACTTGTGCTCACTGATGTCGTGGCTATGTATATGGCTGAACCCCCCCTGCAACCCTAAGACAACAGATTATTGGAGACTGTCTCTCCGGCGACAAACGGTTAAAAATTCCATGGCTAGCCTATGTGAAACAGAACCTTTTCGACCCAGGATGGTTATTACTTGTTGGTAATCTGTGCAGCGTATGTCCCGTAGACCAAGCGTTGATTAAACATTTTTACCCGGATAGAAGGCATCTAGATAGGGAGGGGGAACAACTAGAAAAAACAAGCATTGGCAAAGCCAGTAGGTCTCGCCAAAGGTTTATAGCCACGCTATACTGCATCCACAATGCTGTTCAACATGACTAAAGTAAAATGTAAAAAAGCTTTATGTGGCTGCCAGTGTCACTGCATAGGTGCAGGCATGGTGCATGTGTGTCTACAAAATGACAGGGACAATTTTTTTGTCTTTAGTTTCTGATCCAAGTAAGATCGTTAATTAGAAATAAAACGAGAAAAGTGTTTAATTTTTTTTAAAGCAGTTGGGGGAATAGAAACAACAGGGAGAGCAGAGGATGAAGCAACAGTGGGAATCATTAGCAACACGGGGCAGGGCAGGGGAACACAGCAGCAACATGGGAAAGTGAGAGGGACACCGAAGCAACACTAGGATGGCAGAGACATGGAAACAAGATGGGGAGGGCAGGGGGACACAGAATCAACAAGGGGAGGGAGAGGCACACAAAAGCAACACGGGGAGGGCAGGGGGGCATGGAAGCAACATGGTAGAGGGCTGGGGGCATGGAGGCCACAAGAGGGAAGAGTGCAGTGCAGATACAATATGGAGAAGCACACAGGTAAGCGCAACAGAGAGGAGGTACAGGGAGAAGCTGTGGGGACAGACTACAGCATGAGGGGGGATAGAAGTACATGAGGGAGATGTCTCGAAAACATATGAACTCTCTGTGAGTGTTTACACAAAAAGAACAAGCCAGGAGAGGCTTGTACGGGCCGTAAGAGAGTGAGCAAGCTGCGAGGGTCAGGTATGCAATTCCAACTCCCAGTGCGTGAAGCATGTCAATGCGTCCTGCGGCACTGTGGTCGCCGGGTAAACTGATGCAAAAAGCAGCTGCAGCCTTGGAGCCATGTTAGGAGCAAAGACGAGGCACAGTTGCTGTGATGGCAAAGGGGTGGAGGGGCGGGTCGGGTCTCAGTGACGATATGGTCATAGAGAAGACAAATGCAAGAGCAGAGCGTCCTAGGCAAAATGGCATATGTTGGCATTTTGCTTTAAAGAAGTGCAGGTACTCGCTTACGACAGCTCTCTCACCACATAAACATAGGATGGGAAATATCCAAGAGATCCTGGAGAGCACAAGAGGGCGCCTCACCCTGGGGGCTAATTATTAATGTAAGTCTTGAAGGACAGGCTGCAGCAGCAGGAGGGAGCTTCGGTGCACACTCGGAAGCAGGGCCCGTTTCAGTGACTCCCACGGCAGCAGGCGCAGGAAACGGTGGAGAACAGTTGATAGATAGGTGTGGTGTGGCTAAGAAAAGGCTGAACCCCTCTGAAAGGAGAGGCTTCCCAAAGAACCTGAAAAAGAAGTTCGATGAAACGCAAGGAAACAGACAGAAAAGCAATAATGCATGTACCATGGCCAGTTGCCAGGGATGGAAACCACCCACCGAAACATTGGACAAATGTGAAAATTAGCCATAGAAAGGAAGGGATTTCCCAAAGCACACAAAGGAACCAATGGGAAGTGAGGAGCGTGGCCAATGTCCATAGAGGAGATACAGCATTCCTCGCAGATCAGCGCATGCACACTGCTAGGCTCGAACTAAAAACTGTCAGTGTGCACGCTGCCTTAAAGACCTGCGATTTTATGGAGCCCTACCTTGAAGTTGTAGGCAACTGAGAGAGAGAGAATTATTTTACTGGTTCAGAGCAGGCACTGTTATGCATCTCCTTAGTTTCCCCTTAGGAAAGTATTGTAGCAGTAGTATCAGTGTATATTTCTGTGATGGAGCCTCGGCCTAGTTTATTTTTACAATGTATATTTATTTGAAAATGTTATGTCATTTTTACTCAGCGATTTTTATTACCCTCCTTAAGGGAATATAAATTTGTCATGTGTAGAGTGGCACTAACTACTCTTTTTAGAATTGTTATCTACTGAGGAGGCCTGTATTCGGGTAGGAACATTTCTTAAATCTGCTGTATACTCTTGAAACTCTGTTTTTTTAATTCATTTTATGATTTATCTATGCTTGTAATGAAAAATTGTCTGTATTGTATTATATTTTGTACTTTCATGAGTGTCTTTGGCACCAAAATCAAGTTGATTCGATTTGATTTGTGTCACCTACAAAGTTCTGTGCACTACTGCTCCCACCTATCTGGAAGAAAAACTGTAAATCTCTGGTGGCGAACATCCCCTATGCAGATCAGATTGAGCACGCAGCCTTCTAGAGAGAGCAAACTATTTCTCGACCGTTCATCGACAGCCAGACGAGATTGTGGAACTAATTTCCATCTGCTCTTTGCACCACTTCCTCTCTTGCTCCATTTAATAAAGGTATGCGTAAAGCTAACATAGCCTCAGATTCTCTACCCCTGGATATCTGAAAGTATTCAATTACTTCTTGTTTGTATCCCCCTTTCTGGATCTGATCTACCCAGCTTTTTCTAAACCGTACCACATCTGCCATCTTCTCTCTTCCTCAGTTTCCTTCCTTGTGATTTCCTCCATATGCATGTTATGAGTCTACCTCCACTATTCACCCCGATGTACTATTACATGTTGTCACTTTGGGGCGCACTTCACAGAGGCTATTTGCATGCATTTTTCTTCAGCTATCTTTTATACATTTTCCTTTTTGTGCCTCTTAACCAATATGTACTGTATTTACCGTACGTAGGGGCCGATTACAATGGCGGGCAGATCGCCCCCGCCGGCCCGGCGGGGGCGATCCGCCCGCCATCCAGACAGCAAAGACCCCCCGCCATATTATGATGGCTGGGGGGTCCGCGGCGGACGGAAAGACGTGTTTAAAAACGTGTTTAATATGGTGGCGCTGTCTGGAAGACACCGCCATCCATATTACGATGCAGGCTGAGAGCAGCCTTTCCATGGCTGCATTGCCGCCATGGAAAGGCTGGCGGTTCCTGCTGTTGGGGGCCCGTTGCGGGCCCCCAGGGTGTTGGGGGGGTGGGGGATGCACATGGGGGTACCTATGGTACGCCCCCTGCATTTGCATGTACAATGTGGCAGGCACCGCACGGTGCCTGTCACGTTGTGCATGTAAAAGCACAACATGTATATTTTACAGTGCGGCGGGTGCTGCTTGCAGCACCGCCGCCGCAATGTAAAATATACGGGATGCGCCCGCCAGTGTAGCGGGCGCATCACAATTCGTATGGCGGGACCGCCGCACCTATGGCGAGCGGTCCCTTTTGCAGCTGCGATGGCGGGCGGACTTTGCCCGCCCGCCATCGTAATCGGCCCCTAAGAGCATGATGACACTCACTATCAGTACCACGATGGTGCCGTGTTGGGTTGTTCGCCCCGTATGTCATATCGGTTTCTACGGGTGCGAGGGATATTTGACAAGTATTGATGGCCTGTTTGTGCCTGATTAAAATCTTCAAAATAATGATAACGTTTTACCATGTCGTTAGAAACTAGATACTCGCGGACATGACAGGATTACATATTGTGATCCCAAGCTTCTCATTTATCTTACCACAGATCACGGAATGGCTGATTCCATCTTTCAATAACCTTAAAGTTTAGACTGAGGATAATTTGGTAAGTGAGGCTTACTTTCACAATGAGACATGAGATGATATTCACACTGTCAGATAAGTAAACCACTAACTTTTATTCACAGGTACTTTAACGTGTTGTATGAGAACTTTATTTCGTATACTGTTGAGGACGAAAGAGTTCACTGAAATGGTGAGCTCTCCTCTCTTCCTGGTTTCCCCTTTAGGGTTTACTCATATTTGAGTAATATGATCTAATATAATAAGATGACACACTTGGGATGTAATGGTTCAAGTGGTGATCTATTATTATACACAAGGGTGACATATTCACGTGCTCTTTTCCTTTACTGTATATACTGATACACGACCTCCTTTTGAGACTTTGCACTGAAAGAATGCGCATGGCAAAATTCGGGTGATTTATTTGGAGATGGGCTTAATTCTATTTCCCATGACTCCCAACATTCCTTCTGATGTCATTGTTTTATGTTTCAGCCCTGAAGAAGTCCTGTTGTCTAATAACAGACGAAACACGTGTTGGCAAGAAGTAATATGTTTGATGGATGTACATTACTGGAAGCAAGAATGGATGTCTGAATAAAAGACATTGACACTGCTACCTAGAAATTTATTTATTTGATTTTGAGTGCCTGGAATATTTGAAAATTATCAAGGAGAAGTTTCTTTTCCGATTGAGGACGATCTGGTGGCTCTCCCTCCTCCTGAGCACCAATTGGAATATATGTTATTCGGAATTAAGTGTGTTTAACTACCAGTATAGAGTGTGCGCCGTTTCCCCAGCCATCAACTTTATATTGTATAAAACCTATATGTACTGCACTGCTACCTTACTGTAAATCGCTGTAACGCTTGGGCCATATATTTGTTCTATGTCCTCTCAATACTTATAAGTTCACAGGGCCATATTATCAAGAACGGGCGATAACATATCGCCGCTTTAGCGGCAGGAAAGCGGCGATAAGGGGCTTGATAATATGCCCTATAGAATTCCAATAGAAGCCCAGGTTTGATGTCCTTCACACCAGAACCTGGGCTTCTATTGGAATTCTATAGGGCATATTATCAAGCCCCTTATCGCCACTTTAGCGGCAGTTTCCTGCCGCTAAAGCGGCGATATGTTATCGCCCGTTCTTGATAATATGGCCCGTAGTCTCTAAACTTTCCTCTTATCACTTCGCGGTGTTTATTTCATAAATGAGTTAAGCTAAATGCTAGGAGTACAAAATTCTCTTTGCAATATATTAAAAAACGGCTTCGATAGCATGATTCAGTGAAATGCGCTCGAACTTCTCAGCACGTGCTCAGCTCTGTCACCTGCACCAGGCAGGTTAGGTTGCATTCTGACCCTCCGTGCACGCACCTGGACCCGCGGAAAGCGTGCATCATGACTTGTCTGCAGTTTATCATTCTTGTCGTGCAATCTTTGTGCGGAGGAGGATCAGCTTTAATTAATTCTATTGCGTGTGATACACAGAAACAGTTGTGTCGGGAGTTCAATGGCAGATTCTTTTGCTGACGCATACATCACATCTGCTGCTCTACTATCATATCGCATTAGGTTTAACCTATTTCTGATGCATTAATTTGGTCCCAGTGCTTTTAGTAGATTAAGATCAAGGGAAGGACATCCCTTTTTCTGGAAATTAGATATTATAGTCATGATTAGAGGTTTAGACAGTAGATAAATCTGTTTGCTATGTTTAGATGATAAATAGATAGGACCTTCCCATTTATTGATGCTCTCCTTAGCAAAATACATTTTCTCTCTAACGGTTATGTTTACTTTTTTATATTTACCAATTTATAAAATAACTTAATGTTACACAACGTAATCAAAAAAATTCAAACTTTTAGCATTTGTCAAATTGTTTTATGCCAGTCTCACTCACACCCTTGTATGTCATGCATGCCACCCAAATTAATTTTGTTTTTTATTATATCAGTGCTTACTAACAGTGTCAAGTAGCTAAAATACTTTGTTTTAATCGGAATCGTTATTATGACCCTACTAATGACTGAGCTAAAAAATAGATCGTGTTGTTGATTTGCAGCTTATTCCATGCATTTCGAACATTTCTGCTGCCAATTCTTGGATTCATATTTGCTTCAAGTCACCTTCAATCTGTCATCTGCTGGCTCACCAATGAATAACGGTCAGGACCGGCGAATTAACATCCATCTACTCACAGTGCTCTCTTTTTAAGCCTTCATTAAATGTGTTTTACAAATTGTAGTGGTGCTTCCATACAGTATGGTTACCATGGAATGGTGGTGCCGAATTTCTGAGAAAATATGGCCTGTTTTCAGGGTATGGGGAGCACCCAAACTAGCCAAATTCAGTTTTGCATGGCATATTAAAATCCTCACACCATTTTCAGCTACTTGAAGAGCTGCAACGATTGATATTGGAGTTCAGTTAATAATACTTCACTCGCCCTTCCAGTGCACAAATGCTGGCCTGTTTCTTAAAAAATGGTGTACTTCTCAGGACGCTAACCGACCATATCTTAAGAGGTATTGTTGACTGAATTTTGTTTTTCACCACACCTCATGATCTCCTTTTCCAAACACGTGCTAGTTTACACCACAAATTGGGCTCTCGCTCTCTCAAGTAGTCCATGTTGGATGTGAGTAGCTTTTTTTTCCTTTCTGGTATTCACAGTTCTGGATAATGTGAAAGTCAAAGCGTCTAATATATATATTGCAAAGGGAATCAAAAGGACTAGATGAGCTTCTCACACCTGACATAGGACAATATGAGAGTACGGTTGCCCTGTGATTTTGAATGAGAGGTAGAGACACACAATATGGCCCAAAGATACTAAAGCTTTGCCCCATCTTTGCACCCAGAATCTGGAACAACATCCCTGTATCCATTAGGACCACCCAAATCTGCTCTAATTTAGGAAGGAGTTGAAGACTCACCTCTTTAAAGAACACTACATCACATTGCAGTAACAGTTGACAACTCAGCTTCCTCTTCGTTTACCCTTTACCTGTTACTCCTATTACCTTAAGCTTACTTTTGCCCATGTACAGTGCTCCGCTGCCTTTTGGCTAGGTTTGCGCTGAAAGGGATGGGCCCATTCGCTCTTGAACTTTTCTAGAGACTCAGGTGCTTATTTACAAGCCCCTTGCGCCACTTTTGCGTCATTTTTAACATGGGAAAAGTGACGCAAAAGTGGCGCAAGGGGCTTGTAAATCTGCCCCTCACTCTGATGGTTCTTTTTATCAGCATGAAAGTGTAAAGGGGAGAAAACCATTAATCAACTCATACCTCTATTTCTGAGACATAATAGAAGAAGGACACTTTAGAAAGGTTAGTTTGATTTATTACAAAGTCAAAAACAAGCATTTGCAATGCAATAGGTCTCGCATTTGCGAAAGCTAGAGCTCTTGGAGCCGAAAATGACAATGCTTTTTACTTTCTTTTTTTATATGCAGTAGAATGATGATATTTGCATAGCGCTATTGCTATTCGTAGGACCTCGCGGCACTGGAGAACCAGAAAATGGGAAATAGGTTATGAGGGAGGGGAGACGAGTAATATGCTGGCTGGAAAAAACAAGTAACAACTATGGTATTATATGCGCCTGAAGCCACAACATTTTAAACAGGACTATGTATTTGACACATAATCCACAACCTACTGCATAATCTCAGATTACAACAACAAACACATCGTAGCTCAAACAAAAGCAACAAAAAAAAAGCATTTGCAATGCAATAGGTCTCGCATTTACGCGAGTTTAAGCTATTGGCATTGTAAATGACAATGCCAATTATCTTTGTTTTTTAAAATATAAATAATAGGCATTGTCATTTACAATGCCAATAGCTTAAACTTGCGTAAATGCGAGACCTATTGCATTGTAAATGCTTGTTTTTCTTGGAGTCCTTAGAAAACAATCGGTGATGGCACCACGTACCTGCATGCTTCGTCCAGGAAGCGTTTCTTACTCCCAACTTTATTTAGAGGTGCAAACACATTACACCGAACTGTCACCCACGGGTGGCTAATGCATTATATGAAAACAGTTAGCAGTGTTAACTGGTGGGGTGGGAAATACAGCCCCATCTAGTGCAGGTTTCACGTGAGAGTAAAAAAAAAATAAACAAATATATATAAAAACATATCCAGATTAATGTACCTAAACATGTCAATCAAATGTTTTTACTTAATAACACCCTTGCTGGTTTAATAATGGATGTGGCAAATGGCAATCCAGACTTTTGAAAGTGCGTTTAAAGCTCTGGGGTCTCCACGTGCTCCTAGTGCTTCTGTGTTTGATTGGCTGAAATCTTGGCACAGCGCACTCCCTCGGGTACAGTCCCTGCTTCCCTACGCCGTTCAGCCAGCCACAGCCCCTCGCTCGCATTTTTAACAAGTAATACTCATAAAACTACAAAGTGCAATTATTAAAACCCAATTAATCAAACCATTAACCATGCGCCCGCCCACATAAGAGAGCGGAAAATTAATTTAAACTGACGGGCATTCTTCAACATAAATTGAAGCGCTTCATTCTCACATAAAAACAGATCTCATTACTGAGTACCACTGACACAGTCTGACCTACTATTAAAGAAACGATTTACTTGTGATCGCTGATTTTACTTACACTACTAAGTCTTCTCACAGACATGTTCACGGGCCTGCTCTCGAGGTGAAAGACATGCTTGTCCTCAAGATAATCACCGTGCAATAGAATGACTATGCTTCCTTAAAACAGCAGAAAGGGATCTCTACTTACAGCTAACCACTGTCAAACTGCACTTCCTCAGTCTGTGTACAGACTTCAACTTCACTTCCCAGTGCAACTCTGATTTGCTGTGCAACCCTTACACACATAAAAGGTTGCGTGAGATAGGCTGCCTGTCCGTTACATGTTTTCACGACCAATACCGACATGTTCCTGGGCAGATCCTCTGTCAGCTTGAATTTACATCAGGCGCTTAGTTTCACTGTTACTTTGAACACTCCAATTAAGATGAAAAGGAATTATGTGAACAGCGGAGCTGCAGGTTCAACTAATTGGTTTACCTTTTTAACTCATCATGTTTACAAGACTGAATGAAAATTAATTTGCCTTCCCAGGGCTTGTTTCCTTGGTTCCGCTGTTACTGAGAATTATAAAAGGTGGAATAAAGCCGTTTTTGTTGTCAATGACCCTCAAAGGAAACGCTTTATTTTCGACACCTGCGTTTGGCATGCTAGCCTGTATTTTTGACCAGCAAAACGTTTTTTCTATCGGGTTAAGTAGTTTAAAAACCCCTTCGAGTCACGAGAGGATGATACAGTGCTTGTGAATCAGACACATCAGGCGATCCTTTCAATACGCAAGACGCCATTTAAGGAAGTGGCAGTGAAAATAAAAGGCTGATTTGTTCTGCAGGGTACTGCCCATACCCCATCGCACTTTCCTTTTATTATGCTGCAAAATGGTGCTGACTCACCCAGAGACAAAAGCGCAGGTAAAGCGCGGGTGCTGCTTTTTCAACAATTGCGGCACCCGCGCTTAACTAAAGTAAAGCGCTGGTGCCGCGATCATACCGTTTTTGCGTGCTCTACTCGGGGAAAGAGTCAGAGACAGAAGAATGTGGAAACTGTCGTCATTACGCTACCACCACAACAGAGAGAACCAGATAGCAGAAGAACATACACTGCCTAAAAGTAAACAACGTGAAGAGACGCAGCGCGCATGAACTGCAATGCTAGGGAGTGGGCGGGGCCTAAGGGAGACAGGGCGGACACCAACCCCGCTTCCAGAGAAGCCGGACACAAAAGCAACCACAATAGATCTCGCCAAGGCGAAGCAGCGCATGCACTGCAACGCAGGCGAGACCTAACAAGCTGAAAGACACGCCGTGCGTGTGCCCATGTGCTGTCCGGGCCCAAGCTGATGCAGACACCATGCGCGTGCACATCGGCTGTCCGGGCGCGCACATGTTTTGTCTCCCTTTGCACACCAAACACACAACAATAGTCTCGCCAAGGCGAAGCAGCGCATGCGCTGCGTTCGCTAGGCGAGACCTAATAACTGAACACAGAGGCACCTCAACACGAGAGTGTAAAAATACAAAGGAATCAGCATGAAACCAAATCTGCACACCCAATTAAGGTGGTGCAGCATGAACAAAACTATTATCTCGAGAAAGAGGATACAGGTAATCAAGAAGCATGAGTCCAAATTTCCCTGCATCGAGGGTTGATGAGTGAAAATCATTAAATTTATCCCTACCCTATAACTAAAATGGTATTTCTGCATATGCATTTTTGAGTCGTGAGGAAAAGTGTCAGTCATGGAGACTCCCTAAGAAGCCTCTCGACCGTTGGTATGGGTCAAATAGCATAAAGCCACTGTCACAAAGAAAGAGCTCGTTCTAAGATGCTCCCTCTCCGAAGGCAAAAAGAAAGTGGGCACTTTCCCTAATTCCAACAATCAGTTATCCACAGGTAGCCTTCCCATGATGCTCAGCGTGCACATATTCCACAACGGGTACAGTCATGAGCGTACTTTTCCATGGTGTTCTCCATGTAAATCCCTTGCAACAATGCGTCTTTGATTCCCAGGCCTTCTCCCATGTGAAACCAGCATCTTTCCTTGATCGCCTTTGAGCCATACGATTGTAACTTCTTCTCTTCTTGCCTAGCTGCTAACACAAAGACATTACTTTGCCTAAAATAATGTTTCTCCACCTCCAATGTAAAACGTGAGAAAGAACAGCTTCCACAGTGCACATGAAATTCCAAACATTAATCCTAAAGAGAGAGTTGTCATGGATTGTATTTTAGGCCTACAACTTTGGTTAACATAAGAATGCATCACTTTAACATTACAAGTTACACAACTATATTACACTTCGCTAACATGTTTAATTAATGATGGAAATCTCATTATTATACACATCTATCACATGAGTAGTGTCAACACTTCACAACACGGTTTCTTCACGTTAACGTTTTGTGTTATTTACATTTATTTTCTACGTTAATTTCTCATACTACTTTGTGAACTAAAATATATCATGTAAATACATCAACACAATCACAATTCTAACACTCACGTTTACACGAGACAGGATTATATGCGAGAGCGTTCTTAAATGAGAGTAGGATGCACCCCTACAATTAAGAAAATGCGAATACGAAATTTCCCGCACCATCAGTTTCCCCTTCTGATGATGTTGAGACATCACAATAACCTTCAAAACCCCTGTAGAGCAGACCGATCTAAACTGATGTTGCAGCCAACCTTCTCTGTATGAACTCCTCCATTCGCTTCAAATACCCATTGTAATTGTCCTGCTGGCTTTTCATCCTTCTTTCTTTATCCCTTAAGGAGCTCTCCAGTTGTCTTGCCTTATGCCATTTATACGCTCTTAGCATTCCAACCAAAACAATGATACAGGGGCGTGGCCAGCCAATATGACTGCGAGGACGTGATCCCGATCTGCTCCGCGCTGAGCCCCGCGGGTCGGTCCGTTTTGCCGCACAGCACCCAGTAAAAACATTCAGATATGCCGGTGCTGTGCGTGGGAACATAAGGGGACTCATCTGGACGCCATTCTACGCGGTGGAGAACAGCAGTAGGCATCTTCATTTTGTAAAGACAGAGCCGCGGGGAGAAGTGAAAATGGCGGTGGCGGCGCCCAACAGCCGCTAGCACTCAGAACAAGTGATCCCCCGACGAACCTACCTGGAGGTGGAGCCTGATCTGAAGAGAAGATTCCTGCCCGAGGGCATGCCCCCGATCCCACCGCGAAAGACAGAGGTATGTGACACGGGAGCAGGGAGACTCGGCAACGCGTCTGGTGAGAGGCGGCAGAGTGGTGGGAGCGGGCCCCCAAGCAGCGCCTCAGATATAGGAGGGCATACACCCAGAGAAAGCAGAAGATGGTTGCCGTAGGAGAAATGAGCAGCGAGGCTCCAGCAAAGAGAGAGGAATAATGAATAGGGAACTAAAGCAAACTTAGGATAAGCGGAGATCAGCGCCTGACTTCAAGATGGCACCTGTCAACAGCAGATAAAGAGAATGTAAAGCAGCATGTGGAGTTGAGATGCGCACCCCCGTTACTGAGACAAGCGCCCTGGAGGCTGAAGGGGCCCATTAGAGGACTCCCTAACTTGACTGCCAAGCAGACACCCAAAAACCTTCATGAGCCACACTGGCGTAGCAGGGGGGGGGGGGCGGAGGGGGCGGTGCGCCCCGGGCGGCACGAGTTTTGGGGGCGGCGGCGGCCGCAAAAATGATTGCCAGCACCCCCCCTCCTCTCAGCGCAGCGGCGGCAAAAGGCAGGGACCGCCACGGGCGGCAGAGTGCCTAGCTACGCCACTGATGAGCCATGCTCCTGCTCTTCAGAAGTGACAAAGAGTGACCACAGGTGCTCGCACTTCCACACCGACCCTATAACGCACACGGTGGGTAGCGCTGCGAAGACCGTAAGTCCAGCTTCTATGCCACCGAAAAAATACCAACACAACAAGGTATCCAGCTACTTTGGCTCCTCTAAGTCGGGTGTAGGGGAGGAGGAAGGAAACCCACTCGCCGAGAAGATGGCACTTACCCGAGACGATCTATTGGCCACCCTGAGAGAGTTCAAGAGCGAACTGCATGAAGATATTAAAGCGGACATAGGCGCCTCCTTCGACTCATTCAAGGTAGAGCAGGGAACAAAAATGGTGGTGCTTCAGGTGGATGTGGATTCAATAGGGACGCGTACCCTGGACGTGGAAGCACAATGCCAGGAGCTGGAGGGCCGACTTCAGCCTCTTGAGGAAAGTGCAGAATCCCTCACCGCCCAGTTGAACTCCGCTCTACTAAAGTGCAAAGACTTGGAAAATCGCTCCAGAAGAGACAGTATCAGAGTGTGGGCCTGGAAGAAGGGAAAGAGGGTGCTGACCTGGACTCCTTTATGGTGGGCCTCTTCTTAAGCGTGCTGGGGGAGGACACTGCGGAGGCGAGATTGGAGGAAGTCCACAGGGTAGGCCTGCCCCCACAAGGTGAGAACAGATGCCCGAGAGATATCCTAGCAAAATTCAGCTAATTTAAAGTTAAAGAACTGGTTCTTTGGAATGCTAGACATAAAGACTCAATGGAGTTCTAGGGAGCATCATACGCACTCTTCCAAGACGTGGCCCAGACCACACTCGCGCGTCGTCAGCAATTCCGCCTGATCACAGCGGCTCTGAGGGAGTGACAGATAAAATATCGCTGGACTTACCCCTTTGGGATAGCCTTCTCCCTCAGCAACAAACAACATCATTTCACGGAGGGGGCGGCTACCCTCCTTGGCCTTGGGAAATCGACTCCACAGCAAGAGGCACCAGCAGGGAGCAGGAGAACGGAGCGTTCCTTGGAGCAGGGGACGCCCGGTCCCTGGCAGACACCCGGAAGGGTGGCAGATCAGCGCTACATTAATTAAGGGATCGCCTCCTTGTACAGGTGCCAGACAGAACAGACGTACACCCTTTGCTACTCCAGTGGGGGGCTTGTTACCGAGGGGGGGGCACGCCAATCGAGGATCTAGCTGCTGAGTGATCATAGTTTGTGGGAACCAGATTTGGGATAGCCCCTCTACCCCTTTGTGACTGGAGGAACAGTTTGCACCCTGACGCTCTCCACTTGTCCTGACATGGACTCTGAACATTGGTGGTCCAGAAGCAGCATTCAAAAGCAACACTCGCGGGGCTCTGGGAGCGAGAATGGTCTTGCCCCAGAAGCCGCCAAGGACCGAGGGCCTACGGGGTCCTTGCGGATGTCCGAAACAGTTTTTGTTTTGGTTTACTTTATCGTTAATGTTGTTTCCAGGGTGTCTAACACAGAGAGTCTTTCAGAGATTTGAGGGGGGAGGTGGGGGGTAACGGGGGGTTGGGAACCCGGACAGCAGGGAGGTCACTATGGAGCAAGGGCCAGCTTGGGGAGGGATCACTGTGCCACAGTGAATGGTAGTGAATTTAATGACCTGGAATGTTAGGGGCCTTAACTCCCCTAATAAACGGCAAAGCGTGTGGAAATATCTGGGAGACCAGCAGGTGCACCTAGTAGCCCTACAGGAGACACACCATAAGAAAGGGGAAGACCACAGGCTTAAGCATAGAAACTACCCCATGATTTTTAGATCATCCAATGTGAAAAAACAGAATGGAGTGGCCCTGATGTTTCATTCATCTTTACAGTTTCTTCACCGTGACACTAAAACAGATAAGGAGGGGAGGTTCCTGATGGTCTGGGGGGAGTTGATGGGTCGACCCTGTACTATTGCTACAGTCTATGCTCCCAACTCCGGACAGGAGGAATTTCTTCTCACATTTTTCGCAGCACTAGAGGGATTTGCTTCAGGGGACATTAACTTAATGGGGGACTTTAATCTGATCTGGGATCTCAAAGCTGACACCACCCATCCACAGAGGTCCACGGGGGGAGCCTTCAGTAAAGCTCTCAAAACAGCCTTGCAGCTAATGGGGTTGCTAGATGTCTGGAGGGCCCATAATACCGCAACACAAAATTACTCCTTCTTCTCCCACTCCCACAGATCATACTCTAGGATTGATCATGTCTTTGAAAGTCAGTCGCTCTTACAGACATTCACAGGGGCCCACTTCATCCCCATAAGCCTGTTGGACTATGCCCCATTAATCTGGGTACTAAACTGTCCGGTGCCACGATCTAAACTGGCTAGATGGTACTTTCCCAATGTTCTATGCTGAGACAGGCTGCACCGGGATGACTTACGAAAAGGGATTAAAGATTATTTTCTCACCAATATCCCTGCTGAGACATCCCACGCAAACAATTAGGATGCCTTTAAGGCCTTTATACGAGAGCAATGCATCGCATTTACCACCTCCCTGAAAAGACTCCAGACTAAAGAAAGGTTGGAACTAGAGTCGAAATTACACGAGGCAGAACAGGCGTACAAAGATTCTCCGTCCGCCCCCTCTTTACAGAGAGTTACAGCTCTCAAGGGGAAGCTCCAAGCCATCTATACAAATAGAGCAGAGAAAACAATTTTGAGACTCCAGGCACGAGGGTATGAAAGTAAGGACAAAATTGGCTCACTGCTGGCATGACAGCTCCGGGTAAAGCAGGAAAGGAAATATATCAAACAGATTGTTGATGGGGAAAGAGCCACACAAATGAGTGTTACAGGTAAAGCAGGGGCATTCGGTGCCTTCTACCGAACCCTCTATAAGACCGATCCCCCTCTGGAACAAGACCAGACCCAATATCTGGACTCGACAGCACTCCCTCAAGTCACAATAGCTGTTAATGAAGAGCTGGGACGTCCTATAACGCAAGAGGTTGTCCAGGGCGCAATAGACGGGCTTAAGCTGCACAAGGCCCCAGGGACCTGATGGGCTCACTGCTCATTGCTATCAGCCCCAGAGCTGACCCCCCAGCTCACTGCTCTCTTCAACGACATTGCAGGGAACCAGGCTGTGTCCTCTTCCATGGGGGAAGCCCTGATTACGGTAATCCCAAAGGTGGGGAAGGATCCCAAGGCAAGCGCTTCATACAGGCCTATAGCCTTGCTACACCTAGACGCCAAACTATACTCCAAAGTCCTAGCCAACAGATTAGAAGGGGTGTTGCCCTCTCTGATACATCCCGACCAATCAGGGGATGACAGACACATGACGGTGTGCGCAGAGTGTTCCACCTCATAGACAAGGTCCAAAAGAAACACATACCCACGGCATTGCTTTCTTTAAATGCAGAGAAGGTCTTCAACCGCGTCGACTGGTCCTTCTTAATGCATACATTATGCCGCTTTGGATTTTGTGAGGCCTTCCTGGGGATGGTGAAAGCTAACTATAGATCCCCGAAATCCCGAGTGTTGGTAAATGGTGTCGCTTCTGAGTTTTTTGTACTAGAACTGGTTACCAGACAGGGCTGCCCATTATCGCCAATGCTCTTTGCCCTTAGTATCGAACCGTTTGTGGCTAAGATAAGATCCAACCCTGAGATTAGTGGCATCAGTTTTGGCTCAGACGAGCACAAGATCTCACTTTTTGCAGATGACGTCCTTCTCCCGGTCACTAACCCCGCGGACTCCCTGGCAGCGATACAACTAGAATTAGAGCTTTTCAAACGAGTATCGGGGTTCAAGGTCAACCTCTCTAAATCCTTCTTATTAAATTTGACAATGCCTCCAGGCATGCAGAGAGACATTGAGGGAACATTTGCCTTTAGATGTGCACGTAAGGGAATCACATATTTGGGCATTCATATTACCCCTAAATTGACATACCT
The DNA here is from genome assembly GCA_963921515.1 of Calotriton arnoldi. Lineage (NCBI taxonomy): Eukaryota > Metazoa > Chordata > Amphibia > Caudata > Salamandridae > Calotriton > Calotriton arnoldi. The sequence continues at coordinate 729,276 of CAWUFW010010000.1, forward strand.
CTACAACGCCAACTTCCCCCCTTTGTTGCGACAACTCAAAATCGATCTCAAGAGATGGGGCTCAGCATATCTAAAGTGGATAGGACGCATCAATGCCATCAAAATGAACGTCCTGCCCCGCCTTCTCTATCTCTTTCAGGGCCTCCCTGTCACCCTAGAAAAAGGCCTATTTAAGGAACTACAAACTATGACCACCAAATTCATCTGGCAAGGCCAGAGGGCACGATTGCCTCAACGTCTGTTAACAAGACCACGATCGGAGGGGGGCCTTGCCCTCCCAGGTTATCTACTGTATTACAGGGTCGCGCAGCTCCGGGTCCTGGGAGAGTGGTCTCTTAGGGCCTTGGAGAAATTGTGGCTCCACATGGATAGGCAGGTGGCGGGCAGAACCATTTGGGATTTGCCCTGGAGGTGGTAGATGGAGAGACCGACCAACGCCTACCTAAGTATCCCTACAGCGACCACTCTGAAGGTTTGGGACACGGTAACTAAAACTCTTCCATTGACCACTTTCCCATCTCCTTACACTCCTGTTCATTTTAACCCGCTCTTTACCCCTGCATCCGAGGAAGGGCCCTTTGACAAATGGAGAGAGGGAGGCAGTGGCGGCTCGCATAGGGCGTGCTGCGGGCGGTGGGGCGGGGGAGGGGCAGGGTGGGGGGGTAGTAAACTCGGACATACGACGGAATGGAGGAAAGTAATTATTATGTTCCTCCGTTCCGTCGTATGTCCGAGTTTACTACCCCCCTCCGTGCCCCTCCCCCGCCCCACCCCACTGCCCCGCAGCACGCCCTATGCGAGCGGCCACTGGAGGGAGGATGTCTCACGATATCGGGCCTCTTCCATTTAGGAGAGGTGAGGTCTTTCGCCGATTGTGTAAAGCAATTTAAGCTCCCAACCACGGAAGAGTACCATTATTTACAGTTAAAACACTGGGTACAGCAGCCTCAGCTGCGACAGGTGGTGACCAGAGATCTGCTCCTGGTGGAAATATTTGCCCAGTTGGGTATTACAACTAAGGGCTGCGTCTCCTCTTTGCACGCCCTCTTGCTCGCCCTCAGCCAACATCAGATGCCACGACACAGAAGATTTTGGGATGGCAGTTTACAGACTCCGCTGACGGAGAAGCAATGGGAGTCCCTTTATAAAGATATTGGCAAGTACAACCGCTCTATGTCCCTGAGGGAGGCACAGTATAAAGTTACATATGAATGGTATCTCCACCCCCAGAAATTAAACACTATCTTTCCGAACACATCTGATAGATGCTGGCGGGGATGTGGGCTTTTGGGAGACTTCTGTCATATGTGGTGGGACTGCCCCTCTATCCAGCCTTTCTAGAAGGAAATCCTCTCGCAAATCAAACAAATTCTGGGCTATCCGATCCCTGACTCCTTGGAACACACACTCTTGGGTGTCCGGGACCCTGGCCTCAAACACCAAACCCAAGGAGACCACTCCATTATGTGGCTCTGCCTGGGAGCAGCCAAGATGGCCTTAGCAGCTGCCTGGAAAAAAACAGACAGCTCCCTCATTAACACAATGGCATGCCCGTCTATGGCGTGCCTTGGCCCTTGTAAGGATGACAGATGTCATAGAAGACTCCTGCAAAAGTTTTGATTACATATGGAGCCCCTTGGTGGGTTATTTGTCAGAGGGGCTTTCATAGCTCGCTTGTGGGTCTAGGCTGCAAGCCCTCCATCTCTTTATGATATAGCTGACGGAGTCCCCCATGTGAGGCAGGATTCTGGGTCTCCCTTGGACCCTCTCACGCTGGTCGTGGGAGGCGGGCTCACCGCTCCCCGCCCCTCCATGTTGTAACTGTGCACTTCTAACACCCTGGAAAAGTTTGTTTTCTTTCCTTTTTTTTGTGTTGCTCCATAAATTAGGTAGGGGGTACAAGTTAGGTTCATTTGTTAGCTCCTACAGCAGGAAGCAGAAATAACATGAGACATGTTGGGTGATGTACAGAGATATTGCAGAAACAAGGCTTCCTCCTCTCGACCAAAACCCTCAGGCAAGCGGGGAACTTGTGAATAAGCTGTATTTTATCTTTAGCCATCTAATGCTCTTGCTATGTACCTGGGGGAATAATTGAGCTTTGTTGAGCTATAAAGTTTGTATTTTTGTGTAAACTCAATAAAAAGATTTTGATACAAAACAATGATACAGATTACGAAAATCAATATCCGTTTCAGGATGTATCCAAAAATTCCACTTCCCAAATTTGTAAACCACTTTCCAACTACATCAAATCCTTTTCCAATTTTATCCCAGACTCCTTATGCTGCCAAGTCCTGTATTTCCTGATGTATATCAGTGATATTACTAATATATCCTTTCAAATCTTTACTTTTATCAGGGATATAAGTACAACACTGTTGGACCTTCAGCATTCGACAGACTCCGCCTTCTTTCGTGAGTAAGACGTCTAATGCAAGCAGGTTCTGCATCACCATCGCCCTTATTGAAACCATTTCCCCATCAATGAGTACCAAAGACTTAGGGGCCAATTCCGATTCGGGCCGGAAAACATACCGACCGACTCGGTACGGGAATATAGTCCGACTGACACGTACCGGCGCTGCCCGACCTGCGTAGTACGATGAAATGCATGTGAATCACGACCGACTCGTACGGAACACAAGCCGAACGACCGAACCGCACGGAAACAAGCTATCCGGCCAAGAAACTACGCGAATCGAAACGACCGACACGCACCAGGAATGAACTTGACAGAAACGTACCCGCGAACTCCGACCCGCGCAGTACGATGCTATGCGTGTAAAACCAGACCGAGTCGCACGGAGCCCAAGCCGTACGACCGACACGCATACAAAACCCAGCCGAAGCAACCCAATACTCCGCGACCGACGCGTACGCCGCACATGAAACCCAGCAGAAAGACAGCGTGAAAGACTCGGAGAAGCTCGCACGAGACAACTGCAGTGTCCTACTCGGTCAGAAGAACGTCTCCTTCATGCCCAAAAAATACAAAGGAAAAAATACAAAAAAAAGGGCCAAACAAGCAATGACAAAGCCAATAAATACTGGGGGGAAAAACATGGAACAAAGACACACCCCCAACTCCACCCATATAAAGGCCACAAATCCCTACCATGATGATTTGCAAATTCAACTGACCTGCCAGCACAGAACACCATCAGACAGCAACCACAGACACACTCACAACTCATCCATCACACAAGCCACACACCATTAGCACCTCAGAAATAGCACCCTCACATACACCCAGCAAAACCTACACTCACCCACCCTCACTTGCACACTCACACAGACATCAATCCCCACCACCACCCATCACCATGCCCCCAAAGAAGAATCCAAAGTTCCTAGACAGTGAATTGGAAGTCCTGGTAGATGAGATCCTCAGGGTAGAGCCACAGTTGTTTGGTACATTGGTCCAACAGACCCCCATGTCGCAGAAAACCAAGATGTGGGAGAGGATCGTCGACAGGGTGAACGCACAATCACCATGTTTGCGCACAAAGGAAGACATCCAGAACAGGTGGTATGATGTGTGCAGGAGGGTCAAGGACCTACTAAAGAAGGATTACGTCTTGAGTCAGCGCACCCGCAATTGCCCTCCTGCCAAACCACTATACCTCAGGCCCTGGGAGGAGAAGGTGCGGGCCATCCTACCACCAGTGAGCGTATATGGACTATCAAACATCCCAGAGCCTGGTGAGTACACAACAAATATACACAATATTGTGTGACAATACACACACATCACTGTCAAGGGGATAGTCAAACTATGCACCCTTAGCAAATCCACAGCAAACAAAAGATAATTATCCCAAGATGTGTATGTTAGTTAGATAAACACAATACATGCCATCTCATAGTGATATGTAACTGTGTCATGACATGTACAAACCTAACAACAAATAGAGCTAGGCAGTGGCACAAATCTAACCAACAAACACAGTCAGATATTTTGCCACCACTAGAACACCACCTCACAGGGAAGCTCACTGAAAGGAAGGAATTCTGTGTATGCTGTTGAAGTCAGTTTAGCCAATAGCATGATGGGAGTTGTAGTCACAGATATTGGTCACCCTCACAATTGGCCCATCAACACCACTCTGAACCATGCACACATCACAGGGAGTGGAAAAGAACTGACAAGATGGCTGACACTGGGTACTGCTGTGGGGAGCACAAAGACTTGCTGGGAACTGTGCACCAATCAACAGCAGGACACCACTGACTGACATCCTGAAAGCCAACTTGCACTCCCTGCAATGGAAGCACGTTCCATGGTGGGATATCTGGCTGGGTGGGAAGGAGGACTGACAGCTATGACCATAGTCACCAGCAGCTTTTCTCACACACCCCCTTAACACAAACTCCATACAACTCACCTGGGACAATGCAATGCCTCACACTCTAATGAAATATCCCACAAAGAACGACCACACTGGGTTATGCTGTGTGAAGAACAGGGACACCTTTGGGACTTGTAGCCAAACAAACGCCAGGACAAAACTGTCAGCCATCCTGTCAGCACAGGCACACTACCCCACAGGGAAGTAGAGTCAAAAGGAAGGAAGTATGGGCATGCTGGGAAGGGGGGTGTAGGCAATAGCATGATGGGAGTGGTAGTCACAGCTCAACATCCCCCACCCACATGGCCCAGCAAGCTCACACTGAAGCAAGCACACCTCACAGGCAGTGAAAAGCCACTTCAAAGATGTCTGACACTGGCCTCAGCTGTGGGGAGCACAAGGCCCTGCTGGGAACTGGGCAGCAACAAATAACAGGACCACACTGTCAGCCATCCTGTCAACACAGGCACACTACCCCACAGGGAAGCAGAGTCAAAAGGAAGGAAGTATGGGCATGCTGGGAAGGGGGTGTAGGTAATAGCATGATAGGAGTGGTAGTCACAGATATTGGTCACCCTCACAATTGGCCCATCAACACCACTCTGAACCATGCTCACATCACAGGGAGTGGAAAACAACTGACAAGATGGCTGACACTGGGTACTGCTGTGTGGAGCACAAGGCCCTGCTGGGAACTGTGCACCAACAAACAACAGGACCACACTGTCAGCCATCTTGCCATTGCTGTCACACTCACACACAGTGAAGTCCACTCAAAAGGAAGGAAGTATGGACATGCTGGGAAGGGGGGTGTAGGCAATAGCATGATGGGAGTGGTAGGCACAGCTCAACATCCCTCACCCACATGGCCCAGCAAGCTCACACTGAAGCATGCACACCTCACAGGGAGTGAAAAGCCACTTCTAAGATGTCTGACAGAGGTGCTCTGTTGTGGGAGCACAAGGCCCTGCTGGGAACTGGGCACCAACCAACAGCAGGACACCACTGACTGACATCCTGAGAGTCAACCTGCACACACTGCAAGGGTGGCATGCTTCATGGTGGGATAACTGGGCTGGGGGGAGAAGGAGGGCCGGATGTCCACCAAATACCACCAATGCTGGCCATGCACACACCTCAACATTCACATTGAAATGCTTCAGGTTGGCAGGACAATGTGCTACACCAATATCAACCTCTGACTGTGACAACTTAGGACAATGCAATGTACAGGCCCGCATCCAGAGGTACAGTCACAACTGTCAGGTGTTTGAACCATTGATGTCTGTAGAAACATAACATACATTGTGTGTCTCTTCCAAAAACAGGTGATGATGGGGACACAGCAGCAGACGATGAGGAGTCCCTGTCCCAGGCTCCGGGGGACACTGAGCTCACTGGTGTGGAACAGCCTCTGCCCTCCTCGGATGGCGAAGACCTACCTGGCACCTCCG